>CM046889.1:20789295-21131811 GCA_025688845.1 Cucumis hystrix
TTGGTGGTGTACTACGGCAGCACCCAAAACGGTCGAAAAATGGCCAATGTTATTACCTACAAAAAGAGGACAATTTTTTGACCTCGTTATAAAGTCTCGAAATTTCACATCTAACTACTAGGTTGTCTCATTTTGAGTAATACTAAAGTTTTTTCCCACAAAAACTGATCGGAGATTCAACATACTGAGTTTTTATTTTTCTCCACAAACCTTTCTTCGAATAATGGTTTAATTTTTTTTTTTGTTCTTTATCTTGCACCTCCTTAGCTCGATTATAGTCGGCTGATGAGTGTGGCATTGCATACTCCATGATGCAGAAAAGTAGTCTAATTAGGGGTCAGGTAGGGCTCGTTGGTGGTGTACTACGACAGCACCCAAAACGATCGAAAAATGGCCAATGTTATAGCCTACAAAAAAAGGACAATTTTATGACTGCGTTAAAAAGTCTCGAAAATTCACATGTAACTACTAGGTGTTCTTGTTTTTAGTAATACTAATGTTTTTTCTCACAAAAACTGATCGGAGATGCCCAGACTCAGTTTTTATTTTTCTCCCCAAACCTCTATTCGAATAATGGTTTAGATTTTTTTTGTTTTTTATCTTGCACCTCCGTAGCTCGATGATTGTCGGCTGATGAGTGGGGCATTGCATACTCGATGATGCAGAAAAGTAGCCTAATTAGGGGTCGGGTGGGGCTCATTGGTGGTGTACTACGGCAGCACCCAAAACGGTCGAAAAATGGCCAATGCTATAGCCTACAAAAAAGGAAATTTTTTTGAAGGCATTAAAAAGTCTCAAAAATTCACATCTAACTACTAGGTGGTCTCGTTTTGAGTAATACTAAAGTTGTTTCCCACAAAAAATGATCGGAGATTCCCCATACTGAATTTTTATTTTTCTCCCCGAATCTTTCTTCGAATAATGGTTTAATTTTTTTTTTTTTTTTATCTTGCACCTCCTTAGCTCGATGATAGTCGACTGATGAATGTGGTATTGCATACTCCATTATGCAGAAAAGTAGCCTAATTAGGGGTCGGGTGGGGCTCGTTGGTGGTGTACTACGGCAGCACCCAAAACGGTCGAAAAATTGCTAATGCTATTGCCTACAAAAAAAGAACAATTTTTTGACCGCGTTAAAATGTCTTCAAAATTCACATCTAATTACTAGGTGTTCCCGTTTTGAGTAATACTAAAGTTTTTTCCCACAAAAACTGCTCATAGATGCCCCAGACTCAATTTTTATTTTTCTCCAAAAACTTTTCTTCGAATGGTTTAGTTTTTTTGTTTTTTTTGTTGCGCCTCTTTAGACCGATGATAGTCGGCGGATATGTGTGGCATCCCATCTTTTGCATACTATATGACACAAAAAAATAGCCTAACGGTCAGGTGAGGCTCGTTAGTGGTGTACTATGATAGCTCCCAAAACGGTCGAAAAATGGCCAAAGCTATAGCCTACAAAAAAAGAACCAATTTTGAACCATGTTAAAAAGTCTCAAAAATTCACATCTAACTACTAGGTGGTCTCATTTTGAGTAATATTAAAGTTTTTTTCCACAAAAATTGCTCAGAGATGCCCCAGACTCAGTTTTTATTTTTCTCCAAAAACTTTTCTTCGAATGGTTTAATTTTTTTTTTTGTTTTTTTCTTGCGCCTCTGTAGCTAACTGATAGTTTGCGGATAAGTGTGGCATTCCATCTTTTGCATACTATATGAAACAAAAAAATAGCCTAAGGTTCGGGTGGGGCTCGTTAGTGGTGTACGATGGTAGCACCCAAAACGGTCGAAAAATTGCCAATGCTATGGCCTACAAAAAAAGGACCAATTTTGAACCATGTTAAAAAGTCTCGAAAATTCACATCTAACTACTAGGTGGTCTCATTTTGTGTCATATTAAAGTTTTTTCCCACAAAAACTGCTCAGAGATGCCCCAGACTCAGTTTTTATTTTTCTCCCAAAACTTTTCTTCAAATGGTTTAATTTTTTTGTTTTTTTTGTTGTGCCTCTTTAGGTCGATGATAGTCGGCGGATAAGTTAAATGTTGAATGGTACTTTTCCCCTACCTAGAGCAAACAATCTTTGCTTATAGATAGAGGAGGTAGAGGATAGTTGTTAGTTTAATCAGGTTTGGTTTTGTACTGTGGTTGAGAGCTTTGTCGTGTCTAGAAGCCTTAGAAACTGAAAAATGTTTCGAAAAAGAGCAAAAGGAACCTTCATTTCCTCTTGCTCAGCAATATATTCAATATTTGAGGAGTTGGAAGTAACTTCTTAAGATCTTTTGGAACTGACTTTGAGTTTGTTAATTCAGATTGCAGTAAAACTAAAGAAATTCATCAAGGAACAGGGGCTTAGAGAACTAGGACAAATTGAGTAGGATCTTGTTTTTGGAGATGCGGGAACAAAGGATGTAATAAAAATTTTGACGACCAATGAGGTGATTACTAAAACTATATTAAAGTTCTCAAGTACATGTCATTGGAGATATGAATATGAAAGATACTTTGATCATCTTGGCAGGATGCAAGTCGTGAAAATAAGTTACAGTTATTGATGATTCTTGCAGCCATTTATCCTAAGAAATTCGAGGGTGAGAAAAAGAGAAAAAGGCCAAAATTTAATGAAGGTTAGTAGTTTGACCCACTGCCGAGAAGGAAAGGACAACCTTTCGAACAAACAAGCTATTTAATTAATTAAGCTATTTATCATATAAAAGATGTCTTAACAAAGATATTGTTGTCCTGTACTATAAAAAACAAAGATATTGCTGTTTTTTATTCTTCTTACTTCATATATTGACAATGTTTAATGCTTGACACTTAGCAAAACTACAACCAGAGGATATGAATGTTGTTACCAACATGGGATTACTTGGTGCTGCACCTGATAGCAAAAAAAGCTCATTAAATTTCTTCTTTTTCGTATGAATTGAAAACAACCGTATCATTAAAATTTGATTTTTAAAATGAATAAATAAATTAAATTTTGGTGTGTTTTGTTTATTCAGTTGGGAAAAGTTTAATTTGAGAAATCTGTAGATATTGGTTTGACACAAATATGTTATAGTTAGAATCATCTAGGAATAGATTAATGCTACTTTTAGTTTACCAAGTTACTAAACATTTTACATGGGAATGGATTGATATCATTCATTTGCATTCTTTTGGTTTGAATATGTACCATTTGTTTATAAGTGCAAAAACTATCAAGAACTTATGATTTATGGTGATCTATATTGCTTTTAGAGGTTTCTAACTACTATCATTAGAAATTGTATACTAGTAGGATACAATGCTAATTTCTATTTAAAATTAATTAGTTTTGTGAACATTATGTTTAGAGCCACAATCTCCCAAGTTTTATTTACTATGTTTCTTTTTTTTTTTTAATCACTGAATGAGTGTGTTACTCAAGTTATTAATCTTTAAAGCTTTATGTTTTTCATCAGTAAGGAGGTGAAGTTTCTGATTTCCCATTTGTCTCTCTTTTTTGTTTTATTTACTTTGTGGGGTTTGAAACTTTGGGGAGTTTTTTCTGAAGGGGTTGTTTTAACTAACTGGAATTTGTATTTAATTCTTTGTTAGATTCAGAGTAGTTGAAATGTGAAGTATGGTAGAATTTCCCCCTCTAAATATGTAGTATGAGTGAACAAGTTGAACAAATCGATTGAATGTGGGCTGGGGTGAGGTGGGTTTGTTGGAGATTAGTGAAATAGTATAATTAGTTTGAGCAAGCTATTAGATGCTTTATTTGGTGAGCCCTTGTATACTTTAATTCTTGATTGAGTTTCACTGTAATGTCATGCTTTATCTACTTGTCCTTAATTATGCAAAAACCTCAAATTCAATTGATAATTTTTCAGGAATCTTCTTTGATATTATAACTTAAAATAGTCTATTCTTAACATATGGGATGTTGGGTGCCAAAAGACTATAAGATCATATAGGAGGAACTATTTTGAGCAAATGGATGGACTAGTATGGGTGGTTGACAATTCTGATCTGTTTTGTTTAATTGAATTGTGAGTTTTTTCTATATTGTGTGTGGTTTAGGAGATTGTGTTGGATGCGATTATGGATTTTGTAAAAATCTGTGGTATACAGCAGAGTGAAATTGCTATCTTTAATAACCACACATTTTTCTTTATGTTTGTGACTGTGTTAGAGCTTGTGGATTTTTTTTAACCTGCTTCTCTCTTGTATAGTTATTTTACATATATATTAGCATTAAAAAACTTGTCAAGTATTTCAAGACTGAGTACATGTCTGGTATTTTGAGATGGTACATGTCAAAGTTGAAACCAGATTTATTAATTTATGTTTTTAAGTCAATCATTTAATTAGATAAAATGAAATGTATACTTGTAGGATATGTAACATTGATTATTTGATTGATCGATCAGTTTAGTAAACTTTGTCTTAATGATCAATCAAACTTTTCCAAAACAAGGTTGAGATCCTCCTCATTAGGATTATCTTACTATATTTTCTATATTACTTGTCAACTGCAACTGAATCCGTAAGAGGAAGCAGCTTTAGAATGACTTGCAAAAAAAGAAAAAAAGAAAAAAGAAAAAGCAACTTTAGAATGACTGGTAAAAAAAAGCAGCTTTAGAATAATTGGTCAATTAAATCTTTTGGCGGAAACGATGTAAGACCAACGGTACCGATAGTGAAGGATAAAGAAGGTTATATATGTGGAGGCTATGCTTCTTAGGCATGTGGAGGCATAGAGGTAATCTATATGGAAGATATGCTTCTCTCTTCTTGTTCTATATATTTCGGCATCTGGATGTTATACTTGCAATTTAATTTCTGATTTGCTAATTGCAGTACTGGTAGAGCTCTGAAAAAAGTCATAGAAATAAATTATCATGTCCATTGTTTTTAAGTTTTATTGTTCATTTATTTATTTGGGTCTTTTTTAGATTTGATGTCTATAGTATGTTAGTTTGAAGAACTTTTGTAGCTTGATTGATTGAGATTTGTGGATCGTATTATCGCCCAAGTTTTTACATTTTACTTGTGAGGATTTCGATTAATCAGTTGTTATCAAAAGAAGCAGCGTTTACAAATGTGCTAATTAATATTGAGAATCCTTCATAGGATTAAATGTTTTTTAGTCAACTTCAGCATATTTGGCCATATAATAATCTTGAGTTTGAGTTCGAGATATTTATTATTGTTTTGACACTAAACCATAGAGTTATTTTTTGTTTTTCTTAAAAACTTTTAATGTTTCTGTTTTTTGTGGTCTCTTCATCTGTAGTTGGAGTGGAAGCAAGAAATCAATATCACAACAAGAAGAGCAAGCATTAGAAGCAAAAGGGTTCTAATTTGGATATTTCACATTTATGTAGCCTTCTACTTCTGAGATTGACAATCTAAAACTATGAAATACCAAGCGAAACTGACTTTAATGTAATGTTTATTTATGGTATTTGCTAATGAGAGTTCGATAATTGTGTGTATCATAACCATTAGAGTATAGAATAGAAGTATCATGCATCATTGTATGACTTGGTAATTGGTAAGTATGTCCATCACATTATTGTTTCATTGAATAGTTGATCTAGACATTAATGGTAAGTATGACTTGGGGTTTGTAGGCTACTTTGGTTGATTCCTTTTTAGCAGATCTTGATGAACTCTCTGATGAAGACAAGTTTCAGGTTTGATATTGTTTGTAGAATGATTGAAGTCATATTAGGTTGAAAGCTAAGTGATTGTGTAGACAGCTAGGCGATCGTTGAAGGTTGAAGACTGAGAAGGCATTCAGGATTTCTTATTTAAGTGATGTATTAGGATCTTGTTTCATGTACTCTTGTAAAATATATACATAAACACAATATTAATATTTCATTGTGTGTACACATGTAAAAGACAAATTTTATAGTTTCTAAATGAATATTAATTTTATTGATTTGTTGGCATGAAAAAAAATATTTATCTACACGGACCAATGTCGGTTTATAAAAAATGGACAATAATATAACAATTAAATAAAATAAATTCGTAAAAATGGACTAAAAATCAAGGCTTTAATGTCATTTTTAAACCGACATTGTTGGCCTCTTTAATGTCGGTTTTAAGGTCAACCGACACTAAAGATCTTCAATAACACCATAAAAAATGTCGGTTTAAAAACTACATTAATTTCATTAATGTCGCTTCTAAACCGACATTAATGAGGCCTTTGATGTCGTTTTTAAACCAACATCAAAGAAAAAATGACATTAAAGGCCTTTAATAACGCTAGCATAGATGTCAGTTGCCAACCGACACTAAAGGTCATTAATGTTGGTTTTAAACCGACATTAAAGGCCAAATTTCTTGTAGTGAATATTTTAGTTAAAATGGTGCAAGATAGAAACAAAAAAAAATTAAACCCTTCGAAGACATGTTTTCGTACAAAAATAAAAAAAAATGATTATGGTGCATCACTGGTATGCTTTTTTTGGAAAAAACTTTAATTTCACTTAAAATGGGACCATCTAGTCGTTAGATGTGAATTTTTGAAACTTTTTGACAATAATCAAAATACGGTCGTTTCTTTCTAGTTTAATTTCACTTAAAATACGACCATTATATGCGAACGTTTTGGGTGCTTTCATAGTACACCACTAACGAGCACCTACCTCAACCCTTAGACTCTTTTTCTGTGTCATAGAGTATGCAAAAGATAGGATGTCACACTTATCAGCCAAGAATCATTGAGCTAAAGAGGTCCAAGGTAAAAAAGAAAAAATACACCCTTCGAACACAAGTTTATGGACAAAAAAAAAAAAAGAGTATGGGGCATCACTAGTCAGTTTTTGTGGGAAAAAACTTTAATATTACTCAAAATGAGACCACCAAGTAGTTAGATGTGAATTTTCGAGACTTTTTTAAACTGTTTAAACTTTGGTCGTTTCTTTGTAGGCTATAGCATGGACATTTTTTGAACATTTTGGTTGCTACTATAGTACACCACTAACGAGCACCAATCTCGACCCTTAGACTATTTTTCTATGTCATATAGTATGCAAAAGATAGGATGCCAAACTTATCAACCCACAATCATTTAGCTAAAGAGGTGCAAGAAAAAAACAAAAAAATGAAACCCTTCAAATGCAAGTTTTGGGACAAAAATAAAAAATTAGGGTGGGGAATCACTGGTCAGTTTTTGTGGAAAAAAACTTTAATATTACTCAAAATGAGACCACCTAGTAGTTAGATGTGAATTTTTAAGATTTTTTTGACATTGTTCAAAATTGGGTCGTTTCTTTGTAGGCTATAAGATGGCCATTTTTCGAACGTTTTGGGTGCTACGGTAGTACACCACTAACGGGCAACTGTAGCACCAATCCTGACCCTTAGGCTATTTTTTCTGTGTCATAGGGTAAGCAAAAGATAGGATGCCACATTTATCAGCCCAGAATCATTGACTAAAGAGTTGCAAGATAAAAACAAAAAAAATAAACCCTCCGAAGACATGTTTTTGGACAAAAAAAAATGAGTATAGGGCATCACTGTTTAGTTTTTGTGGGAAAAAACTTTAATATTACTCAAAATGAGACCACCAAGTAGTTCGATGTGAATTTCGTGACTTTTTTAAACTATTAAAAATTGGGTCGTTTCTTTGGCTATATAGCATGCCCATTTTTCAAACGTTTTTGCTACTAGCATAGGACACCACAATAACGAGCATCAATCCTGACCCTTAGGCTATTTTTTTATGCCATAGAGTATGCAAAAGATACGATGCCACACTTATCAGCCCACAGTCATTGAGCTAAAGAGGTGGACGATAAAGAAAAAAAATTAAACCCTTCGAAGACATGTTTTTGGATAAAAATAAAAAAATGAGTATGGAGCATCACTCGTCAGTTTTATGGGAAAAAAACTCTAATATTACTCAAAATGAGACCACTTAGTAGTTAGATGTGAATTTTTGAGATTTTTTTACACTGTTCTTAATTTGATCGTTTCTTTGTAGGTTATAGCATGGCTATTTTTTTGTGTCATAGAGTACACACAAAATAGGATGCCAAACTTATTAACCCACAATCATTGAACTAAAGAGGTGCAAGCTAAATATCCAAAATAATCAATGGAGAGGATGGACAATCCGGAGGATCAAATTGTGTATGCATGCAATAGTTGGTGCAGGTTTCCATTTTACGATGCTGATTTTATGTGGGGAAAGCCTGTATGGATCACTACACCTACTATTTTGAGTAAGAATGTGATTATATTGATGGATGCCAAAGATGGTGAGGGAATTGAAGCATTTGTGAGTCTAGAGAAGGAGGAAATGGCAGTGTTTGAGCAAAATGAGGAGCTTCTTTCCTACTGTGAACTCGAAAGTTTAAGCGATCGAGCATACCTTATTTGACTGTTGGTTTTATTGTATTTATATTTGAAGGATCTTTTAATATTCAATGTAATGAATGAGAGATTACTCTCTTTCCCTTTCAACTGTGTTTCATTGTCAATACACTCACGAAGTTACGTTTAAAATAATACAACGACTATTAATCTAAGATTTTAATGAACACACAACTCCAAAATAATATTCCAACCAAGAAGTTTTGTTTGGAGAATCTTATTCAGTTATATTCATTAAGAAACTTAACGAAAGAAACACATTTTAAATATTTTTCCCTTTGTCTTTACTCTCTTGACTTCAAACCTACACATAAGCTCTTAACTTGGTATGCAATAAATCATCATCTTCTTCTTCACAACGACCTACACAAAAGATGATGGAGCTTCAAATAGTTAGTAAGGAAACCATCAAGCCTTTATCTTCAACCCCACCACAACTCAAAAATTTCCCTCTTAGCCTTTTTGATCAACAAGCCCCTATCATGTATATACACCTTCTCTATTTCTACCACAACCACAATATCAGCTCTGGCTACAGCCGGCAGCTGCTGAAACATAGCCTCTCAAAGGCCTTGACTTTTTACTACCCTTTTGCCGGCCGCCTTAGAGACGATGGTAACTCCATCAACTGCAACGACGAGGGTGCAATTGTTTCAGAGGCAAAGCTCCGGTGTCCCATGTCAGAATTTATGAACAACTTCAATTTACAACGTGAAGAGATTTGAAGTTGACTTTTTCGGATGACATCAATGGAAAAGAAAAAAGATTGAATCCTTTGTTGTGTGTTCAGTTGACTCAATTTGAATGTGGAGGAGAAGTGATGTATGTGTTGTGTTCTCACAAAGTTGCGGATTTGGCATCGTTAACCAACTTCATGAATGATTGGGCTTTCATTGCTCGTAGCTCCCGCCACGGCAATAATCCACCGACCCTGATTTGTCCTCCTCAGTTTAATGGGGCTAGTTTTTTCCCTCCGAAGTTAGAAGGCGGCGGGGAATTAAATTCAAGAACAGAAAGACAATATGAAAATGGTGTTAGTTCGAAGAGATTTGTGTTTAAGGGTTCAAAGATTGCAAGTCTTAAAGGTATGGTTTGTGAAAAAGTGGAGAATCCAACTAGAGTTCAGATTCTCACTGCCTTCATCTACAAAGCTGCTGTTTCAGCAAAGGAATCAGTCACAGGTTTGTTAACTTTAGTTTGGATCAAGTTTAAACTAAAGTTATAGCTAGTGTGTACGTTTGGATCAAGGATTATCGTATGAGATATCGAAAAAAACCTGTTTTGTTCATAGATATTGTGATGAATTTATAGTCTATAGACACACTGTTTTGTTCATAGATCAATACATTTTCTTAAACTATTTTTCAAGGTTAAGGATAGGTTGTTGATTTGATGCTATTTTTAAAGTTACATTCATATATTTTCGCTGGTGCTGAATGCTATGAATTTTGCACATATCCCTTTGTTACTTCAGTCATTTTTCATCTGTTTTATAGTACAAATTAGACGTAAGAGTACTAAAACATAAACCTTTTCGTGCTCAGCATAAACAGATAGATGTCAGTTGAGCTTAAGTTAATTTGGTTTACGTCATTTCTCTTTTGTTTGTCTAATTAACAAAGCTTAACCGTAAACATCTTGTGTCTTATTGGAATCCTCAAAACTCTCCAAAACAACTAGTTGGAATTTCCTTTGCACTTAGAGCAACAACAAGAAACAATTTAAAAATCAGTTTTAAAGGCATTTTGAATTTGAAGTTGAGTTGATATTTTTGAAACAAAATTAGTGACTGTTTTTGTCCAAAGGAAAAAATAATAACAGTATAAGAGTTTTCATTTGATCCTAAATTCAAAATGTTATTCTATTAGTTATTTAAGCTGTGAGTTTTGATGTCAATTTAATTCCTAACATTCAAAAGATTACAATTTTAGTTTTGCTTCGCTTTGGTACCAAAGGCTTTCAAATTTTACATTTTTAATCTCATTCAGTACTAAACTTTCAAACTTTAAATCACTACTAAATTTTAATTTTGAAATTTAAACATATTATTTTAGATTAATTAATAGATATTAACAACAAATTAGACTGAAGTGAGAAATCTAATGAAAAATTAGTGATAAATCTAGTACAAAAAGTTGTAAATCTTTAAATCTAGAGACAAAAATTGAAACAAAACTTAAATCTCAAAAATAAAATGAATAAAATTATAACATTTTGAAATTTAAAAATCCAATGAAAACCAAACACAAAACCTAGAGATCCAAACACGTATTTTCTCCTATCTGTGTTTCTCTCTTATGTTACAAAAACAAAGCATCACATACCGAAAGAATGTTCTATGTTCAAAGTTTTTGGTTTTGGGGTCAATTATTCGAGAATTTTCCCATTTGGATTTCTATTGGGATTAACGAAACCTTTGTGTTTAATTTCTTGAATCAAAGGCAGTGTGGCAGCAACGATTCTACTTCAAATCATCAACTTACGAAACAGATGGATCCGCCATTGCCGGCGACATTATCAGGAAATGTAATCTCTTGGTTCATAGGATTGTCGAGGACGCCGGAGAAAGGAAATGGAGCTATGGAACATAGTGGGTGAGATGAAGAGAAACTTTGAAGAGTTCTGCAAAACGTTTCCAACAAATTACAGAGCTGAAGAATGGGGTTTGCTTCACAAATTACATGCCAAAGAATCAATGGAAGACAGGATGATAAATCAAGAGGATCATAATTTGTATACATGTAGTAGTTGGTGTAAATTTCCAATTTACGAAGCGGATTTTGGAAGGGGGAAACCTGTACGGATCACTGTACCTGAGTTTCCATGGAAGAATATGATTTTGTTGATGGATTCCAAAGATGGTGAAGGGATTGAGGCCATAGTCAGCTTAGACAAGAAGGAAATGGAGGTTTTTCTGCAAAATCAACAGCTTCTCTCATTTTGTGAACTCATAACTCCCACCTCAAATGCTTTTTTAGATTAGAGGGAAATCAAATCAAATCAAATCATACACCATGATTATTGATGATTTATGTTGGTACTTTAAGAAAATTTATCTTAGATTTTTCAAGATTGGGGTGTTATGATTTGATTTTAATTACTCCATAATTTTAAATGAAAAATCAACTATTATTAGTACAAAAAATGATAGCACAAAACAAACGAACCATTTATTTTGAAATTACTCCGAAAAAGTCCCACGAGGATCGGTAACAAGCTGGCTGTATTTTTTTCACTGCTCGATCACACGCTTAGCCCCATCCAGAGTATTCCTAAGCAGCATGGCAACGGTCATAGGACCTACACCACCCGGAACCGGAGTTATCCAACCAGCTACTTTACAAGCTTCCTGGAAATCTACATCACCGACCAGCCGGTAGCCTGACTTCTTGGTTGGATCATCAACTGCATTTGTACCGACATCGATGACTGCAGCACCTGGTTTAATCCAACTCCCCTTGATCTAACATCAACCAAACGAAATCACCATGTGCACAAGTTAGTCTCAAAACTAGGTTGTTTCAACAAGCCAACTAAATCATATTCCCTACAATCCTGTTCTTAATGCTTTTGCAGTTATTGTTCTATCATGCATATGCAAATGGCAAAGTATTGCTTGAAGTACTAACTTTGATGATTGTGCTTTTGCGTAATTCTCTCAAATATCTTTCCCTAACTTGATTGATTTACCATTGTTGACTGAATAATGAGGTAGATGCTTATTGGGGAAAGAATGGGCGGATTCCAATAACACAAAGAGAGAGACAGATGATATAAGAAAATTTTGTTGACCACTTTGCATCAAATCACTGAAGATGTGTCATCGTTTAGTTAACAACATGCACTATGTAGAATAAAATTTAAAATTTCTAAGAAAAGTTTTAATTATACCTATGGATCTGACTTTTTCTCCTTTCCAGTACTATTCTAGCACCTATACATATTCCCTAAGTTTAGAGACAAATGCTGATATTCAGATAAAAGTAAAGGGGAAAGAGAAAACACTGAGGTTGTATAGCCAAATTATACCATTTGTGCCTGTCCTGCTGCAGCAATTATGATGTCTGCTTTGCGGATAACACTTTCTGGATCGACGGAACGTGAATGGACGATTGTCACAGTTGCATCTGCTTTAAGAAGCAACAATGAAACTGGTAATCCAACAATGTTGCTTCGCCCCATTACAACTGCTTTCTTTCCTCTGATGCTTATTCCACTTCGCGATAGCAGTTCAATACACCCCTGCACATAAAACGATATCTCAGACTATGAAATGAATTGCCATTTTTTGGGCTAAGATATGCATCAAACCAAATATTGAACATAGATAAACAAGGACATATTGCTCTTCTAGCTAAAAGAGATCTATCAAGAATGAGTTGAATGATTTTCTGAGGCTAATAAAAAATTCATTATTGCCTTCGGAGTGCAAGGTAGGAACAAGGGATCTCTGCCTTTCATTGCAAGCTTCCCAATGTTCAGAGGATGAAAGCCATCTACATCCTTCTCAATGCTAATTTCAGATAGAACTTTCTCTTCATTTATGTGGTTCGGCAAAGGAAGCTGAACCAATATCCCTGTCAAAGAAACAAAATTCTTCAAAAATTGTAAATTACTTTTGAGTTCAACAACTTTAGAGATGGTAATTGATATCATTATCAACTGAGTTATGCACGAATTGGTACCTTTACAACTCTGAAAAAGTACTTTTGGGCCATTTGAAAAACTTTTTTCTTAAAAAAAAATTGACACAGAAAATAACTTTGAAAGTTACTATAAACACTTATAATATTTTAAATCACTCTAGAAGCACTAAAAGGGTGTTTTTTTCTTCAATGGATTGATCACGTTGCTTTGGAAAGGTAAAAAGAACAAAGAATAATTATATATCAGAAATGCATCTTCATTGTACTATTTCAAAAACAGTGGAGACTCCATCGAATTTGAACTACAGCACTAAAATTAGAAGAAATCCTGAGCATAAAAGTAAAGAAGAGATTAACCATGCACTTCAGGATTGGCATTAAGCTCGTGAACTTTGCTGATCAATTCAGCCTCAGACACTTGCTCAGGAAGATCAATCTCAAAAGACTTGATCCCTACTTCCAGGCATGCCTTCCTCTTCATATTTACATAGGTAAGCGAATCCTTTCTATTCCCCACAATCACCACCGCCAGTCCTGGAACCTTCACAAATCCCACACCATATGAAACAAGAAAAATGCTAAAATCAGATAGATGTAAAACATAATATCTCAAAAGAGTTGATGGAAATTGTAAGAATTTGGCTGGAGCAAAGGAAACTAAACCTTTCCATATTTCTCAGAGAGTTTGTTCACTTCCTCCGTGATTTCAGATCTGACAGTTTGTGCAATCTTTTTGCCGTCGATTATTGTAGCTTTGTGGTCGGATTCGGACGCCATTTTTGCAGGTGAGAAGAAGAAAATGGTTTCTACTTCCAAATTGAATTTGCAGCTGCCAGTGGCAATAGCTTGTAATAGAGGAGCTGAGATTGAGAAGGATTGATTGTGTATAATCAGTGAGTTGATGCAGCCATGGAATAGGTGGATGGGCTTGGACTTGGGCAATCTGACTGTGTTTGGCGAGAAATGGGTACTTCCGTGCACAATTTTGTGTGGCCCATTTTCTTCAGTCGACGAGAAAGGATTCCAAATCTAAGTCATTTGATTTGGGTAATTACGATGAGCGTGACTTTCTAAAGCTACGGGGACTAAGGTTCGAGATTGGTGTCCCAAGATGGCAACGAAAACATTCGAAAACATATTTATTACTATAGTCTTCCAAAAAATTATCAAATTTGGGCTGAGATGAATTCACATCCAATTTAAAATTGGTCTCATTTAGAGGTCCAGGTGTAGGGTTGCGAGACATTCTCAACCCAATTCATATTTTCGAGTTATTTAGGTTGGCAATCCGAATAACTCGAATTTAGTTTCCAGTCCAACCCGGCCGATAAAATATTGGTTGGGTTGTCGGGTTGTATAGTTTGTTTTTCTAGTTTCTAATTGTGGTAAAAGTTCAAAATCTTAGGGATAATGATATGAGAGATCTGAGAGTTTCTAATAGTTTTTTTCCTTTATAGTTTCTAGTTTCTAATGATTTGAGAGATATGAGATCTGGCGAAGATCGGAGACGAAGAAGAGTTAGAGACGGAGGAGATCTGAGATTGGAGGAGATAGAGGGATTGAAATCTGAGATCGGTCTACAGAGGAGATGGAAGGACGGGTCTCGAGTTGGATCTGAGATGTCGGAGGAGATGGACGGAGCTAAGACAAAAGAGACGTCGGAGATGCTGCGGCACACAGGAGGGAGAGCAGGAGAGGTGAAGTGTCGCTGAGAAGTGTTGCGCCAAGGAGAGAGAAATTGATTTCTTTTTTTATTAAATTATATATATATTATATTAATTTAAGTTGGGTTGGGTTGGACTGAATTTTTCAACCCTTTAACCCAATCCAAAAAAATCAAATTTTTTTAACCCAACTCAATCCTTATAATATGGGTTAGATAGTCCAGTTCACGTTATACGGGTTCAACCCATATTCTTAGACCTCTATTTAGAGGAATGTTGAAGGTTATTCCCAAAAATAAAAAATTGATCAGTAAAATCTTAGACTAAATTTTTATTTTAAGGTCTACTAGTCTTTTAATGGCTTTATTTATTTGTTTGTTTGTTTGTCTTGCAAGTGTAAAGATACTGTAGATGTATCCTTGTATTGAAATTCTTAAAGGAATTACAATATGAGTTCAAAAAGAAACAATAACATTGAACAATAAACCTGGACCCTTCTGCCCCCTTCCCCGCAAGGATGAAGCCGTCTCCTCCTTTCTTGAAAATTATCTTCCCCCTTCTCTCTTTCCTTCTCCTTCTATTTATACTAACTAACTGTTGGGCCCACTGCGTGGTGGTCCTGCCCTTCTTCCTCTCCCCCTGATCCACGTGTCATTCTGTTTTTACTATTCCTTCTACTATACGTGAGGAGTATAGGGGGTCTAGCATTACTCTCCCCTTCTAACACCACCTTGTCCTCAAGGTGGAAATCAGGGAATTGTTGCTTGAGATCTTTACAGCCTTCCCATGTTTCTTCATGAGGTGGTAAACCTTTCCAACTGATCAACACTTCGCACTCCTTTGTAGTAGGGTTCTTTCGGTAGCCGAGCACTTCCTCCGGTTTTGTCAACCATTCATATTTCTCATTCACATAAGGGACAAGTTGCTGCATCTGTTCATGATTTCCGAGAACCTTCTTCAGTTGGGATATATGGAATACTGGATGAATTGAAGCCGAACTGGGTAACTCCAATCGATAAGCTATTGTTCCAATCCTCTCCAGAATTTTAAAGGGTCCAAAAAATTTCGATGATAACTTCTCATTTCTTTTCCTTCTTAGTGAAATCTGTCTGTAAGGCCGAATCTTCAAAAATACCAAGTCATTAACTTGAAATTCCACATCCCTTCGTTTGCGGTCAGCATATTTTTTCATTCTTTCTTGTGCCAGATGGAGATGTTCCTTCAATGCATTTATCGTCACGTCCCTCTCTTTCAGCTGTTGATCCAGGGTTGAATTGGGTGTCTCCATGTCACCATATTGAATGAGAGGTGGTGGTAATCGACCGTAAACAGCCTGAAACGGTGTAATGTCGATAGAACTATGGTATGTGGTATTATACCAATATTCTGCCCAGTGCAACCAGTCACTCCAGTCCTTCGGTTTCTCTCCACAAAAACACCTCAGATATACTTCCACACATTTGTTAACCACTTCTGTTTGACCGTCGGATTGTGGATGATAAGCGGAACTTCTAGGCAATTTAGTTCCAGCCAACTTGAACATCTCCTTCCAGAAATGGCTTATAAATATTTTATCCCTATCTGATACAATGGTTTGTGGATAACCATGCAGTCTTACTACTTCCTTGACGAAAATTGCAGCTACAGAGCTAGCTGTGTAAGGGTGCTTAATGGCTATGAAGTGGCCATATTTACTCAGGCGGTCTACAATAACAAAGATTACCTCCTTTCCTGCTGATTTTGGTAGTCCCTCTATAAAATCCATAGAGATATCCACCCATACTACCTTAGGAATCTCCAGTGGTAGAAGTAGCCCTGCGGGTGATAAAGCTGAGGTTTTATTTTTCTGACATATTAAGCATTCCTCACAGTATTTTTTGATATCTTTTTTCATTCCTTCCCAATAAATTTCCCCTGTCATCCTCTTATAGGTTCTAAGGAACCCCGAGTGTCCTCCAAAAACAGAATCATGGTATGTATGCATGATAGTGGGCAGTAATGCGGAGGTCTTTGAAAGCACCAATCTTCCTTTATACTTTAATATTCCATTTTGTAGGGAAAAACTTGGCACCTCACCTTTTTGTTCTTCTACTTTCTTCCTGATTTCTCTCAACTGTGGGTCATTTTCTACTTCTTCTTGAATGATTGTCAAGTCGAGTAAGGCTGCCGCTGAAAGTTGATTCAGATGCACTGATGGAGGCATTCTGGACAAAGCATCGGCTGCTTTGTTCTCCAATCCTGGGTTATATACTACCTCAAATGAGTATCCCAAGAGCTTGGCTATCCACCTCTGATATTGGGGCTGAATTACCCTCTGTTCCAGCAAGAATTTGAGTGATTTCTGATCAGTTTTTACCGTGAATTTCTTTCCCAACAGGTATGGTCTCCACCTTTGCACAGCAAACACCACGACTATCAATTCTCTTTCATACACTGGACGAGCTCTATCCCTCATACACAAGGTTTTACTAAAGTAAGCTATCGGTCTCTTGGCTTGTATCAAAACTGCCCCCACTCCAAACCCTGAAGCATCTGTCTCCACTTCAAAAGGAAGGTTAAAATCTGGCATAGCTAGCACCGGTAGAGTCACCATAGCCCTCTTCAAGTTTTCAAACGCGACACTTACATCTTCTGTCCACCGATAGGCCCCGGTTTTCAGCAGCTGTGTCAACGGACTGGCAATACTGCCATAGTTTTGCACAAATTTCCTATAGCCAGTGAGCCCCAAAAATCCTCTAACTTCTCGAACACTAGTGGGGGTTGGCCACTCTTTAATGGCTTTTATCTTCTCTGGATCCACTTCAATACCTTTCTCCGATATAAAGTGGTCTAAGTACCCAATTCTTTTCTTGGCAAAGCTGCACTTGCTCATATTAGCATACATCTCGTTTTCCCGCAAGAGTTCCAATACTACTTCCAGATGCTGCACATGTTCTGCCACTCCCCTGCTATATATCAAGATGTCATCGAAGAATACCAAGACAAACCGTCGCATATATGGTTTGAATATCTGGTTCATCAGAGCTTGAAATGTTGCTGGTGCGTTAGTCAACCCAAACGGCATGACCAAAAACTCATAGTGTCCCTCATGTGTGCGAAAGGCTGTTTTTTCCACATCCCCGGAATGCATTCGGATCTGATGGTACCCGGCCTTAAGGTCAATCTTAGAGAATATATTGGCCCCTTTCAACTCGTCACCTAACTCATCTACCACCGGGATGGGAAATTTATCTGGAATGGTTACATTATTTAATGCTCGATGGTCCACACAAAATCTCCAACTCCCATCCTTCTTTTTCACCAAGAGTACTGGGCTGGAATACAGACTACTGCTTGGTCTGATGATCCCAGATTGTAACATTTCATCTACCAGTCTTTCCATTTCTTCTTTTTGATGATGAGCGTATCGGTACGGTCTGACGTTCACTGGATCCACCCCTTTCTTGAGGTGTATATGGTGCTCTATGTCTCTCTTTGGAGGTAGTTTCCCGGGCCATTCAAACACATCCTTGAATCTACTCAACAATGCTGGAAACATGGTGTCAGCGGTTGTGGCTTCTTCTTCATTATCTAACCCTTCCACAGATAATCTTCCTTCCATGGCTCGGCATTCTACTAAGTATCCTTGATCCTTTGCGCTCCATGACTTCATCATCGATTTCAAACTCACCCTAGTTTTAGTGAGGCTTGGGTCTCCCTTTATCATTACCCTTTTTCCTTCATGCTGGAATGTCATCACCAACTTTCTCCAATCGAATTCAGTCACTCCTAACGAGTGCAACCATTGCATACCCAGGATTACATCTACTCCTCCTAATTCCAGTGGCAAGAAACTATCAACAATTTTCCATTCTCCCACCGTAACCTCAACTTGGCCACAAATGCCCTTTCCTTTCACGGCAGATCCGGACCCCAGAATAACTTCATAGTTGGAGGTTTCGGTCATTGGTAACTTGAGAGATGTTACCAGGTTGTCTGCGATGAAGTTGTGGGTGGCTCCACAGTCAATGAGCACCACCACGTCAGTGCCTTGTATTTTTCCCTTTACCTTCATTGTTCCGGGGTTGGATAATCCTACAATAGAGTTGATGGACAATTTAATGTTCAGATTCTCTACATTCTCTATCGCGACATCTTTCTCCTCTGATTCATTATCAACAAATTCTTCATCAATAATTTCTAATTCCTCCCCGTTCTCCAGTACCAGCATTCGTAATTCTTTCTGCTCCCTCTCTCGGCATCGGTGTCCCGCGTGATATTTCTCATTACACAGAAAACACAACCCCTTCTCCCTCCGTGACTGGAATTCCACGTCTGAGAGTCGCTTGGCGGGACCTTTTTTTTTTTCCTCTGCCGTAACTCCTTTCAGGGTGATTGTTCTCATCGGCCAATTGTTTCCGGGTAAATTTGTGGTTGTTGTGATTGGGTTTGTTGGTTTCCCATTGAGATATTTAAATTGATGATTCCCTCCAAACACGCTACTTAACCCACACTCCTTCCGAACCATTTCTCTATTTTTGATTTTCAGGGCCAGTTTCATCATATGGACCAGTCCTACGGGCTCCAACGCATCCACTTCTGATTTCAACCATGGGCTTAGCTCATTCATGAAGGTCTCTTCCAACACGATAGTTTGAAGAAACGCTATCGGGGCCAAATACTTATCGAATCGATTTCGATATTCCTCCACCGTGTTCTCCTATTTGATTGTTAAGAATGGTTCGAAACCAAACCAACAGCCTATGCTTCAAATCTTCCCAGCTTTTAAACTTTTCCAATTCGTCGCTCGATCTATACCAATCCAGAGCTGGTCCATCGAAGCTTATCACTGCTACTGTTAGTTTCTCCGTATCTGATAATTCATGGATTTTGAAGTAGCGATCTGCTCGGAATAGCCAGGAATCCGGATCTGTTCCATTGAAAACCGGCATCTCGACTTTCTTAAACTTACTTCGATCGGCCGCTTTTTCCTCATCGTTCTTCCCTTCATTCTTCGATCCATCATTTCGGTGTCTTTCGTTTGACTCCCTGGGTTTTCCATTTTCTCTTCCATTAACGGTAATCGTTGAAGTTCTTGTTCCACTGCTTCAATTCTTTCTTCCACTTTCCTTGCCATTACTGATCTATTACAATATGAGTTCAAAAAGAAACAATAACATTGAACAATAAACCTAGACCCTTCTGCCCCCTTCCCCGCAAGGATGAAGCCGTCTCCTCCTTTCCTGAAAATTATCTTCCCCCTTCTCTCTTTCCTTCTCCTTCTATTTATACTAACTGTTGGGCCCACTGCGTGGTGGTCCTGCCCTTCTTCCTCTCCCCCTCATCCACGTGTCATTCTGTTTTTACTATTCCTTCTACTATACGTGAGGAGTATAGGGGGTCTAGCAGCAAGTCAATAGCTGAGGGATTCTTCGTCGTAGGATCGTATGTTTTGCATGGTTTATGGCACATAAAAATGAGCTAAGAGTCGAGGTAGATGCCTCTTTAGGAGGTTACACACAAAGTTGACCGAAGGGAAAAAAGAGTAGATGTTTATGTTGTCCACGTGTAGGGTCAAGAAGCAACCACTAAGTAAAGTTATATTACTTTTCAAATTTTCTTTTTTTATCTCTTTTGCAGGTGAAATTGGTAAAGTTAATCTCTCTTTCTTTTCCACTTTACTTTGCTACTTGAACCGAAGCAATTCCACATAAATACTCAAGCTTTCTCTCTCTATTGTCTATGTCTATTTTGTGGTTTTTGATTGAAGATAGAGATGATGATGAAGATGGAAGAGGAGAAGAAGAAGAATCAACCCAGAAAAACTTTAAAGTAGTTCGGTTAAAACAATCACATCCACGAGACTTAAGAGCAAGATTTTATTAAGAGAAATTTTAGCAATTGATATCAGGTAAGATTTCTTCTACCTCTTAAGACTACTTAAAGAAGAGATTTTAATGAGTTTATTACAAATAATTTTGTAACTGATGGTAATTTGAGAGGGGTGGTAAATCAACCCTACTTTATACCAACTTTGTTTTTATAACCATATTCAAAACTTGACTTAAATTTTTATGTTGTTAGGAAAGTAAACACAAATTTGAAGTTAAAAGAATAAATATTGACAAGATATATATATAGATTAAAGTAAAAGGCAATAATAAGTGAGAGTGGGAATTTGAGTGAAAAACAGTACAACATTTTTTGAATTGTTTGTGTGTATATATACATTATTGAATTTGTACAAGGAACCAACATATATAAGTTGGATTGAAAATATATATACCTGTGTATATATATATATATTCTTAATATTGTATTATTTGAAAACAAAAATTAAAGTAAGAAAACTTACTTTGATTTTGATATTACATTTTTTTTCAGGTTTTCAAAGTCATAGTTTATTATTCTAAAACAATATACTAACTTTTACAATAAACGATCATTTAATGATAAAGTTGTTAAGAAAGTTTTTAAGAAATAGTTTGTTTAATCAAACAAACGGTAGTAACTAGTTCAAGTGTGACTCCATGAACCCAAGAACATTATGGTTCTAATAGGATCTTCCCTTTGGTTACGTCTCGTTCCAACGCCTTGGTTTTTTGTTAGGGCAACCTTCACATCCCGATAAGCTTGAGCAAGTTTCTCTCCAACTGTTCTACTTGATGAATCACTACTTTTTTCATGTTGAACCTTCATATTCTCTATGTATCCAGAAAGAAGAAGAGAGAAAGTAGAGTAAATAAACATCTTTGGCCTCCATATTTATAGCCAAAGAAAAAGGCAGGTTTGCCTTTTTCTTTTCTTTTTTCATATAACTTTTGCCCCTTACCTTAGTCCAAGTGTTGCTCTCTAATTGCAATTCAAAATATTCTTTAATTTGTGAGTGGATTGTGAGGGTGATGTGTTGTTATATGACCACACTATAGCAAGTAGTGGAATATTAGGTTCTTCAATTATAAATTATTCCTCCTCTATAATCATAATCATATTATAAACAAAAATTATAATATAATTAAATATGTAAACTTTTCATTTTTTTGGACTTCAGAGTGTAATAGGTTACTTTTTGTTTCAAATTTGATATTTTAAGCACTATGGTTGCAAGCTTAAAATAAACAAAAGGGTAAATACCAACAAATATAATTTAATTTTTTTGTTTCTTTTGTAAGTAAACTAAAGACGAAGTTATCAAATAGGTATAGCTTAAAAAGATTTAACTTTTACCGTTGGATGGATTACTTTCTTGTTAATCTTGATTAAGTGTGAGATAAAACAAATCTTTTTCCTTTTAGGATTTTTATTACTGTACGTGTTATCATTTACTCATTCCTCAAGCAATATTTCCATATTGATGTCATTTATAAGTACAAAATCATATGATATTTTTTAGTAAACAAAAAAGGCATATAATCATTCTATCTATCGTATATATCAAATGTTTCAATTATATTCCTCATTCTGGATGACATTAATTTTGGTTGTATTTAATTATGGCATTCACACAAATTTTAAAATAAAAATTATAAGAGAAATTTTCAAAAATAACAAATTTTATAAAATACTTACAATCTATAGCAAATTCTATCACTGATAGTCATTGATATATTACAGTGATAGAATCTAAAATTTTGCTATAACTTATAAATATTTTAATTTATTTTGTTATTTTAAAAAATGTCCAAGAAAAAAATGGCAATTTTCTCTAAATAGAAATAGGAAATTTCATTTAAAAGAAAATTGGAAAAAGTAGATTCTCATCTTATCCATTGGACTGTGGTAAAATGCTTTAGGAGAAGTAAAGTTTAGATTCTGTTCGTTTTCACTTTTTCTCCTCTTTTTTTGTCTTTATCATAAATAAAATCAAATTGAGATTTCTTTTTCTTTTTCTTTTTCGGATTTTTATTTGCATTTTATTTTCAATTTTTTTATTTACACTGATCTTCTTAATTACAATGATTAACCTTCTTAAAACTAAATAGACAGACAAACATCGACATATAATTTATAGTTTTTAGGTTCAAATCCCTTTTCTCTTTTAATTAATTTTATTATTTTTTCCATCTGATAGTAATTATATTTCAACACATACTTAACCTTTGTCATCATTAATTATATAACCAAAACTATATAATTAATAATTCATTCTCCATCAAATTTCAAAATCTTTAATTAAATATACATTGTTGAGAGCACCTCAGAAAGCATTTTTCACAAGGATCAATAGGATTCTTCTTTCCACATCGATCCTACTTGGCATATACGTGGAATATAATTATATAATCTCATTTCACTTTTTTTTTCTTATATAAATTTAACCATTACAGGAAGACTATTTTAACTTCTCTGATCTTTTATATACTAACATATATTTATTATTTAAATAAATTAAAGAATTATTTTTTCTAAGAAGTGGAATTATCAAACCTTTAATATCTTGGTAGGGTGAAATTTGCCTCATAATTTTAAATCAAATGAAAATTAACTATATATTTCTACCAAATTTTGTAGTAGCTAGTGGTAGCACGAGTTTAATAACACACGGAATCTTTAAATCTCTCAATTGAGGAGGGTTTTGAAATTGAAGTTTGTGTATTTCTTATTTTTAGATACGTTTGTTTCTCATACAATGATAACTTGATCATAGATTATCATATTAACTCTTACGTTGTTTAAGCTTAACCAATTCATCGAGAAAAGCTAGACGAGAGTCCAAATTAATGTATCAATTAGTCAATTCAATTAAATGAAAAATATTGTCATAATTAATTGAGACTAATAGTATATTAGGAATATGAATTATGATAAGCGAATATCAACTAGTAACAACCTAAATTAATGTTCTTCATGGTTCTTTTCCCAGGTTGATTAGGACAATATAACAAGCTAATATAACATTTTGCCACTTTAGTGTTAAATATAATGGCAATTATATATCACGCCTATTACGGTTTGATACCTAGCTTAATGATTATACAACTACTTAACAGTGATATAATCATATAATCCTGCAACATAGAAAAGGAACTTAAAGGCACAAAAAATATAAAATTATGGCATAGATTTAAATCTCACAAGTTACAATATCATAAAAACCAACTCTACACCTCAGTTAAAATGAATACCTTAGCTCCTCATTCACAAGTTGATTAAGAAAGTTAAGTATCGAGTCATGAGAGATGAAAAGAGAGGGAGAGAAAAAAACAGAGATGAATTGGTCTGCAAATGGGCCAGATCGAATTGAACGTATAAATACATTGGTTAGGCGACTAAAAAAATCAATTATTTATAAAAGTGTGGAGCAACGTCATCGAAATTATCTTGGATGAGTTTCTATGTTTTGTTATCAATTTTCTATTCATATTTTTTCAAACAAAGCAAAGTTTTGAAAAAGTTAAAATATTCGTTGTCTTGGATGGATATTATTAAACTAAAAAAAATGATACACAGCATCAAAGACGTAATAATATTATATATGTAGTCCAAATACAAAAAAGAAAATATTATTGTTGAAGCAAGAAAGATATATATATATATATATATATCAATGTTTCTAAGTTGCACCACAATAAGTTTTGAGGGCAGATTGAGCTTTTTGGCCAGCTTCTGTATAGTAGAACTGAAGAAATTGAACATGATCAAATGGATTGAAGAGCAAAGGATGTTGTTCATCTACAAGCTCTTCTGGTGCTTTCACTATGTAGCCTGCCTTTGGGATTGAGAATAACCCAGCTGAGTACCTCACTTCTTCTCCACTCATCATCACTCTATGATATGGAGAATGCAATCTTCCATTTGTCCATGCCTACATGCATATATCTATATCATATACCATCTTTTAACTTTTCTAAGTATAAAGGGTGTTTATGAAATTTTTCCAAATTTTTGAGACATTTGAAAGTTAGGAACACCTTTTACCCAAACTACAAAGTTGAGGAGGACTAAAGCAATTAATTAATTACCATAAAAGCTATGTTTAGATAATAACAATAATGAAATTAAATTAAAAATCAGTAATAAATAATACAAAGTTTTTTAGAAGTATACCATTTTTTTTAATAAAATGAATATATATCAGAAAACAAAAATGAAGTAATAAGGTTACTCACATGGAAGGAATCTCCAATCATTGCAACAAAGGAGTTTGGGGAAGGTTGAAAGTTAATCCATTTCCCATCTTTGGTTTTTACCTGTAAACCTTGAACATGGTTTTGATATAAAATGGTCACAATGTTCTTATCAGTGTGGGAATGAAGCCCAATTTTTGTTTCATTGCTTTCAGTCCCTTTGTATTTCATCACTCTAAGAAGATAGTTTGTTGACTCCAAATGTTCCTTCAAATACTTTTCAACTCCAAAACTCTCCAAAACCATTCTTCTCACCATCTTATCCAGTTCTGCTAATTGTTGTGAATAGGTTTCCATCACTTTGCTGTACCCAACAAGATTTGTAAGAAGGAAAAAAGCCCTAATTAGAAGGTTCAAGACAGAGACTCTTAGCATCAATTAGTCACCAAAATTAAGATCACAACTAGTTAAGACATATTTTCGATCGATAGAGGTAAGAAAAGATAAACAAGTAATAACGTATAATATAGATTCGAAGTATGAAATAAAAATGAGAAGGAGAAGAGGGAAAGAATTAATAAGATAGCATTATTTGTAGAACATATTCAAACCTAAAGGTTGGGTTTCCTTGAGGCCACAAGATATTGGTGAAGTCTTGGACCTTTTGAGGTATGGTGGAATCATCCACACCCATACTTTCAAAAAGTGGAGCCATTGGGTACTGTCCAACATAGCCATGGAAGGGCTTTTGAGAAACATTTCTCAATTTGGTTTCCAAAGGAAGGTTGAAAAGCTCTTCAAGTGCTTCAAACAAACCCTTTTTGACCTCAACAGGCACTTTGTCAAATGAGGCTTCAAAGCAACCAAATTCCTCAAGTGCTTCCTTCACTTGTGCTTTTGCCAACTCCCACTTAGGACCCCCTGATTCTAAATTGGAGAAATCAATTAGGGGAAGCTTAAGAGAGGATTCCCCATCCATTCCCTTTTACTCTCTTTTATTTTTCCTTCTAATTCTTTTTTCTAAGTGTTTGGTGGGGAGAGTGTGTGAGAAGAAAAGTGCTTTTGTCCACTTTTTATATAGCTCATTATTGGTGACAATAATTTATTAATTGACAATTTGAGATTAATAATAATGTGTGGAACAAAAATCATGATTTGAGAAAAGTATTTGTTAAACTTCTTTAACTAGAAGTTTAGAATATTTGGATATCCTAAAAGTTTTGTTGAATTATAAATTATGACTATATGAAAGAAAGAACAATATAGAAAATCAAAATACATATGTAAGACCTAATGGTTTGAATAAATTTTCAAGTGTGTTTACCAACTCTTTATTATTATTTATTAAAAATATTTATTTAAGAAATATGAAAGTTATTTTAAATAGGTTTTCGTAGTTGCATGAAAACACATCTTGAGATATAAATACATAAATAGACTTCATAAAAATTTTACAAAATTAAATCACACAAAGTCTAGTGGTACTATACATATTTTTTGTTATCATAAAATTAAAGTTTTAGCACTAATTTAACTAACCCTGTTAAAATTCAAATTCAATTAATACAAAAATAATAAAAATAGCCTTTTACTTTTTAGATTTTTTTTTAAAATCATTCACTGATCTGATCTCCCCACAAAATCAAACCAAAAAAAGAAAAGGCACACATATATATAAACCTAGCTAGTTTATACTTATAGTTTGTAATTAACATAATAAAAATGTTTAAAGGATAAATATGTGCAACCAAATATGTATATGTGTAATATTTTAGCAAATAGTGAAAAATTATGGAAAATAGTTTTAATTAGAATCTGTATTTGAAAAACATATAATGATAAAATGTAGTTTATGGAATGAAATGAAGGGGCTAAATTGCCATCAATAACAATTTTCGAACTAATAATGAATGACTAATATAGGAAAATCTATCAACGGTAAACTCTATCGTTTGATAGACTCCTCTCCTATTACCAATATGATCTAACATTGATGTATTGTAAAAGTTGGATATAAATTTTGTTATATTACAAAATTTGATGGTGCACTCTATGTTTCCTACATTTGTAGGAAGCGAAGATGATTCTTGGAAAAGATCTTCGAACTCAAAACTCTTTTTCTCTGTCTAATCATAGAAATCACATCAAGCTAAATTTGATTAAACCACTGCTTTTAGATCATTTCCTATCATTCTCAAAGAAAATTGACATTAAAATACTTCATAATTTATGTCCATTAAATAATAGTGTAGCGATCATCAAATGAGACAGAGTGGTCCAAAGAAATTAATTGACTATTAATTTCTATGATGTCAAATATTTGAATTTAATTAAACATAAAGTTGTCACTAAAATACTCATTACTTTGGGGTTATACATAACAATATGGCATTGCAGATTCCAATTTAATAATATAAAGTTTGCATTTAACTAGAGATGGCTTCTTCTTCATCCCTCCTTGCCCTCATCTATTTTCTTCCCCTCCAAAATTTTTTACATTAATATTTCCAAGTGTCAAGATTGTGATTATTCATGGAGGTGGGAATGTAGAATTATTTTTGGGAATCTTCAAAAATGGTAAAATAGACCAAATATAGCTAATTCTTATCAATAAATCTAAAATTAATTTTGTTATATTTTGAAAATAGTTTGATTCATTTTGTTTTATTTTTAAAAAGTAAAGTAATCCAATGATTGATTCTCGATGGAAAATTTCTTGTTCATAATAAAAACAAAAAATATTAAATACCTAATCTTGCAATATATAAATATATATAGCTCAAATGTCCAATCATATACTAAAAATATATTAAATAATTTTGTCCACGAAAGCATGTTTCACCAAAACATATAGCATTGAAAAATGGGCATCCAGTTTGGTTATTATAAAACTAAAACACAAAGTTTCAACATCATCTTTGTCAATAATCTCTCCCCAATATGTTGTTGGCTTTTTATGCTGTGGTCCTTTTTTTTCAATATCAATGTAATGTTTCTTTAATAAAATTAAATATGATAGGCCTTCAAATTATTGATACATTAAATCATTTGGGAAAGATTGTGTATAAACACGATTATGACTTTTTATCAACATTACATGGACGAGAGATATAATATAAAAACAAATTAATTGGAATTTAAAATAGGGGATGGATTGAGAAATTGACACCAAAAAGTTCATATTGGTTCGACACAATCGACCTACATTCACGGTTTAATCTTCTCTTGGATATGTGTCACTTAAATTTCCTATTTTTGTGATTTAGAGTTGAATCGCTATATCATTCTTTTTCAACCTCAGTCAACTCGAAACTCAATTCAATTTGAAATTGAAAGAGTAAGAAATGGGTTGGAAAAGGCAGTTTGTAGAAAATATTACTTCTGTAAAGCGAAAAACTTTTTAGATTAAAACGAGCAATTTCCATGAATTGTCATGAGCACCAAGCAGTTGAAATGTTATCATTTCCCAGTACTTTATTCTATGATGGAGATCATATCAATAACACAGATCATGCAATAATATCATATTGTAATGGAAGACAAACTTTTTTCGAAAATAAGGGCAGGTAGAGATGGCTATGAAAATGCCTAAATTCCACTGTTGAAAAATTCTCTGCAAGTGATAGCACTGATGATGACAACCACCAGAGTTGTCAATGCTCCTTGTCTGGAAAGCATAAACTCGGTCCAGGACAAGGGTTTTGTCACCTCGGATAACACTTCCCGAAACCGTTGGTTCAAGTCATCGAGAGACCCAGTGTTGTCGATCACAATGTCTGCTTTATCCCTTTTAAGATCCAATGCCATTTGAGCATTTATCCTGTTCCGAGCATCGTCATCACTTTGTCCATCTCTAGCAACAAGTCGTTGAAGCTGTGTTTCAGAATCCACCCATACAACAATTGTTGGTTTTGTCCATCTATCCATCTTGGCTTCAAATAGTAAAGGGATATCAAGTACTATAACCTTGTAACCTTTCATCCATAACTTCACTATCTTCCATAAGATTCCAGAGGATATGTATGGAGCTAATAATCTATAAGACAATTGATTCAAATTAGTATGCCAATAATCAATCATTATTTGGTGTTCTTCAAATTAAACAGTTAAGGTCATCAGCATAAAATATCCATCTACCAAACCTATATATTCATCGTTTTTTCTATAGAAGAAACAATTGCATTGATCAATGAAGAAAGGACGAAAAAAACTCCGATTACCTAATTGATGAGTTACAAGAAAGAAAAGGTCAACTGAAAATTTAAAAGATAGGATATGAAGTGCAAAAAGGTGTTCATTTTTTACACCGAAAGAAATAGTAGAGAGATTAAAGAACCCTATCCATAAAACACTCAAAAGAAGAGAATGCATCCCTGTAAATGCTGTTGTTTCATTCTTCCAAAAGATGCCAGAAGAAGGCACGAACAAGAGCCCACAAAAGAGACTTCTTCAAACTGGAAGGGGTGTCCCACCAAAACAGAAGCAAGGAGGTCATAGTAGAAGTACAAAATAACACAAACCAACCAAAAACATCCAAAAAGGTGAACCAAAATTGAGATGCAAAAGGACAATGCATAAAAAGATGATCAGGTATATAGTATTTGAACTGCACATAATGTAACAAGGAGACAAATGCATACATGAATTTAAGTGCTGATCTTCATAAACTTTCTGACATATTCCTATATTTCTCATCAATTTAGATTGACTGACTCATGGCTTCTAGGTCATTTCTAGGTGTGCACACATAAGTGTGTGCGTGTGTGTTGTCAATCAAAATTAAAGAGAAATACAAGTAATCTTAACCCAAAAAGAAATGCATGGAGTGAACAGTCCTCTGCACCAATGTCCAAGATTTTTTTATGTTTACATGAAACCATGAGCATACTGCTAGGATTCTTTTCCTGAAAATCAGCAAATCCCAACAAGAATAGAGAAACAGAGACAGCACTGAGCTATAATATATTGAATGGAAATCAACACCACAAGGATAATGCAAGTAAAACATAAAAGGAAAGGATAACAAGACCGTAAAGTTAAACACGTCTCTAAGAAGAACTAGAGAAACAAGCAAAAAAATAGTAATGGCACAGCCATATACAGCTTAAGGCCTAGAAATCTAAAGCTTGCTTTTCTTACTGATTTAAAAGTTTCCGCTTTGCAGGATCAGCAAAAACAATTTGGCCCAGTTTTCGCCTATCAATTTCACCATTAGATAGTAAAATGTCCTCCCCGAAAGCTGAAAGAACCTTTTTCCAGCCACCAGTTCCTTTCTCTACCACATCCTGCAAACGTTCAAATAGTAAAAAGCAGGCTATAGTAACTATCAAAAAATTGTGAAGGCACAACACATTAGTAACATTCTAATTAGTTCCACTACCCCTGGCATCATTAATTTCAAATTCATTCAAGATCTATTATATTGCTGACTTACATTAACAATGAGGGTATAAAGAATGGTGAAATCCAGAAATCCTTTCCATTTTGTTGTATATTACACATGAAAGAAGGAGACGAACATACACGAGCTATGAGGTCAGCATCAACTATAGGAATGTCATGGGCCTTGAAGAGGTTGGACACAGTGCTCTTCCCCGATGAAATCCCACCTGTCAGACCTACTATTCTCATTCTTCCTTTATCTGCAAAATCAAAGATTGTGGAGTTTTCTGTTATAATATTATATTACTATTGTTTATAGTCGTTCTTTATTGCAATTTTATGTTCTCTAGATTAGGATTTCTTAGTTGCCCATACATATGTATTTTTAGTGCCACAAACATTAAATCATAATATATCCGGCTTCTCAATTTACAAAAACATATCAGAAGATAACATACTTCTCTATGTACTAATATATCGTGCTTCTCAGTAACACCCAAACAATATTGAACACTATTCATACGGTCTATGTTGCTTAGCTCAAAGCGGTTCCAGTAATAGAATTACTTACCTCAAATTTGATCACAAATTTTAACCAAGCAATTAATCAAGATCCAACCTAAGCATAACACAATTTAATATTAGTCTTTACCAAAAGACTACTAATCCAAAATTCATCTCATAACTCCATAAAGCTTACCCAATAATCGCTCAACAACACTAAACCCGCTGGACAGCCGCTTACTTTCTTCCAAAAGCTATAATTCAACCTTCCAATGCCAAAAGAAAAACGATTTTAAACCCAAACCATGGGTGTCCAAGACCAACCAAACTAGCCAAATCTTACCAGGTTCCGACGAAGGATAGCGAAAAGCGAGGAACCCAGGGAGTCGACGACGACCATCCAGCAAACGAAGGCTGGGCGGGCGATCTGATGGAAGTGCACGACGGCTGGGCTTCACTGACCGGCGGAAGAGCGGCGAAGCTCCGGCAGCGACGGTGAAAGAAACCGGCGGCGGTGGTAGGTGATTTGAGGCGCGTGCGTGGGTGAGAAAAAAGACCAAATGAGTTTCCTTTTCTTTTTTATTTTTTCTCTTTTCAATCACTCTTTACAATTAGTCGTACGAAATTTAAAATATATCAGTAATTTTGTCAAAAAAAAAAAGGCTTCATATACGGTTTTTTTCTAAATAAAAAGCATAAAGTTAGAATTTCATTTTGTTAATTTTTTTAATGGAATGATTAAATGACATACAAATTAATAATTAAGCTGTCAAGTAACAAAATCACTTTTAAAAATTTAGAATAACTAGAAGTCATATGATAAATAGTTGTTTTATTGAAGAACTCAATAAGTGATTATTTTGTCTTTAATATTTTGATTGTCATCATTTTCATGTATAAATGTATTTCATCCACTTACAAATTTTTTAGTACCTTTGAGAAATTTTGTGATTCATTTGACGTGTTGTATTTTTCTCTCAATTCTTTTTTAATTGTGAGAATATTTACAAATATAAGAAACCATCTACAAAATATAAGAAAATTTCAAATTCTATCATACTAATAGAGGTATATTAATGTGTTTTAGATCATTTTCTTATATTTGAAAATATGCTTCTATTTAATTTATAATTATTATCTATTTATTTATTTAAATTTTAGATTATTTAAAATGCAACTAATTTTGTTTAATATCAAATTAAATTATTTGGTATTTAAGAAAAATAATAATTATAAGAAATTAAATCAAATCAAAATTTCAGGAGAGAATAGAATCTACATGTGAAAAAGTATATCAAATTAATATGGAATGATGATAAATTTGAAGTTTGTAAAGGAGAGCTTTTCACCTAAAAAGTAATTAAAAAGTTAATTAACAAAGCAATCCCAAATCACTCTTAACTTCAAATAAGAGAGATTTTTTTTTATTGATAAACACATCTCTTGACTCATATATTCAATCCACATGAAGTTTAGAAGAATATTATTCCATGAACTCACCCCAAATTACAACACTTAACTCAAGTAGATCTCAACATTTAGTGTATCAAATTTTTAGAAAAGGATTACATTGCATAGATTTGTTGAAGAGCCATTTGACATGATCTCAAGGACACTTGGGCCTACCCTTAGAACTTCTCATGTCCCTATAACAAGGACACTCATGTTTGTTCCCATAAGTTCCAGATGGAACACACTTACAATACCCACAGCAAATCCCACAATACTTTATGCATCTATCCTTCACTCCTGCCTTTGAGCATCTCTTCTTGCATTTCTTGTCACAAAACACTTCACACACATTCATAAAACACACAAAAATATCAAATGTTAGATATCAAAACTATTACACATAAGACGATGACAATATGACGACTTACCGGGCTTGGCGTTGACAATGTCTATGAAGGAAGATGTGAAGAGAAGAAAGCAAAGCAAGAATGTGAAAAAGAAAAGCTTCTTCATATTGCTAACAAGTGTTGGGGATCAGTGCAAAGAAAACTTGGAAATATATATCACAGTACTGAGAGATTGAGAATGAGTTTGTTGTTTATTAGGTTGCAATTCACAAGAAAGATGTAAAATTTTTTGGAATTAATATTGTGGATTGAGGACAAAGAAAAACAGCTGTATTTTGGTGGGTTGGTGAGTGTGAGGACTGATTTTGGAGTGGGCACTTGGATTAAGGCACCACAAACAATGGACACTCCACGTACTACTGTACTGCCTTTTCTTGTCTCTATCACACTTTATTTTGATTAGTTACTTTTGTATGACAATTGAGTTAAGTTCATTTTGATGAAGAGAGTTATATGAACATAGTTGCATGGATTGGAGTTGTCGGTTGTCACAATCACGAGTAAGGTTTCAAGAGGCAAATGTAAAGTAGAAAAGATAATTGGAAACAGCCCTAAGCAGAGAGAGGTGGAGTAGCACATGGATAGCACAAATATCGATGTGGTTATTCTATGGGCAAAACTATGCCTAAAAGTTTGAAACATTTTAGTTTTGTAATTTTATTAACCCCTAGTGGGGAGTCTTCAATTTCTTTACATTTTCTTTTAACTATTCTGTTAATATCTCCTATTTTTGTCTGTCTTTTGTGAAGAGAACAAAGAAGTTATTTTATGATTGTATTCTCTCGGTTGTTTGTGACGAGGAACGTTAGGTTGTAATAGTAGTTTTCTTTCGTCTTTGCTTAAAATAACATCATTTATTTGTTTCCCATTTTTAGAGTTCAAAGGGTTGATTCTAATCTTTGAATTTTTGATAAATTCTAAATTTAACTTTTATAATAATGTATGTTAAGAAAATAAGTAAATACGTTTAACTATATTAAAAGAAAAAAACACAAAATGAGGGATCTTATGATGGGCCTAAGTTTGGGCTGAGTTTCTTAAAACTATTTATGGGCTGTAGGATGAGAACCCGATTCCCCAGCCCATTTCCGCATTAACCTATGGCCTTAAAGTTTAAAGGAAGAAAAATAAAGATGATTAAACTAAGGTCTTTATTAGCATTGCTTTCCATAAAGCGCTCATTATTATCTTATTTAAAGGGAATGCTCCGATTCTCCTTCCAATATTTGATGATTAATTTCATTGTTAGTTTATAAGCCATTGAATTCCCATGCAAAGTTCACTCTAGTATGACTAAAAGTTGATGTTATGGGTAATTTTAGAGATATGAAAGAGTCAAAGAGGAGTTCAATTAGAGGGTAAAATCAGATTTCCAAAGTGGCACAAAGAGTACGTGAAAAAAGTGGGTCACTCAATCTAATTAACTTATGAGATCAAGGCCCAACTTACTCATCTTCTTTAGATGCATGCAAATTAACTTATGAGATGAAGACCCAACTTGCCTACTTTTTGGAGTCTATTCTTTGTAGGACTTGTATTTGACACTCAAGTGCTACCCAATCTAACTTTTGGGATTTAGCTTTACAAAGAAACTCTAAGTTTAATCCAATTATATATATAACACAACAACTACATATTAAATAAGTTCTCCTTCCTTAAAAAAAAAAAAAATTTACTTCGATCCATATACTAAAAACTAAACTCAAAAGCATGACTCTTATTGTTTTGTAAGTAATCTCTATTCTAAAATATAAATTCATCTTCAATAAAACTAAAAGATTACATCATTCTTCTTGACTTAATTTTACTATATATATATATAATAAAAAAATTCTTCTTGGGTTGGTTTAGCCAACTAAATAGACTTATGAAGCATTATTTTCCCACCAGAAAGTGTAAGAACACTTGCTTTCAGCAATTTTTGAAAATGGGTATAGCAAAAAAGGTTGCACTTTTAGAATAATTATAAATGCACATTTAATCCCAAGTGGAAACTAAAAAAAAGTGTTCACTTTCATCTTATTTAATTCCATTATTATTTAAACCTTTTTAAAAAGGACACTGTCATTTAAAGCTTGTTTGTACCCATCCAAAATTTCACAATGTTCACACTACATATATACAAGAAAGAAAAAAAAAAACCATCAACTTTAGGTTAATTTAGTTTATATCTTCTGTCATTTTTTCTTTAACACATTATCTTTCCTTCTCTAATATAGTACATTCACGTTAAACTTTAACTTTGAGAAAAAAAAAAACATTTTACATCTTATATAACGTATAGAGGAATGGAGATTTAAACATTTATCATAAGAAAACGATACATCTCAATTATCTTATCGGTGAGTGATGTTAACTTTGACAATATAAATATAAACACATTTTTACCAAAAATGACTAAATTTTTTAAAGATATTTAAACCTTGAAAAAGAAAATTGGAGAAAATTTAAGGTAGTTCTTTTCTGTTTATAGCCTAACATGGTAGATTAAACTTTGAAAATCATATAAATATGCTTTCCAAGTTTGTACTACTTTTAACCAAAAGAGGATAGAAAAGACATAGATATAAAGTCTTATGATTTAATTTTTCTTTCATACAAAAACACTTTCCCTCCAAAATCTCATATGAAAGAAGCGTTTCCCTTAAAATTGTTTAGGCTTTTCTTGAAATTAAAAACCATAAGAAAAAAAAAAAAAAAGCCTACACTATGCCTTTAAACTAAAAGTATCCGTGTGAATGGGTCTTTCAGTTTGAATTTTGTTAGAATTAATTTGGCTATATTTTTGCTGAAAGAGTAGAGTTGAGTTGAATTGATAGTTGTTGTCTAGGGAGTTAAATTGTTTGTGTTTGACGTGAAAAGTTGAGTATTGAGTTAAAATGTATGTGCAGTTTGGGGTGTTGAGTTAAGTTCAATTGACTTAAAATGTCCGTGTTTGGAATGTTCAGTGATAGTTGAAATGTATATGTTTGGGATGCTAAGTTAAATCAGAATATCTAGTGCAATTTCTCTAAGTGTAGGTTTGTGTTTGAGGTACTGAGTTTTCATATAAAGTAATCATATACTAAAACATAAATTTAATATTCAATTTTTGAACACATTACATAACATATCTTCTTCTTCCATTCCTATACATTTGAAACAAATAAAAACTTTTCACAACTACTTACCCCTTAATCATCAATTATCAGCAACCATGGTTGTCATGTATCATGAACTCGAATTAGTTTCACCCAAATTGCCACCTAATCAAACACAAAGGTCTTAAGAACAATACGGCCTAGGACCCATTTTCTCCCTCAACATGTCAAAGACACATTAGAAATCATCTAAGTTAACTAAGACCCAAAACTCACACGATCTATCCTTATAACTAATGTCAATACATTTTTTTTTAAAAAAAAATAATATAAATATATGTTGAGAGTTGCACAAGTCAAAAACTTAATTAAAGCTCCCAAATAAATAGCTCCAAAGGATACCAATAAGAGACACAAATAAACACACATCACAAAAAAAGAAAGTCAATACTTGAGAGTTTAATTCAAATTACTGACCGTTCTAGGCACCAAATTAAGTTAGCATCGACGGCCCAGATTTTGCACTATTCTCCAAGATCAACCGAAGTTTTTCAAACAAACTCTTTCAAAATTTAAATGGCAATTAAAGTCAAATTTATTGTAATAATATATGTATGTATATGTATATAATATTTTCCCCCCAAGTGTTGGATTTGGAACTCTGAAGCTCTCCCAAAGTGTACCAAATAATAATAATGAATGATTTTTTTATAAAATTATAGATTTTGGGTCAAAGTCAAGCCAAAGAAGAGACAAAGAAGTCCCACACCATGCATGCTCACCAAAAAATTTCTCATAACTCTCTCTCTCTCTCTAATAATTTATACTTTTTTGCCATTGAGAAATTAACATTGCACGTGCCTTAGCTTGGACGGAGACCAAAGATGAACCTTGGTGGTGGGGGCAAACACAAGAACGTCTTTTCTTTTTCTTTAGTTTGAATCATTCATTTCTTAGTTAAAAATTCAACTTTTATGTTAGTTGAATTACGTACGTCTATATTGTTCGGACAACAAGACTCTCATCATGACTTTAGAGTTTAGAGAAATACATCATATAAACTCTCTAACGTTAATCTTAAGATGTGTGATTTGTTTTATGTCTTTTACTACATTATCTCTAATAAAATTGTTCTTCGTTTTCTCTGTAGATGTAGTTAGCATGTTGTTAGTAAATTACATAAGTTTATGTATCGATTATATTGTCTCCTTCTTTACGCTTTTGCATATTCTTTGTTTGATGACTTCGTAACACATCTAGTTTGGGATCTTATAATTCTTTGGTTTTTTTTTAATAAAAATTATGATTTTAAGTAAACTTTAGTACTTAATTTGAATCTTAATCTAGAGTTTAGGCGTAGAAACAAAAGAAAATGAACTAATTACAACAACAAAAGGATTAATTATATTGGTCTCTTCTACTTCTCAATCAATATAATTGTTTAAGCATTTGATATAAACCATGTTTTTGAACCTGTCAAATTCTTTTATAGTATTGTAATAGAATGTCACAAAATGGGTCTTATGTTTTCATATCAATGGTATAACATGACTAGCTTTATAATTGTTATATATATTTAACTTAGTGCCATCCTTCAATAAAAGTAGAGAATTTAAAGTTTGATTAACAAAAAGTAGAAAAGATAATGATCAAACTTTTAAGATAATTAAAGGTGGAAGTTTAAACTACTACAAATAACCCACTTGCAAGAATAATGGACAAACTTGAATATTTAAAAAAGATCAAATTATTTTACCAATAATAAGGCAAATTTACTTTAAAGAGATCATAAAATTATCTCTTTTGAAAAATGATTTTGCCTTAAATTTTGGAATTATATTGAAACCAGCTGTTTCCAATAATTGTTCTTTTCTTTTGTTTTTTCTCTTTACATATTGAAGAAATCAACCATACCCCTAATATATTTAGAATTGGCAATAGATAATTATGATTATGTTTAAATGGCACTATAATGGTCCACTTGATTAGATTTTGGTTGATGGGTTTAAAAGGGTGAGATTGAGACTGATGGGAATTTTGAATATATATTAGAGACTGCATATTAAGAATTAGGATAAAGGGATTAAGATATTTTGTATGGATGATGGGGTTCAAAAAGACATTATAATTTAGAACCATAATAATAATAGTACCAAGAAAATAATGTGATAGAATGAATTACAAGAGGAATAAGTATTGAAATGCATTATTGAGTTTTAACACATATGAGATGTCAATATTCAAAAGAAACACAAATCCTATCATACAGATATGGTGATGCAATTTGATTTTGATATGAGCTTCGGAAGAAAAAAAAATCTCCATATTTTTCTCAAAATTGAGTCCTTTTTTTTTCTTTCTTTTTAAGAATGTAAAAAAATGTTATGTTACGTGTTGCCACTTAAATTTTGTTCGCTTTGGTTTGGTAATCTTTCCTTCCAGACCCCTTTCATCCTTTGATATGGTCTCGATCATGTGATATGAGTTGACTTGAATAAGGGATTCTCGCACCGAGTGTGGTGCATGTCAAGTCTTACTCAACTTCAATTCTTAACTTAATATTGGAAGTAGCTAGTTCAGCTAAACACAAAAGAAATAAGGTTGGATAATCTCTCCTTTTGAGATTAACTTTACCCTCCCCTTTGGGGTGGTTGAGTGAGACTATTTAATAATACGTTTTTCCTGTAACACATGTTCATGATTGCGTAGGATAATTAGGGTGTCAGGGACGACACTTTCGACACACTAAGTTGCAAGATGTTAGTCTGGCATTGACTCTTTTATTTCTCAATTGGTATATGTATATACACACTAACTGACCTTGGTTAATTGACCTAAATCTCGAGATATTGACATTTCTCCTTCGAGGTGTGTATTCTTCTACTCCCTTGATGCTTAAGTGGATCGAATCAGTAAACTACACAAGTCAACCACAAGGTTACAAACAATATGTACACATACAAAAAATAAAATTAACTATAAAAGCACAGAAAAAACAAACATACAAAAATTGGTAACTGAGTATGATCAAGGAAAATAATCTCGAGCAAAAGTTAACTTGTAAAAGAAAATTAATTGCAAATTCTAAATTTGGAACTCAAATATTAGATTATGATCATACAATTATGAATAATTGATATATTTCTTTTATCTATGGAAAGAAGCAATTATTTTAAAAGCCATTGGAACACGTGATTTGTGGTAATAATAATTAATAAAAATATCTGCTGTGTTGTTTCAAATGAATGCTTTTCATTTCACTATTGCAAAAAAAACCTCAAACTTATATAATTCCACTCAACTAAATGACAAAAACAAAATTCAAATTAAATTCTCAATTATATAAAAATTGATTTTTAAAAACTTAAAACCATAATTGAATCATATCTATACAATATAATATATATCGCAACAATAAGAATCAACCATTTAAACTAAATCAAACCAAATCAAAATTATTTAATATCGTCTAAAACACATACTGACGACCAATAACTATGTTCACTTGGGTGATTTTTTTGGATTAATTATTTGTATTATTTAATGAGATAGAAGGTTTTAAGAAATTCATCAAGTATTTAAAATGATATACTTTTACTTCTTATAGAAAAGTTGGAGTCTTGAAGGAAAAATGGAAGAGGGAGAGATATCACACAAACCAATGATAAATTAAGAAGATTTTGTGCTAACAGTATAGAATAAGAAGTAAATTAAAAAACGACTAAGGAATTTTGAGAAAAAGTATAAATAGAAGAATTGTGTTCGTTTAAAAACTCGTATCCTTAATTAGATCTATTGTAGACTTTAAATATGGTGACTCGTCCCACTTTTTGACTTTTTTTTTTATTTAAATTTTGAGGAAATTGAAAATTGAAAATGAAATTAGAATAAAATTAGTAGGAGGAAGGGAAAAGTGGAATTGTTTTGAGTTTGGACTATGGATTATAGTTGATTATTATAAAAGTTAGTTATGAAGTGTGATGATATATATAGGGAAGATTTTATTAGGGTTATATCAAATAAATAAATAAATAAAGGGATAAGGAAGGAGGAACTTTATTGGGAAAAAAACAAACATATATATATATATAAATAAATATTATTGGTAATCCAAGTTGGGGAATCACTTTTTAGTTTTAAGATTCCACCAAAAAGCTAAAAACAAAACGCGTGTTTTGACTATATGAGCGAACGCGGCAACACACTTTGGCTTCACACTTTTCCCTAATTCTCCACATTATATGACATTACCAATATTATTATTTGTTGATTAGCGTTAGTTCACCAAAATGAGATTAAGGGAAGTAACCATTAGTTATTACATGAAGTTTCTTTTTTTCTAATACATTATATATGTGGATGGAATGAAACCTCAAATCCACTCTAAGACTTTTTTATAATATATATTATAAAATTAAAATCATGTGAAGCTTAAACTTAAAGTCATCCATATCATATTATTAAAAGAAAAATAAATAAATAGTTATAAAATTTAAAAAAAAATCGAAATCAAAATTCATATTTTTCAACTATAGAACTCAAATTGAAAATTGTAATTTTCTATTAAACCCTAAAACTCATATTCAAACTAAACTTAAATCAATAAATTAAAATCTTTGATAATTTTTTATATAATGACTATTTTTTTGGATTGCATTTTAGCTAAAACAATATTAATAAATAAAATATTGATTGATTAAATATATATATAAAAAAAAAGAAAAAAAAAAAGTTGGAAATGTGTAGTAATGGTAATTAAGTTTGGGATTAGAGAGTAAGAAAGATTAAAGATGGAGAGAGTGGTGTGGTGTGGTGTCACATGGGAAAGGCATTTGGGGGTTAGGGTTCCGTACGTACATTGTGTGTTTGTGTAGGCCACTCAATATGGCATCTTTGAGTGAGTGAGCCAAGTGGTGGACTCCATTCCCTAATTCCCCTTTTCACATATTATATATATAAAACACACTCTCCATTCATCCCTTTTTCACTCCCACTCTCTTCCCTACTGCCTTCACTTCACTTCACTTCACTTCACTTCACTTCCTCCTTTTTCTTTTCATTACAAATATCTATCACTTTTAACCTCCACCCTAATTAAGTGTTTAACAATATTTTTAAACATCAACATTCAATCAAACAAAATTATTGATCAATTTTGTGCTCCTCTTTTATTTTATTCAATTTGAGTTTTTTTTTGTTCGATTGCATTTCTTTGTTGTATTAAAAAAGTAATTACAAATCAAAATTTAATGATCTCCTATTGGTGATAGATTCTACTGTTTGATGAACTCCTAACGACGTGTAGTTTATCATCAATAAATTTTGATTGCCATATTTAAATTTTATTGTATTTTATATTGTGTTATATCTATGAATACTTTGGATGTGATTGTTATAAAGAGTAAAATATTATATCTAAAAATATTATTTAAGTTATTTTATTATTGAATTAAGATTAACCACTCAATTTCAATTTGTATTATAACAATTTTTTTTTTGCAAAGTTCTTGAAAGTTATTTTTAGGTCTCGTTGGAGAATAAAGGGACAATTTTAAAAATAGCAAAATAAATTAAAATATTTACACGCTATAGTAAAATTTTTGGATTCTATCGATAATAAGATATCACTAGCTATCAAATATTTATTATTGATAGAATCTGAAATTTTGTAATAACTTATAAATATTTTGTCAAAATTGCTATTTTTAACAATCTCCAACGAATAAATGGTCTAAACTATCATAAAATTGAACAAAATTAAAATAAATATACAAATATTTAATATTATCATTGGTAAAAGAAAATGTTTTTTAAAACTAATAATAAATTCGATTTGATTTTAGTTATTTTAGGTGAATTCGTGAACCAAATCAATCCATAAAATTTGAATCCAACTTAACACCAGTAAGTAAGTTACTCGTATACCTCTCTATTGTGTCCTTCAACTTCTAACGTTTTATTTATATTTTCATCAAATATTTTTTTGCTTTTAATCCTACATGAACTTAAAACATTTTTTAAAACTCATAAATTACCTCTAACAAATAGTTTTTGCTTTTAACAAATATTTTTTAGAACCTTTTCAATCTAAATGAACTTAACACATTTTCTTCATTCAAATGAAAATTATTTGTGACATATGAAATTAATAATATTCTTTTCCTTTCTTAACCTACTTATTTTCAAGATAGCATTATGTAATAAATTAAGACATATACTAAGGTTCGAATTCTCACTTTTTATAAAATGAAGAAAAAAATATATCAAATTCAATTTCTAAAGAGAAAAAAAAAGAAGCAAATAGTAAATAATTATTAATTCATAACTTGTGGTAAACACAAACAATAAATAAATATAATGATTCTCATTATTCTTTTATTCTTGTTCCTAAAAAGTGAACCTATTCTAGAAAGTATAACCTTATCTCTTCCAAAAATATGATAATGTTTAATAGCATGAACTAACATGAATCATAATCTTTCATTCATTTGATTATGAAAATTGACTAATACCCACATACCAAAAACAATTCAACAAAGTTGTCTCTCATTATAAGTCTTAAAATTCATGGTTCCTTCTTATTTATCATCTAAGTAAGTAATCTTTTTAGATGATAATTGTAAATTTATTTATAAATTTTAGGAATTTGGTGTAATGTTATAAGGTAATTAAAAGTTATAATTATTTGAAATTATGTTAGCAATAATCAAAGAATAAGATCATGTAAGATTTTGACTCAAAGAAGGTCATTATCAAGACTTTACTAAGCAATAAAAGCAAAACATAACTATTAAGGTATAGTCTTTTTAATTAAATTTTGTAAAGTTAAAGTTAAAATTGTTACTGTGTGATGCTATATTTTCTAAAAGGTAATAATAAAATTGACTAGTAGGTGGCAATAAATAAATAAGAAAAGAGTATGGTGTAAGGATGTTGGAGATATTATATACAAACTCTTTTGGTGTGTTTGGGGGAATGGTTGAATTATGGAGGGTTAGTGTTATGATAAAACTAGTGTACTTGAAAGAAAAAAGAGAGAGAAAAGGGGTTATGATAACCCTTCCCAAACAAAGGTTGGGTTACCATAACCCTAACCCAATAGTAATAACCCTTGGACCAAATGACCTCTTTAGTGTTATACTTTTACGTTTTATGCGATGTTTGGGTTAAATTATAAGTTTAGTTCTTTTGTTCTAAACATCATGTTCATTCTTTAGACTTTTTTTTTTACAAAATATAGTAAATTTTTTTTGAAAAAATTTAATTTGATTTGTGAAGGAAGGAAACGTGGTCAAAGTTAATGTATTTATTTATTTATGATTTGTTTTTCTAATATAGTAATGAAATATATATGGGACAAATAATTTGTTATTGAATATGTTACCAAAAAAGAAAAAAGAGAAAAAGAAAAGAAAAAAGAAAAAGGTATTTGTATTTCTTTTTCCAGTGCTTGCTCTGCTCCAATGGCAGAAAGAAAGAAAACAATTCACTTTCCTTTCTCTCTCTAAAACCACACTCTATTTTCTCTCTCTCATGCTATGAAAGCTAAAGCTCTGCATCCACCATTTCTTACACTTTAAACCCTTTCATTTCTCTCTCTATCTCTCTTTTGCATTTTGGTTAATTCTTTTTCTTCTTCTTCAGTGTAGTACCTAATAGTCTTCTTCTTCTTCTTCTTCTTCTTCTTCTTCTTCTTCTTCACATTGTGTAACTTGTTCATACTTTTGACTTCATATTCTTCAACCAACTTCTCAAACCCATATCCAATTTTTTTGTGTTTTTAAGTTCTGGGTTCTTCTAATTCCTTTCCATTTCCTTTCCCTTCTCTTGAATGGAGAAGAAACCCAGCTTCTTCTCTGCTCTGAAAGAGGAGGTTATTCGTGGGTTGTCTCCCTCGCGTTCTCGTGCTAAAAGTCCGGCGAGAACTGCTTCCCCTTTCTCCATTTTGTTGCGTAGAAAGAAGAATCAGTATGTTGCTCATGCTGGGATTCCACAGCAGTTCATTGCGCGATCCGGCAGTTTCCGGCCTGTTGGGGAGGCTCTTACACCGCTGGTGGAGGGTCCTGATCCGGACGGCTGTGAAATCGGGGATTCAAAGAGGATTAGTTCGGGGTTAGGGCAGTGGATGAAAGGCCAACTCTCTCGAACTCCTTCTATTGCTTCTTCTGTGGCGACTAAGAGGTCTGATTTGAGGCTTTTGCTTGGTGTTATGGGTGCTCCTCTTGCTCCTGTGCATGTTAGCACCTCCGATCCTCTGCCCCACCTCAGTATAAAAGATACCCCCATTGTCAGTCTCTCTCTCTTTCTCTTCATTTCTCACTTGTGTTATTCTGAAACCTTCTTGTTTTTTCCGTTTTCTTTTCTTTTCTCACAAGTACGCCTTCAATGGATGCTAAATTTTATCTTTGTGACTATAATTTGTCTGGTCCATTTATTAATTTTTTTCCTTCCTTACGCTTCAATGGAGTATTTGCTAGGAGACCCTCTTATCTCTTTTTGAAGTTAAATGGCATGGCTACTGACTTGCAATGAGAAATGGAACAGATCTTTAACTTGTGTTCCAGATGGTTTTAGTTGAATTAGTCTTGAGATCTGCTTCTTTTTATTCAAACAGGAATTGAATATGAATGCTTGGTTCAGTAAAATTGAATATGAATGTTTGTACTTAGAGAACTAAAGGCAGTTAAGTGGGCTGATCTTTTGTGGTTTTGTTATAATTTTCAGGAAACTTCATCAGCTCAATACATATTGCAACAATACACAGCGGCATCTGGTGGGCAGAAGCTTCAAAACTCCATCAGAAATGCATATGCAATGGGGAAGCTTAGGATGGTAGCTGCTGAGTTTGAAACTGCAACAAAGGTGATGAAGAGCAGAAATCCATCCACTCGAGCCGAGTCTGGTGGCTTTGTGCTCTGGCAGATGAATCCAGATATGTGGTATGTTGAGCTTGCAGTTGGAGGCAGTAAAGTTCATGCTGGGTGCAATGGAAAGCTCGTTTGGAGGCATACGCCCTGGCTTGGTGCTCACACTGCAAAAGGGCCGGTTCGACCTTTGCGTCGTGCACTTCAGGTAAGATTTTGGTGTACCAAAATTTCCATTCTACTTTGAGACATGGTCACATTTCATTTTTCTGACATCTGTATGTCTTTGCAGGGTCTTGATCCTAGAACAATAGTGAGAATGTTTGCAGATGCAAGATGCATAGGAGAGAAGAAAATCAATGGTGAGGATTGCTTCATCCTTAAGCTCTGTGCTGATCCTCAAACACTGAAGTCTAGAAGCGAAGGACCGGCAGAGATCATAAGGCATGTGTTGTTTGGCTACTTCAGCCAGAAAACAGGATTGTTGGTGTACATGGAAGATTCTCATCTAACCCGAATTCAATCCAACGGCGGAGATGCAGTTTACTGGGAAACCACAATCAATTCATTCCTCGACGATTACAGGCCTGTTGAAGGTATCATGATCGCGCACTCTGGCCGTTCTGTGGTCACACTCTTCAGATTTGGTGAAATGGCCATGAGTCATACCAAAACAAAGATGGAAGAAGCGTGGACCATTGAAGAGGTTGCGTTCAATGTCCCCGGCCTATCAATGGACTGTTTCATTCCCCCAGCTGACTTGAGATCATGTTCAATCAGTGAAACAAGTGAGCTCCCTCAGGATGATAGGGCAAAAAGTGCAATTGCGTTAGCGGCATACAGAGCTAAAGTTGCTGCATTGGAAAAGCCCGACGATGACTTTATGGATAACATGACATGGAAATCAGATTTCTAACCGCGAGGAGGATGCATTTAGAACAGTTGTTTATACTCAAAAGGTGATTTCTTAATTTTAGGAAGCTTATAGAGTAGGGAGTTTTATAGATAATTACAATGGTCATGTAATGCCTCTGTTAATCTGTAAATAGAGATAAATATTCTCAGGCTTCAAACAAGCCTGAATGAATCTTTATACTCAGTAGCAGAATCCAACTATGGAGTTGGAGCTCGGGTTTCCAGTTAGGGATGGAGCGAATGGAGGTCCATTTTTTTCGGTTCACATTCGATGCAAGTTAGGAAGGAGGTGAAGGCTCTGTAAGACATAACAACCTTTACCCTTCTTTAATCTTTACTAATTTTTCTTTCTTAAATGAAATACTATTGATGGTGGTAATGTTTAGGAAGCATCCACTTACACGGTTAAGATCAAATGGTAACGATCGATCAACCAAGTCCCATTACTTCTGTTCATGATGATTAGTTGGTAGCCTTGCTTCATTAGTGAAAAGTGAAAAAGTAGGATTATTCTGGTGGAATTTGAAGACATTTCTGGCTGTAAAAGAGTATGTATTGTATATCACCATGTCAAGATATTGGCATTGACAGACTTGTTGGAAAAGGTCACGAAGAAGAAGAAGGTGGAGGGCCATTCTATGTTTTTATTAACATTTCTGAGAGTTCTTTTTCTCTTTCTCTTTCTCTTTTTATTTTTGGGTGTTATTATTGTAATGATTTGTTAAGGTGGGGAGCAGAGTGAGGCAGCTTTAAAGAGGCAAAGTCTGTTAATTTGATGCTCCTTGTATTTGACCTTCTAATGTTCAAGATGCTTTGTTAGTGTTTGGAATGTCAGTGTTTCTCACCTTTTTCTTCTTTTTAACCCTTTACACCCTACTTTTGTTGTGTAAAGCTGTAAACGTCTCCTTCAAACTACCCCTCATTCAATGTCTTTTTTTTCTTCAAGAAAGAAACAAATCTACAACCCATTTTTCATTCTAAGTTTATCAACGCTCGTCGTTTAACCAAAACAATCCTCACAAAGTACAAGTTCTTTAGATGTCTACTAGAAGAAGTCAAATGAATTTTGATTCAGTAAGACATATTAAAACAATCACATGGGAATGAAACTTGGCTCGTTCTTCCAAAAAAGCTCTTTGGAAATGTTTAACCACCATCATTGCAGGTTGCACGAGTTTAAAGTTTATACTTTTCTTTCTTCTTTCTTCTTCTCCTAAATACATAGGATTACCTGTAAAATATTAGGATCTACGTATTCATAATAGCTTATGCACACCATTCTAATAATACCTCACATTCAAACTATTGCTTTTCTCAAACCATATCATAAATGTGTCAACAATGATTTCAACATACACGTAACTTCACAGTTTGAACAGTCTGTTGTTAATTCTATTTTGTTTCTCGATTTTTTCTTTTACAAAATTACGGAAATGTTAGTTTCATTCAACACGTCGATCAAAATTTAATGCATGTTAGAGAGATTAGTTTTTAACATAATTTTCCTCCAAACTTTGATACACTTACTTCCTACGTTAATTGTCAAATGTATCTTGTTGATAAGTATTTTTTTAGCACAAAGATTTGAGCATTCGACGTGAAAAGAAATGTGTTTTGGTTATAATGAATACTTAATCAAACTTAGGTATGGATAACAAATAAAGTAAAGGTTAGAATAATATTTTGATTTATGTATAAGGTTTTATTTAATTTTAACCAAAGTACTTCCAAAACATTCAAATCAGTTCCTAATTTAGTTTATTATTATTTGCTTAGAAAAAAAAAGTCCTCTCTTCAAAATATTTTGGAAACATACTTATTTTTGTCTTTTCTTCCTTTCATATTTATATTATTATTTAACTAATTTCAATAAAAGAAAAGAAAAATACTTAAAATATGGACATTAAAAATACATTGACTAAAATATAATAAAATTTAAACTAATGTATTTCAACCAAAATGGTCATATTTAGTAATTTACAAATAATGATAAATAAATATTATATGGGGGTGTAGTTATGATAATATAAACTATTTTTGAAAATTTTAATTTTTTTTTCATAGTCATTAGTCATACCTTTAATTCTCAATGATTTTTTTTTAATTTTTTTCTTTTGGGAATTCTCCAACCTAGAAATCATTCTCCATACGTATTATAATTTATATCTTTGACATAATATTTTTTTAGTCTACTATAATCTCATTATTTCAACACTTCATACAAATAATAAGGAATTTTTTTTTCCCATAAAACATCTAAATTAAAAAGTTGTTGGCAATTATGTTTTAATTTTGACAATGAAATTGAATGGTCTAAAAACAAAAAAAGTATAGGATAGATCAATGGATGTGACTTAGCATATAGGTTTATTTATGACTTCCACCAAATTAATTCCAATAATGAAAAAATCATTAATATTAAAAAATATAGAGGGACCATTCCAATTTATCAATTACTTCATTGAGAAGCCTTTTGTCTTTTCTAAAATACATCCAAAAATAAAAGTTCTAAAAGTATATTTATCATATGGTTTCAAAAAAATACAACATTTTCAAATATCGAAAAGAAAAGAAAAACTAAAATAGAGTAAAATTTCATAATATTTAACTGTCGTAGTACACTTTCGAACAATGTTTTAAGATAAATAGAATATGAAATTTGTCAAAAATAACAAATTTGATCAAATATTTAAAACATGTAAAATTTTCAGATTCTATCAATAATAGACATTGATAGACACTTATATACTTTTATCACTAACATTGATAGACAGTAATAAAAGTTTATCAGTTTCTATCATTGATAGAATCCAAAATTTTGTTATAGCTTGTAAATATTTTAATTTATTTTGTTAATTTTAAAAATGCTCCCTTTTTAAAAACATTTTCCATAGACCCTAAATCCTTATAAATCTCTTGAAAATATTTTTGATTCTACAGCTTAATTAGACGGTTTAATATCCATAATACAATATACAATTAAGAAAATCATTATCAAACAAAAACCATGTCAAATTTAAAAAGTCACGTTAAACTTTCATTTAAGTACGATGTAAATTACTCGTGTATTCCAAAGAGAAACGAACACTAATATTCCACGAATCGAACAAATTTAATAAAGTGAAACGAGTGGAACTTCCAATGTACATCTTGGTCAAAGAATATATACACGTTTAAGTTAAATGAGCTATGTTTAAGCTATCAGATTTTACGTAAAAAGAACTCATCACATAGATATAAACCCAAAAAAGAGAAGAAAGAAGAAGGCTAAATAATTAAAAAAGAGAGTAGGGAGGGGGAAGGAGCCCTAAAAAGAGGGTATGTGTCTCTAAGCATTGTATAGGGGAAATGTCGGCAAAAGGAAGGTTCTTCCAAGGTGGTGCGTGGGAGTGGGAGTGGGACTTCATCACCTAAAAAAACGATGCACATTTATGAATGCTATGTGTTCTTACCAATGCCATGCCATTCTTAATTCTATAAATATGTATTGGTCACCATATTTGTTTCTTTATTTAATTCTCAGCTTTCAAAAGTGGGTGTCTCCTCACACACCTTATTATATTTATATATACCCTACTCCCAATAAATGGAATTTCTCCTCCAAATTCTTTTCTTTTTATCCTTTATTTTTGTATGTACTATTAGGTGTATCTATCCATGTTTGAGCTTTCAATTACACAAGCACCACAAATTTAGAGAGATTTTAAAATGAAAGAAATTTGTCAATTGTATATCATTTTGTTTAGGATGAGTAAATTCTTATCCCGAGTTTAGATAACCAATTCGAGTGTAGCTTTAATGGTTTGATAGTATACTATTTTGTTTTATCTTAAAAGTTTGGTGTATCTACAACACATCTACCTACTTGCAATAAATGTTTGAAAAGGTTCATTTTTTTTTCTTGATTAGTCCATCCATACAAGCTTCGATTATAGAAATCCATTTGGATGTAGGTAGGTTGGGTTAATGACTTCCAACACAAATGGGTATGTTATATGTGTTTTACGCCCCCTCCCTCCTTTATTTTGATAACCCGGAGGGCCCATTCCTATTATTTCAATGACACGTGCATTCAACAAAAGGTCTAAACTTAGATAATACTATTCATTCCTACGATTGTTTGGACTCTACACATAGGAATTTGCCGATATTTCCGATTAAACCCTCTTGTTTGCATTCCTAATTCTGGAGTTTTAGCCCCTCTTAGCAAAGAGTAAGAGAAACTTTTGAGTTATGAATCGGGAATAAAATCAATGGGCGATGCTTAGGTACAATTTAGTCCCATATCTTTATGTGATCTCAACTTCTATATAGAAAAACCTATTTTCTTTTTTCCCTATTAGGCTCAAAGTTCAAGTAACCAAAAATCAGAAAAATAATAATAAGAAGAATTTCACATGTGAATTCAAAAACAAAAATTTACTATCTAATTGAGATTAACAATTAATCATTGATATAAATTGTATATCAAGAGCCTTTGCTGATGAGGAGCAACCGCCCTAATTATATTTTAATGTTCTTGTCCATGAACAAGTTAGTCGATTTGAATTCAAATAGTCAATGACACAGTTGACGTATCTTACAAACTCCACCTACGTTTTAAAGAAAAAATTGAGATTAGAGATAAACATTCACAAATATTCTAAAACATATTTGAGAAAAGGAGCAATAAGGGACACCAACTACCTAATCGACTGACTTTTGACCAACTTTTTATTTTCATGAATAAGCACTCTTACTGATATCACAAAATGTTCTTCATTAGAATGAAAGGTGAAATGGAACACAAAAATAAAAAGAATCATTTGCAAATTTAGTAATGATAGACCTCAAAAATGGTAACCAAACAGTAAGATTAGCAGTTCATAAGAGATCATCCAACCTTTGTGATATAGTCAAATAGTATCTTTTCCTGTGGCATACTTCTGATTATGACATAAATATGATTATTAATACAAAGCACTTGCATTCCCATAGTTACATATTCCAAACCCAACATATATCAAATCAAATTCATACATACATTTCATTCATCATTTAACACATAGCTGTCTATCATACCAGAAATCCTGTCACAATAATTCAACTCTTAATACTCTAAAGAAAAGGACATTATTGATAATATATATTTGAAGTGTATTGTTAATTTTGATAACTATAATGTTTTCATGAGAAAAATTGCCGTCAGGATATCACTGCCTGAATTCTAGAATAATAATTGACATACATGGGTCAATATCCCTCTATCATTAAAGCTTAATATGCAAGCTTGGTAATAGGATATATACACCCATGATATACCTTACACAAAAGAAACACAATCATTAAAAACTATAATATTCACAACATTATATATAACATTTCTACAAAGTAAATAGGCTGTCAAAAGAAATGAAATAAAATAACTAGGCTGTCAATTGTCAAAAGAAATGAAAAAAATAGCGTCTATAAAAAGAAGAAGCCTACTACAGCTGAACAAAAGCAAGAACTTATACTAGAGATACAAAACCTATGATATATGAAGTATATCGAAATAGATATACTTTTAAAAGTTTAACAGATAAGAATTCAAACCACAGATGTGATACTCATTGTCTCTTGGATCATTAAAATCAAATATTTCACGAATGGCCAAATGAAATGGCCTTCCCCATCTCGTAGTACCCAAGCAACATTGCATCGGAGAAGTTATTCATTTCTTAGAACTACGAAGTTTGACAGATTAAACTAAAGTTACATAATGAAAAAAAACCAATTTCTTTGCCAAAACTAGTCCTAGAAAACTCATCCCAAAAAATCTACATTTCGTGGTGTACATCAGCAAAAATTTACATCTGGGCTACAAAAATTGAAGATGTAACCTTCAAAGGGTTTGGTGTAGTTCTTTTAACAAGTGCCGCTTAAAGTTCTCTACTACATGTTTATTGCCTACCCTCAAATATTCAGCATCCAGAAGAGAGAATTATGTTAAAGTACTATTTTTGGTTTTTGTATTTTCAGGTTAGTATCTATTACCATTCCCTTCAAAAACTGAGAATATGTTCACACTATGTCCTTTCTTGCATGAAAATTTTTATCGTTTTTAATCTATTTTGATAGAAACTAATTTTTTTTTATAGAAACTAATTTTTGAAGGACTAAATTTAAGATTAATTGAAAGGATAAGACTAAAGTTAAGATTTATTGAAAGTTCATAGACTAAAATAAAATGGAACCTAAAATACAAAGAGCAAAATGATATTTCAACTAAGAAATTATCATGATGTGAAAACTAAGGAACAAAATAGTAGGATGGGAGAGGAAGATAGGTGTTTGATTTCGAAATACTGCTGTGTTGATTTGTCTTCATTTACTCGTAAAACGGAACATATTAGTAACTGGTGAGTCACAAACAAATTAGAATTACCAGTTCACCTGTGAAACCTAGTATGTTGTGATGGTCATAGTGCAAGTTTTACATGAGCTCAATATCTATATCGAGTATAAAAGCTACTTGAGTACAACCGGAAAAGGTCGCTGTTCATACAATTATGTGGTTTGATTACCTCTCAAACTTCGAGCACTGAGAGTGTTGGCTTAGATAAAATCATTACAGGCTTTTAGAGATTGGACAACAATATTGCCAGCTCTTCATCAGATACTTTAACTTCAATGCAAGCCCCCACTGAAGCAGCAAGCCTTGCAGCTAATTGATGCTTGCACTACCAAAGAAATAAAAGAAAGAAGCAGGAAATAAAGACGATTGAGAAGTGGAAGGGCATTAAGGTTTTCATCAAGCTTCAACTCATTGTCATTACATATTAATAAGAACTGGTGCTTACACAAAGTTGTTCTCCTCTGTTCACAATGTCATAGAAGAAGGAATAACAGGCACAAAAATTTTCTGGGAAACAGAGATACTCCTCTTTCCTTCGAGATTCTCCCACAACCTAACATTGTAAGAAAACTGAACTCATCTTCCAAGCTACCCTCGACTTTAAAAGTGCTTAAGCTGTTACATATACTAATTTAACGATTTTCATTTTCTTCAGTCCAGCAACGAAAAACCTTTTATTTCGAGAAAGTTTTGTTAAGAACAAGTATGAAGGAATAAATATACCATAATCTTTTGTACTCATTCCCAATGCTTCCCTTGATTGTGAGCTTGGAAATTAGCAAAAAAACGAACAAGTGACTATCGATATTAACTAGAGAGGAAAATATATTATAGAAATTCAAAGTAGAACAAAGGATTTCTTTCGCCCAAGAGGAAGGTAAAGTACGTGCATCAACGATTTTTTTTTTTAATATTTATCAGCATCCAAACTAGCTTTCACATCTCAATTAATCTCATAGGACAATTGTTTGATCCATCAACATTTGGTTGCTAAGAAAACTCACAAGATACCAAATCTTAGTTAAATAATCATCATGACTTGAACTCATCCTCTTTTTAAGTCCTTTAATATTTACATTGGTTCTTATTAACTAGAAGTTCAACAAATGGCGGTTAGAGCAGCCCTCCGCTTTTCTCAAAACTGATCCATTTATGTTAAAAGAGAAAATATTAGCTCTTGGTTTGGCTAAGGTTGATTTGTGTGATGAACCAGACTTGAGTCATGATGTGGATTCCACTTGGAGCAATCTATCTTGTTATGAGAGGAAATAAATGACTTTTTTTTTCTTTTCCTAATACAAAACAGAGAGAGAAAATTTCATATTGACAAGAGCAACTCTTATACCATATTAAACCAAGACTAACTCCAAAAGCTCGAGCAGATAGGTTACAGTATTTAATCTTATATTCATATTCTTAAGATTAACTTCCTAGGTCTAGTGATACATATCACATGGAATCAAACCAACGAACTCCTCCCCCTCCTAACATTTAGTTTCGCGCTATTTTTAAAATGTATAGGAAAGATTCTTAACCCTAGGGGTAAATCTTCCTATATATCTAGAGAGATGGAGAAGAACCATGGCTTAATTCTCTGTGCCATTCCATATCATGAGACTTTAAACAGAACAGAAGTACATTCTATTTTAGCTCACCAAACCCCACAAACAGTATCTTCATTTTGCCAAATTTAAAATCAATTTGAAATTGTCAACCACAAAAAAATAATAATAATAACAATAATAGAAATTGACCTGAAAGATAGACCGTGTGCTTGGGTGGCCTGAAATTTTCTTGACCCCTCTTTGATCAACAATTCGAGTAGCTCGCTCGAAGTTCTTGCCAAACAAGAAATGCAAGCTGGAGCAACATCAAGGTTTGCATAAACATTACATACATAAAGAAGATGAAGAAAAAGTAGTGGAAAGGGAAAGAATCGAGAATACTCACATTGAAAGCTGATCATCAGTCACTACGAAAATCGGTTTCAACTTCTTTCAGTAAAGATTCGAAAAGAATAAAAACAAGCTAAGTAGAAAGAAAGAAAGAACCTAATCGAGTGGACTCGATCTGCTTCCACACAGCTTCAGCTACCACAATACTCGCACTCATTCCCACCCAAATTCTTCTTCTTTCTCCCAATTAACAACAATTTTTCCATTTTTCACATACCCATTTCTTAAATTTTGTATCTTTTTTTAAATCTTTCATCAAATTATTCAAAATAATTTACTTTTCGATTTTTTAATTTGTTAAATTTTATATTTTCTTACCTAAAAAAACCTTTTGATTTTGTTATTTAATTTATTAATATATTATGTTTTATTTATTTTAATATCATATTTTTTCGATATCTATATCCATATTTATATTTTAGCGGATTCATGCTAGGGTTTAAATCGAAAATTATTTTAATTCAATTTTAGTCCATATTCTTTCGTTATTTTAGCTTTCATAATTTTAAAGTCTTAAATTTAGAACAAAGAAAAAAATTGGGAGTAAAAAACTAAAATTAAACTATATTATTTTTATTCAAAATTTTGTATCATAAAAAATATTGTTTATTTTAAGACTAGAAAGAGTATAAACGAATTGTTTTTTTTAACTACATTTCATTTAAAATGTAATCAATTTTGGACACCTTTTTCAAGCAAAATCATATTTTAAATCAATTAGATTTATTTTTCTAATTCAAACTTTCACATGAAATGATTTTAAATAATTTTAATTGACAAAATGAGATTTAAACTCCATCAAATATAGACTTAATTTAACGATAACTAAGATATGATCTCATTCTTGAAATCAAATGGTTTCATAATTGATATTGATGTAGTGAAATAAATGTGTTAGTAATTTGAAATTCAATATTTAATACAAGAAAGTAAGGTTTAGTTAATTTCGACGTGTCATTTAAGTATTGGTTAGGAAAACATTGAAAATGTGTACAAGAATGCACACGATAATTCCCACTTTTAAAAGGACCGTTGGGACTTATTAAAGAGCCGTTCTTTTAAGGCGTAACGGCTATTTCCATTTTCAAAAACCGACTCTCTCTCTCATTGATTCAAAGGAAAATTCCAACGCAAGAAAGAAAATCAATTCGACATTTCTCTCGAAAACCATTAAACTCTCGCAAAAACATCTTTGGTATCAAATCTGTTTGATTTCTGAAAGCTTGATCGTCTTCAACCTGCATTTTCTCTGAGAAGATCAGCCATGGATTCAGCTTCCTTGAACTTGGATTCTGTTCCAACAACGGAAACTCACAGTAGCGAATTCATTGCTGTCGATTCACAGAGCAAGAAGGACGACTCTGGCGAGCCCGTTTCTGCAATTTCGAAAAGTGGAAGGGTAAATCTTCTTCTCTTAATCTGCGTTTGTACAATTTCCGTTTCTTGATTTGAATTCCTTTTTTTTTTTTATATATAAATTCTGCATTTTTTTTTCTTGTAACTGAATGCTATCTGGAATTGAAAAGTGGAACTGTGGAAGTATTCATTCAACTATTTTGAAATAATGGTGTACGTTTTTTACTTTGATTTTAGAATCCATTTTCGACTTGTGTAGAACTGAATCAGTATTTTAACCCTAATTATTCAAGTTATTGATCCATTTTCTTTCTGTTCAATTATATGAGACTAGAATCTTTCTAAATCTCCACTCCATGATTGTTATTGTTTTGATTTGAAATCTTTGTTGTGTGTGTTAACCTTTTATTATCTTCATGCACTGATCACAGAGTAAATTTTTGAAAGAGACAAGCCAATCAGCAATGCACGGTCTTAACAAATTTACATCACAAATCAAGAAGCCTCCTCGCAGGAAGGTTTCCCCTATCAAATGGTTCCCTCGCAAGAACATGGACTCTTACTTGAAGAGAAAAATTAAAATGCTGCAGGTTTAGTATGTTTATCCCTTCTGCATTAACGTTACAATTCATGTTTCTAACCCAACTAAACTAGAAATCTACATTGGAATCCCTTGATTTTGACCAAGTTGTTTTCGTATTTGTCATGTTTAAGTTATTTATGATTTTGAACCTAGGCTTTAGAGAAGTGCGACTCACTAGCCCTAAGTTTTTCTGCTTTTGTAAGATAAGTTATTCTCCCTAATAATAAATTATTCTCCTTTTTTTCGTGTATATAGCTATTGCAATGATCAGTGAACCACACAAATCTTAAGTCATTCTAATTCACGCTTTTTTTTATTCTCTTTGTTTGTTGGTTTCATGACAATCTATATGTACGGCAGGAAGTAGATGGTCTGAATTTAACATTAGATGAGACTTTAGGTGATTCTAATCCACATTACTCCAGAGTATTGAAAGAAAAGATGGCAGTAAGAGAGGCAGCACATAAAGCAATGAAAGCTCGAAAAGCAGCCTTGGTGGAAGCCTCTTGGTGTCGAACACTCCGAGCAGCGAGGTATTTTGTATACATTTTTTCACTGTCCTGTGGATGATTGTTGAACTTGTTTGATTTCTGATCTTTTGAATTATTATTTGCTATCTAGAATTCAATGTAAAGAAGCTGAAGAGAAAATGTACGAAGCTGAGAAAGCTGCAGCCGAAGCTTTTGAAGCAGCTGCGGCTATGGGAGTGATCATGTATGATACACCCAATTGTCCACAGAAGACATACAAAATGGAAACTTCATCTTCTTGTGGTGGTGGTTCTACAACTCACACCATTACAACATCTTTTGAGACAGAATTTGAGGTTGATAAGGAAGTGGCTGCAGCAGTAAAAACAGCATTGGTTAGGCTTGCGAGTTGCTCTTCTTTACGAGAAGATGACTTTAAGGAACTCCTACGAAAAATTTCTCAGAACCCCGAGTGTGATACTAATGTAGCCCCATTAGAGATTTCTTCTGAATGTGAATCAGAGAATGGCTCAGAACTTGATCAAGCGCCTCGAAAGTCTGATTTCAGCTCTCACATTTTGGATTGCAAGAAGCTGGATTTACATATGAGACAGACAACTTCTGAGAAGGAGACCAAGATTGAGGACTTAATGCATGAAAGGCTTAGGCGTTTGAAAGAAGATGAACTTTCCTCTCTTGCCACCATAGTTGCAACTTGTGGTTTAAATGCTGCCTTGGCTGAGGTAGAAAACGGGAAGGTTCATGAGGCAAATTCCTCTGCAGTTCCGTCCTTTGTTTCATCTCTTAACCTTCCTCGGAGAATGTCTTCTGCCACTCATTTGCACAGTGGAAGGAAGCAAGTTGAGTCAGAATTTCCCAGCCTAGATAAATTCTTGGTAAAGCACGTAACTAAATTGGAAAGAGAAGTGCTTGAAGCAAAGAACAGCAGAAAGAACAAAGAAAAGGAATTGGCCTTGGATACTTCGAAAACGACAACTATCGACGAGAAAGTCGACTTTCAAGATAAGAAAGTAGTTGCTCCCAGCTTGGAAACTATGCCGACAAAGCCAGCTTCTTCAGAGCTTGAGAAGGAAGGTAAAGAGAATAAATGCGAAGGGGTAGAAGAAAAGACCCGTAGCAAGAAGTTACAATCAAGACAAACATTTGTTAGTCATAAAGAAGTTGTGTCAGCATTTCCTAGTCTAGACAAGTATCTTGTGAAACATGTCTCACGTCTTGAAAAAGAAGTACAAGAAGCAAAAAACAGACGAAAAGTCAAGCCACCAACGCCTGCTTCAGAAGAATCATTGATGGCAAAGGGAAAGGAAAATGTTAATATGCCAAGGAACATGGGAGACAGCCTAGATAAGATCTTAGTGAAGCCAGTGCACAGGTTGGAAAGGGAAAAAATGATGGCTGTGTTAGCTGAAAGTAACTATAATAACCAAAGACAAAATAAGAAGCAGTTGGGTAACCATACATCAGACTGCCAAAGCTTGGATGAAATTTTAGTAAAGCATGTCTCAAGACTGGAGAAAGAGAAAATGAGAAGCAAACCAGAGAACAATCTAAAGAGAAGTGAAAAAAAGTTCCATTCAATGGTGAATGGGGGAGGAGATGGTGGGGGTTTGGGTGAGATTCTGGTTAAACATAAATCAAGACTCGAGAGAGAAAAGCTGATGTGTTCACAGGAGTCAGAAAATGAGAACAGAACCTTTCGAACACGGCGTGAAGCTAGGGAGAAAGACGATCTACAATCAGCCTGGGGGGGCTTAAGTTTGGGAGACTCCATGAGACCTCATCTCTCCAAACTTGAAAGAGACAAGGTACATAACTGTACACAAATGTGATTTGATTTCAATACACAATCTTATGCTATATATAAGGAAGTTGTTTTTTATATGGTTATTGTTTTTTTCATTTTATGTGTAGGCTGCCTGGATCAAAGCTGAAGAGGAAGAAAGGAAGCAAATTCTGAGTGAAGCGTAAGCTTTTCTTCCACTGGAGGAAGTGTAATATTATTGTATATTATGCGCTTGCCTTATACAAATCAACTGTTCTTTTAGATTTTGCCTTAAATCACTGACAGTAACGTTAGTAACCTGAATGATATCGTCAATTTCTAGTCTGAAGTTGCAATGGCCACCACTGCCTGCTTTCTTTGAAATGCAAAATTCTACTAGATCCAACCATTTCAATTTTTGTTTTTTCTTGCCTTGTCTTGTTAAACGTCTCTAAACTAAGGGAAAGTAGTGTTTAAAACATGTTTTCGTTATTGAAATTTGATGATTTTGGTGAAAATTGAAAAATTAGTGTGAAAATAAATACAGTTTTTAGAAACTAAAAAACCAACAAACGTAGAAAATTAGTTATTAGTAAGTGTGTAACCTAAGGAAGGATGAACAAGTAAAGAAATTAAACAAAAACAATGCAATATTCAAACACGAGAAACCATTGTTATTTTATGAAAAAATAACCTTTTGCACTAAGTTCGTTTGGTGTCTAAAAAAATGTTGGACGTTGTTAATTAACGATAGAGAAATAAGAAACAACTTTTTTTGTTGTCGCCATTGTCAGAGGACCTATGCTGAGAGGGTGTGTTTATAGAGCGAAAAGCAATAAAAAAAAAAGAAAAGGGAAAAAAAATAAAAAAAAAAAAAAAAAAAAAAACAACAAAAAATTCTCTTTTGTTTTAAAAACTTCTCAAATTACATGTACTTGTTTGAATTGATTTTCTAACTATTTATAGGAAAAAATTATTTATATACTTTTCACGACCCAAGATGAAGAGTTCATAGGTTCAATAAACAATTTTTAAATCAAAATTTGTTAAATATTTATCCTCCTTTTAAGAGGATAAAATACGTTTTTACGCCAAAATCCATAAATATTTCAAATCTCACTATCCAAATCAAATTCATTACTCTTTCGACCATTCAAGAAGAAAATTAGGCACAACGGCACAATGAACGTAATTAAGCAAGACTAGTCAATAAGCCCACCTACATTCACAGTGAAAGTACGTAATTAACAAGATCTACAAACAACTAAACAATAGAGCATGGGATCACAAACCTATTCTAATTAAACTTTCTCTAACTCATTGTTATGTTTGTCTAACTGGTCTTTCAAATCCTTCTTCCATCCTTCAATGAGTTTCTCCTGTTCCTTGATTATGTCATTTTTTACCTTTAATTCCTCCTCAATGGCAGATATCTCCTGATGGGAAGAAGAAACACAAATATTACATAAAAGCATATCTACATTTATCATAAAAGCGAGTCCCTCTTTGAATGGAAAATAAGTGTTTACCTTTCTTAGTGTTTCCACTTTGGTTGGTTGATCCTCACGCTGTAATCCAATGAAATACAATTGAAGCTTTTTAGCTGCCTCCATGAAATCCCTAGCATGTCTCTCCACGTCAACTGAAGCAAATAACAAAACATGGTGTCATTTTCTTCACTCTTTACAAACACCTAACCACAGACATATCGTTCAATGCCCAGTTTCCCTCGGTCCGACATCGAGCCACAAGTGAGTAGCAAATTGAAGGCATGCATGGCTAGATGTTTGGTTCATCAACTTTTTAGATAGGTGTAAACAACTCAACTTCAATGGCAAACACTTTTCACATTTATCAAAAAACTCCATTTTACAACTCTACGCCCCAAACACAGACTTACTAACTGCAACATATTAACTCCACTTAGTGGGTCAAACGGCTCGTCACTTCCACTTCACATATTTCAGTACAATAAATGAATGGAAACTACACATCCACATAATTTTAATGCAACAAAATCAATGACTAAAGAGGTCAGTCAGGCATTTAATCAAGATTTAGCAGCAGACCCCTCCATTAATATGAAATGGAACATGATGAAATCATTTTCATGCAGAACTGTTGGTGATATATAATTAAATTTGCCTTCAACCACTAGCTTAAGCTTTTGGATGAATTGGTGCTTTAATATGGTATCAGAGCAGGTGGTCTAGGAAGGTCCTGGGTTCAAGCCCCTGCATTGTCGTTTCCTTCCCAATTAAAATCAATTTCCACTTGTTGGGCCTTTAAAATATTTCAAACCCAAAAGTGAGGTAAAATTGATTCCACTTGTTGGGCCTTTCAAATATTTCAAGCTCACAAGTGAGGGGGAGTGTTGGTGATATATAATTAAATTTGTCTTCAACCACTAGCTTAAGCTTTTGGATGAATTGGTGCTTTAATAAGAACCATTGACATGAAAGTTGATTTACAGATTGTCATGCTTGAGGAGAGCAGATGAAATAGTTGAATGAAACAATACTAAGAGATAGCTCCCTTAGCTTATTACAGCTGTCAATGCAGAGCAAGCAGTGAACTTGCAAGGAAACAGAAAGTCCACAAGATAGTACTATAATTATGAAGAAACTGGAAGGCACATTAAGATAATCTCTTCCAGCTTAGTGTAATCTAAATCTGGAATACAAAATTTTTTAAGAGCAAACGAACTAGTTCAGGAAACTAAAACATATTTATTACATGACAATTACCCTCCAGCAAGTTACTCCACACTCAGACACAATGTCGTGCTAGACAGAAAATGAAGAAATTTGTCGAAAGAGCAAATGAACTGTTGTCTGACCGCCCAGCAAATAGATCACTTCCTGTATCCATTGTAAGTGCAAGCCTTTTTCCTTTTTTTTAAACAAATAAGCCATATGCTACCAAAACGATGAAGGCGAGAAGGCATCATCAGGTATTCATCTGCCCGCTTAGTATAACACTAAGATCAGGATTGTAGTTGTACATAAGTTTTTCCAAACAGATGAAACCGAAACAACCCAGACAACTTAAAACATCCAATCACCGGGGAATTTGTTTTTGTATTGGGTCTCGGAACTGTGCTTGATGCTGCAAGGTAGGACTCGATCGTATGCAACCAATTCTGTGGTTGCATTATCGTTTCCAATACAAGGCAGAGGACAACAATAGTTGACTATTTTAGAATTGATCTGTAGGCTGGTAGTTTCAACATGGTTAAAGTTCTGGGGACAAAAGGTAGTATAGGCCTCCTTTGGCTCTCCTTCAATAAGAAAGAAACTCAAGAATAGACTTGAGGGCCATTTGACCCATAGACTTGGCATCTTATACCTACAAATATTAAGCCAAACTAAGTGGAGGATTTAAGACGCTAGTTTGGAGTGAAGGTGCATGCTTACCCCACCCGCCCCAGAAACCTCAAGATTGACAAATCTACAAACTACAGCTAAAAACACTGGTTCAGCATCTTCCTCAGCCCAACCCACCCCCGTCTTTAAAGTAAACAATGTTCAATGAACTATCACTCTTTGCATCAATTTATTGTTTGCTGCACCTACAAGTTCTCTGCTAAATAAACAAAACAAAACAAAATCTACTAGTTTCTCTTCATCTTAATTTAAAATGGTTCAACAACCATGATGCAACACTTTGTTTTTCAAGTCAATAATAAGAAATTGTTCAACCATCGTGAATAGTAAGTAAAATAACAACAAAAACAAAGAGCTCGCATTATGAAGACCCCTAGTGACCGAAACTTTAGATTAACATTCATGAAAAATTGTTATGAAGCACAATTGCACCCCAAAGAACAAAAAGAATAAAAGGGAAAAAAAAAACTTCTTATTCCATTGAAGAGATCCTATAATATGGAGAAATGTGGTGGGGAAGAGATACAATTATTCATAAAGCTAACCACCCAAACAATACTTTACACTGTGCTTTCAGAATCTAATTACACTTGAGAATCAAAGGAGAGGGTTCAGTTACTGACCTTGATGAGAAGGGTGAGGAGAACGGTCTATTGCCTGTAGTTCTCTTGCAGGCAAGCACGGAAGCAGAGCAGCTTCCAAGGCCATCACATATGCAATCATATCTTCTCTTGGAGACTGTGATGATTGCAATTGTGGATCAACTGAATGTTGTTGGTCGATTGGTTGTCGTTCAGCCATATCCTTTGACAAAATCAAAACTCCATTTCAATTCTTGGACAAGTTCACTTATAGAAAAATATAAAGCAATTCTATAGCCGTCAGGGATGTCCTTATTTAAAGTCCCATCAACATATGAGCAACAAACGGAACCAAATATATATATATATATTGCAACTACATGAACATAATGGCATGAAAAAGAGTCAAGAATCATCAACATGTACAACCTATGGCACAATAATGGCACATAAAATTAAATAAAAATAATTGAAACGTAAAGCCGGAAGCTTGAAAACTGCCATTTTCATCCAATAGTGAGCAGTAGTAATTCTAACCTGAGCATAAAGACTTCCCTTAATTGTATTATAAAACTAAAAATAGAAAGTATAAGCTGTAGTAGTGAATCAAAGGCCAACAGGAAGACGTAAAAGCCAGAACCCAGCTTCTTTTAAGAACAAGACTGTAACAGCTCCTATTTTTTCAATACAGCTATTAAAACAAAAAATGTGGAAACGTAGCCATTATAAACTTTTGCAACTTACACAAATCAGCAGAGATAATTTATTACAAACAAGTTCTAGGTCAAACTATCAAATCCTAATGTAGACATCCCTTGAAGTTTTGCGTGAGAACACCAAACTTCAGTTCCTAGAACTATCACCTAATCCTTCATCTAAAAGCATTTTGAAAAAACAAAGATGAGTATGTAAATGTGCAATAAGAAATACTCATATCAAGCTTTGACATTCATTTTTAAGAACTTCCATAAATAAAATTGTGAAACATTGCAAAACATTCCGTCATTACTCTGCTACAAACAATACTTCGGAAATCAAGATCTTTCATGCAAATAAAACTTCAAAACCAAACATTTCAAGCTAAAACTTTCAAATAGTTTTTCAGCAAAGGTTCAAATAAGTTTTAAGACATTCGATAAACAGAACTTCCATACTTTTTAAAACACTAATCCTTCAATACTTTCAATCAGTCACTACTTTATGCATTAAAGCTTTCAGTCATTCAAAACTTTCAAATACAGAAGGAAAGATGCATAATTGAAGTATCCCAACAGATAAGGTTACCCGTCGGTAACACCAGTCATTCATTCAGCCAAAGATGTCATTTACAATTGACCAGAATAGCAGAGATGTCGATTAACAATTGACCAGACCAAAAGAGATAACAATCGACTAGAATAACAATCAAATAAGTGTGAGGCCATGTGAGTGGAACACACAGATGAATCTTCATTCCAAAGAATGTCAAACCACAAATATCTGTCTTTTCACAAATAAGCTTCAATCATAACTGATTTTCAAATTTGGAAGCAACAAAAATATCATACAATCCTCAAAACACAACAACTGGCATATACAGGTAGCCTAAATCAATCATCCAGAAATATTTGCAACAAAACATGCAGTTTCAAATAGCAATTCTGATAATAGAACTCATCAAATCAAACCATTCAAACCTTTCAAAAGTTTTGAGAAGAAACCAAAGTCAAAACACAAACACTTTCAATTCAAAATTAGTCTAAACACTTCCAACCCTCATTCAAAGCCTAAGAAGCACTAACACTTACGTTGGTTAGCCTGTTCGTGTCGACACATGTCGGACACTCTGACACTCTGACAACACTTATTGGACACATATTAAACACTTGTTAGTACGATAAACGTGTTAGAACATTTGTTGAGTAGACTAAAAATACATCTGACAATAATAACAAAATTTGGGTGTGAAATAAATAAAAACATGGTTTCTTAAACAGATGAATGCATCAATCCATTTACTTTCGAATTTTCTTTTGGTATAAAAATGATATATAATTTTTAAAATGTGCATTTTAATTAACGTCCCATTGTGTTGTGTCCTAGATTTTAAAAATGATATATCGTTGTGTTTGTACCATGTCATATTTGTTTCTCGTATCCACATCAATGCTTCTTAGTTCCAAATAGTCATACACAATGCTTCTTAGTTCCAAATAGTCATATACTTTTGTTCGACAAAATCAACTAAAAGAATACAAAATACTAGTCGATTCTCAAATCACATAAAACATATTTTCTAGTAGGAAAATATTTAAAACATCATAAGCAGATTCAATAAACTCAAATGGTACAAAACAAATTTTCAAACATCCAAAACACATTTTCAACCATTTATCAAATCAAACAGTCAAGACATATCTTTACATTGTGGAATGGGTGTGGAAACCACTTCCATCAACAACCCTATAATTCTCAATCCAAAAATCCACTTCCATGATCAAACACCATGCTTTATTGCTAAAAATTAGTTCAACAACCTTAATCGAAACCCGATATATTTTTCAATCGAAATATTCTTGTCCAAAATCTACCATTACCCTTAATTAATCACTCTGAATTAACCCAAAACTACAACCAACAAACTGTCACAAGTCAAAGACGGATCTAAAACACACTAATCAAGTCCTAACTATTCCAAAACATGTCCAACCTTGCTGAACCTTGATCTAATACCCAAAAATTCACCTAAACACAACAAAAAAATGAGTTTCAAGAGCTGAGAATAACAATTTAAACACTCAACTCCATTTGAAGCCAATCAAAATGTAGGTAACAGTCGAAAGCTTACCCACAAGCCAAAAACGTTGCTGCAAGACACACCCAGTCGTGAAAAACGTGATGCACAACTTGGAGTGTCAATTGGAGAAGAAACGATGCTATGCAACTTGTTCGAACTGAGTGTTCAGGTCGCAGGGTAGCTCCACCGTCAAAGGTGGAGCAAGAGGTCGTCGGTTTGATTCTCGAGGAACTGTTGATCGGACGGCGGACGCAAAAGAAAGGTCAGGAGGAGGAGACGGAGCGTCTACTACCGACGCCTTCCTTCACTTCTCCGCTCTTTTTTTTCTCCAATTTTATTATTACTATTTTCTTTCCTCACGGATCGATCACGTGACCTAACTTATTTACAAATTAACAATTTTCTCATTTAAAATAATTTTCTTTATTTATTTCACGTCTAACCGTCGTAACATTTATATATACCTCTATTGAATTTTACTATAAGTTCAGGTTTTTGTTTATGGAACTAAGAACCACCTTATTTGTTCATTTTCATTGTTCTATATACGTTTTGGTTGGAGGAAATGTATTCTTAATATCGATTATACCCTTCAACTCAACACAAAATCATTCGTAACCAATATCTATCAATTTACATAAAAAATTTCATTAACGTGGATGTTGTCATAGACATCGTTATTTAATCAATATAGATTGGTTAGAGACATAATTTTAATAACTAACTAAGAAGTTATTCATTTACCTATAATTAATTATTGAAAGTTTAGATAAGCTGTCTCGAACACATACGGATATAAAAATATAATTATAATAATTGGTTTGGAATGTTTGTTTGAAGCTAAATATAATTTAAGCAGAAAAAATGGAAAAGAGGAAAGGGAAATGTTAATTTGTATCTTAATTCATCTCGGGAGTGCGAGTGGGAAGTGCATTCGGCGGTACTTGAGGAAAAAGAAGAAAAAACCAAATTCTGTTTCTCTTTTAATCAGCGGTCTCCTCTGTTTCCTTCCAACGCAAAGAGGGAGCAAATTCGTCGCCTTATCCCCTTTCTGTATTTCCTCATTCGATTTCCGCCATGGGAGGAGGCAATGGTCAGAAGGCTAAGATGGCTCGTGAGAGAAACTTGGAGAAACAAAAAGGCGCCAAGGGTACTTTTTTCTTTATCCACCCATTTTCCTTCTCTTCACTAAACTTCTATTGCCCCCCTCGTTTACCCTTTTGAATTCTTCTCTTTTGCGTTGTTGATCTGATGGTTTGCAGGAAGCCAGCTTGATTCCAACAAAAAAGCTATGACTATTCAGGTACTTTCGTTGATTCCAGTGCTTATTGTTCTTTTCCCTTTTCTTTTCGTTTTCGGAATTGGATTGTCCACTTGATCTACTTCAATTTTATCCCTCATTGGGTTGTGACTGAAAAAGGGTTTATACATAATGGCAATGGAAATTGACCCGCTACCTCGTTTGATTTAAGCATTTTATTATTAGTCTTATGGATGAAAATTAACAGTCGGGATGGAGTATATCATGATTGGGTTTTGGTTAACCAACAATTTTCCCCCTAGCAAACAAGGAACTACGTTGCGGCTGCCTGTAGATTTTTATATTTTTTTAATTTTTGAGAAACAATTTCTTGGAGACCATGAAAATATGAAAGAAGAGGAAAGCCAACCCTCGGGTTGAAGGAGATTGCAAGAGTTTTCGACTGGCCAAAACACTGTTAATACTGTCATTGTGGAAAGGAGAAGAAGTTCACACTATGAGAGAGCCAAAAAGGATAAAGAAGTCTCTAAACCAATCAAAGGATTTTGCTTTATATTTGAAGGTTTTATGATTTCTTTCAAGCCAAAGGGTCTGGAAAAGGCCTTTATTAGGTGTAGTTAGAGGACCTACTCTTTTTGAATGGATGGCTGCCATTATCATGGGAAGAAGGGTGCTTGTGTTTGGGGAGGGCCAAGAGGCAATTAACTCCATATGTTCCAGCTAGTAGATCTTCTAATTGAGTGATCCCAGCATGGACCTTTTGTACCTTGAAAATTTATACCCCAATGTCTCTGACTCCAACTTGGGATGATTTATCATTGTAGTACGACTTTCAGAGGAGATATGTGCATCGACTCCTTTGGTAGTCATTCTTTCAGTCTAAATTATAGGGTTAATCTAAGACCTAGGACTGTAGGAATATAGGGAAACTTACACTGATCTTATATTTACTATCCAATTTCCACTGAACTGGTGCAGCTTTTTGTTCTCAATGTCCCAGCTTTGTTTGTTGGTATCTTTGTGATCATCACCTGAGCATATTACAAGGGATAATTCAATCATATAACATGTGGAAGTATAGACGAAGGGCCCGTTTAGTAACACTTTTGTTTCTCGTTTCTTTTTTTTATTAATTCATGATTCTATTTTCCTCTTCTTTAATTGTTTCTTATTTCTGTTTTTTTGTTCTTTCTTTTTTACCTTAAACAAAAACATGCTTGTTAGTGATTTCAATAAAATGAGAAACAAAGAACAGTTTCCTAAAGTTAATTAGAATATTAACTAATTACCCAACTAACCCCTATTCTTCTTTCATCACAGTCTCACTGCATAGGAACAACATTGTAAACTTAAGTGGCTTCTTGAGGGGCATGAAATTACTCAGTTTTTCCACTGTATTATTGCTGCTTGCTAATGTAAAAGCTTGATATCTGACATTCTTTCCCAAGATTGAGTTAGTTTATTGTTAGGACTTGACATTGAGGTTGAATTTCTGGGGTTCTTTTCGAGTCACTAAGGACAGTAATCAACGTTTCCTTCCCACTAATTTAGAGTGGAGTCCTATTGCCTCTGCGGCAAGTAATCTTGAATGACCCTTACCAAAGAAGAGGTTTTTGCAGCTATCTCTCCTTGTTCTTTAAATGCTCCTTGGAGGATTATTTGTCAGACTATTGATATGGTGTTGGTCGTATTTGACATCGTCTTGGTGATGGCTCTACCAGATTTTCTTGGAATGATTCTTGGCTTAGTTGTGGTATTCTTTATAGTGTCTTCCCACAACTTTTTCGTCTTACTCTTTGTGTAGAGGTTGGCGTGGCTAATGTGTGGATTCCATTTACAAATGCTTGGGATTTTCAATTATGTCGTAATGTTACTTACAGAGTTGGGGATTTTGGAATGGACATTCTTATCTCAACATGTGTACTATCAGATTGCGATCTTTACTTGACTCCTGGATTTGGCCTATTGATTCCTCTTTGGTTTTTATTGCAAATCTCTTGTGACTGATTTGGGCACGGTAGACCCTTTTTGACAGATCTTTAGTTAGTTATTTGGAATGATGATTAAGGATTAAAATCCGTCTCTAGGAGCTTAGACTAGGTGCCTTCAATAATGCTGATCATTTACATCTTCGAATATTGTATTTGTCTATTTCTTCTTGCTAGTATCTTTTCGAGACTCTTTTTCCTCTTTTTCATCCATAAAATAATTTTTAAAAGAATGCACATCCTTGTCAATGTTTAAACATGAAATATTGTATAATGTAAGAAGTTGAATATGCATACTTTTGATTGTATCTCCAATCCCTTTAGGACGTTGAATTAAGTTATGAAGTATGAAGTTAGTGAATCTATGTTTCTGGTGTAGAGTTGTGAAGATAGGGTTTCTTGATAAACGTACAAAAGAGAAAAAGTGGTGTCTCAATAAATGTGCATTGGGGCCAAACAACCTCTTAGTGATATTATAGGCCCGACTAGTAAATGGAGCATCTCACCAAAATACAACTTCCAAACGAAAAGTTTTATCTCAAAATCCTTTCCAGTTCCCATCTTCTCCCACCATTCTTTTGTACTTTTTACCGCTTTTGTCACACATTGGGGATTTTGCCCACCTCAAAGTCAGCTCCGGGCAAACAAAAGTTTGAAATTATAAGTTACTTCTCAATTTTGGGGTTGATCTTCAGTAGAAGATATCATACCTGTAAATATCTCAAGCCTTTGATTCAAGAACATCTTGTGGAAATCCACTTTAGTGGACTTTTTTATCGTGAATCTTTCTCTGATTTCACTTTTTAGTTTACATTTCAAAATTTGAACTTCTGGAACATCTCATGGGAATCCACTCTAGTGGAATTTTTCTCGCGAATCTTCTCTGATTTCACTTGTTGGGTTACACATCGAAATTTGAACTTCATTTCATCCCGTCGATATGTGCAATGGTTTATATTTTTGCTTGTAATAACTGCTATCGCTTTTTAATTTTGATTAAGACTACTTACTCAAGAAAAGTTTCAAAGTTGATGATTAGAAAGTAGATTCCTTATTATGAACACTGATGAGCGAACTGATCTTTGGATTCTACAGTGCAAGGTGTGCATGCAAACATTCATGTGTACCACCTCAGAGGTGAAATGTAGGGAGCATGCTGAAGCAAAACACCCCAAATCTGATGTTTTCACCTGTTTCCCCCATCTTCAAAAGTGACAACTCTACATTGAAACTGAATGAGAGATGGGTTGTTTTCTTATTCAAGGTGTGTGTTTACAGAACATAATATATCAAATTTGTACTTGATCTGATACATTGTGACTTGCTATACTTCTGCATGCTACAATGTGTTACAGCCTGCTTAAAGCGATGTTTGCAAAACAGCTAAGTTTCTGTATGTCACAATTAACTTGGTTAGGTTTTCAAGTTCTATTAATGAAGTGGTGCAATGTGAATTATTAGGTCTGTTTGGAGTGTTGTTTTCTAAAAATTCAGTAAACACATATTTGGAGTTTTTAAATGTTGTTTTCTTATATTTTTGTTATTGCCTATAATCGTTCCTTTATGATAAATAATTGGAATTGTTTTTCCTTCTAATGTTATGAGATTGTGAACGGTTAACCTTTCAAGATATTGAAATAGATTGATTGTAGAATAATTGCTGATGCCTAATAAATTGTGGTTGCAAATGTTAGTTTTGACAGTGTTTGTGATTAACAAATATGTTTTATTATTCGGTAGAGGATAGAACGAAAGTAATTTACCGTAATTTCAAGAATTATGGCTTAATTATGTGTTAAATTACAAGCTTAGTTTTGAAGTGGTGGCCTTGAACTTTGAATGTTTGAATGTTCTGTCGATGAGACGTTTATAACATTTGATATATATATATATTCATTCATGCATGGTGGTGTGGGGATACCCACCCCATCCCTAGTTTGGAGACTAAGTTTCACCATCTCCGATCAAATTGGGGATTCTTCATCCTGATCAAGACTGGAACCGGGAGATTTGACTCTGTAGAAATTTTGCCAACCCTATTTGTTGGAATTGGGGAGTTAGAGGTGGTTGTTAAAATTGGTCAGTGACCGATGGAGTCATTGGAATGTTTGAGTGTGGACAGTTAGGCGTTTGTAACGTTCTCGTTCCCTGTTTTCTGTTTTCATTTTTTAAGAAACGAAAGTGTTTGGTAACGCTCTCTGTTTCTCGTTCTCAAGAAAAGTAGAAACGTTTCTTATTTTATAAAGAATTATTGGGAACAAAAAAAAGTATTCTTCCGTTCCCGTTTCTCAATTATTTCTATTGGTTTCTTTTTCCTTTTTCTCAATTATTTGTATTGGTTTCCTTTTCCTTTTTCTCAAATTCTTTTTATTGGTTTCCTTTTCCTTTTTCTAAAATTCTTTTTATTGATTTCCTTTTCCTTTTTTTCAATTTTTTTTTTATTTTATTTTCCTTTTCCATTTTGCTTTAGTGATTTTCTTTTTCTTCCTCTTATTTTCATCTTCTTCCCCAAATAACCACTCTCCACGTGGTTTCTTTTGTCTTCCTCTTCATCTCTGATCGTCTTTCTCTACATGACGCCTTCCTCTTTGCTGGATATGGTTTTTCCTCCTCTCTGCGTGAATTGTTTTTTTGCTGTGGGTTTTTGTCGAATTTGTGGGCTTTTGCCAGATTTGTGTTTTAGCTGTGGGTTTTGGTCCTCCTCTTCGTCATGGATTTTCATCTTCCTCTCGCCAACTTTGTGCTTCAAATCCCAATCTGCATCTCGTTTTCCAGAAGATTATAGAAGACCTTCTAATCTAGGTTTGATAATTTTATTTTTTTATGTTTAATGGATGACATATATTTTTGTTTGATGTTTAATTGAATTATATGTGAATAAAATAAAAAATAAATCTAAAAAAATCAAGAAACAAGAAACAGTTATCAAATACATTTTCTGTTTCTTTTTTCAAGAAACAAAAAGCAGAAACAGTTATCAAACGCATTTCTGTTTCTTGATCTAAAAAAAGAAAGAACAAGAAACCAAAAACATGAAACAAGAAACAGAAAACATGAACGTTACCAAACGAGCTCTTATTTAACCACTATTCGTCAGTATTGTAGTACATATGACGAATCATTGGGCTAAAATAACTCTTACCTCTTTTTTCTTAACACACTCAACATTGGGTGGGTTATTGTAGTAAAAGACGAAAATATCAATATCGATGTGACTCATCTACATCTTTTATGGATATATTAATGGATACTTAAACATCACAAATATTTTAGAAAAAAAACTATCTACATCTTAAATATTTAAAAGAATATGGTGATTTTTTTAAAAAAAATTTAGAAGTGTATTTAAATAATAAACTATAAACTTTAAGCATATAAATCAATAATTAGAAGCCAAATTTGATTAGTAATGGAATAATAGATGATAGTGACAACTGAAAATAGACTATAAAGTGAATATATCATCGATAAAGTCTAAGTTAATGGGCTTATGCTTTACTAGGGCTAACGTTTAGCATATATATATATATATATATATATATATATATATATTTTACTTGGAAAAACATTACTCCCAAGTTATATATGGTCAAAATTTTCTAATATTACTGAAAGTATGTGATACATAAGTATCAATGTTGACTTCAATGATTCTAATGCAAGGATACCTTGGATCAAGCATATTGTATCTTCGTGACGATATACTTTGAAGAATGTAGACTGTTGAAACTCTCTCTTCATACATTAAGCAAGCCTGTCTGCATAAACTTAGGCATCATCATTAGTTGATCTTTTACTAATGTAAGAGTTTAGATTTGTTAAGGGATTATCATCATTATCAATTTTTCCACAATGTTTAAGTGAAAAATTCATAATATTTTGACAACTTATCCACGATATTCAATAGTATCTCAGCATTTTTGTAAAGTTATCAAAGATATATCCACAAAATGATATTTTGACGATATTAATAATACATTGCAAATGTTTAAGGAAAAAATGTCACCTTTCAATTTCTATAGAGCGTTCACAATTTCAGTTATATATACGTCAACTTCATCGTTGATTATAGCCAATTAGACTCATTTCAACTTGCTGTCTCAAATACAACTTAAAAATTTAGGGTGCATTTAACTCGTTGAATGAAAATTAAAAAATATAGAGTTGAAAAGTATGTGTTTGAATAAATAGTAAAAATAAAAATGCAATATTGACGGAATAATTCTTAAAAGTACAAAATAATAAATTGACAAAACGCAAGAATTTCAATTCTAAATTTGTAATGGAAGCTAAACATGTCAATACAAAGATTCAATAGAACCAAAGCAAAAAAGTTATTAACAATCTTCATACTCTTTCGATGTATAAAAACTCAGAACACTTCCAATTGTAGAAAGAAACGTAAGAGATAGAAAAATGTGTTTGCCAAATTTCAATTTCATAACAACTGACCGACAAGTCGAAAAAGAAAACCATCAAGTCGACGTGTCGACTTCTCTTAAAACGTGGCACAAAATCAATGGCTAATAAAAGAAACGCGTCGTCTTCCCAAATTAACTGAAGAAAACCCCTTTCTTTCTCAAAATCCACACCCACTCGCAGTTTCCAAATTGAACTTAACACTCTCCCTTTGCCTAAAAATTTTACTCACAATAAAGAATAAGCCCTAAAAATTAAACAATAAATGTTTTTTGTGTGGACACGATGGCGAGTATCGTTAAAATCATACTCGAGCAAGTGGGAAAAGAAAATTTTTTATTGGTAGAGTTGTAATATAAAAACCTCGTGTCTCGTAATGAATGTGACCGAAAAGGCGCAAAATTTTCTCTGTTTCTTCTTTTGTTTCGCTTCAAATTTCAAACCCCACTTCCCATTTTTACCCGTAAACCCTAAAAAGATGATCGGCGCCTTGCGGAGAAGCTCTGGGATTTCTGGGTTGTTACATTTTCGCCATTTTTCTCACTTGCAAGGTTCTAAGGCGGCTTTTGAAGCTACTGCGATCGTGAGGAAGCAAAATCAACCAATTCGGCCGTACTTCCGTTTGCCGGATTCTTTCAGGAAGGCGAAGGAGGTTGGTGTTTTTCCGTCGGGGCAGCACTCGTCTGCTTCATCGTTTTTGTCGATTGTGAAGGTTGAGTTTCTTGAATGGTATTTGGCGATGATCAAATGTCGTCCTGTTCTTACTAAGAGTATCACTTCTGCGATTATTTACACGGCTGCTGATTTGTCGTCTCAGGTGAATAGTTTTGGAGCTTGCAACTGGTTGTTTTGAGTTTGATGTTTTGAAATGGAATCTCATGGATTTGTTGATGTGATGTTTTGTTTCTACTTAGCTTGTTTGGGAAGGAAAGTTTCTTGGAAGAGATGTTTTCTCTTAAATTTGATTGTTCTTGATAGTATATTTGTTTTTGGGTTTTCGCGGGGGGTTGATGTTTATCTCTAATGGGGGTCCTCATTTTGGGCTGTTGTAAAGCGAAATTTTCTTTGAAGAGTTTTATTTTCTCCATTTCTTTCTTTCTCCATTTTGTTCATCATTGCAATTTTTGTTCTTGTTTACTATTATCAAACCTCTCCTTCATTAAAGATTCTTCTTTTTCAATGGTGATCTGATTTAGGAATCAAATTTTTTTTCAGACCATTTCTCTGTCATCGTCAGAGTCATATGATTTAATTCGAACGGTACGGATGGCTGGATATGGTATGATGGTTCTTGGGCCATCTCTCCATTACTGGTTCAACTTAATGTCAAAACTCTTCCCTCAAAAAGATCTCTTCTCCACCTTCAAGAAAATGGCCATGGGCCAAGGTCTCTTTGGCCCTTTCATGACAGCCATTTTCTTCTCCTTAAATGCATTTGTCCAAGGTACACACTCTTTTTCACAACCTGCTTCAGTTCTTAAAACTTGAAATGACTGAGAATGGTTTGGTTTCATTGAGCATAGGTGAAAGTGGTGCTGAAATTATTGCCCGATTGAAACGAGACTTGCTTCCTACAATGCTTAATGGCGTAATGTACTGGCCAGTTTGTGATTTCATCACGTTTAGATTTGTCCCTGTTCATCTTCAAGTATATTCTGTTCTTTATTGATCTGATTCTCTCATATCTTCTTCTCTGGCTGTGGTTTTGACTGCTGTTTTTGTTTGGTTGTGCAGGCGTTGGTGAGCAATTCTTTTTCGTATGTGTGGACAGTTTACATGACATATATGGCGAGCCTCGAGAAAGCTGGCTCGTGATTTGATCAATATAGCTGAAGGGTTAAGTTCAGACAAGATCTTGATGACAGTCCCTTTTCCAATTTTCTAGGATGAAGAAACAAGTGGTTTTTGAAGCGGAAGTTGCTTAGCTTTTTTAGGAAGAAGGGAGAGAGATTCTTTTCTAGTTAATATAATTGTAAACTTTTTTATGAGTAAAGAGATGTATGAGTTGAAGAACCTTTTGGGAATCTCAATTAGCATTTGCTTGGTATATAATATTTGTAAAAAGTAAGTGAAAATTCAATTTCTATCTAATTTGTTTTTACCTCGCAATTTAGAATCTGCTTGACCGTTAACATAATTGGGTTGTTTTCAATCACATTGCAAACGAACTTGTCTCTCTCACTTTGCATTGTTTTTGTTGATTATGAATTTATGAGCTATGGGCTCCACATTTCATTACATCCATTTCTCAGACTATAGTACATTTTCTCCAATGAGATTGGAAAGAAGAGTGAAAAGAGGATCCGATCGTCACGCAGGCGCAAGTGAAGTTGTATGCCTTTATTAGATCATAAACATATTCCTCAAGACAAATGATCATTAGAGCCTTTTATCTACATGTAACCTAATCAACTTGATTTAAGGCTCGTAATGGATCTGAAAACCTATCCTCACAAGAATCGCAAAAATTAGCAAGGGACTTTGAAAGACACAGAACCCGACAAATTATTCACAATATATGATCGATCACCGTTTGACTATATATTCAGACCCTACTATACTTTTTCTGATGTGAGATTTGGTCAGCTCACTCTTCAGAAGCTCGTAAACTGATTTTCTCGAGCTGCATCGTCCACTCTCTCCCAAGTACTTGAGGATTCAGTTGCATTGCAACACGGAAGTCCAACAAGGATCCGTTATTTAATTGTTGAGCTCGATGCCGATGTTGTTCCTGGAATGTGATTCTTGAGCCAGTTATCGATTGATTGCCTGTAAATTTCAGTCGCTCACACCTTGACCGAGAGAAATCCAAACATGGCTCGATTAACCTCTTTAAATAAACATCCAATGCATTGTTAAGAAGGTTTACACCATCTACAGATATATCAATCTGCTCCGTTTCCAACTTCTTCCTCAAATGAGTTCTCAGCAACCTCGTGTCCGGTAGCTCACCACCATCTTGGCATGTTGTAACATGGTAATTTCTTCCAATGGGAACATTGGAGAGAGTCTTACCGTAACCAATGAAGTTCATCGAGATACCAAGCGGAGCAGTAACTGGGCTTCTGCTTTGAACTCCTGGACTTCCAGCCACCTGCTCAACCTCTTCTCCGTCTTCTACAGACGCCATTTCGACGGGAGGACGGCTGCCAAGAGAATGTAACTCTGTTGCACTTTGCTGTTCTTGTGCCTTGGAAGCAAATTCTTCAAGTGCCATATTCTGTGGCTTCCCACATGGTCCCAAAGGACTTGGACGATCTCGAATCTTACGGTCTCTACTAACCGGCGACCTACCCTTTCGAGGAGAAGAAAGGAATGCATCCCCATGAAGTGATTGAAGACAACTCCTTTGATATCCATTCACAACCTTTACACTGAGATTGCCTCCAACTTTCCTTGTACTGCTAAGGACAGGGGGAGTTTTAGCCACACAAGCATTTTGAAGAATCGCTCTAATAAGCCGATTATGAAGAGGTATAATTTCCCTCCCAATAATCTGAATACAAAACTTGTCGAATTCCCTTTTGTTGGTCTTTAAACTTAACAATTTCTTGAGCTGATCAAAGTATTTATCTGATCTCTGATGCCCAAGCTTTCGATATATCATCGCTTTCAGCTCGGAAGTGTCTATACGAGAAGTGTCTTTCCTGGGAAGCATTTTCAGAGCCGCAATTCCAGCAATGGCTGAATTTGAGACAAAGCCCTCAGTAATCCTCCACCAACAAAACAGATAAACTGAGAAAAGCGCAGAATAAATCTTTGATCAGAAAGCCAGAAACCCTAATTTTCACAGCTTAGCTTAAGTATTCAAAACAATATTGACATCCCAATATTTGACTGAAGCATTTGAATACCAATTGTAGAAGTTTGGGAATCAGAAGGAAGAAACCCCAAAGTAAAGAACAGCTGGAAACAAACAAAACATTAAAAAAAAAAAAAGAAGGATTGCAGCCAAATCGTAAGGCAACAAGAGTTGGGTTTTTGAATCACTGTACAAACAAAAAGAAAAAAAAAAAAGAGTAAAACCCCAAAAGAAACGGAGGATAAAAAGCATTGAAATCAAAGTTGAAAATTAGAAGATGGAAGTGAAAACCCTAATAATTAGTAAGGGGAATCATGGAATTCGAATTCAGATACTTACAAAAGAATTGAAATGAAATTGCGCCGTCTTGTGAATGAAGAATCGTAAAATTAAGATGATTTTGTGTAAATTGTTTAATGGGTTTGGATTGGAATTTTTGGGTGATTCGGAGATTGGAGACCAAAAGCAAAAACAGCGACCTTCCGACGGGGTGTTCTTGCGATTGTGTCTGTCTTCCGCCAATCGTATCGTTATTCAATTACGCACGTGCGTCCTTTTCCTTTCTTTCTTTCTTTCTTTTAATTTATTTATTTACAACTCAAAGTCTAAAAATGTATTTTTTTTTTCTTTCTCTCTTATTTATTTATTTATTTATTATTATTTTGGAGAATAGTTTTGATTTGGATTTCCATTTTCATTTGTGTGAGGGCAAAGAGAAGCAAACAACATATTGAGCATTGACACCTTTTTTTTTGGAAACTTTTGACCTAAGAAACACATTGATCAAATGATATATTGACAAACTTTTACAAAATAAGTTTTTATAAGCTTTTGCTAGCATGGACAAGCATTTCACTGTGTATATGTTTTTGAGAAAATTACTTCTTCTTTTTCTTCTTTTAGCTAGGGATATTTGTGCCACTGTGTTAACGTGCATAGACGTTATAGTTCATTTATTTCATGAGGTTTTAGTTATAATAGTTAGTGTTTCCAATTATTAAAATTCATAATTAATTGTGATATTGCTATTTCAAATCATTTTTGTTAGAAAAATTGTCAAAAATAGAAAAATTGACAAAATATTTACAACATATAGCAAAAATTTTAGATTCTATATTGTTATACTTCTACGAATGACATTGATAGAATCTAAACTCTTAATATTACCCAAATTATTACTAATATTAAAAATGAAAAAGAAACAAAGCATAACACAACCTTTTATTATTAATAATTTTATGGATTTGACTACAAAAGATTGAAGGATTTCAAATATGAAAGTTTAAAACGTTTAAATATTGATATAATTTTGTAACTATTGATTCATCTTACGAACGCTCTTTGCTTTTGGAAGCATCGGATAACATCCGCGCTGCTTCCCTTTCCCGCCCTGATTCCAAGCATGTCTGAGAATCCCATCCAATCTCTCTTTCAAACTGCTCAAAAGATTTCTACTTCCATTGAAACCCATCTCTCCAATCTTCTCTCCCATTCGACCCCTCATTCACGCTCCAACCATAAGCCTCTTTCTTCTCCTCCCTCCTATTCTGACACAACTTCTATGCAATCTATTGACGTAATCCATAAGGTATTTTTTGTTTTCTTTTCATTAATTTCCCTTCTGTATTCTGCTATTGGATTTTAATCTCAAAGAGGTGTTGTTTTCGTGGATTTACTTGATGCCCTGTAAGTGTTTGATTAAAGTTCTGATAGAGAAAAGACAATTATCTTTTCATTTCCCCTCTCCAGGTTGTTGTCCATCTTGTTTATAAATCCTTTAGGTCATCTGGGATTTCGTGTTTTTAGTTTTACTTGGTATCTTCTTGAGATTTTATTCTAGGTTGAAAAACGAGTTTCTTGACATGAGTTAGAGAATGCATTGTAAAGATTGTGATTTATTTCCCACAATCATGACTGTGTAGGTATCATTTTTCAATGTAATCTAAAAATGGAGTTTTGGATACAATAATGTTGTTAGAGAAGCTGATTCTACGTGTTACTCACGATCGAAAAACTTTTAAACTCACTCCAGTTGCAATCGATTGGTTAAATTCTCTGTTTAATGCATCAAATTATCTATTTAATGCCTATACAGCAGAATTTGAAATTCTCTCATTGATATGGTTTTGATATGACACTTTATATTGAGGAAAGCCTGCTGTACCTGTAACTAAGGAAGTACTTGGAAGGGCTACCTGGACTTTTCTTCACATCCTTGCTGCTCAGGTTTTCTCAACTATATTATCTTCTTAATTTTGTATTCAATCACTTGCCTCTTAAATCTCTCTCTCTCTCAATTATTTATTTACATATGTATATAGATATATATAATTATGATGGAAAAGAGCAAAGATGATTTTGGAAATTAGTGAGATACTTGGGCCCTTTATGTTGGGTTTTCTAAGAGAACTCTGTAACTCTTCATTTTCTTCAGGCTCTTCTCTGAACTCTGAAGTTGTTTACGTTGTCTCCTTGGCTTTCTGTCCCCCCTCCATAAATGCTAATTCTATCTCTAATGTGAAGAAACAAACTTTTACCCCGTTCAAGTATCAAGAGAAAACATCTTTTGAACACTTTCCCCTTCTTCCGACTGTAGAAAATCAGGACCTCTTTTCTTTCAACTTTTGAATTATGTAGCTAATGTAAAGCATCTTTTGTATTACCCTTGAATAGGCCCTTTTGGATATCTTTAGATATTTCATAAATTTATGAAATTGTTTCTTATTAAAAAAAAATCTTGAGAAAACAATTCAATATAAATTATTCCATGTCTTTCACTTGAATCTATGGGACTGTTGACCTTTAATTTTTTTCAGTACCCAGATCACCCAACGAGGCAGCAGAAGAAAGATGTAAAAGAATTGGTAGGGTACCCTTTTAATACCATGTGTAGGTCTCTTATCCCACTCCATAATCCCTTTCAGAGATACGGAATTTGATTTTGAAAGCTTTGATCAATTTGTCTCTAACCGAGGGAAACTGATCATTGACTGCATGGAATAACTTGTGTTTTGTGTGCAGATGTCAATATTATCTCGCATGTACCCTTGTGGAGAATGTGCCGACCACTTCAAAGAAGTTCTAAGGTACATCATTTATCCTCTCCTTACAAAGTATGTTAATTATTTGTTTACTGATACAGCCTGGCAGCCCTTGCCTTGCCGTTGTGAGTGTAGCTTGGAAACCTTAGCTTTGTTAGATGTTCATGTTTGATTTGTACTTGCTAGACACCCTAGTATTTGTCAATTGCTAAAATTTGAATGAATATCTTTTATAATTTCTTAAGAAAATAGTAAGGAAAAACAATACATTTTTAATGCAAAATATCAACTTTGTTTGTTAAAGAATATAATTTTATGGGATTACAAGATGTCTTCTACTCGTATGTATTATGCTTAAGTTGGCGTTGTAAAGTAGCATTACACTTCTTTTTTTGTTGGTTGTATGACAGGGCAAACCCCGTAGAGACTGGATCTCATGCTGATTTCTCCCGATGGCTATGCCGTGTACATAACGTTGTCAACAGAAGGTCATGCCACAAATTTCGTATTCACTTTAACGATTCAATATCTGATCATGTATTTTCAATTATATAATTTATGTTTAACTCCTAGTTTTCACTTAGTTGACTTATAAGAGACTTTCCATTTCTCATTTATTTTTCATTAATGAACTACTGTTCCAATAGAGTAGAAGTTTACACATTGTCTAGTCTGTTTGAACCAATTAACCAATTAAACGGGTGCATTTTATATCGTGTTAATCTGATTAGCCGCTTTTCAACGATTACCACTGCAGTCTTGGAAAACCAATATTTGCGTGTGAACGTGTCGATGCAAGATGGGGCAAATTGGAGTGTGAGCAACGCGCGTGCGACGTGCTCGGAAGCTTGCCAAATTTTGGGGAAGAAGATAGACATTAATACTAGCTATAGCACGTTGAGGTCTACATTTACAATGTAATTACACTTGCAAATACGTTTAGTCGTGGTACATAAATATCATAACCTAAATCATATAATCATTTTGCTGAGTCAATGGAGAAGATATCTATTTCATAATTATCTTCTTTTTCTAATTTTTCTTAAAAGTCTTTCATGATAACTAAAGTGAAGCATTCAATTTATTCTTGAAATGTTTTAGTTCTGGCTCAATGAAATAGCATTAATGATAAGATGGAGAACTTCTTTAATGTTTTATTTCAACTTTTTGGTAGTTTATTTTAGTTATATTAGAATCTCAGTTATATAAAACCTTTTATAATTCTATTCGTAAGCAGATAGGATTTGTGATGAATGAAATTTGAAATCTCATCTTGAGTCTTTTTCTTTAAAATTTTCTATTTTTATGATAGAATGTAAGCAAGTCATTTAATTTAACTTTGATGAAATTTGATCGTGGAGTAACTTAATTTTAAACAAGTTTTTAGATCGTCAACCTAAAAGGTTCGACATTCACTTGGTTGATCGAAATCCTTAGATTCAAAGATTATTACTTTTGCAATAGCTTGAGTATTTGAACTAAGGATTAGAATTGCTTTATTAAAAATGTCTTTTGTAATCTTTCCTTTGAGAGTTTTCTCCCTTCTTTTTCTTGTAATTTGATGCCACCAATGGAACAGTTTCTTATTCAAAATAAGATAAAATGAAGCTGCGTCGAATTTTCTTTGCAACCAAAGTAGAAGCAAAGTTTCTTCGGGCCAAAAAGCCAACATTTACGAAAAATGAAGAGTGACAAAAATTGGGAACCAATTTCATTCATGTTATCATCAAGGTTTGAAACAAGAAGTTTGTCAGTTTCAAGTAAAAGCTTATAATTTTCTTGAACAAGATATGAGATTCTAATCTATCCCTCACTTCTGTAAAGTGAACAACCAACAACTTACCATGAACATTTGACAACCCAACCTAATTCATGTGAAGATCATAAGCCATTTGCTTGACATGTACAGACCAAGAAATCAAAACATCTAATATGTAGAGACTGGAAAAGTTATAACACTAATAATCAGATATTTCAGTCCCCCATTGCAGGACGAATAATATTATCGAAATGGTGGAGCCTCGCCAAATTTCCGTATGTAGGCAACTTCATGTACTGGTCGTAATTCCTGAATCACTTGTGCATCTAAATATGCGTCGCAGGAGAAACACCAAACTGACAAATCACTGTTTCCAAATGCAAATTATTAATGAACATCACAAACCTATGTTCATAATTTTTTAGAACTATAGAAAGCAGAAATTAGAGTAGAATCTAAAGAACCATTTTACATTCACCTGTAGCTGAGTGCAAGACAATGAGTTGATTGCTCATAATGTTGAAGCATGTGCTTATTCACAAAACGACTACAAAAGACATCCTTACAGCATAAACACACCCAGTTCTCCTTGGGATTCTGGCATCTTGCATATGTAGATTGTTCCATGGATTAATAAACCAAATAGAAATGCGTTTATCCAAATCATGGAAATAAACCCAAATAAAAACACGAAAATCGATCTGAAAGCACTATAAAATTAGACGCAATAATACGTCAATTACAATTCATACAAAAATTGACAGAAAAGACCCCGACTTTGGTGTGGATGTTATGATTATAAAACATCTAATGTACTGATATAGAGCCACTGAAAGAAGATGTCTAGCTGAAATGGAAGAACTTCAATTCTTTTGCATGATATCAGTGGAACACTAACCTCAAAGGATATCCTCCTTAGTGGTAAAGACAACATCTTGAGCTTAAAAGCCTCCATTCCGAAAACTTAATTTTAAATCTTTACAATATCAATATCATGGGTTGGCCTAATAATAAATACCACATGACTTTGATAAAGGCCTAATAGGTCATAAGTTTAATCCATGTCGATTACCTTATTAGGATTTAATATTCCAGAGTTTATGTCAAGCAAATGGCTTATGTATAAGCCATTCAATATTCCATGAACATGAGTTCAATCTATGACTGTCTTTAAATTTTGATGTTTGAATTATTTTGGTTTGAGGACCAAAAGAAGTATTATTTTGCAAGTTCACATACCTTACCAAAATAGACATTTCAAAAGTGAGAGAACCTTGAAAGTTTAGGGATTAAAATTTAAGTTCTAAAACAGGATTTAAACCAATTATCAACCAGATGGAGCAAAATCTCAAAGAATCAAAACATCAAATTAGCACATCTTCCTTCAGGAGAAATAGAAATGAAACTGAAAAGGTACATACATTCGAAAATTAAGATGAACAACAACATAAGAATTAAAGACATAGTTTAGGGAAAAGAAAAGCTGACTGGCTACAGGGAGTCTGAGGGGGTGGAATATGAGCGAGGTCGGAAGATAAGGAAGCGAGATGATCGCAAGAAGTCAGAGCTTGGACCCATCCCGATCCGGCGCCGTATAAGAGTTCTTCCTCAACTTCATCTTCGATTATTAGTGGCTAGAGAAGACGTAAAACAACATTAGCCAAGATCAGCGATTCAATAAATAGATAGAAATATAGAAAAGAAGTAGGAATTATTGGGGCAATAAAAAAAAATATGAAGGAATGAGTTTGATTAGGGTACCAGTGGGTTGGAAGTGGAAGAAGATGAACCGGCTTTTTCCGCCATTGATGATCACACAGAATTTCACGACTACCTTCGACTCTGCAGCTTCTAATTAGAGAAGTACATTATGGAAAATTTCAGAGAGAAAATTAAATAATGGTAAAGATTACGTCTTTTTTAAAAAGAAAAACGTGTGAAGTTACGGTATTGCCCTTTTCTACTTCAAATGTTTATATTTATATTTATTCCTAATTATTAGAAGTAAGTGAAAAAGAATGGACCGGACCATCAACAAGCTGGGCCGGGCAATTCCACAAGGGGTTAAAATGGTAAAAACACCACAAAAATTAGGGTTTATCTCTCATATAAAATGGATCCTTTTTGCCGGCTTCTCCTTCCTCACTAAATTTTGTGCTTCACGTTGTGATTTCGGAGCATCTCAATACCCTAACAATCATGGGACACTCCAACGTTTGGAACTCTCATCCTAAGAACTATGGACCTGGTTCTCGCACTTGGTAAGCAAATATCTTCTCACTTATCTACTTTTTATTGGTGGAACATGAATCTCGAACACAATGTTTCGTTTTTTTTTTTTTTTTTTTTTTTTTTTTTTTTTTTCTGTCTAGTTTTTGAGTGTTCATCAACTGATTAGCTTATATTAACTGTGCGCGCTTTGTAATGGGACCTGAAGAATATTGTTTGATTGAAGATTTATTTATTATGTATTACTTTTCTTATTTTGATAGATAACCAGATGCCTAAGTTTCAGTTCGATTTTTAATATTTTAACATGCCTTTAAGTTTAATCTGTTGTTCTAAAGGTTTTTCCAACTTGGATTCGATTTTGTGATGCTTAAAAGTTTGTCTTGATTTTTGGGGTTTCTGTTATCGCATTGTAAAAGGTTTCGCTAATTGCAGAAGATTTATAACTTGAACCCGGATTTACATATCGATCGATTATGTCATGGTTTTGTTAAGGTGGATGAAAGGTTATAGCTGATGTTATGTGATGTATGGGATCTTGTTTTCTACGTTTTTATACTTCTTTATGTGTATTTTATCCTTCTATCCCTTAATCCGAATGAATATCACTTTGCTTGGTTGAGTTTTTCTAGTTCCTACGTGTATTAGATCAATTTTTGTCAGTTACCCAGAAGTTATTGAGTCTACCTAAGAGTAATGGAACACATTTTAATCCTTAATGGATCTCTTAGGCTTCATTCGGTATGTCTTTTTGTTTTTGGTTTTTGGTTTTTGGTTTTTGGTTTTTGCAAATTAAGCAGATTTCCTCCCACTTTTGCTTACCTTGGTGTGGAAAATAGTTGAATTTTTAGTAACTACTTTTTTTTTCTTTTGGTTTTCAAATTTTGACTTGTTTTTGAAAACATTGGTAAAAAGTAAATAACATAACAAGAAATTTAAATTTGAAGTAGTGTTTGTAGGCTTAATTTTAAAAAACAAAAGACCAAATGGTTAGCAAATGAGGCCTTAGTGGTTAAGGTTGTCTATAGTATTTGTTGACTTTTGAGAAAGCTGAAATTCAATAGCTCCTTTCTTTGAATCCTCTTCTCAGTCGTGTGTGCGGAAATCCCCATGGGTTGATCAGGAAGTATGGACTTATGTGTTGCAGACAATGCTTCCGCAGCAATGCCAAGGAAATTGGTTTCATCAAGGCAAGTTAATTTTGTGGTATCATCATTTATTTGATGTCACACATACACACACAGATTTATCTTCTACATTCTCTAATCTTTGAACTTTCCCATTTGTGCAGTACCGCTAAGAAGCTAATTATCCCTAGAAGAGAGAATGGGTTGATATTATATTGAAGAAGGTTTCCCATGTTTTGCTTCTGTTTACTCAGTATGAAATATGAAATGATTGTTAGCAGACGTTTTGACGCTTTCGTTCTGAACATTTAAAATTTCTTAATTGAGCTTCTTGAGATTATTTTGACATATATTCCTTCCATTGTTATTTCTCAGTTCTTGAGCATGTTTGATTTGAGTGATGCCTTGTCAATTTAGGAATTATTAGAGGGTTTAGGCTATGTATGGTATTGTCAATCAGTTTGTGATTGTAGTTAAACTAATTACGAGATTGTGTTTTATTTCCTTTAGTGTCTATTTTTTTTTGGAGCGTAGTTGAGCACATGAGCCTTGAAGTTAGAAGTATCATTTCCCACTATATGCATTACTACAATACCCTTGAAAAGAAATGTAGTATGTTACATAGATCATAAATGTACTCTTTCAATGAAGTTGATGTGTATAGTCTTCTAAGTTGGATGCAAGGAATGTGAATAATTTTTTATAAAATTTAGATTAGTATATCTTTTTTTTATTGGGTTTTAATTCTAAGTAATAAAATATTTAGTTGCTATATGAGTGTATTCAACAAACATATTGTACATGCTTCAAGTTATATGAAAAATAGAAAATTTTAAAATTGTTATATGAAACCTTTGTAGTTATAATGTAAGAGGGTGTATTATTTGTGACTATAAATTTTAGTTTCAAGTGCATCAAGAGAATTTCAGGGTGTAATCTGTAATGTCATTTTTGTGTTGTGTAAGATGTAAAAATTTTCATTTTATTTCCTTTTTTTAAATATAGGGCTGATGATGGATATAAAGTTTCTTTTGAAATTTTTTAAATAGTAATATTATAATTTGGCTATGTGAATATAAGATTCGCATGGGATACTTGTACATGTTTTTTAAGAAAAAGTTTAAAATTAACATTAAACTTACATTTAACCTTTTACATATTTAGACTGAAATCAAATATTTTAAATGTTAAGATTAACATGATAGTTTTAGTTTCTACAGTAATTTTATAGAATTTTAAAGGGGCTGAAGTTAAAATATAGATTAGCTAATTAACATTGTATTAACAATGTGTAAAAGTTGTGAACTTCTAAATAATTACTAATTATTAATGTGCAAACAACAAAAGGTCTAAAGAAAATAGTTTCGAGTGAAACTAGTTTTAATTTCGGTTCGAACAGCTACATAAAAAAAGAAAAAAAATGTTGAAACTAGTTTTACTTTCAGTTCGGACAGCTACACAAAAAAAAAATGTAATTTCTAATTCATGTCATAGCTAAAATTCATTAAAAGTAAAGAAGTGTTAGGTTGATGTATTTGTATATTTTCACTGCTATATAAAAGAAACCAAAATTTTCTGAAGGGTTTGAAGTTCATATAACATGGAAAAGATATTTGGCATCCCAATTGGATATTTATGTGATTCTTCCAATCAAAGACTTTATTATTTTTTTTCTTTTTCTTTTAAAAGCAATGAAAAAAACTTAAGAAATCTGAATAAATCTTTGCAACCAAAAAACCTAACCTAGGACCATCTTTGGGAGACAAAAGGGGCAATAGGCTAATTCAAAATGCTGCTATAGGCAAAGGCAATCTTTATTTGATTCACCTCAACAATATTAGAGAATGATTCTCATCCATCTTTGATGGGATTTCACCATTGTAAACAAATCTCAGTTAAATTAAATACCCCCCATACAATAAAAAAGATCTCATATTTTTAATATATAAATTTTTTTTTTCCATTTTTTGTTTTTGTTTTTGCTGTTGTTTGGTTGGGTACTGCCCTTCAATAGTAATAATGTTGCAATAACTGATATACACTACAGACTCTTAACCTATATATACTTCATTCTTGCTCATTTTAACCACTCATGAGTTCACCCAACTCACTAAACACTCCAAAATGGAACCATTCTAAGAAACTGAATGCCTTCTGTTCCTTGAAGGTGTTGACTTAGCTTCCTCCTGATTAGCAGAACCGAGGCTCTCTGATGAATCTGACCCGCTGTTTTCGCCGTATCCTCCTTTACTTGACCATAGCTTTGTGAAAAGCTTCTTTGACTTGAGCAATCCTTTCATTTTACTAAGAGCTGCTTTGTCAATTCCATTTTTACCATCCCCATTTCTTTCACTACTTCCTCTACCATTAGCAAGCCTCAAGGAAGCTAGCTCCCCTTTGAGGGCCTTCAGCTCCTCAGCCATGGCGACAGCATCCCAATCTTCTTCGGGGTTCGTCGTGGCTGATCTTGAGCTGCTGTGAGATCCACTTGTTAGATCCTTGATGGCTTTAGGTAGGTCAGGAGTGCTGCTGCCTGATGATGCTGAGGCCCTGACTTGCTCGAAAAATAATACCTGCACAACCATACGTAGAGGAAGCCGTTCATTTTGTACCGCATGAATGCATGCATCAGCAGATAGTTTCTTGCAGTCTATCAGTTTGCAGATTCTCTTCTTATCGCTCTTGCCGATCCCTGGATGTTCCTGTAAATCAGTCCAACAATGTTAAATTGAGTGCATATGTGATTTGAGCAAGGTGGAAAGAGAAGTAGGTTTAAGTTAAGGAACTGGTACCTTTAGATACATGTCTATGGCTCGATAGAGCCCGTCATGTGAAGGCCGAGTGATGCTAGATACCATTTCTGCAAGATCAATGAACTTTACTGATGGTAGGTTGGGATCCTTTGCAACCTCAGCAAGGTAACCATCAATCAATTTTGCCACCATCAACTTAGTAGCGTCAGACAAAATCCCTGGCCCTCTTGGCTCCTGAATCTCATTTCCCTCTTCAAGTGACTCGATTTCGCTATTATGATCTTGCAACAGAAACACCTCCACCATTTTCTGTACAGCATTAACATCATAGGTCATAGCTTCACCTTCTGGTGATCGGATCAAGAGATCACTCACTGAAGCCTCCTCTAGCTGTTGTCCCATTCGTCGAACGAGCTCGTCTTTGGTCTCATCTCCAAAAGCTAGGAAAATGGAAGCTTTCAGCAATTTGGACAAGAAACTACTGGAAACACTGCCTTTCTCAGCAGGTAACAGCCAGACGATTGTGGACACTGCCGACTGATACTTCAGCGGATCCCCACATTGAAGCACACCTTTGCTAAAGCCTGGAAGATACCGGTAAGCATAAGCCTTCAAGGCTTCTCCAATCACATCGTTAGGGACTACTCCTTTGTTTTTTATACTCACTATTACACGCTTATATACATCAATTTCTAGCTCACAAAGATCCTCAACCCACCAGTCCTTTGGCACACTACGATTCCTGACACCATTCCAGTTGGGATTGTTCCCATTTTCCTCGGGTAGTTTCTTACGGTTATATGTGTAAGACCAGTCAACTTTAGAAATATCAGCAGAGGCCTTCACAGCAATAGATTCTAAGCAATTGCTAACCAATTTCAGTTCCTCAGATAATGGCATTAGGGACTTTGTAGACTGAAGAACAATGATTGAATCCTTCCAGCTACGAAAGATACTCGAACTAAGGAAAACGTCAATTTTGTAGGTTAGGTTTCCCTTTTCTATTGTCTCATGCATGCCTAGGTATTCAGCAGCACAACGAGCTGCAACTACATTATAAGCATTAAGAGTAACAGTCATGCCGTAACAGAATTTGGCACATATCTCAAATGCCGCAGAACCGCCTGGGATCTCTGGAATGTATACTTCATCATTGTGCTCCCCAGTGCCCGCAGTGACCAACTGCTGCAAGTGAGCACTCTTTGACAAAAGGGGAAACTGCAAAAAAGCAGGTACTACCAATTTATCAGTACAACTAACCCATATGTAAGGAATAACTAGATGTCAAGATGGATAAAAGAAGCCAGCTTTTAAAATAGATTGTAGTAAATCATTATCATTGACTACAATTTTGATTTGAACATAAAGATAATCATATTATAATGTGTTATATTAAATGTTAGCCTGCTGAACTTTTGTGTGTTCGCTTTCGTATAGGAGCAATCAAATTAAGTGGCACACCTTGTGGAGGTAAAACTTGACATCCCCAGCGATGACTGTGATGTCCGTAGCTAATTCACTGACAACGTACCTGCAACATAAATGTGAATTCTTTTAATAAAATAATGAGAAATTTGTCTGATTGTTTCATTTGAATATTACTTCCCTATTAACTCTGATTTCTACCATATAAGATTCAAATGTTAATTCTAAAATCTTAGTACAACGGGCAACGGGCACACTTTGTTTAAGCTTTAAAAACATGCTAGTAATAGGTAGCGGTAAATTTCATCCAAATCCAAAAGAAGAAACTAATATACATCAGAGTGAACCATCCATCCACTACAGAAAATTCTCGTGCAATGAAGCTTTAAAAAGAAGTGAAGAAAGGTGTATGTAGACAATTGTACCAAAGAATATGCACAACCATTATTCAACATTCCATTGTGACAAGATTCTTATTGTTCCCATAAGAGACAGATAAAAAGGTGGTTCTTGAGTTAAAAGAACATTCAATACCATCTTGGTTAAAATGCGGAATCTCCCTACTACTATATTCATGTTCTTGACCCATTCGAGGCACAGCATATAAATATGCTATTTCGCTCACGATTCCAGGTCTTTTTCAAAGCATCTTTCTAATGTGTGGTCATTCAACCGAGTTCAAAGTCGTTCGAACTTAATTCCATCGTATATGATGCGATCCCTTCCCCAAAGAATGGTAGGCAATAGCTTCATAGTTTTGTAAGCAACTTTCTAATTCTACTTGGAAACTTGATGTACATGTAATAAACATTTCAGCATTAATGAGCTATGTAGCTCTCTCAAATGTAATCTGGAATCTCAATTCTCTATGTTCTCTTTCCAGCGTGTGTATAATCTGATGAAGCAGTCGAAAAACATAACTATAATCCATGAACAGTTTTAGCCGGGCTTAGTAAGAAAACAGCTCAACACTTTGTCACATTCTTATAACAGTATTTATTTTTTAAATAAGAAAAAAGTATGTATTTGATCATTTGAATTGTGTTTAAATATTTAGCTTTGTCCTATGAAAACATCAGTAATTTTAACTTATTTACACTGTTCTTTTTCCTAACACATTCCTATTTTTCTGAATATCCTATGAATCGATACTTAACCCTGCAACATCAAACCATGTTTGATAGCAATACTCATCCATTGAATAAAGTTTGGACCCTCCTTGTGAATCAAGAAAAGGTTTACATCTAAATGAAAGCCAATAATAGCAAGGGTAAGGAAAAGCAGAGATACATATATTAATTTTAATTTGATGACTGTCACACACTAGAAAAGCAAGAAGTAGTTAGGCTTGTCACACAATCAAAGCAAAAGAGAACTCAAATCCATCCATTAAAAAAGAAAAAAAAAATCCGAAGCCCCAGTCATGAACCCCAGTCAGTGACTTGGTGGGAGAGCAAAAGTGAAAAATTTAACCAATAAACTATCATAAAAAGAAGTAAAAGGAAATGAACTTGAAAAAGCTTTTGCCAGTTATTCTGAAAAAGAGAAAAGTGAATGACAAAACCAAAGCTTCAATATTCACGATCACCCTCTTCTCCCACTTGAGCATTTTTTTTTTTTTTTTGAAAAATAGCAATATGTAGTTGATCCCTCAACTCACCGCCGGTAAACGCTGGTTTCCGGTGAGGTGGGAGTGAGTTTTACAGTGTAAAAGTGTAAAAAAGAAGGAAAGTAAAATGTCATTACAATGAAACTGCCACACTTGAAATGCAAGAAGCCAAAAAAGCAAAACAAAATATGACAAGAATGAGAATCAGAGTAAATGAAGAAAGCAGAAGAGATCTCTCACCTAACATTGGTCCCATCAGTCTGAAAACAATCAGGTTTTGATCCAAGTTTCATGAACTTCATCTTGACAACCAAGAAATAACCTTCAAGTTTACTCAATCACCCCCCCAAAAAAAGCTCTTCCTCAATACTAACAACAAATAACACCAAAAATGAGCTCAAAACTTCAGCAAACAGCAAAATCCCCAATGAAGAACCATAGAGAAATGAGAAAAGAGGATTTGAAAGAAGGTTATGGGGGAATCTTGAGAAAAACCAAAGGAAAAGCTTGGTAAGAGAGAAAGAAGAGGAAATGGGGAGATGGGGTTAATGAAACTTTTAAAGAAGAAGGAAAAAAAAAAAAAGAGAGATTGGTTTTAAATGGGAAGAGGGTTTAAGAGAAAGTGGCTGTTTCCTTGGTCGGCGGCAAAGCCCACGGAGCCCGGGTCAGCAAGTCAGCTGTGGAGACATAGCCAACACACTTCAAAAAAACACTAAAAAATTTGCAAATCTGACTCGCCAAATCACAAAACCCTCCTCTCTTTCTTCTTTTTCATATCTGATTTAAACTCTGTCCCTCTGTTTTTCTCCTCTTTTTAAAATCCCTCCCCTTTTTTAAAAGCTTTCAAATTGCAAAACCCAACAAATGCTGTTCTATGCTTTGCTACTATTACTTCAAAATCATCTAATAATATAATATTTTGTTCCGATGGGGTTTCTTTCAATAGGTACTACTACTACTATAACCCAGAAAAACAGCATCTTGGTATCAGTTAAATTAAACCACCAAAACGGTAGACAACAAGTATCTTCTCTTTTTTATTTTGTTAAAAAGTAATGAGAGAATATGAGCAAGATCATAAAAGGAGATGTGATTTAACAGTATCGATGAATCAAACATCAACTACCCAACAACCAAATCTGTATAAAAATTGCTATGAAAATCCAAGGAATCTACTAGAATATATATACATATCATATGGAAAATCTAGCTTAAAATATTTGGTCAAGAATCATCAAGATCAAATTTTTAATTATGTATAGTCTGTAACTCAATAAACCCACATGAAAAAATTGGTTCTTAATCAAAATGGGAAACAAGAAGACAACCTCCCCATAAGCAACTCCCCGTGTAAATCCCAACACAACCCAATATAAAGTAAACCAAAGATACTAAAATGGCAATTTGCGATTTACAAATGCCAATGTAAATAGTGCTTTTTTCTTAGCCACAAAATCAAAACCTTTTGAAAAAGATGAAACCTTTCAAGAGAAGCAAACAACATAACATAATTTTGAAGCAAACAAGAAAACAAACAAGCCCTCTCCTAAAATGATCATTTTTTGGGGGGGTTTTACCACTGAAGTAAGAAACTGTTGAAGCTTTGAGAAAAGAGAATGGTTGAGAAGGGAAAATTTTTCAATTTCAGAACCCAATAGAGAACAAAGGAAAGGACACCAATGTTGCTTAAACAAATTAACAAAGTTGTGGTAATAAAATATATGTTGCTGCTAGTACTAGTACTTGTCTTGTAACACATTATTCAATTTTTGAGGTACTACTAATATTGAGGCATTTCAACCGTCTTCATTTTCCCCCCTTTGCTTGGGGTTGCTTAACTCATTGTCCTTTTGCAACAAAACTCTCTCGTATTTCTCTTTCCTTTTCACCTCTCCATAATGAAAAGAGTTTAGAAAAATTATTGAAAATTTGGATTTTTCTTGGGTGAAGATTTGTTCACTTTCTCAATTGTTCTTATTTATTATCTTTCCCAAGAAAAGAAGAGTAAAGGAAAATTTGAAGCCATTATGAATTATGATAATATTGGAACACATGGCAGACATAAGTAAGAAGATGACCACTTTCTTGTATTTAACCAAATATGGTAATTCTTATTCTACATCAACATCAACATATACCAAATGACAGATTTCTATTTTTAATTATCTAATGCCCATTGCTGGAGTTGTTTAATCTAACATTGTTTACAAATACATACAAGGGTAAATGTTGCAGTGGGTAGATGCTTCTTTCTACATGACTACATCTTGGTTGTAATAGCAATATATTATTTTCCTTGTCGATAAATTCAAATCTTTATACTATCTCATATTTGTTATACTAAAACAATTAATAGAAGAAAAAAAAATCATGGTCGAGTACAATATACATAATTTGAATTAAGGATTCAATTCAACTATAAATAGAGTAATACTTGAATGCATCTTCTTCATATATCTACATAAAATGAATTAAAATATTTATTGAAAAACATGAAAGATTTGTCAGATGAAAAACTATAGCCACACAACTTATAAGATGCATAAAATAGGTGTTGCTTGAAATGCTCTAAGAATCTTTCCTCAACTATATGGAACAACATTTATTTATTGACAGCTACTGGGTTTGACTCGATTTGGAAGTGACTATTACACTTGTGAGATTGTTGAATCTATTTCTTTAAAATCATATCTTCTAAAAAAACTGAAAACAAGAGTCTCAATTATAGCATCATAATCTTTGTGAATAACTTTTTACATTTGTTTATCATTCTGATAGAGAGAGAAGAGGAGTGAGAGAGTGAGTACTTTATTCAAATATATATATATATATATATAAAGAGAGAGAGAGAGAGCAGGAAACTGAAAGGAAAGAGGTGAGTTAGTAACATGACATATTTAGGTTAATTCATTGAGGAACCCAAAAGATTTTAAAGGGTTAATTAGCACATGGTGCTGCCTGTACAAACATTGTTATCTTTATAAACTAAATATTAAACTGATCTAAAGATTCCTTCATCTCTTCAAACTCTCTCTCTCTTCAAACTCAAAGAGAGAGAGAGAGAGAGAGATTTTGTTTCAACTTCTGTTGCTTTAAACTCTTTCATGAGATTGAGAGAGAGACTAAAGAGAGTCAACGCCTTAATTAGGGTTACCAAAACAAAAGGATATGCTATTTTTTTTAATCAAACCTTTTGGGATATTCTCTAAGAATATCTCAATATTATAACCTCGTTATCAAATAACCTACTTGTGACGAACATTGAAGTGATTATCAGTCGGTCAATGTCGATTTTGAAGGAGAGATGAACTTGTAGACTCCCCAGTTACATCGATGGTTAGTAAGTTTTTGATCAATTGAACTAGCATAACCAACCAACTAAATAGAGAAAAAATTGTCGATTTCATCTAGGGAAGAAAAAACAAAGAAAACGAGAATCTCTCAATCCACTCAGTTCGTCAAACATAAACATATAATTCAACGGACACAAAACACGTATTTTAACTAAAAAGTTTAAAGATTTTCAAATCTTCCCAAGGCAGATTATTTTTAATTCTCTTTACGGAGTTTGAATTTTTAATATTTTGTGTATATATATATATATATATATATATATATATATTTTCTAAACCGTTGGTTTGGTGGTTAGCAATGAGTCAATATTTTATTATTGGTTTTCCCACTTAATTACTTCAATTAATAAGATTTGTGTAATCTATGCCATGTGATGAGAACAGCGATTCATCATCTACAAATTTACCATTCTTCTTATTCTTTGACATTTAGGACACTTCCTTCCAAGCTACTACAACATGACCCTTATGACTAATTGCTTCAACCACTCTTATTTTATTAACTAAGAAGTGAATTTCATTTGATATGCTTAGTAATGTTTATTTGCCTAGTTGTAATGAAATATGGGATCAAATTCGAAACAACGTTTTAAAATTTTCATAGAATCTCAAAGATTTATTGTAGGAAAGAAATATGAATCTGCTACATTACTATCACATTAGAAGATAATAATAACAAACAATGCAAAGTAAACAATCTACGAGTAAATGTAAACAAAACCAATCTAGCTACGTTTGCGATTGAAGTTTGATGGATCAATGAAATAACACTATGACTACACTTTTTGAAACCTAGCTAAAGAAATAACAGCATGAATAATAATTGATATCAAAAAAGAAAATAACTAATGAAAAAGTTGGGGTATCTAACTCCATCTAGAGGCTGAAATTAATCAATCCCTTATTTCAAGGGGAATCACATCTACTACTACTTCCTTCATTGTCTGGCACTACAAAAATCAGTGAAAATGAGGCAAATTCATGGGAGACAAGTTAACAATAATCTCAGATCAATTGGGAGCTTCAAATCCAAAATATTCTTCTTTAATTTTTATCAAAGTCAGTACTTTTTTCATATATATTATATATATTTTCTCAACTTCGATTTCATAACAAAAAGCACATGGCCACTAATTCCTAAGGCTGCAACAAAATTGACATTTATAGTGTACTTCTAATAATGCATTTGCCTACATATTTAACACAAATTTCTGAAACCCACAACTTCATTGAATCATGACAGCCATTGAGTGTGTGGTATGTTCACTACATGATCCAGAACAATCACATGAGCTAATCAATATTATTAAAGTCATACGATCAATGGTTGTACTCTAAATTCACTTTTTAGTAGTATTATATACTGTACAATACAAGGAAAAAAGAAACACTTCATAAATGCCATCACGGATTAAATCAGAAGTTCAAGTTTTTGAGATTCCAAATAATTGGTGATCTAAGCACCCGTCATTTTATTTCTTTTTAGTTTTTCTAGCTATGATCAATCAACTTATATATTCACTTGCACTATATTTGTGAGTGTCCCACCATACTAACGTGTATTTCGACTATAGGATAGCTTGTTTGATCCTACAAAAGAAATAAGTGTCAAATAAATAGGTTGGAGTATGATATTAAATCTTAGATAGGTGGTCACCATGAATTAAATTTAAGATCTTGTAGTGCAAATGTGAGTGATCAATTTTGCCTGAAAAGTGGGTGGGGGAGTTTTCAAGGATTCCATGATACTTGAAAAACCTTTGATCATTGTGAAATTGAATCCAGATTGTCTCATGAGTTTGTTTGTTTCCTGGGAAAGTGAAAGTGCACAAGATGCAAAGGAAAGGAGAGGGAACTTCTTGGCAACAGATGTTTGAAATATCTAGGGGACTGGGATACGGCAAATTTGGGACAAGATAAGGAGAAAAAGAAAGTGATTATATTGTTTGATTGTTTGCTTTTTTAAGGTAGGGAAAGGGAAATTTGTAATGACAAGGTGGGGTTGGGAAGGGAAGCATTTTGTCTGTGCAAATTTAATTGGAAACCAAAATATGTCACTTTGTATGTGTCAGAATGCTTAAACCATAGAAATGAGAAGATATGAGAAACCATGCAAAAAAAAAAAAAAAAATCTATGCGGACCTTTTGGATGTTGCCCAATTATTGCCATGGTATGATGTCTTTGCATGCCTGAAAAGCTTCTTGGCCCCATTCTTGCTTAAATCTTCACCCAATTCACACCCTCCACTTTCTCTTTCTATCTATAGGAGAGAGAAAAAGCAAATAATGATAGCAAGACCAAACACTACAAAGCTGAATCATTCATGGGTAGCCTAAACTTTGTAATATTCTCTTTACATTTAGTGGTTGGATGGAATTTCAACCTTGAATCAATAGCAAGGCAAGTTACAGCATTGGTTCCAAATTTTCATCATGAAATTTAAATTAGAATCAAACTTACTAAACAAATTTTTCTTAGGCTTATGCATACAATATTTTATCTTCAAACTTCTCAAGGTTTTTACTATTTCATTAAAGAACAAAGCAATGTCTAATTATAGTCTCTAAACTTTCAACCATTTGTCTACACAAAAATCCAACAAGCCAAGTTAGGTCTACATTAAATGGTTATATAAAACAAACTTTAGTATCAAACTAAATAAATTATGTACCAAACTAGAACTTAAACCAAAAAGGTTAGTATGATGGATTAAGGACCAAAGGTCTGAATATTATCTAATTTATTTTCAAGGAATATGATCAAACCACTCATTCAACACACCATGAAAATCTGCATTTCATTTAGGTTCTCTGTGAACTGAAGTTTACAAACATGTTAGGCTAAATCAAGAAAACTTGTTGGAAGGGTAAAAGTGTGATAAATATAAGTGTTTTATCCATATCCTTAACAACAATTGAGGAAAGTTTATAGAAGCACAGCATCTGTACACATTAAGCACACTACTGAGGGGTACATCCCAAAATTCAAGGCTATCTTTCTCTCATCTCCCCAGGAATACAAAACAGAAGTTCTCAAAGAAAGAAAATAAAAAAATAAAAAAGCATGTCTCGTGGACTCTTGTATGATGCTAACTGCGCAAGCTGCAAGTCACCTGGGACCTTGGCTCTAAACCACCATCAAGTAACTCTAGCATGAAAACCAACAGAGGGCTAAAATCGACAAGCATGGATCACAGGGGAGGTTTCTGTGATGTTAATCATGTAGGAGGATTGGGGTATACTTTAGGCTTTGGCTTAACTTCTATTTCATTTACACTGCGGACATATATGGCATCGGGCTCATGGCTACAAAATAAAAAAAAATGCAAAGAGTGATGAGAAAGTAGTTAGATGCATTAGTTTATGAGTGTCAAAGATAGAGAGAACGTACGGTTTATCTCCCTCTTCAAATGTGTAACTTGAGGCTACAGCTAACAGCCGCCCATCTCTACTAAATGACAGTGCCGCAATACTTGTTGGATATTTTGAATACTGAAAGGTGAAGTAATAAAAGGAGAATTTTAAGAAACGACTGGTTGTCGACAGAAGCAAAAATATTAGCACATGGTGAAAAAATCTTGCCTGATAAAGCCTCTTCTTATTGTTCCCATCCCAAACATTTACGTACCCGTCACAACCTCCAGTAGCAAAAGTACCGTAGCTGCAGCATGGAAATAACAGATGCCAAAAAGATTATTGATCAATATGGTAGCGAGGTAAAAGGTTCTTCGTGTTAAAACTTCTTTAGCATACAATCCATTAATTGCAAGCACAAGACTAACATAGTAAAATTATTACCTAGTCAAAATATGTAGCAACATAAACTAAATGTGACAATGTTTGCCCCTTTTCTAAGAAAGGCTTTCATTGAATAAGGGAGTGAATGCCTATGCTACATTGCACCAGCACACTCTTAGTGCAATATAGTGCCTACACATGCTGACTCAAGCTAAATCAATTACTCAAAATAAACCATAAACTTACATAGGATGGAATGCAATGGCATTGACTGGATAGACTATGTCCCTTCCAGCCTCTGATTTTCTGTGACATTTGAATGCGTACCTATAAAAAAACAAAATCACAGACAAAAAATTACAGCTCAAAGGCTAATGATAAAGATAAAATAGCTGATAGTGAATCAGAGATGGGACATGGAAAGAAAAATATATCAAAATCTCTGTAACTCTGGATATTCATTCCGCTAAGGCTCAAGCATATAAAAGATGCAAGGAATTCAAGATATTTGATATTACAGATACCGCATCAAATATAAAAGAATAAAAGATACAATTTAAAACGATTCTTGTTATTTTTTAACTAACAACACCTACTTTTTGGCTTGACTAGCCTCTGAGGGATCAAAAAATTCCATAGCAACTCGTCCTTCAACTGAACTAAGAGCATAGCCTGCGTTCACAAAAGAGATATTATAAATTTATAAACAACTGCTGTACAAAAGCCATGATATTGATTACGCAGTTGGGTTTTAATTTAATAGAAATTATAGTAGAATGAGGCCTTATGAATGAAACATCTCCAGACTTAGAAAAAGATTCAAGGTGTTGTACCCTCAAAATTCAAACTATGCAACTAGAAAACCTGTTCCAGTAAGCATTAGGTAAGGGAACAGAGAATGTAACAGGAGGTTCAACCAAAACTACACACATATGAACAACACAGAGAATTACATGGCCATTTAACAAGAAGAAAAATGGTTCATTAATCAACAATTTCATTTCAAAGGTTAGATAATTACCAGTTCCATTTGGATAACAACGCACACATCGAGTCTGATACTTCAACGAGGATTCCCTCCTTTGCTCAGGTTGAGACATATTTCTCAAGTCATATACATTAACATGCCTTCCAGCAGTTGCAACAACTAAACGGTTACCCACAAGAGAGAGTGAGTAAACACGTTCAGGCTGAGGATATGTTCCAACGAGAGTATGTTCCTGCCCACTTGCCCCTCTAGGATCCCAACACTTCAGTGTTTTATCCCAACCGCCAGTAATTAATTGCCCTGGAAAACCATTGACCTACGTTGTCAAATTTCCAGCATTAAGATAACAACAATAAATAGCTGATATCTAAAATGCAGTGTAGCGAATATTTTCTTGAAAAGAAGTTTGGCACCATAGTCCAGCGAATGTGAGAATAGTTCACCAATTCTTTTTTTAGAGGAAAAAAAAACCATATAAACAATAATTCAACTCATATTTTGCACCAGGCAATTAAATTCAAATTTTAGACTCTAAAAAGTATATAACTCTATCATCCAAAAACAACAATGATCATCAAAAATCCCTTCAACTTTCATTTTCAACTGAACGCACATTTATTGAGAAGGTAGTATGCACAATATTTTAAAAATAACCATGTTTCACAAGGCAAGATAAAAAGACACTGAGTCTATGGATTCCTCCATGAATTTCATCCGTATAAGGTGAATTAAAACAACTTAGTCAAAACATCACTAGATTTTCCATTGATACAACAAGTTGACCTTTCCCTTAACTCCCATTTGAATAACATGGAAAATGATTAAAAATGACTAATTTTTGAAACCTTCTGTGTTCTTACATATAAGAAATGATCCATCAACTCAACTGGTGCCACTCTAACGTAACATTGTTCTCGGTCGTGACAAGTTTTAATTTGATCCTCACTTACTATTGTGGAACCCCACTAAATAAAAAAACACAACTCTCATGTAATGTAATAAACTTCCCAAATGACTAATGAAACAGAACTCCTATCTTCCTTCAGAAAATAAAAATTGAGAACACTCAATTAAAAAGCAAACCCTCAACAACGATATACCTGCAGCGTAAGAATACTCAACGCACCGCACAGGTGCATCATGCCTCCCTAATATATCCTCCTTGTTATGGTTAAAAACAAGCCTGAAGCAATAGAAACAAAACGAAGCTAGTTTCAATTTTTTTTTTTTTTAAATCCGCAAGATTTGGGAAGAGAGAAAACAAAATTACAGAAACACCCACCTCCTGACAGTGTTGTCAACACTAACACTGAATCCAGAAGAATCATCGTGGAAACAACAATCGAGAACAGGACCACCGTGTACGAACTCACCGCGGAGGACGTTGGCGCTAGCGTCGTACAAGCGCACAGTCTAGGAAGGAAGAAAAGTAAAGATAAGGTGAGAAGAAGAAGAGGAAATAGAGAGAGAGTTAAGAAAAAAGTAAGTTATATACCTTGTCCCAAGAGGAAACAAGTAAGTGATCGCTGTGATTGGAGAAGCGGAGATTGGAAATGCCGTCGGAGGGAGGATTTGAAAGCTCCCGGCCAGCAGCGGGAGGAGGGACGGCGGTCATAGCGGGAATTGATTTGGACGTGCCAGATGAAATGAAGAATTAGGGTTTTTACAGTGAATGGTTGGTTCGCGAAAGAGAGGGAGAGAGAGGAAGAGGGAAGAAGTTTTCGAAATTTGATTTTTTGAAATTTGATTTTTTGAATTTGAAGTGTTTGTGTGTTAGTGAGTGAGTGAGTGAGTGAGTTGTGATGTGGGAAAGAAGAGTGAGAGAGAGAGAGAGAGAGAGAGACCCAAGAGGACTGAATTAATCCCAAAAGGGTTTTTATTATCATTTTCACCCATACGTTAGAAGATTTAAATTTCAAAATGGGACTTTTCTTTTTATTACATAATAATAACTCTAACAAAAGGGTTTTTCATCGAAGGTGGTTGTTCGAGTTTGGAGTTGATATGTGGCAATGGTAGGTGGGAGATAGATGAAGCGATCGAAGACATTGGAGGGAGAGAAATTTTGAGTGTCAATGACTATGCCCATTAGCGAGCCATGGGTGTGGGTAGTGTCAATGACACCAAAGTGTCATTTTTTACGTGTTTGGAAATTTTAAGTTAACATTGATATTTTTCAAGATCAAAAAGATTAATTAGGGATTAATTTCTTTAATTTCAGGTTGAGAAGTTATAGAGCGAGTCTACAAGCTTAAGAGGATTTAGCTTAAAATTCGTGGGAGGCAAAGTGATTTCAAGTTCTTATTTAAAGTATGAATTTCTAGCAAAAGTGTTTAAAGTAATCTTCGAGTTAATTGAGCATCGATTTACCAATATGGTTTATTTACACTATGTTTCTAAACATGAGATGTAGCAAAAACACTTCAGTATGAAATTTAGTGAAGTATTAAAAACAAACTATTGAATTATTAAACATGTTTTACTACCAAGAATGATTCTTTTGCTTTACACTGAGTTCAAAAGTACAAAGATTTAGTTAAGTATTCTAATATAAATTTAGGTAAAGAAACAATTTGGAAACAAGCATGAGACTTAGATAAAATAAGCAAACATTTAAGCAATAGTATCTTACAAAGAATGAGGTTTGGCGAAGTGTTTAAGAAGAGCAAGCTTTGTTATCAAGAATGAAATATTAAGCAAGTTATTTCTAAGATTTACCACAAATCAAGCAAAACGTGATTTCTAAAGGGATTTAGTTGTCAAGCATGAGATTTACCATGGCCACATAGAGAAATTTCCAAATTTCAGTTATATGAATACAGTTGATAATATTGATTAAGTTCTACTACGACGTGTTTAGTTTCATATAGTTTATCGTTACTGGTATCAATTAAATTCTATCCCAATCGAGTTAGTTACAAAAATATTACCGTTATTAGTAGGTGGGAGTAGTAGCTAACTGAGTATTAGAGTATTAAGAAAGATTGTTATAAATAATTTATTCATATTATAAATGCAAGCTCGTTTTGGAAAATTGAAAAATAAAGTTCACTGTGCTATGGATTTTTATAATTCATTAAAGATAGTCACCCACTGAGTCTTTCAGCTCATTTTTTTTTCAAAATGTTTTCATTTTCCAGGTAGTGATCGAGATCTCGAAACTTAGCCTATACTATCGCTAGTTAGCCAATTTGTCCAATAAGATTTAGTTTGTCTTTATCTATGGGGGCTTGTATAATGTTTTTAGTTGTCCAGTTGAGTTGTGTTGTATCAATTCTTAAAAACATATTCTATAGTTTTGTTTATTTTCAAATCACTTGAAAGTCTTCCGCTATTTTAAGTTTGAGTATTTATTAAACTTTTTAGAGTGTTTTGCTAAGCAAGTTAGTCAAGCCTAGGAGATTAGTAGATGTCGTGAGAGAGTCGACATGTGCTAGCTTCACACCTCCTACCTCCAAGCTATAGAGTATAAATTTTTTATGTTTGCGTGTTAGTTGGTCCCAACTTGCTCAAAATTTGAGAGACCTATTTAGAACGCTAGACAACTTTATGTGCAATGAAATCGTGGTTTTTTACTACTGTTAAGAATGTAAGAAAACATAATCGAACACTAAATTTAAGGTTTAAAAAATAATTTAAACACATGAATCTAAAGTTCAAAAATGTGTCGTTGTCATTAAATTTAAACTTTATTTTTACAGTAGTTTTACCATAGGTAACTCCGTTAGTTTTGTGCTTAACTCTTATCTTACTTAACTCAATTGATATCAGTGTACGTAAGAATCAAGAGTTCTGTAACTCAAAACCTTCCACGTTTGTTTGTACTGAAAAACATAATTATAAATATGAATTAAGAACTCAGAAATGTGACGAAGAAAATGGAAAGAGTTGATGGATTTTTTTAGTTCAATAATAGAGAAAAATATTGAATAATAATTTTGAAATTGTTTTATTATTTCAATAAACTATATATGTTTTAATTGGCCATTCACAAACATTACATATATATAATTCCAATAATAATCCCATAGTTGAAGAATTTTATAATCCAATTATCCTATAAGATTTTCTCCACACAATTTTGTGAGTTCATAATTTATCAATTAAAATATAAACAACATGCATATAATTTGCTGAAATAAAAGAATGTACAAAATTATTTCTTTAACACACACACACATGAAAAAAAAAATCTTTATATTGTCACGATTATTTAAAATATATATATTAAGTTAGAATATCCAATAACTTTAGATTTTATTCTTTATAATTATTTATATGCTTTCAATAAATTTTAAAATTAATCCATCTTTATTAACATTTTTTCCTTTTTTTTTTTCTTTTTACATAATGGTGTATTTTCTTAAATGAAAATTATTGTTATTAATTTATGGATTTCCTTAACTATTAAGACTTAGAATAGTTGAAAGAACAAAATCTAAAATGGAATGGTAACCAAAATATATTCGAACAGTTTTCTTTTATTTGATTTTTAAAAAAAAAGTATTTACTAAACAATATTATTATTTTTTTTTTTAAAAAAAAAGAAGTGTATAATATAATAATAATTTAGTATGGGGAAGGAAAATTAAAAAAAAAAAGAAAGAAAAAGAAAAAGGAAGTAAATAGAAATAATATAGAGAAGAGAAAAATGAACGCGTTTTCAAACACGATTGTCGGGGGATATATAGAGAGAATAGAAGGTGCCAGCTATTAACAATAAGGCAAGTTGAATTTATCTCTACAACAATCGTGATGGCATGCACATTTCTAATTCTTATTCTTTTTTCAAAAATTAAATTCCCAATTCACATAATCCTATTCAGCCAAATAAATTGTTTTCAGTAATGTTTCAAATTCTAAATTAATATTACATTTTTAATATCTATTTGACCTAATCTATCCCTCCAAAGTAATTGGTTTCGTACTTATTAATTACTCTACAAATCTCACCCTGAGTTCATTGTCGCCGTAGGACTTATATGCTCCACACGCTTGATCTCTACCCCCACTCTCCTTGTATGGTACTCTTGCTACTTACGAGAAAGATTTTTGCACTTATATGGTCTCGAGCTCTTCTACACTATACTCTAATATCTAAGTTAGTGCACATCAAAGATTATATTTCTTTTTTCTTTTGGGGGTCATCAAATGAAGTTATTTATGATGCACTGTCTCTAACACTCTTCTGCGATTACATGTAACTTCGACGATTTCAAGGTAGATAATGTTGTTTCAAGGTATAGGGTACCAAATTGAGTGTAGCTTAATTATTTCTTTATTGGTATATTTACTAACTCACTGTTGCTCAATCCATAACGATCGACCCAAGGCTTTGAACTTTCTCTTTTTTTATGCTTGTTTCTCCATGTTAACTCTTTTTCTTAGGCTTATGCCAACCAATGGGATTTTCGTCGAGAGATAATCAAAGGCTCTATGCGTGCTCAACGACGTAAAATATTTATTTTTCAACCCTTTCAAGGTTTAAATTCTTATCTTTTTTTTGACAGACACAAATCTTTTGCCCGCTATGATTCACTTAAACATGAAAAAAAAATTTGATATAACTAATTTATATCTAACACAAGAATCTATCACACACACACCTACATTACACTATTTACAAATTATTGGAGAAAAAATTCCCTTAATTTTTAAGTTTGAGCTATATCAAAGTCTTGATACCGTGCTATCATCATCTATTATTTTCTAGGTCATTTAAATTTTATAGTTCAATAATTACATGGTAACAATCGAACTTTATATAAATTTTAGATTCTTGGGGTTACGTTACATTTAATTTATTGAGTTTAAATAATATGAGAGTACAACTTTCTTTTAAAGAAAAACAAATGCAAGTGCAAATTTACAAAGTTTATATTAAATGTATCACAATACATATACATATATATATATACAAGCGGCCGGCCTTATATTCAATAAACATATAGATATCAAAAAAAGAATTTGTGTTCAATATATTAGGAAATATAGGTTTGTGAAAAGGGAATAGATATCAATAGTGTTTGGTGGGAGACCTTGAGATCTATCATAAACCTTTTCTCTCTTCTATTGTACTTCTAAATAAGGAAACATTTTTTAAAGACTTGTTTTATACTTTTAATCATTCAAAATCAACTTAAGGTTTAATTTCTCACTTTTTAACCATTCAAAACATTTAATGAGTATTTTGAATCTAACAAAAGTGATTTAACCATTTCAAACTCACTTTCAAAACATGGCTAGATTTTTATATCTGTTGTGGTGTGTTAGCGAGTATATTTTCTTTTAGCCTCTTTGTTGACTATGGTGTACTCTTGTACTTCTTAATCGTTTTTGTGCCATGCATGTGGATTTTTTTGTCTTATTTGGTTTATTCGTTGCTTGGTTTTTTCCTTCTGTGAGTTGCCTTCCTTGACTGGGTTGATATTTATGTGTTTGAACGAGGTGGTGTTAGGGTTCGGCTACATATGTGTAACAACTAATTTTTGCAAAAAGAACTAATATTTTTGTGGATCAAAATTTTTGTCAAGATTGAGAATTTGGTTTTGTGGTTCGAGAGAACAATAAGAGAGTGAAAATGAGTGAGGTTGCAACTTGCAATTGTTTGAAGGGATTATTGATCATATTCAACTTACTGTACAAATGTCAAAGTTAGAGGAGCCTAAATTTGTTATTGTGTGAAAAGTTGTGTTTACTTAAACATTATATTTGAGTGTTTTTATTATGTACATATAAAACTATTTTCCTATTAGTGATTATCTTTTATCCCGACGTACAACCTCCCAAAAGTAGGTGTTGTTGCATTAAACTGGGCTAACAATTTTATGTGCCAGTGCTTCCTTATGTTGTTACTTTTATCTGTGTGTTCATAGTATTCACCTATTTTTCCAATATCGCCCATTTTGATTGGATGACAACATGTACAAGATATATTTGATTTGTATGTATATTTTCACAACTGTATTTAATTAAGAATTGCAATGCGATCATATAAAGATTTCAAGTTTTTGTTAGCAATTCAACTTATGATTTGAATGCTCTTGATTCCTTTATCCCTTTTTTCTTTCTTTTTTAATTCAAAATGTGTGAAGTTTCGAGATTCCATCCCTTAACTAGTTGAGTTATTGCTTAATTTAACCATAATAACTATTTATAAATAAGAACATTTTTTATTACTTTTTTAAAAATTTGTCCAGGGTTATTTCAAGGCAAACTAAGGTTTAAGGAAAACTGAAACGCAACATGAACAAACAAACCTCTCAAAAGAAAAAGTAAAAGTCTTAGATTTCAAGTCGACCACAAGCCAATGAATATGTATCAACAAAATAATAATTGGGTCATGCTCGATCTGACGCCTAGTGTACTGCAAATTATCCTAACATCGTCAAGGTTACACATAACCACATGCAAGTGTAGGAGGAAGACGAATTTAAATTGTTCCATTCTACGACCCATCAAAAGGGGAAAGAGCAAGTAATCTCTCAAGAACAATGGTGACAATTTTGTATGTTTACTTGAACTATATACTTTCTTTGTTAACATATGCATCAGAGTGGCTGACCTTACTGATAAACTCTCACGCTCTTAAGCTCAGAAAATGGGATCAAATGGTAAGCAAGTGGAAGGCTGCAACAACGACGAACACATGTGATTTCCACACCAACATATAGTTCAAAAATAATTATTGGGGCAAAGTATGAAACCATGGATCTTTAGGTATTAATTGGTATTATATACATCTACTGAACTATATGCTTCAATTAAGCATTAATAACATTTATCCTTCAAGGTTGTAAAGTTTAATTTCTTTAACGTGGATATAAGTTCATCTCAATGATATATATATAACTGTTATGTACTCTTTCCATTAAAATTATTTTCTCTCCAAAATCCATGGGGCCACTCATAAAACAAAAGTGAAAAGTATTGATATTTTGTCACCTCATTCCAGCTGCTTTGGCTTTCTTTTTCTTTCTTTTTTCTTTTTGTTTCTAAAGTATGAAGAGATCTTCAAAAGCAGCATATATTCCAAACAAGCAAATCTCAGTTTGTTTAATATTCAATCACTGATGAATCTTCCTTGTCTTTCGAATTCTTTTGCTTAACACAATTAAGGCCAAGACTTTGAAATTTTATATCATAGGTCAGACCAATAATGCATGCCAACATAGTTGTCACAATATTTATATTAAAAATATGCAATACAAAGATAAATTAAATTAACCAAAGTTAGATTCAAAATCCAGTGTAACATATTCTGCTAATGTTTTTGTTTAAAATCTAGGTTTTATAAGTATGTCTATAGTACACCTTCTATCGTAAGAAAAAGAATACGTGTCAATTTTTGTTCAACTACGAGAGAGTTTTTCTAATAAAACAAACAGAAAATTGATTGATTCTAATTATAACATATTTGATTTAACTATAGATGAATTATACCTTAATTGTGACCTTTTTAGTTTACTAAGTTATAAGTTTTTTCAACAAATGGGAAAGAAGACTCTTAAGAATGAGGCCAAACAACACTCCCAAAGGGCATCTTCTTTTTCCACTCTTCACAATATATATGCATATATAAATGTCTCTGTCATTATCACAAAAGAGCCCACAAAATTATTGTAGTTTTTTAGTCTTCACAAAGTCTATGACTACACGAACCTAATCGAAATTAAACTGTCACCTTCCTTTCCTTCTCATGGAGCAAAAAAATCCTCAACATCTATCACCAACTCAAAAACTTCAAATTTTCTCAGTCTCGGAAATAACTCGACCCCGTTTTGAGCCAAGAACTCGGATCGCAAGAAGGGATCAGAAAGAAAAGAGATATTATGTGTGGCAGTATAAGATAGTTGTTTTTGGAATCTGTGACTCTTAGATATATCAGATGTCATTTTGTCAACAAACATCCTTCATTCTATCTGAAAAGCTTATACTATATAAACTATTTGTAACATTTAAAAAATTCTCCCTAATAAGACCAAGTTTCACCAACCAAGTTGTTTATAATTTTTAGCCTCACCTGATAGCTCTTGAACTAAAAAAACAGAAAAAAAAAGAAGAATTAATTAAATTTAACTATATAGTTTAGAGAAAACTGAAAAAGCTTCAATTTTTTAATTCCATCCATTACAGTTGGTTAAGCATTATTTTTGAGTTGTCCTTGGGCCCATTTTTAGAGTTTTTCCCATTGGTTTTTCTGTTTAAACTAAGAACATAATGTGATTAAACTGAGGGATGATTCATTTTTTTAATGAAATGAAGTCAACTTAATTTTTGTTGTACCATTATTATAAATTAGCTTTACAAATTTGTAATCCCATCTTTCTCAAACACCAAAGTACCAAACAGAAATTCAAAAAAAACATTCCCTTTTTTCTTTTCTTCAAATTATGGAAGGTGCCATTTCAGAAAGAGAATGGATATCTCTTAGTGGAGCTTATACTGCTGAAGAATCTGATTTTATGGCTAATTTACTCAGCAATTATTGTATTCCTAATGAGTTAAATTCAGATTTAAGCTTGGAAATTCCATCTTCTTATTGGGCTTCTTCTAATGAACCTTCTTATTATTCTTCAGATGCTTCTGATTCTTCCAATATCTATGCCCTTTCACAACCCAATAACAATCTTCCTTATACTTTCAATGACTCTAACCCCACTCTTTGGTTGCCTAATAATGGTGCTTCCTTGTCCTTGGATTTTTCCATCGTGGATGTCAGGAATGCCGATTGCTTGGACGATAACGGTTCGAATATTAGTAAAACAAGGCAATGCAGCAGGTTGCAACAATCCCCTGCTGACTCTGTTGTCAATGGGAAGAGATCACAACCAAAACGAAGAGCCGATGATGTGATGGTGGAAGAAGCTATGAGGGATGATAAAGTTGGACCGGTTTCAGTTGAGAATTTCTCGAGGAAGAGACCTCAAAGTTTGCTTGATGTGAGGATTTATAATCTAAGCTTTCATTTGCACTAAAGGCTATTTGTTTCTTCTCTTTTTCTTTTTTGATTCTAACAACATTGTGGTAATGAAGGTTGAAAAGACAAAAAGGAGCGGGAGGGCACGGAAGACATCGAAGATTGCTTCAGGTAGCTGCAATGAAGAGGATCAAATTGTTAGTCCAAATGGGCAATGCACAAGCAGTTTCAGCTCTGAAGATGATTGTAATGAGGCTCAAGAAAACAATGGTGGAATCCATTCTAGCTCAACCTCAAATGGAAAGTCAAGAGCCAGTAGAGGCTCAGCCACAGACCCTCAAAGCCTCTATGCAAGGGTAATCCTCTAAACTCTAAACCACTCCCCTGTTTCCTCCATTTCCTAACACACTAGTATACTCCATGTCGAGAGCTTAATCGAAAATGGAATATATCTGCAAATTCTCATACATTATGTTATGTTTACTAATACTTTTGAATCTGATTGTAAATCTTTTGAATTCTCCTTTCAGAAAAGAAGAGAAAGAATCAATGAAAGGTTGAGAATCTTACAAAGCCTCGTCCCAAATGGTACAAAGGTAAGGTTGATTCTGTATGATATCATACATATATCGAACCATCTCGGTGTTTGAAAGTCTCATATTGTATCTATATCTTAAACCTGACAGGTTGATATCAGTACAATGCTTGAAGAAGCTGTCCAATACGTGAAGTTTTTGCAGCTTCAAATCAAGGTAAATTGTTGAATAATGAATCATTCAAGAGAGTGGATTTTCATAATTCTTTTTTCTGAATGAAGTTCTTATTCTTTTGTGTTGAATGAAACATGCAGTTGTTGAGCTCGGATGATTTATGGATGTATGCACCAATTGCTTACAATGGAATGGACATTGGACTTAACTTGAAGTTGATGAAGCAAGACAATGCATCACAATAGATAATAGTTTCTACTGTTATAATTTCTTTGTTGTAGAATCATAAATTTTAGAGATACCATTTTATAAGCTTTTCAAAATTTAACCTTTTTTTTTTTCTTTTTTTGTGAAAGAAAAAGAAATTAAGATGGTAATGAAAAGTTGAAGACTTTGATCATTCATTTTGGCCTCAAAAGGAAGGTTTAATCATATATGAAGGAATATGTGTAATTTTTGTTCCTTCTTCTGTGCTAAATATGCTGTAAGATTATTGCCTTACATTGGCTGATTAATGTGACTTCCTAATGCTAATTATCCAAATTCAGAAAGTTTCACCTTCAATAACAATTTGGTTTTTCATTTAAAATTATATCTATAAACGTCCTAAGTTATTTTCATAATTCTCATCAACCATACGCTAAAAAAGTAACTTCAAGCCAAATTCCAAAAAACAAAAATAAGTCGGCTTGGTTTTTTAAAACATAGGTAGGAAGTAAATAATAAAGCTAGCAATTTAGATACAAATTGGTGTTTATGAATTATTCAAAGACCAAATGGTTCCAAAATATAAATTTAGATATATATATAAATAAAATGAAAAATAATAATCAAACATGTATGACCCCTGATTTTTAAAAGGTAATTGGAATTGATGACTATTTTAGAAATAATAATTAAGGATATAGCAATATTTAAAAAAAAATGTAAATATAGCAAAACTATCGCTGATAGACTCGTATGGTATATCAGTGATAGATCAATATTTACAACATGGTCTATCGATGATAGACTTCTATCATTGATAGAATTTGACAAATTTTGCTATATTTGCAAATTTTTTAATTGCTAAATTTGCAACTATCCCTTTTTTAAAAATTGAAAACCAAACATAGAAAGTAAAAAGGGGAAAAAAAGAAAAAAAAAAAAGAAAAACTTAAGGCCGATTTTTAGTTTTCATCCTTTGAAAGTAGCACACTTTTTGAAAAGTCGTTGAAGTTCGTCTTCTTAGTCCCTTTTGGTCGACCAAGACTCTGTTTTAAATGTGACATGTCCCTTGGGGTTTTAACCAATGGGCTCTATTGAGTTACTATCGTAGGATAATTACAAATTTAGCAATTAGATTCAAAATTATTAAGTATATATCAACATATTAAAAAATTTGCTAATATAGCAAAATTTGTCAAATTCTATCAATGATAGAAGTCTATCACCAATAGACCATGTTGTAAATATTGGTCTATCACTAAGAGATCATACGAGTACATCAGCAATACAAGTCTATCAGCGATAGTTTTGCTATATTTACAATTTCTTTTAAATATTACTATATCCTTAATTATTATTCCTCAAATTGTCTATCAATTACAATTACCCTTACTATATCGTACCTCATCTTCCATTGTTAAATGTTAAATACTATTAAGGCTTCAACTCGGCTCTTTGGCGGTTATACTTCATAACACTATATGCATGAAGTTCCACACACACAAACACACAAAACTTTGAAATATATGTTTTAATAATTCAAAATCAATATATTTTAGAATAGTGATCGATCTTCTATTCACCAAACTATGCTTGAATTAACATCTTTCGAACGTATATTACTTTGATTTATAAAACTTAACTACATGAATTACATATTGTGAGATGGAGTTTACTAGTTTTCGTTCATTATCCAATATTTTTTTATATATTTGTATAGCTCAATCCTCCGCACGTTATTGAGACCATCAAGGTTACTCAAAACAGTAGATTTAACAATCTTATACTCTTCTTGAAGAGAAAAGCACCCAAAAAAATTATCGTTTGGGTATGCAATCACAGTCATGTATTACTTCGATAAAGCGAAAAACATGAAAGAAAATATATAAGTGAAGTCAAAATCAAAATAACCAAGAGTATCACATAGGAATAGTAATGCAATATGTTCTAATCTTTAATTAATTTGAGCAATTACTCTTCCTATGATAGTTTTTTTTTTCTTTCTATATTGACATTCCATAGAGAATTTGATAAACTCAACCTAATATATAGTTTGATGGGTTAATTAGACATGAAACAGCTTTGAGATCAAAATAATCACTTCCTATTCATTTCAATTAAAACAATAATGACAAAACTCCAAAGAAATTGTTTTCGAATATCAGTCAAATTCCATACTAACCACACATTAATTAGAGGAACTAAGTACTTCTTGTCATATTGATTATAATCAATTTTGTTTTTATACTCAAAATTTGACTTTGGAGTTCATTAATTATCACATCAAATGAGAATGAGAATGTCAAAGATAATACAAACCAATAAACAAAGTTGGAACTGTCAACTATCAACCAATACAAAATTGAGATATCTACTACATATAAGTCAAAACCTCTCTTATTTTAAAGTCAGTTTCATACAGAGGGTTATTGCCATAATAATATATCATAATTAATAACTTAATCTTCAAATTAACAATAATATGATCATATATAATTAAATATTTTTTAGATGAAAAAATATAAAACACGTAAATAGAGAAAAACTAAAGAGAATTATAATAAACAAAGAAAGCAATGATCATAGAGAAAATAGAAAAATGTCTTTAAGTTATTGTATAGCTATTAATATTAGAATAATTATTTTAAATTGACCAAACTTCTAATATAGTAAAATATTAAATAGAAAATTTTGTTATATTTATAAAATGTTTTGATTCATTTTATTTATCTTTGAAAATAACTCTTAATATTATAATAGAATTTATAGTTTACAAGAATTAGACAATTTTATTAAATTATTTTAGATGTATTTATTAAAATCTTCATTTTGTATTAGATTTTTCTTTTAAAAAAAAGTGCATTTAATTAAGTTCACAATGGTTTAATTTCCATTATAAATAATATCAAATACCAAATGAATAATAATTCTCATTCTTCTATTGAAAATTAGAACTATAATAAATTGCAACATTAAATATCAATTATTTTGGTATATATGTCGACTAGTTGGACTCTGAGAATGGATTAAAAAAGGGGAGAAAGAGAGTTCTGATTTGATATTTTATGTTTATATTTGACTTTGACCTTTTTTATTTGTATTTTTTCTTATCACGTAAGTACTTTAGAAGCAATTGTCAAATAATACTTAAATGCCAATCTTCAATAATATATTTATAGTATCAGTTGACAGGAAGCTTATGTCAAACCATATAAAGTCAGCATGTAAATGATACTTTCCAACCTTCCTCTCTCAATCAAAATCTCAATGTACATTTATAATAATATTGTTTATCATGTTATATGATTATATAATGTAACACAAAGATGTTAAGAATTGTGGGTTTCATCATAAATTTAATTAGTTATTTGGGGGTTAGAGTGGGACATCTATTTAGTCTCTAAAATAAATCAAAATGAAACCAATAATTGATAGCACTTGAAATTTGTTGTATCCTTCTTCTTCTAAGAGCGTTGATCTCCAGTGCGGCTTTGCCTTGCCCAATGCGGATTTGAGAGCTCAAGAATTGAAGAAAGTGTCACGATGTTTCGGAGCTAAAGGCCCAAACGTTGATTTTGATGAACTCTATCTTCGACTCCATGTGGTTCGACCCAAGACTTGGTAGTATAAGTAGTGTTTTGCAAGGTCTTTTGGGAATGACACCAAAAAAAAACTTACATCAATAATCTTACTAAACTTTAAAGTATGTTCCTACTTAGTTTGTCTTATTGGTTGAGATGGTATAGTATTAATAAACAACTAGAGAGATTAGTAGATAAATGATATTAGTTTTCGACTCAAGCACCTTTGACTCCCCAATTGATATGGTTGCACCTACCAAAAAAAAAAAAAAAAAAAGAAGTTTCAAGATAATTTCGCATAATCTAAGCCGAAACTCTAATTAGTGCATATGACAATTTAGAATGAGAAGGTGTCGGAGAAGAAAAAGAAACAGTGTGGAGGAGATAAGAAGACGAGTAGAAGAAAAAAGAACGCTCTAAATCAATCAAGGAAGGTAATGCTGTAATTTCACGCGAAGATGACATCATCAAAAGAACATTTGACATTTTAATTTTTTTTTAATCATGTGTTATCTTAAACATTTAAAATGGATCTTTTAGATAACTAAATCTCTCTTAATTAAGATTAGAATTGAAAGAAAGGAAGACAGGGAGAGACCTATGCAAATAAGCATATATGTGTTTAATCTCGTCAAGTTAATACATAGTACTTCTAATGATGAAAAAGATTGAATTGACCTATACTTGTGCATTTCTGTATTCGAAATAAGTATTTTGATAAATTTGAACCTCCTTTGATAACATTGATGTTAGTCTTATACTATTTAAAGACTTTCTTTCCTTTTGTATTTTGAAATGAATAGCAGAAATTATGCACATCATTGACAGTATTTACTTCTCAAACTATATTATCAAAATTGATCTCAGCCTTTGTTATTTTCGTCGTACAATACTAATTTTCAATGATCTTGACACCGGCTTTATTCTCGTCTTGTTTCAAGTGAAGTTATTTTACGATTAGCACGATCCTCTCTGTTGATACAAAGATGAGGTTTAGCTTGTTACTTCTCACATGAACAAATAGCAACATGAAGCCAAATGTATTCATGAAAAGTAGGTTAAGTTGTTGGCAGATTTATCAAATGCTTCAAACTAAATCCCTAACCATACATATACCTAAAGCCTAATTACTATCTTTACCTGCTAACAAAGCTTACAACCTCAAGTCAATGAGGAATTTCAAATTTGCACTACTTTATTGTCTAATAATGTACATAAACCTGACGAGATCCGTGTTAAAAAATTCAACGAGTGGCTTAAAGAGCACAACGAACCATTTCATTTGTAAAGGAATCTAAAATCCTTGAAATGAAAGGATGTTAGGTGCTTTCACAGGCGATCCAAGCGATCCCCGTGGACATGATTTGGCACTTCTCCTTGGCTGTCCAGGGGCATATACTGTGCCATAATAGCTCTGATCTCAGAATCCATATATGCCTGCACAAACAAAATAAATTGAAGGCAGTCAAGACGGGTTGTATTGAAAAATACCATCCCCGGTCCTCTCTATTTTAGTAAAAGTAGCATTGAAGTGCTCTGTTTGATTGTTCTGGTTTTTTTCATTTTTATATCAATGAGAAATGCAGGTAAGGAATATTAAACGAAAATGAACTGAAGAATTGAGCTAGGAGTCAGTTTGGGAGGCTAGAATATAATAGAATTATTGGGAGTTAGGTTACGATGAAATGTTAACCAATCTTGGAATGAGCTCATGAAGAGTAAAACGGTGGAAAAGAAGGTTGGAAATAATATAATAGGGATATCCAATCAAATGAGAACTCGAAAAAGAAATATTTGTCGTAGTCTTTTGGGTAAAACCAAAAGAAAAACATGAGGATTTAGGTCCATAGTAGATAATATCACATCATGATAAAGAATGTGTCACTAATATAAAAAAAGGAAATACTTCTCCTTGTATAAGAGTCGATTATATTCAGAACATGAATAATACAAACAGCTGCCAAGTCGAAAATAGCTTACCCTTAATCTGTATTTGTATACCATATATGCTCCACCAGCAGCGATAGCCAGGCCAATCAAAATAACCCAAAAGAAACTCCAAGATGATTTTGCTGCGCTAGCATTCTTACCTACACAAGATGATGGCAAGACAAAAAAAAAACCTTTACATCTGTCCAGTGTTGTTGGCTATATTTCTCATTTATTACTCTACTCAAATATGCTAACTTTGAGAACTTATGGCATTCAAATGAACCATGTGTTATGATCACTTGTAATTGAATCATGTCAAAATGCAAGTATAGAAGTTAGACAACTATAATTGAATCATGTCAAAATGTACTCACTTATGCAGGTATCATGGTCCCTCATATATAAAAGATCACCACTACAACTACAGTCATAGCTTCCCCATGTATTCGTGCAGCTACATTCAGAACATTGACAAGCCTTCCTCTCCTTGCATTCATTAATATCTGTTTAGTGAAAAGGGACAAAGTACAAGCTGTATCAGGAAGCAGTCTTGAAAAAAGTTTAGAAGTTATAAACAGCAAACATGATACATTGAAGTTTAAGGAAGTAAATTCTTTCCAAATGCAATCACCTTTTCAATTCATACTGTCAAGCTCAGTATCTCATTTTGTATTAAGGATGAAAAAGAAAATCAATCTGATAAATATCCCAAAATTATCACTAAATCAATACTAAAAAAAAAAAAAAACAACCTTCCTGCATAGCAACAATTATCATATCAAGAATCGTCATTTAGTTTTGATAACATGAGCTAATTGGGTCAACTAAAAGTCTAGCCAGCTAGATCTGTTTCTTCTTTAATAACCAGGGTATTGGTCACTCTTTAGCCTTGAAAGTTAGTTAGCAATGTGTTAGGTACCTAGAAAAGAATATTAGTATGTTAGTATTAAGGGGGATGTTGTTTAAATAGTAAGATGAGTGAGTGAGGGTTAGGTTAATCTAGGGCTTGGGTGAGAGCAAAGGGAGGTTCCAAGCTCCTTTATACTTGGATTATCTTGTATTTCTTCATAGATATAATCAATATATTGAGATCTTGATTCTTGTTAGGAAGTATCCTAGCACAATGATGGTGTTGAACCACAACACATTTAACTTTTCCTTTAAAAGGGTTACTATCAACATCTGACTGAGAGCACTGGGGTGGACTAGTTCGAAGGATCACTTTCTTGCGAATGGAAGATATATAAACACATGCTGTCATGATGATTTTATACCAAAATTGTATCAATTTTCCTCAATTGGTATTCTTTTCCTTTAATTATAAAGAGGAAGTAGAATCCCAATCAAAACTAATTGCTAGGAGTAACCTACATATCTTGTAAAGCTGTGAGGTATCTTCATCTTTGTTGTTAAATTGTTGACATAATTAAATTTACCATAACCAATCAAATTTAGCTTTAAGGTTAATCAGGGGTTTAACATAGTTATTAGAGCCGGAGGTCCTATGCTCAAATCAATGTAGTGTCATTTAATCCTGAATTAATATTGATTATCATTTGTTGGGGCCTTCTACAAATGGATAATAGGCTTTTTGTATCCAACATATTAGGACTATATAAACATGCACTAGACACAATCAACTCATTCAATCACCGTTTATTATCAACAGAAATGTAAAAGACCCCTCAAGGTTATAAGTGATAACCATTATTTCATTAAAAACAACAAACTTTCTCCAAGATTGGAAAAACAACCAAAATTTAGCAAACCATGAACATGGCATAATCAAAGTTTGTTTACCTTCACAAGTTTTGACACCATCACCTTTAAATCCTGGAGGACATTTACATTTAACCTCCCCATTATCCTGTTACAACAGTAAGAAAATTTATAACCAACAAACCTAATGAGGAAAAAACAACAGAAAAATGTTTAGATAACTAACCACACAAGCAGACATTGAAAGTCCACTACGACTTTCTTGCCAACAGCCACCATTATTTACGTTGCACCTTCCAGGCCCTCTAGCTACTAGCCCAAAAGAGAGAAAGAGAGAAGATCTATTAGGATCTATTAGGTTGTATACATTTAAAATTTAGAAACAAGATTAAATAGAAATTGAAGTCCACGACTAAAACATATTTGTTGAAAAACCTAAGCTTGTGTTAAGGATGAAAATTTTAATTGCATGCATGAGAAAAATCTTCTCTACAAGGAACATTAACAATAATATCTTTTATTGTGTTGTGACAAACTTAACAGCATAAAGCCCATAGCCAACAGAGAGAAAATAAACTGGAGCACAAAAGGATATTTTCTTGCAAGTGGTTTAAGCAGTGGTCTCTGCAACTGTTGTAGGTTTGTAAAGTAATGGCTACTTGTAATTTGTGACAGATGATAAACACTAAACAGAGACCCCACTGTGGCATAATTTTTTACAACCTTTCTTACAGAAAAAGAAAATGACAAAGCAGATCATTCTTACCTTCACAGATGGTGTAACCATCTCCTTTAAGCTGCACCCCATCTACCAGGGGGCACTCACAAACCCTCCCACGGTATGTATCCTGAATGAATGCTCAAAATAATCATCGACAACAAAAACTATCAAATAACTATAAAGTAACAGGATATATGGATGAATAATTTTCTTCCTACCTTGCAAGCTGTGAGATTGGCAGCTTTATCCTGCCAACAACCACCATTATTCTCCAAGCATTCATTTGTCTCAATATCTGCAATGAATTTTAGCTTGCTTGAGAGTTTTACTTTTGCCTATACAAACATAATAACAAATTCAACTTATACATGTGAAGAGAAAAGATAACTTACCACTACTCAAACAAATAGATGGTTCAGTAGCTTCCTCAAAACCTGCACATATGGCCTTAAGAACAGCACCCTTTGCCAGCTTTCCTGCATGGACAAAACTAAGTTTAGGAAACAGCCGAAATTTTATCCAAGGGCGATAAGCAAAAGAACAAACCTCGATACTGTCGATTATTGACCACAAGAGTTGGCAATATGGTTACGTCACCCCTTGATCCCTTCCCAATCTAAACTCAATATATTTTTAAGCATGATATTGCTGTTAGTATTAAATTAATAGTTGCCAACAATGAACTTCAAACATTAGTTTTAAAAGTACTATGCTTCCATTCTGAAAGAATGTATACCTGAGCTTGTTGCTCTTCTTTGAGGACAGGATTTTCAGAATCAGCATCTGGGTCTCCCATACACTTTTCTATCGAGTCCATATCAAGCCCTGTGCAAAATGTCAGACAAATATTAAGGGACCATTCACCATAATAAATGGTCGACCACCATCTTTCACAACATGAAAAATACACAGCAGAAATCACCAACCAAGTGATTTGATTACAGAATGAGCACATTCCTTGTTGTACTTTTTCTCCTTCATGGGGCATCGAATTTGAAAATCAGTTACATAGTCCCACCAAATCCAGGGCTTTCCAGTATTATTTGCAGCTCTGAAAACACATAGCTGTCTCAGGTTTTCAATAACTACATCTTTTCCATCATATCCTGAATTAAAATCCTGCTCTGGGTCAGGAGCACAGTATCTTCCATGATTGATGCACTGTGATTTGCATTGTCTGCTTAATGTGAACGCCTGGGGACAGAACCAAGTTATATAATGTGGTGTAAACTGAGTATACCGACGCCTCTCAAGTATCTGAGCAGCACCTTTGAAATCTTTCAAAAACTCCATCAACATGTCACATTTAAACCCACATTCATCATTACTATTAGTCCAGAGCTCATATTCCACACGATCATCAGGATGTGGAACAGCTTCTCTCCAATCAAGACTCAGGCTGACCATTTCCCCAGCATTGATTTCTTTCTTTAATTGTTCACTGAAACCCTTTCTTATAAGTGCAGATGGTATTGTTATATTTTCTACGTATGTTGCAGTTGAACCATCCTCCTCTGGTGAGTCCATAGTGATTAATGGCTCGTCAAGGTGGTCTGCAACAAGAACTGCAGAAGCACCTACCTTTTGAGCATTCCAAACCTTAAGAGCAAATAAACAATCTGGAAAAAGACAACATAACAAGATATCAGACAAGTTGCTAAGATATTAAAAGGGGCTGTCACAGGGTTCACAAGAAAATCTGCAAGTTCAAAAGATAAAAGAAAAAGAACAATAAGTTGAGCAAAAGTACATCAAAACCTACATAATATACTAATAAGGTTTTGAACTGATCAGTTACTTCGATGGTATGTGCAAGAATTTTTTTTTTTAACTCAAAAAGATCCACAGAAATTTTGATGGAAGAAAGAGACAAGTTACAAACTAAGAACTTGCAACTTCAGTTCAAATAAAAGTCTAAAAGCCTTGAGTATATGCTCTACAAAACCCAATGTGCAAGAGCAATGAAAGCAAAACTATAGCCCAGGTTTCTATGAGAGAGAGAAAAAAATGGGAATTTGAACACCATCTCATCAATAAGCCATGAGAAGCCGCCAGAATATAACCGAGCTAAAAACCCAGTTCAACTTCAACAGAAGTATGAAAAAAAAAACCAACATACCAGAAAGAACTCAAACCCAGGAAGTAGGTAAATCAACCAGAAGGATGATATTCATAAGCTAAATCAAACCCATTCACAAATGGCTTCTTAGATCAGCAAAAGGGTAACTCAAAATCACCAACAACAAATCAACTTTACCTTAAAACACACAAAGTAACAACAATCAAAAGAACCCCAAAACAAAAGTTACCTCCACGATCGACCATGACGAATATAGGGAGAGACCCTGGCTTCGACTGGAACGAGATATGAAAATCACTGAAGTCTTTACAACCTTTCTGATTCTCCTTTGGATAAACCACCACACCTGCCAAGCTACCTCCATACTGAGGAATCCCAAAATTTCCAATGGCAGAATCATAAGTCCCTCTGATTTTCTCAGGAGAAGTCACCCTCAAGCTGTTTTTCTCCACTACAAACCTCGCCATACAAAGGGGAACCAGAGATAGCCACAGAAGCCATGGAAATGGAGAGAAGCCCAAATTTCGATGACCCATTAAGGAAAAAATTACTGGGTTTTGCTGAATTTCTAGATTTAGTTCTAAATCTAACAAGAAACAGAGAAACACACCACCTGAAAACTTCACAGTTTCTTCAATTTCAGTTCATCTAAAGCTTTTATTATGCCAAAAAAACACAGTCCATGTTAAAAAAATTCCATGGTGGTGTTGGGTTTGGCGTTTATGGAAAAAGGAAAAAGGATATGCTTCAGTGTGTTTCTGCTGAAAGAGCTCTTGAATGAAGCAAGAGATGAAGTTTGAGCATTTATTTATTTCAATTATTAGTTTTTTCTTATAGGGAATGAAATTAAATTTTAAATTATTAATCATAATCTTTTATTGAAAAAATATTAATAACTTTTAATCCAAAGTTTTTTTTGTCAACATAAAAAGTTAGAAATAGTTTTGTAAAGTTATAGAAAGAAATATTTATTTAAAGAAAACTGGATTTTCTTTTTTGACACTTCTAGATATTATTTTTAGATGAAAGGAAACGTGGTTGAATAATATATGCCTTTTTTGTCTTTTCTTTATTTTGTTTTCTTCCCTATGAATTTAAATTGTTGATTATTTCTTTTAAATAAAAAAAGATAAAGATTGTAAAATGTGAAACTTTTTTTTTTTGTTCAAGACTCCATTTATTTCTACCTTTTCAACTTTTTTGTTTAAGAAAAACACAATTATTTTACAAATTTTTTTAAAAATAATAAATTTTACAAAAATATTTATAAATTATAGCAAATTTATCATAGATAGTCATTGATATGCTAGATATGCTATAGTAATAGAATACTATCAGTGATAGAATCCAAAATTTTGCTATAATTTATAAATATTTTAATTTATTTTACTATTTTTAAAAATATCTTATTATTTTAAGCTTAAAGATGATTATTGACTTTTCAACCAATTTTTTTTTTCTTTTATAGGAATGTAGAATCAATCTTTTAAGTTTAATTAATGAAATAGTTCTTTTTTTTAAAAAAAAAATAACGATTTGGTTACAGTTAAATTATGATGTTAATATTTCAGTTCTAGGTGTGTTTATTTTATGACTTTAGAAAATATTTCGTGTATTTTTCATCCATAAATTTTTAAAGAGAAAAACAAATTATTTATCTAAAAAACAAAATTTATTATACTATGAAAGAAAATAAATATATCAAGAACTTTTAAAAGGTAATACTAAGAGTTTAGAAATCTCGCATATTTAATTTACCAAATTGTCCTAGTTTTTATAAGTAAAAAATAAATAAAAAATTTAAATTCATGTAATTTTATCAAATACATAACTTAAAACACAAGTTATGTTTTTTAAATAAAAAGATTAAAATTAACAAAATTCATAAGTATAAAATTAGAAGAAAAAAATGGATTAAATAGTATTTAAACTTAAATGGATTAATTATAAATAAGGAAGGATTGAGGGTTTAGGAAGGATTGAGGGGTTAGGAATGATAACCCTTTCCCCATAATCTTTTCCTTCCTCCAAACACGTATTTAAAGATTAGGGACAAACATAAAAGTTTTAGAAATTTCTGTCCACTAAACACTTTAAAGAATCTATAAATTAAAAACGGACACAAACGTAAAAATTTAGAGACTAAATTTGTAATCCGATCATTAACTATTTATATTTGAATACATTAGAGTTTGTTTTAAACTAACTATGAGAAAAGTCAACATTTCATAAATGTGATACCATTTAAACAAAAAAAATGTTATTTCTAAACACAAATCATATTTTATTTTACAAAACCAATCTCTTTTCTAACAAACCCTAATGTTATCTAACCTTTTCACATTTTAATATGAGGTTCTCACATCCATAAAAGTCCATCTCTATCTCTATCTCTCATTGTGTGAGTGACCCTCCACGTACAATCGAAAAATGAATAGCAATTTTCCAAACAAAACACACTCATGTGTAGTAAAAAAATTCCAAAAATGTTAGCCAAAATGGTTAAACAGAGAGCATGAGCAGAAGGAAGAGACAATCATCAATCTTTGTTTCTTAGCAGCAACAACAACTCTAACGTACTATCAATTGGTGGCAGTGGACAAGGGAAGTTTGCATACTTTGGTCATTTTTTTTGGGAGGAAGGAACTCTCAAATAAACAATAAAAAAACATATATTGTTTTTTCTTCTAAAATTTAGATTCTAACTTTGATTTAATTAAAACTAACAATAATGATAATTAATTTAAGAATGACTAAAAGAAGAAGTGATTAAAATCAACATCAAAAGACTGAAGAAAGCCACTTGTCACCACGAGAAAAACGTTTCCTAAGTATGTGTTCGTGAGAGAGAGAGAGATATTTTAAGTTTTTGTTGTTTTGTTATTTTATCAACCTCCAAAGATTTTGATGCGAAAGGAAATTAATGAGTTTGTTATGAAAAAGAGATCATTTCACAAGAAGTGTGTACCAATTGCACCATCTTCTACTTCAAAGATAGAAGTATCCATCTCCAATCTTCAAAATTTTGTAAACATAGAGAAGGAAAATTGTATTGAACCACAATTTAGTACACTTTTTTTTCGTAAATAAAACATATTATAGAGTAGAAAAATGAAAGACATTTATAGAAGATGTTAAAAAGGGAAAAATGTGTTTTAGTTTGAACTTATAATATGATGGTTTATAGTTTATAGGTTTTATAATGGAATAAACCTACCTACCGTGGACGCAAGAGGTTGGATCCGACGGCTCAGGTCAACTACGGCAACTACTGAACCTTACCTAACTCTGCCTTTGGATCGAAATTTCCGACATTCGTCGTTTCCACCAACTCCCCACTCTTTCCTTCCCTTTCTTTACCTACCCATCGGCCTCTTCTTCATTTCTTATTGCGGCTTCTGGGTACTTAACTCTCTCTTCTTCCACTTTTTCTTTTAATTAGTCCTGTTTTTTTTGCTGTCCCTGCTGAATCGGGATACCTTCCTCTTTGCCATGGCAAGTTCCTTGCACATTTTACCTGATGCTTCTCGTCTTGGATTCAGACACCAATTTTCTGGCGCTGATTCCGCCTTGGATTCTGCTTTTGGATCCCTATCTTTCCCTTCTCAACGTCTTGCTCCCTCCCTCAAGTATGCTCTGCTTTCTTCTACTTTTATTCTTTCTGGGTTTTAGCATCGGGCGATGATTTCTCTTTTGCGGACCATTTTGATGGGTCTTTGAGTGAATTTATAGTTTTTAAGTGGAATTCCTATGTTCCTTGTTGATGGGTCGTTTTTATCTTTGACTATAATTGCTGGGAGTGTGTTATTATACCTTTTTTTCTCTGCCCCTTAAACTTTCCATTTTATGATAGGTCTGTGCAGTTGACTAAGAAAGTGAAGCCAGTAATGGCTGGAAATATTCCCGACCATGTGAGTGTGGACATTTCTTTGAGCCCAAGAGTGAACTCAGTAAAACCTTCCAAGACAGTTGCCATAAGTGATCAGGCTACGGCTCTTGTGCAAGCCGGTGTGCCTGTGATCCGGTTGGCTGCTGGTGAACCTGATTTTGATACACCTGCCCCAATTACTGAGGTATTATCTTATCCCAAAATTTTTAGTGTTCAGTGTCCAAGTTTTCTTTTGATGCTAGTATATGTATATTTTCATCTTTCAACAAGTGATAGTCGATCCTTTTTACTCCTAATTGAATGTTAGGCTGGAATTAATGCGATTCGGGATGGCTACACTCGCTACACGGCCAATGCAGGAACATTAGAACTCCGCCAAGCAATTTGTCGTAAGCTGAAAGGTTAGTTGTGTTTAGCATTTTATACTAGGTCCATTGAATGTTTAGAAATGTGGTTGAGTTTTTCTCTCTTTGTCTCCAGATGAGAATGGGCTTTCGTATACACCAGATCAAATATTGGTCAGCAATGGAGCCAAACAGAGTATTCTTCAGGCAGTTGTTGCTGTTTGTTCTCCAGGGGATGAGGTAAGGGTTTTCTTGGTCTTTCGATGAATGTAATAGATTTATACTACTCTGACAGTCCGTTGCAAAGATATATGACTAGGAGGCACAATAGTTGAATCTTGATTTGAGTAGCTTATTCTTGGGGAAATATTAAGACAATTAGCCATGTAGTACCAATATTATTGTAAAGGAACTTCATCCATTTATAAAATAGTTCATGATTGCCTATTTTCCCTTTAGGTTATAATTCCAGCTCCATTTTGGGTAAGCTACCCAGAAATGGCAAGGCTGGCCGATGCAACTCCTGTGATTCTTCCAACGCATATAGACAATAACTTTCTTTTGGATCCAAAGCTTCTTGAATCAAAGATCACAGAGAAATCGAGACTGTTGATTCTTTGCTCTCCATCCAACCCTACAGGATCTGTTTATCCAAAGGAACTACTTGAAAAGATTGCTGAAATTGTTGCAAAACATCCTAGACTTCTGGTGAGGTTTCTTTAACTGTGCTGAAAGTACTGTATTGAACTGTTTGATCTTAAATTATCTATTGTTTGCAGGTGCTGTCTGATGAAATATATGAACACATAATTTACGCTCCAGCAACTCACACCAGCTTTGCATCTTTGCCAGGCATGTGGGAAAGAACTCTAACTGTTAATGGGTTCTCTAAGGTAATGGAAAATTTGATTTCTGATCTTTACTAATACCAACCATGTGAAAGTTCGTATGTGGTCTGCTGATCTTCGTATTTTAGCAATACAATTCCTTTACATTTGAAAGTGTAATGTTTTAGGCCTTTGCAATGACTGGTTGGCGACTTGGATATATTGCTGGTCCCAAACACTTTGTTTCTGCTTGTGGAAAAATTCAGAGTCAGGTATGTTTAAACTTTAGTATTTCTCATCTCTCTTAGCAGTTTGAGCTTAGTTATGCAATGTTCAATCGTTTTGAACTCGCCTTTGCATTGTGTTGATTCATTTCGTCTTACTTTCTTTTCTCCCGACTTTGTTGCTTACATACAACCAAGACAATGGTGAAAATACTTTTCTTTAGTGAATGTCTACGTCTATTTTGAGTATCTATCCTATTATTGTGTACTTAGTAGAAAGTAAAGGTAGAAAAAAAGGAAATCCAGGAAGTTTGTTTTAAAACCAGTGGACTTGGTAATGTACAATGACTTTTGGAACTATCTTGGATCTCCATCTCTGGGAGTAGGGATATACATAGTTTTCATATGGTTATGCATATTTTCGAAGGTATGGGGTACTTTGAATTTCTGTTTCATGTTTGAGAATTTGATGTAAGGGTGATGGCTGAAGCCCCTGGCAACAAAAAGTGTAAAGGGACTGAATGCCTAATGGAAATTCAAAGTTGGAACTTTAACTTGAGATATGGAATTATTCCCAATGCACAAAAATCAATATGTGTTGGGCATCTCATAGGATATCTTTTTTTATTTATGCAATAGTTTCTCTTTCTCTTTCTCTTTCTAAAAAATATGCTGCAACCTGAGATGGATCAACTTCTTGGATTAAGTTTTCAAATTGTTAATTGTCAGAACATGTTTTCCCACCACCAACTTACTCTGTATATTTGTTATGATAGTCCACTTCAGGAGCAAGTAGCATATCCCAAAAAGCAGCTGTTGCAGCTCTAGGAATGGGCTATGCTGGTGGGGAAGCAGTTGCAACGATGGTGAAAGCCTTCCGAGAACGTCGTGATTATTTGGTAAAAAGCTTTGGCGAACTTGCAGGTGTCAAGATTTCAGAACCTCAGGTCCCAACTACAACCTTTTGCGTCTTTGCCGACCCATCCTTATCTTTCATAATTTTGATGTCTAATATCTGAAGATTTTGTAACTTGTTGTAGGGAGCTTTCTACCTCTTCCTTGATTTCAGCTCTTACTACGGAGCTGAAGTTGAAGGATTTGGTGTAATCAACAATTCAGAGTCACTTTGCAGATATCTTCTTGAGAAAGGCCAGGTAGAGGTTCATCAAGAAGCAAAACTGCATATTTTCTCACTATTGGGTTTTTCTCATTGTTCTAAAATTTAAAGCCTTTCTTAGTTTATTATCATCCTAAGAGGTGCAATCGATACGGTTCGAAATTGCAGGTTGCTTTGGTTCCAGGGGATGCATTCGGTGACAATACTTGCATTCGGATTTCATACGCGGAATCCCTCAGTGTATTGCAAGCTGCTGTGGAGAGAATTAAGAAAGCACTTGAAGCAGCTAGGCCTGTTGTTCCAGTTTAACAACTGCTAATGTATGGAATTTGTAATACAAGCTAGGGCTGTTGCTCTTCAATGGTTTCTATTTAGATTATTGATTTAAGCTGCTGAAATTTGTATTCTAGTGTCTGGGTTTAAATAAGTAATAATAAAAGAACATTAATATTTTGTTTGCCTCCATTTCTTGTTATAAAGTCGTCGTTAATTTATGTAATAAAAAGTTGAAAAACCTTCTTTTGGCAGCAGTTGAGTCATATTTGGATAAAAAGAACAAAGAAGTAGAAAGTTTAAGAATCAATAAGACATTTTAATTTTTAAAAAGTTAATACTTTTTTAGATCTGAATTTCGTGCTAAGTTTGCACACAACCCATTGCCATAGCATTGCGCTACGCTACGATAGAGTACTTTGGCGCTCATCGATGAGCAAACATACACGTTCCTCGATGACCAAATAACTGAGCTCTCTTGTTTGATGTTAAAGTCTATTGGTTCGTGTGAATTGGTAAAGGAAGCATTTCAGTCGAAATGTTTTGATTTGACATATTAAGAGATCCAGGATCAGAGTTTGCATTCATTGTAATGTTAGAGAGATATACCATCGGAGTTTGTCCTTCATTGTAATGTTAGAGAGATATACCATCGTGATTGAATCAAACATGTTGATAGTTAAGTTTCATTTCTTAAAAGAGGAAGTGAATAAGAATGACAGGAAAACTAGAGAAGCTCTCTATATAAAGTCTCTGTCATACATGAAACTTAGCTTAATGTATGAAATCTAATTCAGAGTGATTTTTAAAATATGAACAAGTTTATGAAATAATAATTTAAACATTTGTCCAAAGTTCTTCATTAGGACAGAAAAAAAAGGAAGGGTGTTATGGTGGTTATGAATTTTATTGGATCTCTCTCCCTAAGTCAAATTTGATAAATTGTAGAAAATGTCTAAAATGAGAAGGTGGTTTTTTTTTTCTTTTTAAATGTCTATTTTTTAAAAGAAAAAAAATTGCATTATATTTTTGTAGAGAGACTAAGTTTATTTTGATAATTGATATGCATGGAATTTATCAAAGTTCCACCTTTGTCTATAATTGATTAGTCATGTATAATAAGCTTAATTTTAATTTGATAAAGATGAATAGTTGAAGAAAGGAATCATAAATTAAGTCCCTAAAGTCAATGATGTTTGGCAGTGGTTGGTAATTCAAAAGTATTGAAATTGTCTACCAACCAATATTGACTGTTCATTACAGTTTAAAATGTTGATACTGAAATATTGGTTCTACAAAAATTTTGATAAAAATATAGACAAAATTTTGATTTAGACCCATATTTCTTAGATAAATTACTTCAATTCAAATAGAAAATTTGTTATTTAAGATATTGATAGATTACGAAAAACATGAAATAAGTTTACATGTCTATTTTTTATGAGATTTATATTAATGGTATTTAATACTTTGTTTTTTTTGTATTTCGTGGGTTTTTTTACATGATAAAATATAAACGTTGAATCCATAGAAAAGATGGATATATCGGTGGAAATTTCGACATGTCCACGAAAATTTAGTACTATGCTATAGATATATTTTTCTGTTGATAGTTTTACTTCATTTTAACACTGATCATCACCACATGCATTCTATTATTGTTATCAAATGGTATATAAAATAATAATGTGTAGATGTGTATCATTCAATTGAAAAGAATAAATATATGTTGGTTCATTCTGCATCAGTATTTTTTCTAAATATTATGAAATAGTGTTGAGGGAGCAGACAGAAAAGAACAATAATGGAAAGCGTTGAAGGAGGAGAAAGAAAAGAGTGAAGTAATTTTCACCGACGGAGCTTTACCAACGTTGTCTAAAGGTTTATAGCAATCGTTTCTTTCTATTCTTTAGTGACATTTTTTATTAACTAAATGAGAGAGAGGGAGAGATCAGATGATGAATGGAAATAAATGGAATCAACAACATATAATTGATTTTGCACACATCAATATAATAGTCACAACATAAAACATGGCCAAAGATTGTTCTGAAAGGTAAGTTTTTATTCCTGATTTAAAAGAGAAAAAAAGGCCATATGTAGATATTGATAATGGGTACAATAATTGTTCTTGATGATCTTGTTTTTGTTTCAAACGCAGGAGCCAGATTTAACGTTACAAATGCATGGAGAGCACTCAGAGTCTGTTTTGCAAGGCAAAATCGTAGCAGGACACACTCTTGCTGTGTTTTCTCCACCCGAGAGCTCAATCGTCTCATCGGCGGTGATCGTGGTGAAAGATTGAGCCATAACCACCATGAAAACCACCATAGCCACCAAAGCAGCCTTGTTCTTCATCTCCATTATCTCTCTTTTTAATTCTAAAGCCAAATAATTCTTATGGTTTTTGTATTTGGCTTTCCTTATTAGCCTTTGTATTTATAGGGGAATGTAGCAGTCAATCAATGAAACTTTGTGCCAATCAAAACTTTATCCATTTTCATACTTTAAGCATCAAGAAAAAAAGTCTCTAATGGTGTACTCTTGACCTTTAAATTTTATATGTTTAATTTAATACCCACATCATTTATTATTTTTCTTTCTAATTCACAAAAGCACATATTCAAATATACTAAAATAAATTAAAATATTTACAAACTATAAAAAAATATTTATCACTATTTATCAAATGTCTATTATTGATAAAATATAAAATTTTGCTATATATTATAAATATTTTGTCAAATTTACTATTTTTGACAATTTTCTTTCATGTTTATTTTTTTTCTTTCTAATTCACAAAACGTTTGTTATATGTACATATTTAATGTTATGAATTTTTCTCAATTTGGTATTCAGAAGATTGCAAGTCTTTTTCTAAAAATCTTAAAATGCTAATGATGTGTTGGCCAGCTTAATTCTGATTTATATAAAATTACGCGATGAACACTTCGGTTCGTTTGATAACATTTTCATTTCTTGTTTCTTGTTTTTGTTTCTCATTTTTTAAGAAAGGGACTTGTTTGATAACGGTTCTCATTTCTTGTGTCTTGAAATATTTTAAGAAGTGTTTCAACTAAAAACAACTTCGAAACTCCACCCTTCGGTTACTTTGATTTGAAACGATTTTAGTCGAGAAACTAACTTGCTCCCTGAGTTCGACCCGTACACATATATGTCATTTATAATATAACTCTTATTTATCAATAAAATGAAACTACATGAAAAATATAACTATTCTACAAGAGGGCGTAATGATTAGGTATTGTGCATTATTCTAGCTCAAATGCTTCCTATCTTATCTTCCTGACACAAACTATATATTTTTAAAAGAAAATTTGATAATTTTATTTTTGCCTGATGAAAGAGATGTGGAATATTTGACATGAGTGCAATCCTGGAATGCACCCAAGTTTTTCATCTTAAAATATGGATGATTTAGAACTTAGAATCAAGGTTAGCAGATTGAGTTTGAACTCTTAAAAATGTATTTTATCTTCAATATAATTAATACTGAATTTAGTTAACTAACTTGGTATTGGTAGTGTTGGTGTTACAGTATTGGCACAATATTAATTTACTATAACCTATGTCATCAAGTATAATTGTTTTGGTAAGTACTCAATTTTTGAGAAGGTCTTGATACTAACCAATATTGACTTTATTGAATACATACCAAGTTTGTTGTCTTATATATATTAATTATTATGTAGACATATATATATATATGTGTATATAATCATTTGATTTTAACTGATACCGACTCGTAGATCCACAAATATATCAGTAGTACTTCTAGTTTACAAGTATATAATTAAAAGTTCAAAATAGTATTTTTAGATAAAATATATGAAACCCCAAGTTTTGAATCTATATATATTATATTTTTAAAACTATGTATAAGTTCCAATCGATTTTAAGCACAATCAAGTTAATACCAAATTCCAAGAGGATTTGGGGTTTACGATGGTAATGAGGGTAGCTTCTTCACGATGGCGGCTTGATGAGGGCTTCACACGACAGCTGCTTGACGGGAGACCATCAGGGCACACGAGGAGAGAAGAGAAAAAGGAACGGTAAGGGCTTGAGGAAGAAGAAGAAAAGGAATGAACCCAAAACAATATTGCTTAGTGTCCTTTTGGGATTATTCATTGATGGCCAAAATATAAACTTTTGTTCTTGACAGAGTAATGAACGTCAACCAAAATTTTTCCTGACGTTCATACCGAAAAATTCATTATTTCTCAATATTTTGATAGAACTTGCATTTTTTTGTGTTAACAAAGTTGTTTTTATTGATGTTTGTGCAATGAATATTTGTTAACGTGACTTTTTTTTTTTTACCGTTTTTGGGCATAAGCATCAAGAAATAAAAATTTTGTATCTCAATAAAAGTCAAATCTGTAGTAGTTTATTGTTACGAAACTGTATAAAAAACTAATAATAATCAACACTAACATGAAAGTAATGGATATTATTTTGCACTTCAACAAGCTGAAGGGCAAAAAGAAGCAAAGGTTTATTCTGCATTAAACATAGAGAAAAAAGAAAAAAAAAAAGAAAAAACACAAATGAAACATCAATACAAATTACAAACTTTCTTCTTCTTGTTCTTTTTCCCTTCTCATTTTGCTTGTCAAATGCAGGAGCCATTGTTACAATAGCATGGAGAACACTCAGAATCAGTTTTGCATGGTAATATCATAATAGGACAAACACGAGGAGGCGGTGGCGTATCATAATAACTCGCTTCACCGTTGGTTGGGAGTTCAATCCCCTCATCCATGGCAGCGGTGACAGTGGCTGATCGAGCCATAACCACCATCACAACCACCATGGCCACCAAAGCAACCTTGTTTCTCATCTCCATATGTGATCTGATCTCTCTTTCTAGTATATAATGGTTTTCATTGGCTTTCCCATGCCTTGTATTTATAGCTGAAAAGAACAAGACAATTAATCAATATATATTGATCCATATCTTTTTTTGTTTAGTTTATTATTACAAAGGTTTGTTCATACATGAAATATGGCAGAATTTTCCCAATGTCTTCCATGTCAGAAGATAATGTTAATTAAAGGTTGTTGTCAATGGCGGCCATATTGTTTTTATTCTACTTCATCTACACGCCATTTTTTTTCTCATACGAGAGGGAATTAATTTATTATTAGGGATTTGAATTCTGATAAGATAACCTTTTTTGCAAAAAATAACTTTTGAGTCAAAGTTATAAAAAAAATATTTAAGTTTTGAAATCTACATTTTTCTTCAAATTTCCTTAAATTTTAAAATATTAATTGTTTAGATTAATTTTGAATCAAGTTTTTACTTGTTTTCTACATTTCAATACTTGCTAATGGTTGATGTTAATGTCCAATTAGTTAATTAAAAGTATTTATGAAGTTAAAATTTTAAATTACCTTTAGTAAGTATTGAAACTTAAAAAAGATATAGAATGTAACATTTTAGAACATAAAACTAAGAAGCAAAACTTAAAACAAATAAAATAATTTTTCCTTATAATAAAGTCAGATGAACTTTTCAACTTTTATATAAAGAGTTTGAGGGGTGAAGATTCATGAGAAGAGCTTTGTTTTTTGTCATTTTATTTTTCATGCAGAATAGAGAGATTTTTACTGCTTGACTAATTTGGATTATACATATAAACTTTTATGGTTTTGAAATTTAACTTTGGAAATCGATACTAATTAACTTTCAAAAACTTTTATAATTAATCCCATAGATTATTGTGTCGGCCCTAACATAAATCAAATAACAATCCTTAGCAAAACAGAGGTACATGATACACTCATTTGCCTGAGTACTTTACGACCAAAAATTCCAAACCGATGTCTCCTTTTGGTATGGTACCAAAAGCAAAGTTACGAGGGTGTATTGTGAACAATATCATATCATTGTGGAGATATTTGGGGATTTAGCTACTCAACATAATATACATTTCAGGAGCAGAGTTTTTCAAGACTAAGTGTCCTTCTAGTTTGTAGCTTTTAATGTCGGGATTCAGCGTCATAAGAGGAGGTTAGTTCCAGTGGGGAGCATCGTTGTGTGGGCACTTGATTGAGCAGATTAACAAACGATGGTGCTTGTGGTGAGGGTTTTGCTCGAGTCTTTTTAGTCTTTAGAGTGGAAGGAGGTTTTGTTGACTATGGGTGATTTTTGTTATGTTTGAGATGTTTTCCATGGTCTCTCTGATACCAAAATAAGGTTTTGAAACTCTGGAGTTGAAGGGTTTCTCACACTTGAATACATAAACCTAGCTCACTCACCATTATATAAGGCAAGAAGAAACAATAAAGTAAAAAACGAGAAGATTGTAACAACCTAACCACACCATTTGATGAGGGTTATTAGGTTAGGGAAAAGATTACAATCAACAAGAGAGATTACATGAAGATAAACAACAGTAAATTGGTGAGAACGACATTATTATATAGTCAATAAGATCCTAATACTTCTGCAACATATGAAAAATAATTAATTAAGGTTGAGTGGAAAATCCTCCTTTTGCCTCTTCCATATTTCCATTTTCTTCTGCCTAACAGCTTCCAAAAATATGCTCAAAATCATTCTAGATATTACTGGAGAACAATCACGTTTATTGAATTAAAAAAAATATAGTCAATAAGAAAGGCTTTCCTTCTTAAAAGTTTACCAGATTAATAGTTTAAGCTTTTGAGATTCGGTAATTTACCATAATAGAATAATTGAATTTTTGAAGAAAACAACATATAATCAAAAGATATATACAATCATTTTTTAAAATAAAAATGCATCGATAGTCCAAGTCCACTCAAAAAAATTTAAATAGATTGCTACGAACAATTCTCAGGAAACATCGATGAATTTTGTTAAAGTTGTTCCGTAATGATTAAATTAAAAGATGTCATTGCTTACAATTTTTGTACCTTACCTCTGGTTTACTGTCTGCTCAGGTGATTAGTTTGATATTGGGTGAAATTTTTATATATGGTTCTAAGTGGACTGAGACTTCTCTTCTAGAAATTCATGTAGTTTATTTGTGAGTTTGATTGTTGTTCTGTGAGTGTCTTGGTCGACGACTATACTATGAGAACTTCTTCCTTTTTAACGATATACTATCTTTGAAAACAAAATTCTAATTTTGGTTATGTTTATCTGTTTTTGATCTTGAGAGAATAGTTGTTCATTACTTGGTCTTTGCGTTGAATTGATAGGCGCCCTCCATAGTTGACACCACACAGTATCCAATTGGCTTTATACAATATGAACTTTACCAAAAACACCCTCATCCAAAACCACATTACAAAGATATTTCCTTCACAAAATATGAAGGATCGAAATGGAATTTCACACTCACATTAACTCATTATCATCCTCCAACCCACTTCCAAAATCTTATTATAAAACCACATTTTGTTATGACTTTTGTGTATATGCTTTTCATTTTCTCTTAAAACACAAAGAAGAATAAAGTTAGGATAATATGGAGGGTTTAATTCCTTATCTTTTCCATGCAATGAAGAAGCAAAAGCCACGCCACAGCTATAGAAGCCAATCCGTAGGTTCAAGCAGAAGCTACCATCTATTGATCACTGCCAACGATGAGTCCTCGCACCGACGAACACGATCGGATTACCAGCCACCAACATTCGAGTTTTTGGACCAACGATCGACAATGCAAGAACTAACACATTCCCGCAGTGTCAACAAAGTCACCTTTGGATCATCTACTAAAGCTAATAATGGATTTGAATCTAACTTCTATTCTTATGCTGGTCAAGTTTCAAATAGGCCTGCTTATAATTATGGTAATCCTCCTCGTTGAAAAAAATTTAGCAACATGTGAGGAGGAATATTATTATTATTTAAAACTCTAATTAGCAATTTGGAAAATGTTTTTTTTTTTCTTTTTTCTTCTTTTTATTTGTTGAATTGTAATATTGTTTGGTGAAGATCAATGTGTAAAGAGGTGGATCTCTCCATGAAAATATGGTATGAGTAGCCATCTTTTATGAATTTGAAATTGTACATTAAATTTGTTGGAAATTGCATATTCTTTTATTTAATTTGGTTTGAATAATGAAGCCCCCATCCAAATTGTAGTGGACAAAAGTTTGAATTTTGCAAAAGAATTAAATCGATCCCTCCTTCCCCGACTTCACGTGTATATATATATGTGTGCGCGTGCTAAATATTATTTGTGAACAAGTTTTTGCCAACATAAACATATATTGATAGAAGTGAAGCTTCAATTTGAAAATGGGGTAAACGTTGTTTTAACATGCGTTAGAAACAATAAACTCTAACCATCAACTACGTCGAAATCACTTTAGCAGTCAACTTTGGAAAAATGGCAAGTGAATCTAACACAGAACACAATATCAAACACGATATTTGTCACAAGTAGTATATGTACGGCAAGAGGACTGTCACAAAAGCAAACAAAAAATAAAAATAAAGACAGAAAGATTGATAACCGCCAGTTCGATACAACAATGATTTTACCTATAAATTCAGCAAGAGCAACATTATCAAGAATGTCATCAGACGTTGCATGAGACTCAATAAGTATCCCAACACAACAAAAGATAAACTTTGTGAGGACAACAATATGAACAACATATCGTTTTACAACCTTGACAAGTATTCACCATGTTTCTAAGAGATAAATTTGACTCATTCTAACTTTTCTACCTTGAAAATTAAATCTTTAGTTGCTTTAAGATAGTTTTGTATATAATTTCATTGTGTATAGGGATGCTACAAACATGAAGGAAAATATTAGAAGTTTACGAGCAACGATTTATCATAAGATCGTGCGTACTTGTCATGATGAGAAACTCATCACTATCATCAGTCACTGGACTTCTATTTTACCATAGTTCCATTATAATAAAATCATATCTTCATGTTTTGAATGACAACCATTTCTTGTTTAATGTTTATGTGGTCAGATGCTAATATTTAACCTTGATTAAGGATATGAATCTAAAGAAACAAAAGGTTAGATTAATTACTTTGGTTAACATGTTTGTGAACGTTGTCTTCACATTGATAAATATTGTTTTTAATCAACTTTGGAGTAAAATCATATTGCATAACTAATTAGATCTTGTTATTTAATTAATTACTCAGAACAAGTTATTATAAATCTTAACTAAGTAGGAAATTACAAATCGAAATCGCTTATAGGAATCTTACTAATAATTTTTACGTTTTACCTATTTACTTTTTCTGTTCTGATTTGCCTTCTACTATCACCATTCACTTTTTATTACTTTTTAATTTCACAGCAAATATCAGAACTCTCTTTCCATATTTATTTTATACCATAAGCAATTTAGTAAAAAGAAATTACAGGTTGTTTGTGGTTTGACTTCTACTTCAACTACTACATTCAAGGTAAGTATAATAGTTATAAAATTATTTTGGCACAAAATTAGGCTACAAATGTCGTTTGTTCACTCCTCTTGGTGTTGCTCACCATCGTTGGTGGAGTTTGTAGGCTTCACAAAGTACCTTATAGTCTAAACACAGTCATCTCATGCTTTGGTTTGAAAAGTACTTTTCCACGGTAATGACATTGTTTGGTTTTATTACTAGTCATCATCACTAACTTTTGATTAATAATAAATCTCTACCTCTTTCTCTAGTTTTACAATATTGAGTGATGCTAGTGATTATTAAGCAAAATACCAATTTTAGAGTATATATATATGTAGAGAGTATATACACACATACACACATATATGCATGCATATATATATAGAGAGAGATATATACTCATTTCACGACTATTATTATGAGATAATTACGAGAGACGACTTCACAAACTAAATGCCAAAATAAGATCTTTGAAACTCCAAAATATACTGTAATCTTCTTCAAAATTAAAGTATAGTAAAAGTAAACCCAACCACGTGGAAGAAAGTTTCCATGCACAATTCTGAAGTGGCAAAACATAGAAAGTGTAAAAATTACACAAATTGTGCCATTGCCAGCCAGATGGAGGATAGATCCCACATCAGTTTCAATTTTCAAAACCAAATTAAAACGTGTAAGAAAATCTCAAACTTCCACACAAATTAAAAACCCCTGCATTTAATTTTTTTTGTAAACATAATCCCTGAAAACAACCTCTTTCACTTCTATAAATGGGAACCAATTAACAAAACCAAACATGAAACAAAAAGAAAAAGAAAAGAAAACATTGAAGAAATATGGAGAGCAAGAAGATTGTTGTGGTGGCAATAGTGGCAACGATAATAATGCAGGCGGCGATGTCGTCATCGGCTTCTTTTGTCGTCGATGACAAGGACTCGATAAAACTCGTCACCTACGGTCGAGCTCAAGCGGATCAAGATATGAATAATGGATGCCCAAGAAAGATGATGATAAAAGGATGAGTGTTTAAGGAAGAAGAAATGGTGTGTCCTAGAATCCTTATGAAATGCAAACATGACTCTGACTTCTTACTTGATTGTGTTTGCCTAGAGGATATTGGATATTGTGGTATTGGTTAATTATATCGTACCTCTTTGTTATAATGAGGATCACTAGCTCTCTCTATATGTGATCACTCTCTCAGTTTCAACAATATGCATAAATAAAATCTGTGTAATGTTTGGGATATTTTATATTTTGGACACATTTTCAAAGTGAAAAACATGCATGTGGATAAGTTATTCTTTAGTCAACCAGTACTTTATATAAAGTATTTGGGATACACGTCCAAAATTTGCGTCACACAAAGATAAGTATTTTAGACCTTCGCTTCACCGTCACATTTGCATGATATCAAATTTCAATATTTTCTTCGTTCTCCATCTTATTATTATTACTAGAAACAAAATTCATTTAAATAAATAATATTAATGTTGTTCACTTTGAAAGAAGAAGCCATATTGATTTTAACGTTTATTTCACCTGAATTACTTCAAATATTAATAAAGTTTTTTCTCATTTAGTTTATATACCATGAACACATCTGTCGAGCTCCTTTTCAAACCCACCCTGCTTGCATTAGGTTGCATATTAGTATTTAACTGATTGGATTCGGTTTAATATTCAAAACTCTTAGTTCTTCTTATATATGCTATAATTTTCCCTTTCTTTTCTTCTAAAAGATTATAAACTAATTAATTAGTTTTTTAAATATATATTATTCTTGATAAAGCAAAATGAAGAAGAGACACATAACATAACCCGTCTTCCATCAAATACGAACTTTGTTATATAATTATATCATCATTAACCTTCTCGTGAGAGAGAGAGAAAGAGAGAACAAACATAGTGATTTTAGAGAACCCAATCCCCACAATGGCCAGCGGTGTAACAAGCACAGTCGGAAGGGCAGTCTTTGTGAGATTTGCAAGCCTTACCTTTTACCAAACATACTCCATTTTCACCATTTTTCACAACATTTTTTCTTGGGGAAGCATGGCTACCGCCGTCCACCAAGGCTCCAGCAGCCACATTCTCAGTCGTTATGGTGGAGTCAGCTAGAGTAGCGATCATAAAGACCACCATCACCATCACTACCACCACGGTCGCCACAGTGTGGGTACTATTCTTCTTGCTCTCCATTTCCTTATGTGATTTCCTCTTCCAAGCTTTTTTTCCAACTTCAATTTTTTTGCCCGTAGGTTTTTGGTATTTATAGAGAAGAGATTATTCTATGTGGTTAATTTTCAAGAGGAATATTTACAAATTTTTGTTTAAAATAAAGGGAAATTTTAAAATTAGCAAAATTGCATAGAGTGAGTTTTGTCGGTTCAGGTATAAATATTTTGTTTTCTTTATTATTCTGATAAGAACTTCTGAAATCAACATAATAGCTGAACGTTTATTATCAAAATTAGATACTTGAAAAGTTAAACCAAACATCATATTGTGGATGAATTATAAAACCAAGAATAGAACAATAAAATGACAGTAAGCTAGACAATAAAGGATGAAACTCTAACGGGCGTGGCAAAAATGTTGGACCCAGTTCAACTTCTGGACCATAGAAGAGACCAACACTTAGTCGAAGAAACCCCTAATTTGATAAGAAAAAAGGGAAGAACCGGAACCTGTAAAAATAAGACGAGAATGCGTACGCTCTGGGCCAACTATAGTATCAAATATTCTTATCTTTCTCCTCCCAACATTTTAATTTAAACGTCAAAGTTGGTTGTGGTTTACATCACATCATGTCCAAATTTTTCCTTGCTTACATGTATCGTTGTTGCCTCGTGGAGATTAAAAACGGTTTATGCTTGGCAAAATTTTGCATCAACAAACACTAATATTCATGATCTCAAAATGATATAAAGGATTTCAAAGGATTGAGTATTTTTTAGCACCACTAACTGATCTAGAACAGAATTTTTTCATACAAAATGACAGCATTGTTAACAACTGTAATAAAAGTGAAAATAACAGAAGATCAAGTGTGGTGGTTCAAGACCCGTTTCTGCTTATATAGGTATATATATATATATATGCTGCTGTATCATAAAGAGTTTCCAATTAAGTGAATACAAAACATCCCATCTTGACCAGGGAAGTTGCAACAGTGACATACTATTGCTAATACACTCCTATTAATGCATTTATAAACTCTAATAGTGAGATAATGCTTTGAACCTAATTGTGCATTATCTTTATTTATATATTGTATTATATTTTTTAATACTTTGAACCTACTCAACTATATTTACATCCATCCCTTGATAGATGAGCTAAATTAAAGAATTGGGTCATAAAATATGTGTAAGCTGTATTTACATTAACTATATTTACTCAACTATATTGCTCGTCGACTCGACTCAATAAATGAAGATGACTTATAGCCCCATGTTTATTGTACTACAAAAGCTGTAAAAAATAATGTGATAAAAAGACAAAAAAGAGCAAAGAAAAAGGCTCTCGTTTCTTTTAATTCAATGTCTTCATATAATAATAGAAGATATTATATGTATTAATGAATATGTATATATCTTGTACTCGAGGATATAACTTAGCTGTCTGTTTGTCAACCTTCTTGATAACGTTTGGTAAATGTTTTTATCATCCATATCCATATATATTATATGTATGTAAATATATTTCTTTCAATTACCATCGTGTTTGGTTGGTTTTTCATAAAAAATAAAGAACAAGAAACGTTCATCACCATATATATATATATATATAGACATATATAGAACAGTTTCGATTTTTTATTTTTGTAAAAGAGAAAAAAGTGGACTCGTTTAATAATCATTTTCGTTTTTCGTTTTCTATTTCTAAATTACTTAAAGAAGATGTTTGGAAAGGAGGTTTGAAAATGTTGTTTTTGGTTTCTATATTTGACTTTGTATTCATTTGGTCATTTTCGTAAGCAAAATTGAACTTTGCCTCATTGGCCGTCGGGGAAGGTTACGTTCATGCTTCAACCTAATACGACCCCTATTTCAACAAATAATTAATATGATTCATTTATTTTTAAAATTTTAAAATTTCAAATACTCTAAAGTGTGTAGTTTTCAAATATATATGTAGTAAAATAATGATAGATTATGCGATCGAGTACTATCTATATATCACGATGGATCTACGTAGTAGTTTATTGCAATCTATCATTGATAACCTATGATGTTTTGTTAGACTTTTAAATATTTTGAATCGTTTGTTAATGAAAATAATTTAGTATATATGTTTAGTTTTGATTTTCCACAAAATTTACAAAAACAATATAGCAGAGTTTTATCATAAAATGGAGTGTAATAATTTTTTTTAATAATTTTTTTATGTGAAGCATAAGCATATTTTTTTATTATTTTTTAAAAACTCTTATTTTTTAATTAAGCGAAGGAGAAAATTAAACATCACCAAATATATAATAATAATAATAATAATAATACAAACATTTATAAAAAATAAATTAATAGATAAGTCTTACCCACGTTTGAAATACACAATTTAATATGTAATTATAAATACTATGTGTTAACATCATCAAAATTTGAATTTAATTAAATTAAGGAAAATGACAATCCTATCCTTGTCCATTACCAAACTTGATGAAAATTTAATATTGTAATAAAAGAGTTCAAAATATTTTATAAATATAGAAAATTTCACTTTTTATTAACGATAGATCGAGATAAACTCAGACAAACATTTAGATTTTTATGAGTGTAACATCAAGTAACATTTTGTTATATTTGTAAATAAACTATTCTCTAGACGTTAACTCGTGAAGATAAAGATTCAATATTTCATAAAGCGATGAAAAGAAAAGATAATCCTCCTCCCATTTTGTGCATCCAAGAAGATAAGATTTTGTTGCATGAATTTATGATTGATCTCACAAGAGAGAGAGATCAGATTTATTTTGGAAAAACGTGGAAACAGGAAAGACTAAGGAAAAAGATACAACACAAATGTGCAGCTTCAACCAACGAAATCTCCACAATGTCCAGCAGTGTAGCAAGCACAACTGTCGGAGAAAGGGTCACAGCCGCCGTACTCAGGATTGCACGGCCTACCTATTATGGGACAAACTCCGTTTCCTTTCCCATTTCTCATCATTTTGTGTGGAAAAGAACTGGCAGCATGGTGGTCGGTGACGAGTTCGATCATCGTGATCTTCTCCGTAGGAGAGGCTGATTCGACAACAGTAGCAATCAGAAGCATCATCACCGTCATCGTGGCCACGGCCAAACCAATGTTCTTATTCATCCTCTTCATTTTCTTACTATTTTCTTTTCTCCTTCCTCTCTTTCTATATATTATCTTCCTCCCTATGCTTTGTATTTGCCTTCTATTTATAACCAAAAATGTGAAAGGCGAGAGCTTCAATAATTCATTTGCATATTTAATTTATCTCTGCTTAGTGTATAATTATTTTAAGGTATAGTTTGAATAATCCTAAATACTATCTTATCCCAATACATATTTAATTTATATTTTAATAATAGATCATCACTTTCAAACCACTCCTAGTTCTTATCCTCAAAATCAACTAAAATAAATAACAATAATAGCAAGGGACTTGTCAATATATAATAGATCTTAGTACCTTAAGAAATGACCCAAGTTTGGAATCATCTATCAACTATTGTGTCCAACCTCTTATTATATAATATTAGCATGTGCAATAATGTTTACAAATTTATTACTTTTGAAGAGATTTCTAGAGGATGTGGATATGTAGGATTTTGGTATAATTATTATAAGTGCAGTTTGTAGAACTTAAGCTTCTCTTAAGTATATATGACTATTAGTGGTATAGAATTTAGACTTCCCTAAACTTAACACGACTCCTTGTTTGAGGTTAATCTTTCATGAAGGAATTAAATCCCAATTTGAGGAAACGATTCAGTTTCCTCAATTTTATTATAGAAAAATATAGAACCTAATAAAAGATACCTTAAGCATGCTTTTGAAGATTGAAGGGTAGAGTAATTATACCTTTGTAAAAATCGACACTAAAATAGTCTGCTTTACATATCTTTCGACTTCAACACAGATTATTGTAGTCTAAATTATTTCAATCTAAATGTCGATTATTTTAGTTGGAGAGACTATAACGGTCAATTACACCCCGCGAGCACATTGTCAACACTGAAATTTCTGAAAGTTTTGATTATCCCATTCTAATCTATCTATCTTCATCATTTCTTCAACTTCAACTAAGCAAATAATTAGTAAAATTTGTAGAAGAGTTTGAGGAGAACTATCATGAAAAGTAAAACCTTGATGCTGGAGATGTGATTCTCAGTGGTGTAAAACCTTGACCCAAAAAAAAAAGAAATAAAAAACTGTAACGACTCTCTTTTATATAACCTGATCTACTCATCTGTTTCTCAAGAAAGTTTTTAGGTGGATTTGTAAGATTATAAATGATCATTTTTGTTAAAAAATAGAATAATGTAATCTATTAACTAATCAAATGATACTATATAGAAAGTTCATTCAATTCCTAAACCAAATGATATATAAAAAGTTCTTTAAGTGGAAATTTCCCTTTGTCATTGTTTACTCTTTTCCTCATTGCTCTTTGTATTGAGGAAAAGAGTAAACAATGGTTGGCTGCTGTTGACTAATCTTTTAAGTGGAAGTTTGCACACTAATTACTCTAAGTCGTGTGAGTTGAGTTTTGTTGTATTTGTAAATAAATTATCCTCTAAACGTTAACTTATAAAATAAGGCTTCAATATTTTACAAAACAATGAAAAGAAAAGATAATCCTCCTCCCATTTTGTGCATCTAAGAACGTGAGATTTTGTTACATAAATTTATCATTGATCTCACAAGAGAGAAAGATTTATTTTTGAAAAACATCGAAACAGGAAAGACTAAGGAAAAAGATACAACACAAAAGTGCAGCTTCAACCAACGTAGTCTCCACAATGTCCAGCAGTGTAGCAAGCACAACTGCCGGAGAAAGGGAAACAGCCGTAAGCAGGATTGCACGGCCAACCTGTTATGGGACAAACTCCATTTCCTTTCTCATTTCTCATCATTTTGCGTGGAAAAGAACTGGCAGCATGGTCGTCGGTGACGAGTTCGATCATCGTGATCTGCTCGGTAGGAGAGGCTGATTCGATGACGGTAGCAAGCAGAAACATCATCACCATTTTATGGCCACGGCCAAACCAATGTTCTTATTCATGCTCTTCATTTTCTTACTATTTTCCTTTTCTCCTCCTCTCTTTCTATATATTATCTTCCTCCAATTCTGTGTTTGTATTTGCCTTCTATTTATAACCAAAAATGTGAGGCGAGCTTCATTAATTCATTTGTATATTTATCACGTTTGAATAATGAATAATTATTTTAAGGTATAGTTTGAAGAGTCCTAGTCCTATCTTATCCCAATACATATATTTTAATAGATCATCTTTTAAACCACCTCCTAGTTCTTATCCTTAAAGTCAACTAAAATAAATAAACCATAGCAAGGGACCTGGAAATAATAGATCTTAGTACCTTAAGAAGTGTGACCAGTTTGGAATTATGTGTATCGACTATTGTGTCCAACCTCTTATTATATAATATTAGCATGTGCAATGATATTTACAAATTTATTTACTTTTTGAAGAGATTTCTAGAGGATGTGAAGGTAGGATTTTGATAAAATATTATTATACATGTTGTTCCACGTGACAAAGTTCAAGAAAGTCAAGCGCTTATAACGTTGTACTTATTTGTTTACACTCAAGATTGATAATCGTAGAGATACTTTAGTAATCAACGTCTAAACTCCACCTAGATGTGAGCCTCCCTATCTTCAGAATTTAAGCGCTCTTCCTAAGCTTATGACTATTAGTGGAGAAGAATTTATAATGATTAGGGACTGTATTGACACAAAAATTGTCTAAATAAGTAAATATATGGGATTGTTTTTACTGATTTGCAGCCCTAAGAATGGAGAAATAATTGATCCATGAAGTTGAGGTAGGTTGGAATGCTTCGAGGAGCTGAGTTCACGTTTTCTGCTTTGGAATTACACACGTTGTAAGTAAAAGTTTTCTTAATTACTTTTCTTCTTTTGATTTTACAGAAACGAAAAGAAAGGAAATTTGTTCTCTCTCTCTCTCTACGTTACTCTCTTCAGAGAAACCTGATCTCAAGCTTCACTATGATCATTTGCACAAATTTGAAGGAGGAAATACACATGCAAATAAAGGAAGTAAAAAAGAAAAAGAATATGAACAAGGAGATGTACGTGGCTTGGCAATCGACGACCTACATCCACGGAAAGGGGAACTTTTCTTTATTTCTTGAAGCTACACTCTCCAAGATGAGTAAATTTCAGTTCCTTACAGAATTTTCACACACTAATTAATTTTAATAGAGCAAAGATCTATTTATATAAGACAGATCTGTTACGTAATGGTTGTTGTTATGAACTGTTTATATTAGAAAAAAAATAAAATAACAGTTGGAAATCAATTATTCTTCAGATTTACATGTTTGGCAGTCGCTTAAAATGGAACAAGATAAGAAAGATATCCTCAAAGACCATAGTGACATAGAAACAACAACACAGCTTGATGGGATATCACATATTGCCACGGATATGATCGCACTAACTCATAGACACGAGAGAAAAGTGATGTATGAGAAAGACACACAACAACCATGCATTTATTTTCACAGAATAGAAAATACACTAACAAAAACACAGTAGAAGATACGATAGGACACGGCTAAGAGTCAACCACAATAGCCGTTCGGTTTGCAAGTACAGCCACGGTAGCAATCGCGGTCGGTTTTACACTTCATAAGGATTCGAGGGCAGCCAGGTGCAATATCCTTTCCAATATTTTTTGAGTACTCATTCACTCCGTCCGAAACTAATTGAATGATCTCAACATCCACGCCCAAACCGTCCGACTCAGTAAAACTAGCCATAACCAACATCCCCATTACTGCAACTAAAGCAACTTTTTTCCACTCCAATTTTTTCTCTCTTTCTTTGCTTTCTCTCTCTTTCTTGACTGCACCTCAGTGATCTCTTAACTCTCTCTACTTATAGACATAACAACTAATTCCGGTGCATTGTTTTTATAGAGAAATTGTCAAAAGAAAAAAAAAAGAAGAAAGAAAGAATCAAACTACTTGCACTAAAAAATCAAGTAGTGTATTAAATTCAATAATCTATCTATCTTCATCATTTCTTGTCCTTCAACTAACCAAATAATTAGTAAAATTCGTAGAAGAGTTTGAGGAGAACTATCATGAAAAGTAACACTTTGATGGTGGAGATGATATTCTCAGTGCTGCAGAGAACTTTGCATATTGAGACTAATTATGATTGATTTATCAATAAATATAACGTTAGATCAAGTATAATATTTTATCATATAGTTTAATATTGTATATAAAACTCCAAGAATATTAAGTGTCTGAAGTAGAGAGACTTGGGATGGAGATAGCAGCAGCACGTGGTTTTCCCAGACACTATTTTCCTTCTTTCAAGTTCCAATAACTTTATGATACCAAAAAAGCCACATTCCAATATTTAATTGCAAAGTGATAATTGTTATTATTACTATTACTTCAAATATAAGAAAGATAGCTTCAAGAGCTCCTCAAAATTAGTGAATATCAAACCTAGCTAATTCAACAAAACATTAAAAAAAACTGTTTATCAATTTCGAGAGGGTTAAGTTATATTTTTTAAAATAATGGAAAAACTAGCAAGCCACAGTACTTTCCAAAGAAATCTAAAAAATGGTGTTATAAAGTAGTGTACCTGAAACAGAATTATCATTAATCCAGACATATACTTCGTAGTCGGTAGTTGGCCAAAATGGAATAGCAAATATGGTTTTGGTGCAATAGCAAATGTTGAAGGACTTTCTCATGGAGTTGATGCGATATTATATTGGAAAGAGAGGGAGGTTTAGTGAAGAGTACTCGAAATGTTTATGGAGTTCAGTAACTGCTTTGGCCAAGTATCTAGTCTTCCACAACCGAAGTAAGCACAATTTAATACACACGAATTAAAAGTTTTAAGCTTATCCTTTTAAAGTTCATAAACTAATTAAATACAAATTTGAAAAATTAAAGACTAAACTTTACACGGAGAAGGAAGAAGCTTTAGACCTACCAGGAATTGGAGAGCATCATACCATTGTGTCAGCTGATAGCCATTTTGAAACTAAAATGAGTTTGTTTATTATAATGATTTATGTATGTTATTTCTGCTGTCTCTTATTTATATAATACTTAGCTGTTAATCGTTAATTACTTATAAACTAAAATTTAATCCAGAATTATTCTCTTTAATCACTTAATTTTCTCTTATACATTTATTAGATGAAGGATTTGGGCCTATGGTAAATTTGCCTCGACTTCGAAGTTAAATTTGAATTATTTTTCTATTCATTTGCTTAGAAACTTTAGATCCATATTGTAAGAAATAACCCAAGATAGCCTCATACATTACATCCATAATGTCGACACTCGTCCCCCCTGTACACAGGAAAGGAGCCAAATAAAAAGGGGAACACAACACACCCACACCCAAACTTTTTAGAAAAAACTTACACCTCCAAACCTCACATATTAGCTAGAGAGGGAGTTTTTGCTTGTCCCACAAACTAAACTCACCATTGAACCATATTTCTTCAACATTTCCCAGTCAAACTAAATAATTACTTACCCAAATAATCCATGTTTCCACCAGTGGACTGGCAAGTTGCTTGGCCAACAAAATATTGATTCAAATCAATCAAGCTTGAAATCTCTGTAAATTAAAATAGGATGAAATTTTTTCATATATTCCTTCCCAACCCATGAGCTTCCCCTTCCATTATTCCACATCTCTCCTCTGTTATTTCATCCCTCTACTATAACTAAATAAAATATATATAAATTTTAGCTTGTTTTCTTTTCTTTTCTTGCATTTAAAATTTTAAAAGATAGATATCCCTAAGTACAAAAGGAAATTGAGTCCTTAACGAGTCGGACTTATATAAAGCAAATCACGTTGTCAACAAAAACCTCTTTCATATGTAGGGTGTGATAGGATTGGATTTCAAATATAATATAAGTTGAATTGTTTTAAATAATGTGAAAAATATGGTGGGAAAGTCGTAGACGGGTCGACAACCCCGGTGAAGTCGTACACTACTCCCGTGACCCTGTGCTTATTTTTACTAATTTGCAGGTCCAAGAATGGAGAAAGAACTAATCCATGAAGTTGGGGTAGGGTTGGAGTGCTTGGAGGAGGTTAGTCCACGTTTTCTGCTTTGGAATTACACACATGGTAAGTAAAACTTCTCTTACTTTTCTTCTTTTGATTTTACAGAAACGAAAAGAAAGAACATTTGGTCTTTCTCTCTCTCTACTTTACTCTCTTCAAAGAAACCTCTCAAGCTTCACTATGATTTGCACAAATTTGAAGGAGTAAATACACATGCAAATAAAGGAAGCAAACAAGAAGAAGAATATGAACAAGGAGATGTACGTGGTTCAGCAATCGACGGCCCACATCAACGCAAAGGTGTTTGTTATAAAATGATGTAGTTTAGAATAAGGGACACTTGAAAAAAGAAAAATAAGTTATAATAATTAAGTTCATAGCACACATTTTATTATTTGAGAAAATGGTAAAAATGAAGTCCAAGAGATGTAAAATGTCACAAATGCCCTTGTTACTAATATAAGTTTGATACACTTTATACACTCTGATACACCTTATACATTCTGATAATTGTACTGCGGTCAATAAATTCTGAAGAGTCTGAATTCGTCTTTGAGAAGATTCAAGTTTACCGTCAGAAAAAAACCTGAGTTTATATGTTACATATGTTGAATCGCAATAATATTTCTTACCTGAGCAAAGAAGCTCCCAAATATAGGCCGTATTAGTCAAACTGGGTACTCTAGGTGCTTTGATCGGTGCAATTGCCGTAGCTATACAATTGCCGTAGCTATACATGTAGCTATACATGTAGTTAAATACTTTTGATATAGCTAAAGGTCATTTAACCTTTGTTATGTTAGCAATTCTTGAAGTTAATCACATTAATCATAGCTGGAGGATATTTTATTTATCATCTCACTTGTTTTTTCATTTTTCAGTTTTAAAAAATAAATTTTGAGTGTTTAACCATTAATCTAAAACTGAAAAGTTTAAATTTATGGAAGAATGGTTAAAGAAAATGAAACTTAAAAGTTGATGGAAGGAGATAGGGAAGATATCCTCAAAGACCACAGTGAGATAGAAAACATAATAAATATTACAACAAAACAGCTTGATGGGATATCAGGCATGCCACTGATATGATCACACTAACTCCATAGACACGAGAGAAAAGAGTGATGAGAAAGACACACAACAACCATGCATTTATTTTCATAAAATAGAAAACACACACATACAAAGACACCGTAGAAGATCCGAAACATCACGGCTAGGAGTCAACCACAATAGCCGCTCGGTTTGCAAGTACAGCCAGGGTAGCAATCGCGGTCGGTTTTACAATTCATAAGGATTCGAGGGCAGCCAGGTGCAATATCCTTTCCAATATTTTGTGAGTATTCATTCACTCCGTCCGAAACTAATTGAATGATCTCCTCATCCACGCCCAAACCGATTGACTCTGTAAAAGTAGCCATAAGCAACATCCCCATCATTGCAGCTAAAGCAAATTTTTTCCACTCCATTTTTGTTCTCTCTATCTTTGCTTTCCCACTCTTTCTTGATAGAGTTTTTTAACTCCTCTTTGTGTTATTTGTATCAGGGTAAAGATAAAAAGACAAAATAGGTGGAGGAAGAGGATTCCCACAAACAAGAAAAAATATCTTGTCAAAAGTTAAGTAGAATGAAAGGTGGAGAAGAGGCCACATGAACCTTCTTTATTACACGAGGCAGAGGATCAACTCACCATTTTGGTCTTTTACCTGCACTTCATAGATAGACAGAAAAAATAAAGAAATGAAATGAAATGAAAGAAAAGAAAAATAAATAATATGGGTGAATTTTGTTTTTATGAAAAAGTTAGGAGAGTTTATAATCACGTGGTGGAATCACAGATGTGTGACAGCCTTTTAGGTCATTGAATGTGAAACAAATTCAAAGACACATGTTATTTAGAATTAAGAGGATAAGATTCTCCAAATGGAAAAAAAGATTATATATATCAAACTCCAAGAGGCCCCCATATATTATTGGCATGGATGTTGATGGCAGCAGCTCGTGGCCTTTCCACACCGATTAAATATCAAAATAATGCACAATATAGTAGTTTTGAAATTTTTTACTTAAATACAGTTGATTTTGACGTTTTCTAGAAAAAAAAAAGAAGAGGACCGACTCACCCTATTTAAAATAAATAAATAAAATGATAAGGACTCGTCCTATTAAAAAAAATAAAAAATGTGAGATATTTATTTACTAAAATATAGCAATATTTTTCCTTCTTTTTCTCCGCGAGTCTAGCCCAATGCTTCTTTCTTTTATTTTTTATTTTTTAGTTTTTTATATAAATTTTATGGCTTATTTATTTTATTTTTTTTGTAATTTTCCATATACATTTTTATCCCCGCGGCTTCTTCCTCTTTTTTTATATTTATTTTTCATATAATTTTTTTCTTTTTTCTTAAATTTTTCATATAATTTTTAAAATAATTTTTTTCTTAAAAAATAAATTCTACTAACTCAAAGAAATTCGAATTTTATGTGTATTTGAATAATTGACAAAATAAATTAAAAAACAAAAGATAATGTTAATACTTCTCTTAAAATTTCACTAAAATCTGAATATCAAATTTCAAGAGTAGAGTATTGGTATAATTTGACAAAATAAATACCTCATAAATAAATACAACAAATAATAATGTTAATAATTTTTTTAAAATTTTGTTTAAATCCTTTGGTATATTCTAAACAAAAATAAGATTTTTGGTAAAATAAATAAACAAATACAATAGATAAGGTTTTATGAATACGAGTGAGTTCAAAATAAATAAATTCTAAGTATTTAACTTAACGATATGAGTTATATAGAAGTATAAAATTATAAGTAAGTATGTTTATTCGACCAGAAATAATCAAGTGTAGTAGATTTTTTTGTAAAAAATGTATAATATTATTTATTTATTTGTTAAATTTGACTGGACCCATCGTTTCATTAGAATATTGTTAATTTGTTCCTAAGGTTTCTTCTTTCTACTAACAATTTGTATTTATTGTTGTTCCTTTTTATTTTATTTTTTAAGAGGAAAGAATGTGATTGTTTTTTTATTTATTTATTTGATTAATTTAATAAATCAAATAAAATTAAATTACAATATTGAAATTAATAAAGCATAAATGTAAATTAAATTTATTTTACAAAAATTTTGGAGATTCAACCTTCCATTTATATTTCTAAAACAAGAAAAACAAGAAGAATGTGTGAATCAATAATATTTATATATTAATTACTAACAAATTTATTATATGTATTTTGAAAACTTATTCACGTAAAGTTTGTTTCAAGAAAATTATTACGATTATTTAAAAAAAATCAGTCGAAGTTAATTTCAAATAACTGAACAGATTTAATATAGCATTTCACAAAATTTAAAAACATCTCCTAAAATTAAAAACAAAATATGACTATACTTGATTTATTGGTTGTACAGAGATTAAAATTTAATATTTAAAAAATACATATACTAACACTGAATAAGATCCAATATTCCAAAGTAAAAGAAACCAAGAGAAAAATTATTGTAAATGATATTATTTGTTTAGTTAGTTTTTTTTATTATTTTTTTTGTAAGTTGGAAACTATAACTACAGAAAGATTGGTGAAATATAATAGATAACCTCTAGTAATAATGGTAGTTAGAAAAATAAAAACTTATAATTTCTAATTTTGACGGTTTGAAAGATTAAAATGCATAAAGAACCATATTTTGTTCCTTTTTTAAACGAAAAATGGTTGGAACCGAATAGGTAGTGTGAATAAGAATACACATATCAGACATATAATCAACAAGCATTTTAAACAACGAAAAAATAATTTTTATAATAAAATACTAAGACAATTGATTCAATTGATAAAAAAAAACTTATAAATTGAAGGGCAGTTCTACTATTGTCTTTCAATTTGTTTTTTCAGTTAATCAAAAAACAACGAAATTACACCCAAAAAATGTAAATAACATGATAATATGATGTTGTTTGTTATATATAGAACATAATACGAGAAAAATATACTTGTTTGTCCTTTTTTCAAACCACCACTAAATCTACAAATATAAAATAAAAATATAGTAAATAATTTAGAAAAAATTAATTTAACATAAATAAATAATAAACCTTTTAGTGCGAAGATATAGGTGAGATCAATAAGATTTTTATGGAAGAAGTGAGGATTTTCCATAAAAATCTACTTGATCTTGGTTATATCTTCAAGTTTAAAATCTAAAAGAATTATTAACATTATTATTTGTTGTATTTATTTTGGAAGTTATACCATTACTCTACCCTTGAAATTTTTAATTTTAACGAAAAATATTTATTAACATTATTATTCATGTGTGTTCTTTTTTTTAATTATACCAAAAAAAATCTACTCTTGAAATTTGATATTTTTTTTTTAAATTTTAGTGTTATATATTTATAGCATTCTATTAGATTTTAGTGAAATTTTATAAGAAGTACACGAAGATAAAAAGATAAGTACACGAAGCAAGAAACATAACAAAAAGAACTAGAGATAAGTTCAAAGAAGATTAGAAAATTATACAAAAATTTGAAGATTTAAAGCAATAGAGCTAACATTGTAATTATTAAAAAGCTTTGATCTACTATTACTCTAATATCCGGTGAGAGCTTGAATATCTTCCCAAAGCTTGGCGATACATCTATTTTTGTTCTTGAAAATTTGAAAATTTTGTTCTTGTCTCAAGCCAAATATATGGACCTGAGCACAATAGCAACGTTGTTGAAGATGATAGTACCTTTTCTGTTTTTTGGTTTATATATGCCCAGATGTCTTTGCAAAGTGAAGCAGTGGTTATTTTTGCAGTGAATCAGCAGTTCAACCTTTTCCCACAGAGATTTGGCCAGGTGATACGTGATTTTGATTCTAAATTTTAATAATTGGATTATTTTAGTCTCCAATTTTGTAAATTGGGTTTGGGAAGTTCTATTTGTGCAATATATACATTAACTACTACTGCTGGGCAATGTGGTTTTCGGTGAAAAAGCAAACCTGAACTCATTCGTCAAGCTTACTTTGATGGCGATTTTCTTGACAGTGGAGGAAGTGGGGGAGAGAGAAGAGATATATGAGGCTAGAGGGAAATGTTTTATACTTAACCATGACTTAACAATGTAATATGTATAAAACATATATAATATAGCTATAGCTCTAACCTTCAAAGCAATGAAAGGAATTAGAGGCATTCATATAAACAGGGAAATTTATTAAAAGCTTACATATTATTCCTTGATGGGTGTTATGCACAAATTGATCATATACATCATTCATAGATTGAGTGATCAAAGTTACAAACTTTATTACCATAGAAATAGAAGAGAAGAAAAGAAAAAAAACACACACAGAGACAGCAAAAGATAAGATAGATTTAGGTATATATATAAGAGAGGTTTCAACCACAAAAGCCATTGGAGAGGCAAATGCAATCATTCATGCAATCATCATCGGTAGTGCACTCTTCAAGGATTCTAGGGCACATTCTACTTTCTTCATTCATCATCTTTCTTGGCAATTCATTTTTCTTCAAACCTTTCACAGACTCTGATTCAATGGCTGCATGACAATCCTCCACCAAAGCTGCCATCACCAGCATCCCCACCACAGCCAACATTCCAATTTTCTTCCACTCCATTTTTTCAGTTCGTTTCTTTTTTTTTTTTTCTCTTCTTATCTCTCTTATATTTTTTTTCTTTTTCTTCTAGCTATGCCTTTATATTTATACACACATAAGAACACAATGGCTGCTTTCAACATACTTGGTGTGTTTTTAATAAAGTTTATATTCATAATCACATGTACAATTGCATGGCCTTGTGACTCCTTCAAGACCATATATTAATTAATTATGTTCAATGTTCAAGTCATGCTGCTTTATATATATAATATTTCTTATTGGGCTGCTAATTATTCAGAATTGGTTTGTTTTTCAAAATTTTATTCTATTTTTTAGATTGAAGAATTGGTCAAAATATGTTTAATGGTATCTATAACATATTTAGATTGAAGCTAAGATAAAGCGCAGCCACCCTATTAGACTCATAAAAGTTAAAGTGAATAATACCTAATCTTCCAGAGATAAAAAAAAATGGAACAGAAAAAATGAAGTAGGAAAGATGGGTTTGTGTGGGAAGCTTCTACAGTAATGTCGGTGTTGTAGTGTCATTGATTGATTGTCGATTTTGTTTAGTTGAACAATATTGTGGACAAGAGATCGATGGAAGGTCAGTCAATTACCACTAAGTTTTAAACCTACTTTAGCAAACAATTCATAAAACACAATTATAGTAATATCGTTAGGCTTACTTTGACGATTTTCCAAGAGAGAAAGGAAGATAGTGGAGGAAGGGGAGAGAGAGAAGAGAGATGAGGAGAGGGAAATGTTTTATGCTTAATTTTTAAAAAAATTAAAAATGTCAAGTAATATTTAAAATAATTTTTAAAAAATTAAAAAATGTATAAAGTCATAATTATAAAGGCCTCTTGAACCTATTTTTTAAAAGTACAAAGAATTAAAATAATAATTCTAAGTTAGAAACCTAAGAGACTATACACTGTACCTATCCAAATTCCAAATTAATGAACTTGAAAAGCTAGTTTTTTCTAACAGTAGTGATGGTGTTATAGGTGATCATCATGGACTGAAATGTGTGTAATTGTACTCACAAAACACAAATATAAGAACGACATAAAGTTACGAAGAGAGTATGATACATGCCAAAAATGGCAACATTTAAGGACTAAAATGGGCCTAGGAAAACCAAAGGGGGTTGGTTTGGGGCTTTCCAAAGCCAATGATCAGTTCGACCTCCCGGGGCTGTAGTTACCAAATACCTAACTTGGCACAGTTTATAGAAATGTTCTACCTCAACATATCAGTTTTAGGCCCATTTGTTTATTATCCAGTTTTGCATGAAAATAGAGACCTCTTGTATGTAGAAATAAGAATGCTTAAGAGTAGCAAATAGCTTATTTCCAGGTAACAAGTTGAAAACTATAAAATCTTAAACAAACATGGAAATTGGATGTTTTTGCCAATTTGTATGCATAAATCGTTCCGACCAGACGAACAGTAAAAAAATCAAACCAAACAGGAAAAGGAAAGAGATGATTTAAGGAGTAAGATGAGCCAAAGATTGTTGGAGTGTGGCAGTGCTTGGTGATAATCATAACCATTAATTCAAGCTCGAACAAACTCCTTCAAGGTGGGTGAGGTGATTGAATTTGGTCGGCTATGTCATTTTCCAATTACCAAATTAGGTAGGGATTGAATTTGAATGGAGATTTTCAATTACCATAAATGCATGACACACCAGTAGTCCAAACAAACTAATTGTGTGTCAAAAATACGTTTGCAATTGAAGAAATTTTAAAAGTATATTTAAAGTTTCAAAATAGTTCTAATACGAAGGTTTTTATAAAAAAAGAAAAAAGAAAAGAAAAGAACGACATTAAAGGAAAGATTTTTTTTTTTTTTGAGTAGTGAACCAGATGGATGGCAGAAACCATATCATATTGCATCCAAATATTTAATTTTCATTTTATAAAAATGAGATAAGATAAGATATTCTTTGAATGACTCCCTAGAAGCTTCAATATTATTAAAAAAACAGTACTCTAAATAAATAAATAAGCCCTTCTTCCGTCTATAAATATTGGTAATGCAAAGCCACCCTCTTAGGTAGAAACCTAAAGAGAGAAAAATCCAAAGGGAAGCAAAGTGAGAAGAAAATAATAATGGAGATGAGTAAGAATTCAGTTGGGTTTTTTAAGAGGAAAGTGTTGATTATGATAGTATTGCTCTTGGGGACTGCAATTTCAGCCAACAACATGGTTGTCCGCAAATGCAATAGAAGTTGAAGGGAATGGAATTGGAATGGAATTGTTATGTTGCCAAGAAAAATGATGAAAAATGGATTACTCATATTTCAATATGGAATATGTCCCCTCTTATATGTGCCATGTAAAGAAGACTCCGACTGCATTGCAGATTGTGTTTGCAAAGAACGTGGTTATTGCGGTGGAAAAGATTGGTGATCTCAATCATATCATCTATTACTATTACAATTGCAACTCCTTTTTTTTCTCTCTTTGTCAACTATGTGATGGCTAGCTTTTACCCTTTCTTTCCATGCATAAATATTGATCGACTGTCATGTGTTTGTATGCATCTAGTTTACGGTAAATTTATTTGATTGTGGTCAACCCTGATGCCCGTAAAACAAAATATAATTGTAAGTGTAATGATGCATTTGCATGCTATGCCACACATAGATGGTATGTATTCTAATGCTCGAGTTAAGTATTAAGTTTATGAGTATAAACTTCAGTGGATATCATGAGACTTTCAACTGACTCGAGATCTAATGAGAAGATGAAGAAGAAGACGATGACTTTCGCGCTATTGTGTTGAAGATCATTTCCTTTTCTTTGAGTGACCAATGAATTCTGGAAAGAAAAAAATAAATAAAAATTCACCGAACCCTAAACCCAAACATACTTCAATTATGTTAATTTGTTACTACAAAATTAGTTTGAGTTTTTTTTTTTAATTTTAAATACAATAATATTATTAGTAACTTTTCTCTTTGTTAATAGATAAGGCTGGTTTTTCTAGGACTCCTCCTAGATTGATTGGCTCGGTTTCTTTCTCAAAAAAAAAATTATTATTATTATTATTAGTTTGTTTATGGTCACTTACTATCCATGATTTTATACTAAAGAGATCAAAATTTCAATTCAATTTTTTTTAAAAAAAAAACAAAGTTTTAAAAGGACATATTAATGGATTTTTTGGTTTTTCAAAAAAAGAAAGAGAAATTATTATTAAGTAGAGCCAATTTTTAAAATAGCAAAATAAATTAAGAAAAATTACATCAAATTACCAAAACATTTAGGAAAAAAAAACAGCTCATTGCACTAACTTTTTGCATATTGCAAATATGGAAAAATTAGTGATATCAGACTGCTATCAGACGGTAATCATAAGTTATCATAGCACTATCAGATGGTCATTACTTTTAAATTTGCTACTTTTGCAAATTTAGAAAAGGTTGTGACATAGGCTCTATTATCATAATTTTTTTTGCTATTTTTGCAAAAACCCCATAAATTAAAATATTTATAAACTATAGCATAATTTTAGATTCTATCAATAATAGCTACTAATAAGCTTTTATTATTGTCTATCAATGCTACTGATAGAAGCACGCACATCAGCGGCTATCAATATCTATTATTGATATAATATGCAAATTTTGCTAAATATTTTGTCAAATTTGCTATTTTTGACAATTCCCCTGTTAAGTATAACTGTTATTTTAAATTATACCTATACATTTTATTTTTAAACATTAAGAGACATGTATTTCTAAGTATTGTTATCCTCATCTAATATAATTTTGTATTTTAAAATTTTAAAATTTTAAATTCAAATTCTAGACATAAAGAAAACATTAAAAAAAAAAAAAAATTAACCCATGACTTAAAAATGTAATATGTATAAAACATATATAATATAGCTATAGCTAGTAACCTTCAAATTAAGCATTGAAAGGAATTAGAGGCATTCATATAAACAGGAAAATTTATTAAAAGCTTACATATTATTCCTTGATGGGTGTTGCACAAATTGATCACATACATTATTCATAGATTAGATTGATCAAAGTTACAAACTTTATTACCATAGAAATAGAAGAGAAGAAAAGAAAAAAAAAACACACACACACACACAGCCAAAGATAAGATAGATTTAGGTATATATATAAGAGAGGTTTCAACCACAAAAGCCATTGGAGAGGCAAATGCAATCATTCATGCAATCATCGTCGGTAGTGCACTCTTCAAGGATTCTAGGGCACATTCTACTTTCTTCATTCATCATCTTTCTTGGCAATTCATTTTTCTTCAAACCTTTCACAGACTCTGATTCAATGGCTGCATGACAATCCTCCACCAAAGCTGCCATCACCAGCATCCCCACCACAGCCAACATTCCAATTTTCTTCCACTCCATTTTTTCAATTCCTTTCTTTTTTTTCTCTTCTTATCTCTCTTATATTTTTTTTCTCTTTAATTCTTCTCTATGCCTTTATATTTATACACACATAAGAACACAACGGCTGCTTCAACGTGCTTCTGTGTTTTTAATAAAGTTTATATTCAAAATCACATGTGCAATTGCTGCAAGATCATATATTAATTAATTGTGTTCAATGTTCAAGTCATAGCTGCTTTATATATATAATATTCTTTATTGGGCTGCTAATTATACAGAAATGGTTTGTTTTTCAAAATTCTATTCTATTTTTTAGATTGAAGAATTGGTCAAAATATGTTTGTTGAGGTTGTAAAACTTTGGGTTAAGTTGGGAGCTCGGTGAATATTATTTTATGAGGGACGATATACATACAAGAAAATGTATTTTGGGAGATTTTTCCAAGCAAAAGAAAATTTGGAGGAAAAATTTAATCTTTGGAGAATTAATTTTCACAAACTTCTATTGTATCTATACTATATAAAAAGGGACAATAAGGGAAGAATTCTTACCATCCTTTTTTGCATATTTACCGCGTCGATAGTTGTGCATATCTGCTGACAATCTACTTGAGGTGTTGAGAGATGATCTCCCGATGTTTTTTTTTCCAACAACACTGTCGACGGTGTATTCGTCGACGTATCATCTGCGAACAAACTGTAGCTAGGGTCTCTACTGACACTTTAGTGCGTAGATAGAACGGTTTATTCTTGTAGTGTACATCGATCGGCCATGAAAGCATGTTAAGTTAAACATTTGATTTGCTAGATTGTTTGTTTGACTGCATTTATAACTTTTGATCGTTCATATCTCATGAAAATAGTTAGAGTAAATAAAACAAAGTAATCCTTGCATGCCTTTGATCCTCTGAGAAAAATGCTTTGGATATCTCTCTTTTAACAACTGATACAATTTGAGCCGTGTGCTTGTGAATATGAAAATATTTTGGCACTTCAAACTTTGCGTACAATTTCTGCGTTTGAACGATAAGGGTACTTTTTCAAATTCTTCAAATTTTATTGGTACTTTGTTTTAAAGAAAAAATTAAGTTCACAAATGTTTTGAAATAAAAACTAACCTAACAGTGACTGTATTCTTTAATTCTTTTTTAAAGTTGAAAGATGTTTTTTAAACTCATGAAAGTCGATAATTTTTTTTATCAAAAGTATAAAGTTGAATTGACATTTTTTATAAAAATTAAACTGAAAAAGAAAAAAGAACAGAAAAATGAAGTAGAAAAAGTTGGGTTTGTGTGGGAAGCAACGGTGACAGACCAATTTTTTCGCACTAGTGTCATTTATTGATAGCGATCGTGAGTCAATTACCACTTAGTGAAACCTACTTTACCAAACGATTCATGGAACACAATTATATTATATTATTAAATAACATGTCAAATGCTCAATAATTGGTTATATAGTACAACTGTATAGTATTAAATTGTCATCGACATGTCTATATTCCTAACGAAATTTTTTACATTTTCATTTTTCATAGATTCAGAATCAACATAAAAGGTGAATCGATATTTTTGTTATATCGTTAGAAAAAGTCATAAAACACAAAATAAACATTAAAAAATCACTAATATAATAACGAACAAGTTAACTTGGTTTGAAAGTCATATAAAATGCTCATTTACTAATTTAAATCTAATTATGATTTTTTTTTAATCTTTTTCTTTAAATAATATTTATTAAAACCAACATTTTATTCGACATTTTCATCCAAATTTTTATTAACGTTACCGATTTTTGAAGTACAAGTACTAAAAAGAAATTTTCATTTGATGGTGATATTTAGAAACTTATATATATGAAGATGAATTTCCATTTTAATTAAGCAGCATTGAATGAAAAAAGAGCCAATTTAATGAAGTTAGTTGGATTGGTTTATATAAATAAATGAAACAAAGTTGCCCAATTAAGAGAGACAACACGTTTTTTTGTATCTTCAATCTTTTAAGTATGAAAATCAAAACAAGTTGGTTTGGTTCACATTTATTCAAAACAAAATAGCAAATTAAATTTCTTTTAATGTTTTCCATTAGATCAAAATATTTATAAATATAATAAAATCAAATATGACGGATAAATATGGAAAAGAATACGTTCACATATCGTTGATCGATGTTGATAGATACTGATAATCTATCCTTGTCACTGTCATTATTCATCACTATTAGATTATGAAATTTTACTATATTTATAAATGTGTTTTAGCGTTTTTCCCATTGAAAACAATTTATTTTAAGACTGTTTTTTATATATATAGTAAAAAGAATCAAAATATTTAAATATATATACCAAGATTTGTATTTTTGTTTCTCTATTTTTATTTCTTGTGATTCATGTCGCCACGTGTTTGAGATGATGTAGTGTGGTCAACGTCTTCAAAGTGGGTTGATTTGAAAGAATAAAAAAAAATTGCCACCAATCCTTTTTATGGTGATTAAACACCAAAATAAAATAAATAATTTTTAATTTAAAAAAACAAAAAAACAAAATTGATATGCAAAACTAGAATTAATTTTGAGAGTCATTTGTGTACCGTGAAGGTGTTAGCACCCATAACATCCACTTAGAAAAACGGTTGCCAAATTTCAAATATTGAATTTTATATTCTTTAATTTTTTTAAAAAAAATGTCTTACTTCACTCTCCATCATTTCAAATTTTCAATATTTGAAACAATGCTTCACACCTACCTATCTAACTATACTTCAACCAAAGCTACTTTTAATATAGACCCAAAGTACCCATAGCTCACTAATAAATGGTGTGGGGTAAACATTTTATTACTTTCGAACAAGTGAACATGAGGCTTAATTTTTTTTAAAAAAAATGATAAATAATAAATCAAATATAATGGTTAAATTATATTTTCAGTGTAGGAGATTCAAATGGCTCTATCTAACTGTAAAATATGATGATGAGGTTTTGTAATCTTTCAAAATCCTCAACATTGGAGCCTCCCCTTTAATTATTAAGCAGCTCATGCACTATGTGAAAGTTCTTTTTCCTTTCTTTTGTTTTTGTTTTTTTTCTTTTATGAGCTTGATACACTTTGATGTTAGAGTAGATAAACATACAAAAAGTTTTATCTTTGAACTAGTTTATAATTATCAATTGAGAAATAGTTCCAAAAGCTAATGAATAAGGGTAAATTTAATATAACATCTAACACTTTTTTTCTTCTTCTTATTTGAATATTTTTTTTAGATTCAGACTTTTAATATCGTAATAGATGAACGGATGAGAGTTTTGTAATTAATTGAAAAAGTAATTCACACACAAAAATTGTGAGGTCTAGATCTTTAATTTCCAAAACATATGATCCTGATGAGGGATGAATACTTTTTCTTATCTCTTTCTTGTTCACACCATTGTATAATCACTATCCCTCCCTCCTATAAAAACAAACACTTTGAACTAAAGGATCTACATACTCAAAAGAAAATAATAATAATTATTCTATATATATGAAGATGAGAAAGAAGATTGGTTTGTTAGCAATGGTGATGGTGGTACTCGTGGCCATTTCGGCTCAAGCCACCTCCTCTGAAGTTGGGGAGGTGATTGAACTCCCGTCGGATGAGGCGAAGGAGGAGGTCGTGTCTACAAATATGGAGATGTGGCCGAGAAAAATGATCAAAGAAGGATCAGAAAAGGGCCGAGAAAATACATGCTTGCTTATAGGCAATGCATGCAGCAGCGATGCAAATTGCTTACCTGGGTGCACCTGTAGAACCACTCTAATACTAAAAATCGGCTTTTGTTCTCCATTTTGATCATTATCATCATCAGCTTATGTATGTTTTTCTTATATCACTTTAAGTATATTACAAAAATATATGCTTTGTCTAAGTTATTGCAATAATTGTATCCATTATCTATGTTCCCATCTGTGTTCTCAAGAATAAAGTGGAGGCTTTTCCCTCTTCAAAACCTAAATAGTTAGCAACTTAACTAAAAAAAATAGTCGCAGCAATTAAATTTAAAATATTAGCATAAGTTTATATATTTTCAAATTTGCAACCATTTAGGTTTACAACCCGTCGAGGTGTTACACGACGGTGCAAAATAACTCAGCCTAACCTCTTTCATATCTGACGCATTCCAAAACACCGTATTATTCGAAAATTATTGCAACTGACTCTGTGGATTTTCCCTCCTGTTGCTTTCGACAACGAATTTCTTAAATACTTAGGCACTTTAGACGGCGGCCATGACGCTCCTTCGATCATTAACTCCCCTGAGTTCAATCCGAAATCGGAATTGTAAGGAAAGTTCATACCCAACTTAATTAGTTCGTGTATATTTTACGATTTGTATCGATTTAGTTCCTGTGATAAAAAATATTATTATGATTTAATAAAATTCGTTACATCTTTGAATTGACGAGTTATAAACAATAAAAACTAATTATATAATAAAAGTTGAAACTTAAATTTGAAAGTTCATGGAAGGGATTAAATTGTTAAATTTCAAACATAGATACTAAACTATTACTTATTAAAATTAAAAAACTAAAGTATTACAAATTTGAAAATATAGAAACCAAATGATTAATTACAACTTAAGTAAACAATATTATGGTTTAGATTATGGAGAGTTTGCAAAAATAGCAAAAAAAAAATTATGATAATAGAGCTCATGTCACTTACATTTTTAAAGTTGGAAAAATAGCGAATTTAAAAACAGATTACCGTTTGATTACTGTTATATTTGTCAAATTTGCAATATGCAAAAAAAGAAGTGTTATGAGTTGTTTTGTCTAAATTTTTTTGGTGATCATCTAATGCAATTTGCCTCAGATTATTTTAATATTTTGATTATATACTTAATAGCAAAATATTTTTTTTCTTTTTTGGAATTACTATATAAACCTTTTGATTATTTTCTTTTGGAATTATTATATAAATTAAAAATATTGTTAAAAATATTTACAAAATATAAAAAAGTTTCAAATTTTATCAATCTATTTCACTATCCTTTTGCATCTATTTTAGTTGATTTTGTTGATTTGAAAATATGCACTTTTTCAAAAGTAAAATAATTGAAAAAGAGCTCAAAATAGTATTGGTAGAAAATAAAGTTAAATATAAAATAAATAAATAAATAAAGTTAAATATACCCTTTGCATAGTGTATACTTTTTCATTATATTATATATTAATATGGTAATTAATGATAGACGACCTACCATCCAATGCTAATAAATTAGGAATGATTTATTACTAAAATTTAACATATAACTATAACTCTTTTTACTTCACAAAGTTTCTTACCTCACTAAAATTAAAGAACTAATACAACAAAATAACAAACAATAATTTCAAAACTTGTCTTCAAAAAATAAACCCATTCCCAATAGCACATTCAAAAACAACATTTCTTATAGCAAACATTTAAGTTTTTGAAGATGGATAAAGCCTAAAGTTCTAAAGCCCTTAAATTTTGAAAAATCAAGATCAAAAGCTCTCAACGTCTTGAAGTCCCAAACGAATAATGTTTAGAAGACCTAAACTCCATATAATCAAAGTTTGAATATATAAAGAATATAACTCTCTCTAAAAATCTAGTCATATTTTCTTTTTATAAAATTTGCATATATGTATATTTAATTGCAACTTTGCTCAAAGGATTTGGAAGAAAATTGAGAATTTGATTAAATGGAAGAACAATCAATTGATCTTTTGTCTCTCTAAGCAAAGAAACAAAAAGGGAATGGTCACTTTCAACTCTTTTGATCCATCTAAGTTCAAAGAAATGTTAGAATCTTCAAAAATCCTGGAAAATTCTTAGCTGAGATTTAGGAAGATATTCAAGCTCTCACTGGACTAACAGATCTCCACTCTTTTACAAGTTATAGCACTAGCTCTATTACTTTAAATCTTCAAGTTTGTCTAACTTGTGTATTTTTGGACTTATCTCTAGCCCTTGTTATTGTATCCTTGCTTCATGTACTTCCTTTCTTTATCATTACTGAAGCGGGAATTATGAGTATATACTAAGGAAGTGTCTACCTAGTAGAAGATGTGTCCTAGTATACATGACCCAACTGTATCTCTTTCAAAAAAATCTACTCTTTTTATAAAATGGTATATTTTGATCAAATAAAATTTTATCTGGATTGAAATTTTAAGAGGAATAAATAGAACCAACAAGCTTTTTCTGTCCTTACAGAAAGAAATTAATGGAGTAAAATAAGTTACTGGATAGAAAACAATTCAGTAACCACGTGGTATCGACGTCCAATATATAGCATTTATTGCTGTAGTGTTTGTTATTGTCTATACATTTCTCTTTCATAATTATTTCACCCACTCTATAACAACTTTTTAGTGTTATATCATTTATCAAATTTTAACTCAATCTCAGTTCACCACCACATTTTATTTTGAAGGTGGATGAAGGTTCTAAATGGATAGAGAATGGCTCACAAAGATTAGAATACAAGATTTCTATACCAGGTTGTGAACGATGGTTAAAGCTTAAGCGAATTGGTGCAAGAAAAATCTTGAGAGTGTACGAGTACTCTTTCCAGTTGGATAAAAAGGTTGACAATATATAATTAATGATCCCTTTAAATGGAACCTAAAGGAAAAGGGTGGTTTCACACCTAACTATCTAAATAGACTTAAACCACCTAAGCTTTCTTTAAATAGACCCACAGGAGAAGGGTGCTTTCACATCTAAACTAAAAACCCTAAAAATTTAATATAATACAATTGAAAATTTACAAAATGCATAAAATATATATCCCTACATAACTAATGGATTTTGTGATCAACGTAGCGGTATTTTTATGTTTATTTTTTGTGTTTCGTCGATTTTTATATAAAACATATGTACCGACACTACCGGAATAGCTTTTAGTTAATTTAAGTCATTTTAAAACACATTTTAAATATATATATATAGGTTTTTGAAAAAAGTGTTCACAAAAATCCCTTTCCTGTTCACACAATTATATAATCACTATCCCTCCCTCCTATAAAAACAAACCCTTTGAACTAAAGGATCCATATACTCGAAAAGAAAAGAAAAAAGATCATATATGATGGAGATGAGCAAGAAGGTTGGTTTGTTAGCAATGGCGGTTCTGATGCTCATGGTCATTTCAGCTCGAGCCACGTCCTCCGAAGTCGGTGGGGTGATTGAACTCCCGTCCGATGAGGCAAGCAAGGTCGTGGCAACGAATATGGAGATGTGGTCGAGGAAAATGATGAAAGAAGGAGGCCGAAAGGGAGACAATGGACTATGCTTGATTATAGGCACTCCATGCAACAGCGATGCAAACTGCTTATCTGGGTGCAGGTGCAAAACCACTCTAATATTAAAACTGGGATTATGTAGTCCCTTTTGATTATCAATTTATGTATGTTTTCCTTTACAACCTATGATAGTTATTATTAATATATATGTCTTTGTCGAAGTTATTAGAATAACTTTGTACTCATTTTCTATGTTCTCATGTTTTTCAATAATAAAGTGGAGTTTTTTCTCTCTCAATATTAAATTTCTATCTAAACACATTGTACTAAATTTAAAACTCAAGAATTGTTAAGAACTTAGGAAAAAAAATTAAAAAATGTGATATATCCTTCCGGAGGTTCACGTGCACCTATAATCATTTATCTACTTAGATGACATATTCTTAACACTCACATCAACCTTCAAATCCATATAAGGAAATTCGTTGCCACAAAAAAGAGCTTGTATGAAGAAGGAGAGGCTGTAATAAAGCGTTTTATTGTAAAGCAAAGAATATAAAACAAATATACGTATAAAAGGAAATAGTTCAAAACGATGTGACGAAGAAATTCAATTTGTTCGAATTGATTTAGAGAACCAACTATTAATAATATTTGATATAATTAACGATTTGATATTTAGAAATAAATGATATTATTTAAATATAAAAAATTTGAATAAGAATTAGAATTAAGGTCAACTGAATTTATCGAAATTTGTGGCAAAAAATAATAATACAATATTATAAGTTTTTATAATTTATTTTATTTTATTGAAATATAGTTTAAATTAATTAACGAGATTAATTAATAATAAAGCTATTTAATTAATCGATCAAAAATTGAATTTTGAAAGTCAAACTATCAAGTTGTCTAAAGTTAGTGAAGATTTCCAACTATTTAGTGATGAGTGATTGAGCTACTTCCCTTAAGTGTATTGTACTTAATCCCACAAATCCCACTTTGTTATTAATGCTAATCGTCAAATTAATAAATGTTATTAATTTTAGCTATATATAGTTGAGGCTTAACTTGATTAATGGTTAATGATCATAGTGGAATTTGCTTAAATAATTCCTTCATACAACTCCCAACTCTCTCTCAACTCAAAGTTTTTCAAAAATTCATCAAGTTCTAAGTCTGAGAATAGTGGAGAAGATTTTGGTGGTGATCCTTTCTAGTTCGTAATCAATAATAACAACAAGAAACTCGTGGTGAATTATTTGAGCTGCAGAAGTATGAACACTAAAACTCTGTTTTTGTGCATTTTTTAAAACATGTTTAATCCTTAACTAAAGTAATTAGGATGACATTAGATCCAATTGCTTCTTTTGCACGATTTAGTCGTCGTCGTTCACTGTGCAAGGTATCGTCGAACGTCATCTACACGCTGAAACGGAAATAACGTAAAAGGTAGTGAATTTCTCGTTCGTATAGAAGAAGCGGATGAAGAGACGTTCAAGAAGAAACGTTGTAGTTGAAGGAACGGTAGAAAAAACGCAAAAGGATCAGCTGAAGCTGCAAAATGTGAGAGGAAAATGAAAAGATAAAAAGAAACCAAACCTCATTAAAAATATGCATTTAATGTCAGTCTAAAATTGACACTAAAGATTCGCGATTTTTTTTCACCCCTCATGATACAATATTACTGTACATTTGAATGTTTATTTGTTACCAACAACAAAGGTCTAATTTGTTGCAGTGACAGTGTTACCTTCTTGTGATGCTCTGATGAAGAAGCATATGTAAGAAGAATATTGGCTAAGATCATAGGAATGCAGTGGCACATATGAAGAGTACAGTATAAAGAAAATCTATATATTAAAGAAGATGTTCGAGAGGATGGGTAGGAAATAGTAAATATCATAACAAAGAGAACTATGAAATAGTAATATTATAGTTAATTGTGGTTGAGTTTTATGTCCTAATTAAAACCCGTGATTTGTGAATGTTAAATTATTTTATTATTCGATAAAGTTGTTACTGAGATATTGTTCAAAATAAATAACTGTGTTTTACTTAGATAAGATTTTTACCTAGGTATCCACCCTAAAGCATTGTAATCACAAATCAAACCATTATATATAGGAAAATAACTATACCAATAACACGATAAAAAAATGAAAATATAACGCAACTTTAAAATATCTATAAATATAGCAATTATATATTGACCAATCAACTTGTAAATCTTTTTGGAATTTTAAGTTTACCATTTAGTGCACACGTTTTTATCACTAATAGCCGATATTGTTTACACAGCACATATCAAGTGATAACAATCGATAACACAATTCTCAAATTGAAAGTTAACACCAATATCAGCAACCCTAATAGTAGTTATATCAAATCGAGAGCTATCATCAATTACAACACTATCGGTGATATTCAGTAAGAGGGAGAGGGAGATTCTTCCACAAACAACCTATACAAGCTCTTGCAAATTTTGAAAACATCGTTATATATATAATAAATATTTAAAAGACGTGTGAATTTAAAATACTAATTGGAATGGTACATATTTTAGTATTTGTTTGCATATATTTCATAGCCTAACAAATTCAAAAGAAGAAAAAATAATTCTTCCCAAATTTGGTAAACATTTTTGTAATCCAATAAGATTTTTTTGCAAATATATAGTACATATATTAAGTGACCTATTAGATAAAAAAAATTCAAACTATAGGTTAAACTATATTACTTTATTATACAAAAAAATCAAAATTTAGAGACATATCTTTGTAAACCATATGTATCAACTGCGATCATACCAACACTAATGCAATAGTTTCCATCAGAATTTTGTGATAAAGTGTATTTGGATGAGAGTAATACTAAGTTGAGTAACCATTTAAAAAATCCTTATACTGCACTCTTTTAAAAAATACAGATTCAGAAAAGTTGAAGTTCATAAAACTTTTGTGTAATTGTATGTCTCTATCATCAAGTTATGGATTCGTATGAAAAACGTTTTCATGGACAGCAAATACCATAACTCTAGTTAATTATACCTCTCCAAATGATCAAACTAAAATTCCATAAATAGATCAAGAAAGAACTCAAACAAATCCCTCTTTAAAACCCAAACCATCCATAGTATAGCCAAAGGAAAAGAGAAAGAGAGAGAGAGAGAGAGAGAGAGATCATGAGCTCAAGAAGGCGGTGCTCGTCGTGTTAGCAATGGTGTTCCTGCTAGCTACTCGTAGCCAATTCTGTCAGAGCCACAGACATCATCACCATTGATGAGGAAAGTCAATTCCGATGAGGTTAAGCAAGCTGGTTTAGAGATGATATATTTGCCCCAAGAAAATTGAAGTTGAAAAATGGAGGGGATAGGCTTGGAGTATGTGCGCTTGTAGACAAGCCATGCATGAGTTGATGCAGATTGTCCTTCTGGGTGCTATTGCAAACCTTATCCACTACTAGATATTGGGCGTTGTCGCTTTCTTTGATTATTGTTAATGTATGATGATGATGATGTCCTCAAGAATAAAATGGAGGAGCCCTGTGTTTATGAAGATGTGAAAAATTAAGAATAATAATTAAAATGGTTGAGGCCAAGTTTGGGATCTCTTTTATGTGTGAGATTCTATGGTAATTATCTCCTTTGCTGTGGGATTTTGTATTGCTTGTGATCAATAGTACAAACGGTTTGGGATTTCTGTTTGTGACTTTCTTTTTTTAGGATCTATGATTGTAGTTGAAGGAACGGTAGAAAAAACGCAAAAGAAGCTGAAGCTGAAAAATGTGAGAGGAAAATGAAAAAATTAAAGAAAAGAAAATAATTAGATTTTAAAATTGTTTTGAGACTAAAAAATGATCTTAAATTAGGTTTTATCTATAACTTTGATTTGCAACCTCATTAAAAATATACATTTAATGTCAGACTAAAAATGACAACACTAAAGATTCATGATTTTTCTTACCAACAACAAAGGCCTAATTTTTGTTGCAGTGACAGTGTTAATTACCTTCTTGTGATGCTCTATATATACGAAGAGCATATGTAAGAATTCTTATCACACTCATATTGGCTAAGAGAGGAACCGAGTGGCACACCTGTGAAGAGTACGATATATCGAAAATCTATTAAAGAAGATATTTGTGTGAATGAGAGGATGAGTAGGAAATAAGAAAATATCGTAAAAGAGAAATATGAAGTAGTAATATTGTAGTTAAGTTGTTGAGTTTTATGTCCTAATTAAAACTCGTGATTTATGAGTGTTAAATTATTTTGTTATTCAATAAAATTGTTGAGGTATTGGTCGAATAAATAACTTTGTTTTGTATTTAGATAAGATTATTCCTAACTAGGTATCCACACCGAAGCTTTGTAATCACAAATCAAATCATTATATATATAGGAAGAGTACTATAGCAAATAACACAATAAAAAAATGAAAATATAGCACAACTTTAAAATATCTGTAAATATAGCAATTATTGACTAGTCAACTTGTAAAATTTTTTTACAATTTTAAGTTTACCTTTCAGTGCACATGTTTTCATCTTCGGTAGCAATTATTGTGATATATATATATAACACATTTCTCAAATTGAAAGTTATCTCTAATAGCAGTTATCTGCGATATTCATTGATAGCAGCTATTGGTGATAACACATTTCTCAAATAGAAAGTTATCGTTGATATCAACATCACTAATAGCAGTTATATCAATTATAGAAATTAATAGCACATTTCTCAAATTGAAAGCTATCATTGATAGCAACTATTGCAAATTTTGAAAACTTTATTATATATATAATACATGTTTAAAAAGCGTGTGAATTTAAAATACTAATTAGAATGGTATATATTTTAGTATTTGTTTGCATATATTTCATAGCCTAACAAATTCAAAAGAAGAAAAAATAATTCTTCCCAAATTTGGTAAACATTTTTGTAACCCAATAACATTTTTTTGCAAATATATAGTACATTTTTTTTTTAAAAAAAAAAAAAGATATGTTAGGCCAGTAGGTGCACCCGACATCTCCACTAGGTGGACACCCTCTTAGCACTCTCATCATCCCCGCTTGCAAATATATAGTACATATTAAGTGACCTATTAGATAAAAAAAATTCAAACTATTAGGTTAAACTATATTAGTTTATTATATACAAAAATCAAAATTTAGAGACATGTTTATTATATATATCAAGTGCTATCATTCCAACACAATGCATTAGTTTTCATAAGAATTTTACAGTTAAGCGTATTTGAATGAAAGTAGTACTAAATTGAGTGACTATTTAGAAAATTCTTGTATTGCACTCTTTAACAAAAAATATTTGGCCTTCATCTACAAAAATTAAATTAAAGTTCATAAAAAACTTTTGTGTAATTGTATGTCTCTATCATCAAGTTATATGGATTCGTATGAAAAACGTTTTCATGGTCAGCAAATACCATAACTCTAGTTAATTATACCTCTCCAAGTGATCAAACTAAAATTCCATAAATAGAAGAAACAACTCAAGCAAAATGCCTCTTTCAAACCCAAACCATCCATAGTATAGCCAAAGAAAGAGAGAGATCTAGAGAGCGAGATCATAAGAAAGAGAGAGATCAAGAGAGCGAGATCATGAGCAAGAAGGCGCTCGTCGTGTTAGCAATGGTGTTTGTGCTACTCGTAGCCAATCCTGTCAAAGCCACAGACATCATCACCATTGATGAGGCGACCGAAGTCAATTCCGATGAGGTCAACGGAGCTGGTTTGGAGATGATATTTGCCCCAAGAAAGTTAAAGTTGAGAAATGGAGGGTCTAGGCTTGGAGTATGTCTACTTGTAGGCAAGCCATGCATGAGTGATGCAGATTGTCCTTCTGGGTGCTATTGCAAACCTGTTCCACTACTAAATATTGGGTACTGTGGCTTTCTTTGATTGTTAATTAATGTATGATAATGATGATGTCCCTCAAGAATAAAATGGAGGAGCCCTGTGTTTATGAAGAAATAATAAGAATAATTAAAATGGTTGAGGCCAAGTTTGGGATCTCTCTTATGTGTGAGATTCTATGGTAATATCTTTTTCTATGGGATTTTGTATTTGCTTGTGATTAATATTACAAATATTTTGGGATTTCTGCATGTGACGTTCTTATTTTAGGATCTATGGTTGAAGTTTGTAATATTAAAAAGTTTATTGGTTTTAAGAGAGAGGCATGTAAACTAGAGCTGTCAAATTGAGATACTCTAACTAGGTTGAAGCATATGACGAGAAAATCAAATGTTTAAATGGAGATTTTGTACAAATGATCTATTTTGAGGAGCTCAAATGACATACAAAACAAAAACTTCCCAAATTCATGAACCATTATTTCTCAAATAATAGAAAATGGTGCATCCACAAACACTAACCTAGGAATAATTTTTCCACTTGACTCGTCTAAAAATACAAATGTGAAAAACATTTACATGGTTGGCCAACACCGGAGACCTAGTTAATGACCTCGCCACATAAAAGGAAAAGAATTAGCACACTGCAGTCCTACAAGTACGAACTACAAAGAGAAAATAAGTGCAAAACCAAGGAAAAGAAGTGATAATGGAGATGATGAGGAAGAAGCTCATTGTGTTAGCAATGGCAGTCTGCGTGCTGTTCATGGCCACCTCCGTCTCCATTGGTGAAGCAATCGAACTGATGGCTTCAGTTCGAATGAGGGCAACCGAGTTGATTCAAACATGATATTTGTCCCAAGAAAAATGTTAAAAGATGGAGAACTTGGGCTTGGAGCAATATGCCTGATTTTTGGACAGCCATGCTTGAATGATGCAGACTGTCCTCCTGTGTGCCGTCGCAATCAAATGTGTGGGATTCTCTGAATGTTAATATAATATATGATAATGAAATAAATGATAGGAGCGTAAGTTTGCGTGAGAAAATATTAGTAAAACGGCAGAAGCCAAGTTTGGGATCCCTTTGTGTGTAATCCTATGGTGAACCTCTTTTTTTGAGTTTGTACTTCTCAAAAAGAATAAAAAAAGGAAAATTTTCTTTCATCCCAACTCTATCAGCCCTACACTACAATATTTGATTGTTTGAACCTTCCCAAATGCAATAGCCACAAATTATCATCACTGCAACGCATTTATGTGAACTGTCAAAAGATGTATTATTGTGTTCTTCAAGCCTAATAATATCTTTCCAAGGTAGTTTTCCAACAGCCGAATGGAAATAAGCCTTGCACATGAAATAACAGTGAACTCAAAATCGACAACTGATGCTCTAATAAAATTACTGATTTGGGTTGTAGAATACGGAAATTCAATTACATTGAAATGTACCAAACAAGAAAAAAGAGAACAAAAAGGAGATGATGTCATGGAAAAACATAACAAAAGCTACGTCATTTCAAATGCACTAGGCTGGAGAATATTTTTGTCAAATGCGTATTCACTGAAGACTCAATAAAATCAGATGGCATCATTGCCTAATTCCAATCTACGAAGAAAGAAGAGCTTCAACCTTGGCAATTTGATCCTCTTCATTCTTTGGGGTTGGACTCCGGTTAGCCTCGTGAAACAGGTCATGCTTCCATTTCTCTACACGGGTACCACTGGTTCGATATCCTTGCCTCCCACCAAATCTGTCTCTTCCCCTGTAATTTCCACCACCACTTCCATTGCCATATCTTTCTCTCACTGGATAGCCGACTCTCTTCATTTCATCCCTTTTGGAACTCATGTCTCCATTGGAATGCTTATTATTAAGTTTTTCAGAATAACGGGGGTCACGGCCTCTTTCTTCTCTTCGTTCCCTTCCCTCCTGAATCTGGTGCAGATCATTTGATTTCTTACTCTCTGGTACCATTACCACTTTCTCACCATCTTCATTGTCTAGTGTAATCTTCTTCTCCCTAAATGCAGGCCTTTTCCGAGCAGGAGTGAGTGCATCAACCTCCAGTTTCGAGGACCCATCATGGTGCCTATCCTCCCTCGCAGCTTGTGGTTTCTCATCTCTTTGCTGTGACTTATAAGTCTTCCCAGATGCTCTATCACTATCCTTATCTGGATCCTTTGAATCCTTCCACCAACCACGCTCTAAGGGGGGAAAACAAGGCAAAACCAGATACAAAATCATTAGAGAATCAAGAATGGAAAGGTTGAAGAGATACTCCAAATTTTCTCATGCAAGACTGTTCCTAAATAAGAACATGACCTCTGGAAGATTGTATGTTGACATGTTGATATGTCAATGCTTTCATTACCAATGATCCATGAATGTTAGGCAACAAACGGGCACATGCATTTACTACAGAAACAATAGTTTCTTTTTCTTTCAGAAGGATAGTTTTTGATAATATGAAAGAGGATGGAGATACATCGGAGATCCCAAAATGGAGTTGCAAAACAGTCACAACACTGTAATTATTAAGGAGAGGAAGCCATTTACACCAAAAAGCCATAGGTCGAACACTAATTAGAAAATACTCAAAAGTAGATTTGGTCCCATTAAGCAACAAAAATATAGTATCGACTAGTTGCTCCAAATATTTAGAATAATATTTATGAAAGTCAAAATAATAATAATAACTTTAATAATACATGCATAATAGCTATGATTAGTAATGTTACAAAGAGTAGACTAAATAACATTTCCTTTATGCACCTGCTATCAATACTCACGGCGTTGCACAAGAGAAAAAATAAGAGAACTCAAAGAAAAGTTGGAATTATGGCTTAAAAAGAAGTAATGAAACCCACCGCTAGTTGCACTCCGACCAAAGCTTCGACCAACTTGCCCGGCATTACTGCGTTCATCGTGCTGTTATAAGACATGCACAGGCAAGCCTAAGAAGTTATATACACGGATGCACTCGAAGGCAGGGCTGAACAAGATTCCAATTACATCAGCCCAGCAAAATGTTGGGTAATCTCAATTGCAACAAATAATGGAAAAAGGAGAAGGGAGGAGCAAGAAATACAGAGAAGTGGAGAGAATTATTACTAAGCTGAGCAATTTAATTTACCAATATTGATGATGAAATTCCACAGCTATCTAAATTAAGATCTCAAAGAAAATAAAAATATATGTTTGACACAACAAACATGTCCTTTATAAGCCATAAAACCATGTCACAACATACTTTTAAAAAGTGAGTGTGTCGCTGGAGCACCTTACCTTGCACCTCACTGAGGCGACCCACCTGAAATTGCATGCCTTAAACTCTATTAAGTCATTTTATCAAGGAAGAAAATGCTCTGGCTGAGATGCCTACTTTAACAATCTCTTCAAAAAAAAAAAATCCCTCATTTCAATTCAAGAAAACATTGACTACAGTCCATACCTAGTATTGTATCCTACATCGCTAAATGAAATATTAAGTAGACTATAAATTTAGTGAAATTCAAAGGAAATACCCATACGGATTCATTTATATCTGCAAGGATAGAACACTAGCTCCAGGTAGACCCAGTCAGAGAATTTTTATGCCCATATCTTGCAGGGACTCAATGGTTCATATGAAAAACTGTGAATATTGCAATTACAGCTAGAACATAAAAATACAAAACATTTGAAGCTTCCAGCCTTAATTTTTATCAAACACAGTAAAAGTATAAAAAAAAAATCTGATACTAAGTTGGGATTGAGATGACAGATTAAAGAATGGAAAAGCATATCAATAATGACCTTTAAGATTCTGCCAATAATTCTTGAGATCAAGCCATGAAATTTTGATAAATAGTGGACAAGGACAACCCAACTGAAGTCATATTAGTTTCCAAAAACAAAATAAAAAAGAAATAGCAAGATTAATTGGAAAAATTCCTCAATGTAGCACAAACCTGAAAATAAGATCTTGATCGTGGCACTTCAGTGGGATTCACTGAATGTTTAGTCCCTCCATCCCTCCCATCACTGTTCCTGTTTGCTCCTATGCCAGCTCCACCTTCTGGTTTGGACTCAAGTGCTAATGAAGACTCATGGGGTATCATGTCTTGCCCCACAAGACGAAGCTCATGTTTCTGATCCCGTTCTTTATTATCTTCAACATGAGAACTAGAGTTTCTAGATAACTTCTCCTCTAATGTTTTCCTGTCCCTCTTTGACCTCTTGGGACTAGTAACAATAAGTCACATATTTATGCCATATTAGAGTTCCATGATTAAACATCACATAATAAATGCATAGATTATTTATTCTATCTTAAATATTATTTTGATTCAATTAGAAAAAGAATGGAGTCATCTTATCGCCACAATATTCAATTAAGGTAATGTAATGCTCTTGACAGCCCTTGCTTTTGACTAAGTAGGAAAGTGTCGTATAGTGCAGGGCTGATAATATTTGTTTAGACCATTTCGGAACTAAATTGAACTAGCATAATGCAGGGCTGATAACAATCATATGTTACTGAGTAGCCATCAATAACCATGAAGTAATTTGAAACTAGAACGAATACACATGAGCAACTATGAGATCGAGCATTGCAAAAGCGATTCTCCAGTCATTTCTTTAGCAGAAATCGAAATACATGTTCTTCAAAACTTGGAGCTAAAAAAATATCCATGCAGGCAACCTATTTCTCAAAATGCACTGATCCCCTTCTCTCGATGCTCATACAATAAAAAACGGATACTACAAAAGAAATGAGCATTCGAAATTGTTGGCCAAAGTACAGTTTTCAATCATACATCCATCAACAATCAACTGCTTTTTACATGTAAGAGCAGTCAATCGCATGTCCATTAGGAGCTTTCATCGGTGACCACCCAAGTAGAAATTAAAGTCTATATTTACACCTAAGAACTTACAACTTAGAAAGCATGGACCCAGACAACAGCATACACACGGCATGAGAGAAAATATGAAACAATGACAAGTTAATTACAAAAAAAGAAAAAAAAGAACATGGATGCACTAGGACACGTTTTTAAATAAAATGTGTACATTGTGATATATTTAATATTGCAAACTGCATAAAAACAAAATGTGTTTAACTGAAACAAAAAGGCTCAAGTTAGTTGACAATAGTAGATGTCCAACAAAGTTTGTTGTACACACTAAATAGTAAAAAGCAAATAATTTAGAACGACAATCAGTTTTCCACGTAAAGTCCAAGCTCCCATCTCAATCTTCTAAAACAGCTTTATCTTTACCACCCCAGACAACTTCACTGACATCAGTGAAACCATAGCCTCCAAATCCAGTTCATCCAATGACAAGTTAGCTCCTTCAAGGATGCCAACATCCTCAAAAGAATCAAATGAATCTCCTGCAATATCCCATAACTTGGTCTCTCCTTTCAAATAACAAGGAGTTCTTCTAGACAAATAACGAAGCTTACTATGCACAAACACGTGGTGTCATCTCATTATGCCTGATAGTCACTGTGATATCCATATTGTTCTCCGTTAATTTTATGGCTATCACGGCAGGTTGCACAAGAAGCTTTAAAGCTAATGATTGAACGATTGGTGCATGCCCACCACAGAGAACCCACCAACGTTCAGGATCCATATGATACCTATCGTGTAAGGAATCAGCATAAAAAAAATCTCCAGAACTTGTACAAAAATTAGCAAGTTCGGTAAGCATTTTCACATGATCCACCTCAGTGCTAAAATATCTCGAGACATTTCATTCTCCCTCTATTTACTTCCAAATCTCTATACGGAACAAGCCATTCTTGGCGGCTATAGTACCTAAATATAAGTTGAGTATATGTCAACTCCTATAATACACTTAGAATAAGAATAAAAACATGTGACATACTAAAAAGTACCTAGGTTCAAGGAATAAGCTAAACAATAGGGTGGGGGTATTAGTCTTGTTCCGACGATCAACAAGAATTTTGTGTACCATATTATAGAAAGAGGATGATTTGTCAAGATGCTTTCTTTCTTGTCTAAATATTGTCATCTTTACCTTTTCAATCATGGTTTTCCACATTTCATACACCAAATGAAGACAAGGTGAGTCTAAATCACAAGCTCGAATCATATCATATATGGGTGAAGTGAAAGAAAGAATATAATCAATCTTGCCCCACCATATATTCTTTAGAACCAAATGTTTCACATGTCTAGCGTTTTCCCCATCAACTTCTCTATAGCATGTCCATTTTTCACTAATAACCAAAGCTTGCAAACCACTTCTAAGGAGTTTAAATCTCTTAAGCATAACAAGAATCGATGCACAACGTGTTTCTGCTACGGATAGCAATTTCAAAGATGCAAACTCATTAAATATGACAAGCCTCATAGAATGATTCACAATAAAATCCTTTACCACCCTCACACCATCAACAATATCAGAGATCCAACTACATTCCTCAAATAAAAGTTGGTTGTTTTTAACATCTTTGGCTGCAAATATATTCCTCAAGGCAAGATTGAGTGAATATACTACACATGGTGTCCATGAAATCGTTGGAAATTGTGCTTCAATAATTTGACCGTCACCTTCACAAATAGGACTATGATCATGATCACATTTTGATAGCCAACCTCATTAATGATTTCTTTCATCAAATCTGCAATAAAATACTTGTCTTTAGGCCCACCTAGGTTTACTACTTTTAGAAACATTAGTCAACCTTTCGTGATAGCCATAAAATTAATGGAAGGTCTCTTTTCACTCCATCCAGCACTTATAATACTCACACCTTTCTCACGCCATGTGTTTTTTACAGATTGCAATGATCTCTCAATATTTTCTTTTTTACTTTGTAGAAGATTTGACCTCAACAAATCATAACTAAGGAGGCACATATTCCAAAAACATATTATTTGCAGCATAGGTAAAGGAAGTTATATAATGTAGATTCTTTGCAAAATGAAGAGGCAAATCAGAAGAGTAAAACATTCTAGCAATAAGTCAATCTAATTGGTCATGAAATGCCTTGTCAAATGATCTTTCATGTACACTTGTACTACCCTTCCTTTTCTTTGCCACAACCCTTGTAGAAGGAGAACTACTCATGCCACCAAATCATGCAGTTGAAGGTGGTAAAGAAGCAATTGTAGCAATTTTTCTTTCAAATTGTGCATTCACTTCATCTTCCAATCTTTGCATATCAGCAACATCTTTAAGAGTGACTTTAAGGGCACATTCTCACTCCTTGACCGCTTATCTTTAAGAAGTGAGCCCTAACTCTTGTATAAGAACTTTTCTTTAATGCGTGACAGAACTTACATTGCCAAGAGAAATTTACACCCCCATCACTCAACTTGAGATGCTTGGTGACATATTTCCATAGTGGCTTAGATTCATCTTCAACACTACACGCGACCGAATAAATAGGAGTTGATTCATTCTCGCTAGATGAACTATCGTCCTGACATACAAAAAGAACCAACGAACAGATACTATTTATAGCTAAAATTTACAAATATTTAAAAAGAAACTCTCATACCATAGTGAGAAAACAGTGAACCAGAGCTGTGACACTCCAACCAACATTAAGAAGGAATTAGCAATTCACTATTCGTCCTCCCAAACCAAAAGCTTCATAAAATTGCTAATTCCTCGAGACCCATTTAAACATATACCACACCAACCAACTATATAACAAACAGACAGTCAAATTGAACGACTTTACGTTTCAAACAACGTTCACTTAATGAACACTGCTCAACCATCCCGATTACGATGACATCAAAACAAACATCATCAACGAATCATACAGGAGCAAAACTCCAGCAGTGGTAACGCAATAACAATCCATTTAAAGTGAACAAAGTGGTAATAAGTTAGTAAATTTAGAGACAAGGGGATGCAATCAGAGAAAAGAGAAGAGGGTACCTGGGTTCTCTATCGAATCGGGACCGGTGGCGCTTGGAATCGGATTCCCGAGCTTCACGACGTGACATTTGGTTTGCGCCGTTGAGGTAATTGTGAGAACGAAAAAAGAAAGAGAGGGAAGTTAGGGCTTCGTCTCGCGGGAAGGGGAAGAAGTGATATCATTACCGTAATCCTCAATTTGGCTATTGCTTCGCAGCTTCTCCACTCCCTTTTTTCCTCTCTTTTTTTGTAATTAAATAAATTGTTTCTTATTAAAATATATTTTCTTTTTTTCTTAAAAAATTATCTTCTTATTTTCAATTATTTCGATGAATATGTGCATTTCATACATAAGTTTTAAAAATATACCATTTTAGTCTCAAGCTAATAAAAATAGACGCATTTTATTTTAACTTTTTGAAATTACCTTTTAAATCTTTTAAGTTTCTAAAAATTGATTTAGAAGGATCTAGAAATCATTTTTATTTGATTTTTAAAAAGTAAATTATATGCTATTTAAAATTTTAAAAAAAATAAGTTTAGAGATATTATTCTTCTAATTTAAAATGTCACGTAATTATTTAAAATAAAAGTTCTTTTAAACCCATTTTTTAAAAATTAGACTAACAATAAACATTTTTAAAACTCAAATGAGAATTAAAAATGTATAATTTTAGAAGACATCAGACTAAAAATATAAGTTTTTACAAAGAAAAATGAAATATTTTGGTTAATGCACTTTTACTGGTTTTACTTTGCATCAATCTCAAAATGAACGTTGATTCGTACACTACCATTTTTTGTTAATGAATTGTGAAAATATATATTTAATTGATTTCAAATAAAATTTAAATTTAAGATTTTAGTGAAAAAATGCATTTTTTTTTTTTCAAAAGTTGGTTTGAAGTGTTTATTCTAAATCACAATAGTTTATAAAGCGATTTTTTCAAACTCTATTTTAGATGGTTGTCAAAACACATCAATTTCTTTTCAAAATAACTTATCTTTTAATTAAATCACTTGAAAATGAAATCCAAATATACCCTAAATTTAGATTAAAAGTTCATTTTTACCTCTCGACTTACTTCAGTAATTACTTCTATCTTTTTTTAGGTATCATTGGTTCTTCAATAAACAATTTGTTTACAATCCGACAATAAAAGAAGTTCCTCTTGATTAGTTAGGGGTGGGGTGGGGTGGGGTAAAGGTGCACCCATCCTTGTTCTTGTCGTGGGAAGAGATGTATTTTCGATCCAACTCCCCTCATTCCATTTTTAGAGATCCATCAATCTCCACTCGTTGGAGTTGTATTCAAGTTATATTGTCATCGTTACTCTACTCACGCAACTTCTTTTTTTCTAATATAACATCAATTACAACAAGTTTAATCAAAATTATCTACTTATACTATAGTATCATCAATAGCTTTTGAAAACAAAAACCCTTTGAGATATTTTTCCATTAAAAAATATAAAAATTAACAAGATAGCTAACGTGTAAAAGTTGAAAGATATACGCGTCATAATTTACCACATCAAACATGTCAAAACCAATTGTATCCATTATTTTAACAATGTCTCCTAAAATAAGATCAATAATAACAAAATCGTTTCAAGTAAACAACATCAACCATACTAAACGAGTAAAATCAAAAAATTCAACCAACACATTAACATTATCATTTTTAACCTAAGTGTGAACTACGCATACAAATCATACATCTTGCTTGTAAATTAACGACAACAAAAAAAAGAAAAAAAAAGAACTAGTGAGGATTAGTTTTGTGGGTGAGATGATGGAGGTTTAAACCTTGTGCACCATTTAAGTAGAAGGGAGTCAATGGGAGCATCCATTCTAGTCCCAATCCCTCCCCACACCAGCATGTCTCCAATGTCTTTTAACTTTGAACCATTCACTTCATACATACTCTTGAACCCAATCCTTGTGTAGAATCTAACCAGCTGCGTCCAATCTTCAATGTCATTACCTTTGATTTGTTTTTATTTTAAAATAACTTTCACACATTTCTCCTTAACTCACCTAAAAATATTGCTTAATTTGTAACTACAATGGCTAAGGATTATTGTTTTCCATCCCCATATGTAATTGTTGAACTACTAGAAAAAATAGAAAGAGTAACTGACATCCTATCAGGCTATCACCCAATTGTTATCTTCAAGAGTTAAGGCTTTACCACTTCAATTGTTACATAATCATAAAAGAAAAGTTAACACACACATGAACTTATTATAAAATCAATTAGAGTTTATCTTGAGGGACTGTATGCAATTTTTTGCCGTTTGACCATGTGGGGTTTGTGTGTTAGTTACTGTGCATGGCCTTCTTCAAACAAATTCTATCCAGAAAGATGTAAAAAGTAAAATGAAAGAGATAAGAAGAAAAAAACCTTGGAATGGTAAAGATCGGAGTCATTAATGGCCAATAACTCCGCCGTTTTGCAACCACAATCATACCCATACCGAATCGCAATAGCACCGATGAACAATCCAAGTCCAAAGATGGATTTCTCCATTCCCAAGCTTTCTCTGTTCAATCGAATCGAATCAAGATGAAGAATCTTCCCTCCCAACCACACTCTCACCAAACCTTCCGCCTTCCCGATCTCTCGCTCCGTTTCCAAGCTTTTCGCTGTTATTCGGAAAAACGGTCCCAATGTTTGCAGACGGAGGCTCAGATTCTGGGCCTCCCCCGCTGCCACAATCTCTGCCATCGTCGGAATGTTGTTTTCATTTTGCCGCCCGAATTTTGATGGAAGTGGTAATTGTGAATTAGGGGATTTGGATGAGGATGAGGATGAGGCGTGGATTTTAGTTAGGGTTCTGTGAATTGGGGAATTTTTATGGGGGATTCGGGGAATTGTGATTGTGAATAACTCCATTAATGGCGGGAGTTTTGAAGGTATTGAATTTAGTGAGGAAGCATGGAAATGCAAATTGGGGAAGGTGTTGTTTCATAGGTTGGGGAATTCCATCTTTCATCCAACTTCATGCAACACTACCTCTCAATCATATACTTTGATGGATGAAAGTGCTATTAAAATTATTAGTAGATGTGGTTTAATATTTGTGTTATACTCATCAACTTTACTTTTAGTTTCAATCCCAACAACATGATTGATATTTCATATTTGTAGAGTTTTGATTGCATTTTTCGTACCGGTACATGATAAACTCTACCTAACTTACAACTTCATACAAGATGTCATGAAAAATCATAAACGCTTCATAACTCACTTTTTTATTTGTGCATGTTAAGCTCTTGATTGCACTATTTAGGGACTTCACAACCACAAAATTGTAAAATTAATTGTTAGGAAAAAGTTGATATAACATGCATTGTTCCAAAGTAAACCTTAAATGATATTTTCAAAAATTCTAAAACGATTATATCATTTCATTTTCTCGACGTTGTGGAGAATTGTAAAAAAAATTACAAATTTGATAAAATATTTACAACATATAAAAAAGTTTGCAGATTGTATCAAGTCACTGATATACTTGTATCAATGGCATGGATAGACACAATAGAATCCAAAACTAGCTAGTAAATATTTTAATTTATTTTGCTATTTTTAAAAATTTCTCTATTTTATTTTAATTTTTTAACTAAAATAACTTTTTTTTCTTCATTTTCCTTTTTCTCATTTATTATATTCCTTCCCTTTATTTTTCTCCTCCTTTTTTCCATTTTTTCTTAATATGTTTATGTTTTCCTTTCTTTGATGGATTCATTTGGCTGCATTTCAAAGTTTTCCTAGTTTTATTTTCATTTAAGATAGTGAATGATGATTTTTTTTTAAGATTTAAATCAAACATACGAAAAAGAAAAGGTTTAATTATTACACAAGATCTAAATATTTTTATTTAAGTATAAAAATAAAGGGGTTTTGCAAAAATAGCAAATTTTTTTATAATAATATGATCTATGTCACTACAATTTATAAATTGTAAAAGTAGCAAATTTAAAAGCGAATAGTTCTTCATGGCTTTTTGATATATCTAATTACTTGTCATATTTGTAATATGCAAAAAAGACGTGTTATGAACGATTTTTTTTCTAAATTTTTTTGGCATCTGATTCAATTTCAAAAAATAAAGTCCTACTCTTATATTTGAACATATCTACGAAAAGAAAAAAAAAAAAGTGCTCGTACACCCTAACGAGTGGTCCAAATTAAAATAAGAATGGATGAATAAAATTTAAACTTATATACACCACAGCATCATCAAAATTTAAAATAACCCCAACTAAAATAGATTTAATTTATTATAACAATAAGAATAAAAACGATGGAAAAAGTATTTATTATAACAATAGATGAAATTGCATCAGATGACAAAAAAAATAGAAAAAACAGTTCATAACACTTTTTGTATATATAATAAATTTAGCAAATATGACGATAATTAGATAATAATCAAACGATAATATGATGGTAATTCGTTTTTAAATTTGATATTTTTACCATTTAAAAAATATAAGTGACTTGTATTCTATTATCATTTTTTTTCTATTTTTGTAAACTCTCTCGTTAAATATCAAGTTGGTATATTCCCAAATAATCATAAAGTTTTTATTTAGATTATATTATATGAATTTAATTATTTAATAATTTTAAAACTTCACGTCGTGTCGAGACAACTCGCACCCATTTGAATGCGTTGGCTTTCGTCGGACTTTAAACGGAATCGTTCTTCACTTCTTCTTCTTCTTCTCCGGACGGCTCGCTGCTCCGCAGGCTCCGGCTCCGCATTCTTCTTCTACGGTACATAAATTTCGGGGAAGAAGAAGAATCTAAGTGAAAGGTTCTAAACAAGGGCTCGTGATTCTTGTTTTTCTTCTGTTTTTTTTTTTTTTTTTTTGTTTTCCACCGGTCATTAATTATTATGGCGGACAAGAACGTGAGAGGCTCTCCGCCATTCGACCAATTATGGCATCTCATTTCCTCTTGATTTCATCACTCCATTTCTTTTTTAGTTTTTTCTATTTATTTTTCAGTAAATGGTGTTTTCCTTTTGAGATGTGTGTGAGATATGGTTTCGATTGGAGGAATTTCGTTGCCGGGTTCTGTACCGCCGTCGCTTCACCACCAATCATCTCCGACGTCGGCGATTGGGTTCGCTAGGTTTCCCGATAGGATTAGCTTCAGATCGTCGGTGGTTTTGCGGGATGAAGTTGAGAAGAAGGGTTCGAGGGTGGTGATTGTTAATGGGAAGGTCGATGGTTTGGGTAAGAGTGAATGTGAGACTGAGTTTGATACTGGCTTGGGCAATGGACGTGCTGGGATCTCGGGTATTGCTTCAATTTTGATGTTTCTTGATATAATCTTGAATCTTGATTCGGGGACTTTAATTTTGATTGAATCAGAATATCTGTTATTTTTAGTTCTTGAAATTTTTAATGTATTGTGAGATATGGGAACTTCTCTTTGAATCATCTCATTGAAATTTCTTGTGTTTTGATCGTCCTGTTTGATTCATTAGATAGTGGAAATAAGATAATTGGAAAAGCAAGAACCTTATTGTTAGTATTTGTGTAGATATTAGTTATATTTTCGTTGACATTTTCAGTATTTTTCTACACATTTACAATGTGATGTTGAACTCTTTGATTGGTTGGAATGCTGATTGTATTGCAGAATGTTTGAATTGTTGCTATGTTGGCATAAGTTTATAATGTGATATCCAATTTTTCTTCATCATGGTATGAGTTTATCTTCTGTAGTTTAAGCTGTTCAGATTACTAAGATGCTTTTCAATCAGGAAAAAATCATGGAGTGTTATCCACGGTAGGAAATTCTACTAATATCAAGTGGCATGAATGTTCAGTTGGAAAGAATGAAAAACAGAGCCTTCTCAAACAGAAAGGATGCGTGATATGGTTCACAGGTCTCAGTGGCTCAGGTTTGTCATTGAACCTTTTGTCTTTTGCTTTTACAGTTTAATGGTTTTTGACTTATTATGTAATAATCATGGTTTAGAGAACCTATAGTTTAGATTGTCCTCAAATGAAATCTACAGTTTGGATTATAGACCAAACCCAACAATGGAACATTTGATTTTGATTTTTGAGGTCATTCTTTTAAAAGATTTCGTGAAAAGGATAGAGAAGAATTTGGCCTGAAATATTTAAGTTGGGTTTGGGACTTTATAGACTGGCCCAATTTTTTTAAAGTATGCTTAGCTAATTTGCAGGGAAGAGCACTGTGGCCTGTGCCTTGAGTCAAAGCTTATACAAAATGGGAAAGTTAGCTTATATCCTTGATGGGGACAATGTGAGGCATGGCTTGAATCGCGACCTTGGTTTTAAAGCAGAAGATCGTGCTGAGAATATAAGGAGGGTCGGTAAGTTTGGTTCATTATCATTTATAATAACTCTCTTTGCTGTTCTGTTAATGATTGCTAATTAGTATACCTCTTCCATAAATTAGGTGAGGTTGCAAAACTGTTTGCAGACGCTGGAGTTATTTGCATTGCTAGTTTGATATCCCCATATCGAAGGGAACGAGACGCCTGTCGTGACATTTTGCCTAATGGATACTTTATTGAGGTATCTCTTCATATAGATTTTGAGCTGGTTTCTTACCTTGCATCTGAAATATATATTACAGAAATTTGGTAAAAATATATAGGTGTTCATGGATGTTCCTCTTGAAGTTTGTGAAGCAAGAGATGCAAAAGGACTGTATAAGCTTGCACGGGCAGGGAAGATCAAAGGTCACTGCAACTTGTTATCATTTTCCTTAGATTGACTTGATGATCTTATTAATTCTCACTTAACTGCAACTTGTTATCATTTTCCTTAGATTTACTTGATGATCTTATTAATGCTCACTTATTTTGTAGTGTGATTTGAGTATTACTCTTAACCTTATTTTGGCCCGTTATTTTCACAACCTAAATTTCAACTAAAAGACATAATCAAATAAACTTAAGTTAATTATGCTCAGAATTATGAATTTTCATTTGTCAACTGAGCAATATCACATTTTTGCAGGCTTTACCGGTATCGATGATCCGTATGAAGTACCATTGAATTGTGAGGTAATTCCAAATTCTGGAGGAAATGATAACATATCTTTAAAAGATTAATGCTTATACTACAGAGTAATCTTTTTGCAACATATGCTGATAGTTAAATACTGAAGAACACTTACGAAAATAACTGGTTGTTTTATGAATGAGATATTGTGTATTGAATCTGATTAGGAGACCCTTTTGAACTTTTTTGGGTTTCAGATAGTCTTGAAACACACTGGAGGTTCACCATCTGAGATGGCAGAGAAAGTACTGAGTTACCTAGAGCAGAAAGGCTTCCTCCAGGCTTAGCTCAAAGCTTTATGAGAAAAGGGGGCTTTTAACAACTTAAGTTTTGGTTTTAGAGAAAATCCACTTAACTAAAGCTTTGTCTAGGCTTCTGTGTCTGTCACATCTAATTTGCTTCGTCTTTAGTCACTTTTTTTTCTGCATACAGATAGGATTGAAGGTTTGTGAGGATACATAATTTTCTTTTGGTTTTTTTTTCCCTTTTGATCTCTGCAATGTAATATAGGTTTGAATGTTTTATACAAAAAGTATATCAAATATTTTTGTGGAAATCAAGAAGTCAATCACAATCACTCTCTTTTTCTAGTGTATTTATAGGTAAGGAGTGCATCAAATCTACCTTATTTCGATGAATTGAGTATGGTTTAATAACAATGGAAATTGTCATGTTCTTATATAAATGGAAATCTACCTTGTTTCAACAAAAAAAGAGCTTGACGAAAGTGAGAGAATTTATTAGTGAGTGTGAGTAGAGATACCAATTAGAGAGTGGAGGCATTAGTGGTAATTATTGAAATGTACGTATAAAAGAAACTAGTGGAGATGAGTAGGTGGGTGATATCTATGTGTAAAGGAAAAAATTAGTGAGGGTATGTGTAGAGCAATACATAAAAGAAGAAGGTTTTCTAATTTTCTATTGAATGAACGTTATATGCATTGACAAGTGCCAAACAAGAACAAATAAGTAAATTATTTTAAGTAACTTTTGAAAATTAAGTTTATAATTATGATTTTACATGTGAACTATCTTTTATGAAAAGTAGATAGACTCCTTTACTTCAATAAGGTCATAGAGACAATTGGTAGTAACATTGATCATCTTCCTACCATCAAATTCAACCCTAATTAAAAAAAAAAGAGTGGGAGATCACTAGCAAAGGAAAAGGAAAAGTTTTAACGCTTCGATAATAATTTGATCTTCTAATGACCTGATAGATCACTTTTGGCTATATTTCTTAAAACCAACACTAATTAGAGATCCATAAAAGTTATAATCCCTCATCACACGCACCAGATGGCTCGAGTTTTTGTCAAATTTTATGCTTTTTATATAGTATATATAAAATTAACATAGTTTCAATACACTAGCTATTAGCTAACGGAGCAAGCCTTACTTCTTACTCTTTTTTTTTTGTTTTGTTCCAATTCAATAGTTTTAAAGATGTAGAATCTTAATGGCCTAGTAAAGATTCTCCTCCTCCTCCTCCTCGAGCTTTGTCAACCATCCAACCCATAGCTCCAAAAGAGATTCCACATATTTAGAAAATACAAAAGGTAGGTGTTGTTGGCCTACTTACATTTCCAAAGCACATGGGGGTTTTACATGACTGTTTTGTTGTTCTATATACCTTACATATAAATACAAGACTGATACCAATTGTCATTGTTCAAAATAAAGAATAATGTTGGAAACAATATGTCATGCTCATGTAATATACATTATTATTAGCTATTAAAATAAATTTGCTATAGAAAAAAATAGTTATTGGAATATTGATTCTTTCACACCACTGATCACTCACTCTCAAATAATTAATGACCCTTTGTACTAACTTTTCCAACCAAAAAATAAGTTTGGTTTTGAGTAATCTGATATAGTGCTTTGAGTTGGATGTCACCCTCACCTATATCTTCCCTCTAACATTGAATGGTTAATGCATGTCTCTTTCTGATCTCCCATTAATCCAATTACAACCCAAACCCCATCTTTTAACTTTCACTATACATATATATATTTGCACCTACTCCATATAACTATTTTATACATCAGATATATATATCAGAAAGGGTTTAAAACTTATAGTGTATCAACTTTTTCTGTCAAAACAATAATTAGTTGATCAATGAGACAATGACTAAACTTTAAATTAGCATAAGTATTGAGACCATAATCTCATTGAGATGACCTCTTGATTTTTTTTTTTTTTTTATCTTGTTATACTCAATATGCTAAAAGAATTACTTTATATTGTAGAAGTAAAAATGATAAAAACAATATTTTTATCCATGTTAATTTTTAAAAAATTAGAAAAAATAAATCTAGAAAAACTAATTGTAGGTTGGTTTGGTAATCCATGTTTTGGTTCTTTTGATTTTTAAAAGCTATTCTTTCTTTCACTCATAGGTTTTTATGTTATGTGCTGTGATTGAGACTTTAAAAAACTAGTCAAGTTTTGAAAACTAATCCATTTTTCGTTTTTAGATTATGAACGAGAATTCAAATGTTTCTTTAGGAAAGTGTTAGAAATACTCTCTTTTGAAAGAAAAAAATTATACTACAGTGAACACTATTTAAAATCTCTCTTTACCATGTAATTCATTATTTTCCTTAGTCATCCTCCCTCCCCTTCTTTATTATAATATTTTTTTATCTAACATAAAATGATACGTATCTAAATACAAACTATTATATCTCACCGGCTATTAATTATATATTGCACACTATAATATCTTACCTATTATAATAATCACGGATTATAAAAAAATGTCCTCAAAATGGAGTTTTTTTTGTCCTTCTATAATTCACATATAATAATTTTGAAAAGATCTTTTAAAAATAGAAATAAAAAATATTTTTTGACAAATGAACGTGATAATAACTTTATATTGGGTTAAGAAAATAGAAAATAATTAATTAATTTTTGTGATGGGTTTTGTATAGTTAATCCATGCAATATATTATCCCTAAAAAGAATCCATCCATATTAAGACTATTGTTTTTAAATAATTATTTCATTATTATGTGTATTGTTAATTGGATTATTATGATATATTTCTGTTTTAATATATATTTAATAATTAATCATTCAAAGAAAAGGTTTGGAGGATAATTAATTAAAATCACTAAACATAATAGATTTTAAGTAACAAAATACTTAATATATATTTGTCTCAATTAAATTATTAGACATATCCTTGAATAATTAAGATAAGATCTTCAAGATCTCAATTATGGTAATATCAATAAAATGCAAAAAAAAAATAAAACTTTTGTTGATTTTCTTTTTTATATATATGTTTTATGAATTTTTTTAATATAATTGAAATGTTCAATGGGTATCTAAGATATCGTACCGAATCTCTATAAATATGTGGAAAAAATATAATAAACATCTAACATGCCACACAAATTTAATGTATCATAGATGGAGTAAACTAGAACGTATCATTAACCTTCATGTCGTCCTTACGCAACTCATCTCCAAATTTCATTACAATTTAGCCATAATTTAGTAAATTATCATCTAAAATAGTTCGATCTCATACGGCCCATTACAATTGTTGAATTAAAGAAAAATACGATTTCTTTTAATTTTAACACGAAACATTTTAGTTGGAGTACACACAATCAATATTGATAATTAATTTTCCAAAAGGGTTATTATTAATTTTCAACATTGATAATTGAAGAATAAATTTCAGTAAATTAGAAAATAAAGTTATCTTATATAGCATGGGATGACAAATATATATACTATTTCCTTTAAAATCTATATTATTACACCAAAAACTGATTTTCATATGATTATATAATACAAATTAAACCTTTTCACAAATGAACATATATATGTATATATATATATAATTAGAAATTACCATGCAAAATGTAAATGGACAAAACTACAATTTAAGAAAACCAAGAGGAGAAAAATTAAGAAAATCTTTTAAAATGGTAACCTTAAAACAATTTAGAAAAATATATATGAGCAAAGAAAAGATAGTAATGGTTAAAAAAAGTCTACTACTTTCCATAAAAATGCTTATGAAATCCAAAAATTCATACAAGTTTTTGTTCTATAAATATATAACACATGGAGAATTAGTTCATTAGGAATGTGACAAAAAGAAACAAAGAAACAACTTTGTTGTTCTTCAGTTATTTTCTTCTCAAGATTTCTTTGGGGGTTTTTTTTTTTTCTCTTTTTTCTGATATCTGAAAGATATGAACATTTTCAAAGCTTTCTGCAGATTCTTTTTGCTTCCTTTAATTTTGATATTTTCAGGTTTTTTTTTCACTGATCTCTACATTAAAAATATACATAAATTTGAGTTGATTAACAAAAGTTTTGTGTTGTAAATTAATTCAGGGAAATTTATTATCACCATCCAAGGTGTCTCGTATGATTATTCTGCCACAACTGAGGCAAGTGTAACGTAAAGATTTTCAATATATCAATTAGTTTAGTTTAGGATAGGTTCAAAAATAAAATGAGTAATATGGTATATATAAATGAAACAGTGTTTGGGAAAGCCAAGAAGGGTTCATGATGGGGGAGGGATGATAGTGAACCCAGAGTTCAACAATGGGATTGAAGGTTGGAAAGTGTTTGGAGGAGGAAGAATAAGGCAAGGATGGTTGAAGCATGGGAATCTCATCAATACCTTCATTGTAGCTCACAACAGGACTTCCCCAAGGGATACTTTTCATCAACTGCTTCATCTCCAACGTCATTACCTCTACACTTTCTCCGGTACCTCTTCTTTACGATCATCTCTTCCCTCTTCTAAATCATTATTAATATTCACCAACATTTCCTTCAAGTTCTTTTTCTCTCTCTTTATCTATGATTTTTTTTATTGTTTGGATTAGTTAGAAAACTTGAAAACAGTTTTTGAGAAACAAAATCTAAATTGGTTGTCAAATTTTTGAATTCAATGAATCTAAAAACATAAAACAGAATTAAGATTATCAACTAGACGGCCCTGAAATGTGTCTTTTTCGGAGAAGCAATATTGTTAGTTGTTTTAACTAAGTATTTCTGCATCAATATTTTATCGTTAGTCTCTAATTATACCTTTTTCACTAATTACTCTCTATAATGTTTTAATTTTTTACTCTCACTCTCTTTCAATAGTCTATTTTTAGAGTAAATTGCTAAATTTGGCCCCTAAAGTAGGGTGTTAATTGTAATTATACATTTAAACTTGTTAAAGTTAGACGAAGGTTCATTTTTTATCTTTAAGGTTCGAATTTCTACGATTATCTTAAGTTTGTGGGTACTTGTTAATCCACAAAAGACTTGAAATTTCCAGCTTGGGTTCGATTAAGTGAAGGAAATGCACCTGTGGGTGTTGTATTCAGAAATAGTAAAGGGGGTCAGATTCTTCATGGTGGTGAAACCATGGCCAAGCATGGATGCTGGAGTTTGCTCAAAGGTGGCATCGTCTCTAATTTTACAGGCCAAGCTGAGATTATTTTTGAGGTGAATAACTTTTGCTGTTACCAACTTGGTTTCATCTAGAACACTGCATGGTTGGTTTGGTTCTAATTCTTTTGAGTAGGTTGCAACATTCAACCAAGTCTCTTAATTTCGTTCTCTCTAACTTTGTTTTGCATTTATTTATTTAAGAGTACAAATACAGCAGTGGAAATCTGGGTTGATAATGTCTCACTACACCCATTTACAAAGGAGCAATGGCGATCCCACCAAGATGAAAGCATTAACAAGGTAATATAAACCAAAAGAAAACTAATGTGGCCCAGTTCAACCTTATGTATGAAAGCAAACAGAAAAAAAAAATCAAATATTGAATATAATATGTAGATGGAACCAAGTTTTGCAGGTGAGGAAAAGCAAGGTGAGGTTGCAAATAACTCAAGCAGACAACAGTAAACTATCAGGTGCAAAAGTCCTCATTGACCAGAAAAAACCAAACTTCCCATTTGGGGCAGGAATGAACTACCACATTCTCCTTAGTAAAGAATACCAACAGTGGTTTGCATCAAGATTTGCCTATGCCACTTTCACCAATGAACTTAAGTGGTATAGCACTGAGAACGTACAAGGCCAAGAGAACTATACCGTCCCTGATGCAATGCTTGAGTTTTCCCAACAACATGGTATTTCAGTAAGAGGACACAACATTTTCTGGGACAGTCCAAAATACCAGCCAGAATGGGTCAAGTCACTCTCCCCTCAAGATTTGAAGGAAGCAGCCGATAGAAGAATCAACTCCGTGGTTAAGAGATATTCTGGAAAGTTTATCCATTGGGACGTCGTGAACGAAAACGTGCACTTCAGATTCTTTGAGGACAAACTCGGTGAAAATGCCTCTGCAGAGTACTTCAACATAGCACATAAACTTGACAACAAAACACTTCTTTTCATGAATGAATACAATACCATGGAACACGATTACGAAAAGACAGCAACCCCAGCTAACTTCAGAAAGAAACTTCTCGAAATCCTGTCTTATCCCGGGAATGAAAACATCCCAGCAGGAATCGGCTTGCAGGGCACCTTCGGCCCGGATGCACCCAACCTACCATACATGAGATCCGCTTTGGACCTTCTAGGATCAACAGGCTACCCCATATGGATCACAGAAGTGTTTGTTCACCAAACTCCAAATCAGGTACTATTGTATTTCGTACAGGCAATCATCATAACATATATAACTAACAAAACTAGGAATTTTCCCTTGTCAGGCACAATACTACGAGGAAGTTCTAAGAGAAGGGTATGCACATCCTGCAGTGAAGGGGATAATCACATTTGCTGGCCCAGAATCCGCAGGTTTCACTACTCTGCCGCTTGTGGATATGAATTTCAAGAACACAGCAGCAGGAGATGTTGTGGATAAGCTTTTGGGTGAATGGAAATCTCCCAGCTTTGAAATTACAGCCGATGATGAAGGTTTTGTTGATGCTTCGTTGTTTCATGGAGATTACAATGTGAGAGTGCAACACCCTCGAACCAATTCCTCCATTTGTGTGAGTATCAAAGTGACTGAAGAGGCCACTCATCGAACCTTGAAACTCCAACTCCCTAATAATTGACCCAACCCCGTTTATGTAGTAAATACACGTTTGTGTTATATATTAAATAACAGTAAAGTTAACTAAGGTTATCAAGATGAAATGATGAAAAATTTAATGAAAATGTTTGAACGAGTTTTTCTTTTTATATAGTTTTTTTTCAAATTCAATTTCTCTAGGAGTGAAGTTTTGAGTTGAAAATGACACTTAATGCATGAAACTATAAGTTGTGTGTAATAAAAACCATTGAATTGAAAATATTTCTAAATTAACCTAATTAATCGAAAAAGAACAAAATCAAAATTCTATAGAAATGTAGAAATTTCTAGAGTTTAAATAATAATTTTTAAAAAATCCACAAGCTTTTTACTTCTATAGAACAAAACAGTAAATAATAAAATTTATTGTTAGTGTAAATATTTTGTCAAAAGTTCTATTTTTGACAATTTTTTTTCTATTTTTAATAAAAATTATACAATAAAAAGCTATCAATAATCTTCAAAATTTTGAATTTCGAAAATAGAAATTGTTTCTTATCTACATTTTGAGTCCTTCAAAATCTCCAAATTTGGACGAGATAGTTGCAAAGGTAGCAATTAGATTAATTATATAACAACATTTTAAAAAAATTATAAAAATATAACAAAATATATCAAGGATACAGATCTATTGTTATCTAATTTTAATTTTAAATATATATATATATATATATATATAATTTATATTTATTTATTTATTTATTTGAGGTTGGTGGCTGCAATATTGGTTACTTTAAGTTGGGCCGGCGGAATGTGTAAGGCCATAAAATTGGGCCTGAGATATTGAAAGGCCCACGAACATAGCACTGTAACCAAGATGGTGCTCTTAAGCTTTATCCGTACACCACAATTATCCTCGGGCTGTTTGGTTGTCGAGAAAATGATGGAAAATGTTTCCGAATAATTATAAGCTCATAGAAGAAAGTGAAGCACTTTTAATATATTTTCAGATAACCCATGCAAGCTTCAACCAGTGATGTGATGTCTCAAGGATTCGGATCAAAAATAGCCAGGTGAAGTTGCTTAGCTTCTCTTTATTTAGTCTCTTGAGTTGCCATATTTGATTAAATTTAGCTTCAGGATGAGTGTGGCAGTCAGTGGTTTGTACTCTATATAGCTTTGTGTTTCTGATTGTAGAGGTTTGGCTTCTATTCAGATTAGTTGTTGATCCAGCTTTGTTGATTGTACATGTTGTTCACTGTGACTCAGTCTTTAAAATGTAGTTCAAGAAGAAATAATTGTAACTAAATTGTTACGGTGTTCCAAGCATTGAACTTGGATTCTCTAACCCCTTGAGCAAGGGTTGTATTATTCTTCTGTTTCAAACCATTATTGTGATTACCCTATGTCTATTAACTATTAGAACCCTTTTCTTTTGTAATAGCTAATTTTGGATTTCTTTTGTAAGGTGCCTTCTTTTTATGGTATTCTTTAAGCTGGCCGTTTCTATTCTGAAATAGTGTGTTTTGTTTTAAAAGAAAAACATCTACATTTTTTAGTCTCTTATCAAGATTGTTCAGAAACAAATGGTTGTGCTTTCCAGTTTTCTCTTCCTCTTTCAAGAATCTTGTTGTTTCAGTTTTCTTCCTAAATTGTTCTTTGCTTGGAAGAGTTGAATGTTAAAGTCTGGGTTGCTTACGTTGAATTAACTGTAAGTAGTATTTCTGGCAGATGTGACTCATGTTCATACTTCATACACCTTGGTGAAAGACATTTTAAGGAATGTTTCTAATTCTAGTTTGTTGAACTTTCATGTGGTGCACAAGATGTGTCCAATTTAGTCAAATAATACGTGGTGGGCTAGCTTTAAAACCAGTTACAACTACGAGGTGGCACCTACTTCTTTGATGCCTATTATTGTAAGAAAGATGATGCAAATGAGGAAACGTAGAACAGAGGGGCTTAACATCTACCCACTGCTCTCCCAGAAATAAGTATTTGTGCCTTCCTCTACGACACAAAGAACATGAAAGGAGAAGGAAGGGACTCTAGAGAAATATCTTTACCAAATTCCTGAATTTACCTTTAACACTTTTTAGACAACCATTCAAAGGAATGAGGGTCATATCTGCTAACAATAATCCTATGCCACAAAGATCATTACTCTTTTAGGCTTTGGCTATACTCTAAAAAGGTAATGATCTAGGATGAATCGGAGATGAGTAGAATTATTTTCTTTTTTCTCCTGGAAAAACATGTGCTAAACCAACCCTTATATTCTTTCACACCAAGGAGTGTTTTTGTAATAGGAAATTAGTGTCCCCACGCATTTAGAGAGCAAGAGGATCTTCTCTTAGAGAAAAAGATTACTGAAAAAGAAAGAAGAGAAAGTAAACCACAAATATAAAGACAGATGGGAATCATTAACGCTGCCTTAATTTTTGGAGCAACTGAATCTAATTTGTAGTTGTTTTATAGCCTGATAATCAGCTGAATTTTGGGAGGGCAGTAACAGAGCATAATCTCCTAAGCGTCTGTAATTTATTTTCCAATTGAATTGCTGTAATTTATTTCCTCACTTTAAACCACTCTTGAATTACCTGACCTGAAGACCAAGGCTTAAAACTGTGTGGTTTTTGTCATTTCTTTATTACCCATTATCTGAAAAATGTATCGAGTTGATGTTAGTATTGGTATTGGTATAAGTGATACTTTCCCCATTGATCCCTTCAGTAACGTGTGCTCTTTGATTTACCTCCCATGTAGAAGTATAAAGTACCAACACACGTACAAAGTTAATCGTGAATGCTTATGTGCATGATAGATGACCTTGCATGTGGAATGCTCTTATTTTCCCGTTCAATCGTATGGAAGTATTAAGCTTGTCTACCCACATTTTTTTCTTCACGCTAAAGAAGGTGAAATTGACTGAATGTTAAGAAATTGGAAAGGTTATCCATTGAGACTGTTAATAATCATTGGATGTAGATTAAAAAATATGCATGCCTCCTTATATAACCATGGAATACAAATTTGATATACTTTTGTAGTTTCTCACTCAAACCAAAAGTGAACCATATCATTAAAAAAAAAAAATTTGTAATTTAAGTTACATCATCTTGATGTTGGATCTTCGAGGCAATTGGCTAATGCGTAGTAGATGGGTTTGCATTTTCTGCAGTGGTTGGTCGATCTTTGGGCATACACACATCAATGACTTAGTGTACATATAACAAAGTTGCTTTTGAGTGGTTGATGAAATGAGGTTGGTTGCATGCTACCTCCCTTGATTTTTTATTTTATTGTGTTAATTATTATGAAACTAACTATCAAATTTTCTTATCCAAAATATGTAGTGTACATGATAGATGAGCTTCCACCTGGAATTCTGGCCAACTACTTATTCGCACTCATCCTCCATAATTTGGTATCTATGCATTTACACTTCTTGTTTTCTATTTAGTTCGTCTTTTTTGAGTTCTGCTTAACATTCTTCTCTTGGACTTCGTTAAAAGATCTTACATTTCCATTCTTTGGTATTTATGTATATAGAGTCCTGGTCTTCTATCTAGGATGTCTATTTGCTTTCTTCTCTGACTTAATATAAAGATCTTATGATTCATAAAATATATAGAGATCCTTTAAAAGTTCCTGTGGGGACATCTAATTAAGAACTCATGTAAATTGACTGAGAGTTGGAAGTTAAGATTTGTAAATGGTAACAAAAAGATTTTGGGGTATTCTGAGAATCAAACTCAGTACCTCTCACACTTGAAGCGAGAATCATACGACTAGACCAAATTCCTGCTTGAGCATATTGATTTTATTTAATTTTTTTTATTGTAATCCAAATAATGGCTGAATCCATGGCATGATCGACGTAGTTTTAAAATGAAAATTATATACTGAAAGTCAATGAGCATGTGCCACATGAGACATTCTAAGAATTGAACTCAGACGTCTCATCCCAAATTGGGAGTATGTCCGTAGACTAGTTCAAATGTCCTTTTTCTTTTCCTTTATCAGATACAAGATTTCAATTTTTAATTAAGACTAGTTGAAATTTAGATCTGATTTTGTGCTATCTACACATTAATGACCCCTTTTTTATTTTTTCTTTTTCTTTTGGTAGAATTGTATACCAACGACTTGTTTCATCAACCATTCAAAAGCAACTTGATTTATGGATTATCTTGTGGTTGTCTAAATATTTTGATGTGAAATATGCAAGTATACATGATAAATTCCATTAATTATTCAGACATTCATCCTCCATCACTTGTTGTACTTGTAGTCAATTCCCTTTTTTTTAGCTTCACTTCATTCTTATCTTGAACTATAAAATATAGAGATCTTATGAAAGAAGTTTGAAAATTAAAAAGTGGGGGGGGGGGGGGGGGGGGGGTGTCATTTCAGACATCAACCTTGAGACCTCTTGAACCCAAAACAAGAATCATACCACTAGACCAAATGCCCCGTATGACTGTTATAACTTCATTTAATATTTGTTATTAAAATTATTGATGCCGGACCGTGGTACAATTGACAAATGTGTAGCTGGTGGATCTGTTTTTGCAATGGCGGTTGGAAAGCTTAATGGTAGAATACAAAAGTAATTTGGTTGAAATGAAACTTATAAATAGAAAGTCAACGACCTCATGTCACAAAAGGCATCCAAGAAAAAATGAATTCAGAACCTCCAGAGACTCCTACTTCTTCTTTTTTATTTTATTAGGTTCTTCACTACGTATACTTAGCCTGAACTATGAAAGTATTGAGATCTCATGAATGGAGTTTGGAAGTTTAAGTTTGAAAATGACAGAAAAAGGAGGGGGCATTCCGAGAATCGAACTCGGGACCTCTCGCACCCAAAGCGAGAATCATACCACTAGACCAAATGCCCTGTTAGAATATTAGACATTCATTAATGTAATTTTATTTAGCGTAATATTGTGGTACAGTTGACTTGTAGCTGGTGGAGCTGCTTTCTCAATGGTGTTTCGTAAGGTTATTGGTAATTACAAGAAGTTTTTGGTTGAAATGAAACTTATGAGTAGAAAGTCAATAACTTCATGCTACATAAGGCATCCAAAAAAGAAAAAAAGATAAAATAATTCAGAACCCCATGTGCTGTACCAAATACTTTCCCCCTCCCTCCCCTGCTAACTACGAAATTGAGGATCTACGATCAGATTAATTGTTCCGTTTTTTTCTATGTCAAATACAGAGTTTCAGTTATTATTATTATTATCATTATTATGAGAATACAAGATTTCATTTTGTAATCAAGACATATGGAGATGTAGATCTGATCCTTGCATTGTATGCTTGTCAATGATTTTGTGTACTTGGCAAAGTTTCTGTTGAATGGTTGATGAACTAAGTTAGGATGCTTGATTATCTCCCTTGATTTATGAATTATCTTGTGCTTGTCTCTTTGAAACCAATGATCAAAGTTCCCTATCACAGTTATCAAAAAAAAAAAAAAAAAAAGCTCCTTATCATAATTCTAAAGTTTGCATGACAGAATATAAATGCACTTTCAGGCGGGATTCTTTCTAGCTGCATTCTCAAGCAATCACCTTTCATAGTTCATATCTATTATCTGGCTGGCTGCATTCAAGCATTCACCCTTCATATCTATTATCTGGTATCCATATACACTCTCAACCTTTTATTTAGTTTGTTTGCTTACATTCTTCTCTTTGAACGATAAAAATTATAAAGATTTGACAAATAATTAAATGGCATTTGGAATTTTTCAAAGAAGTTGGATAAGGGGAAATACTCTATTTAATTATTTACCTTACATTTGTTATTCTTTACTGTAATTTAAAAGATCTGTTCTTAATGTTGGATCCGTTGTACAATTAACTAATGTTTGCTTTTTGGTTGAAATGAAAGTTATGAAAAGAAAGTCGACGGGTACAAGCCCCTTAAGCATTCCCAATTTCCCCCACTACAAATACAGTTTTTCACCTTTTTTTTTCTAGCTTTCACTTCTCAATTAAGACATATCAAGATTTAGATCTGATCTTGTGCAACACACATGTAGATAACTTGGTGTATTTTGAGAAGTTACTTTTACTTATTGAGTTTTTTTTTCTTTTAGCATAGCTTTTGTGTATGTTTGTTTTTTAGCAAGGATAGATTGTGCTTGTCACTAAGAAATATTATACATGATAGATGTGCTTCCAAGTGGGATCCGGACATGGCTGACTACTTATTCAAACATCCATCCTCCATGATTTGGTGTAATTTATATTTACAAATTCCTAGTATTTTATTTAGGCTGTGTTAGAATGGAATTTGGAACATTAAATTTGGCGAAACAAAAAAAGAAATTGGGGCATTCCGAGAATTGAACTCAGGACCTCTCGCACCCTAAGCGAGAATCATACCACTAGACCAAATGCCCTACTTGAAAACATTCTTATTTATGATCCTGATGGAGCTGTTTTTTAGTGGTGATTTGTGAGCTTAGAGTTAAAATAATAGTGGACCTATTGCGTTTATTTCAAGTAGGCAGTCATTCTTGAGGCGTAGGAAATAAACGTGTGAACAAATTATATATTTTACTTATTCCTAAAATATTTTGAAAATAGTGTACAACAGAAAGACAAAAGAAAATTTTGGTCAATTGACAATTATGAATAGAAAATCATTAAGCACGTGCCAGAGGTATCCCCTAAGAATTGAACTCAAAAACATCTAGTCCCTTACCAAACACCAAAACAAATGCTCAATTTGTGCATCCAACAAGAATAATATTTCAAATTTAAATTAAAACATGTTAGGATGTATAACTAAGCTTTGTGCTCTAGCACTTAGGAAAGAGTTGCTTATCCTTTTTGAAATATGAACTAAATTATCTGGTGCTTGTCTCTCTGAAATTTGTGATGAATTTTTAAATAGTAAAAGAAAATTGGGGCATTCCGAGAATCGAACTCGGGACCTCTCGCACCCAAAGCGAGAATCATACCACTAGACCAAATGCCCTGTTTGAACACAATATGGTAGATCCACTTGTGATCTGTATAATATTTCATTGATGGTAGATCCATGGACCATGGTATAGTTGACTAATGTGTAGTTTTTGTTTTAAATGAAAATCATTAATATCAAGTCAATGAGAAGGTCTGATGAGATATTTTAAGAATTGGTCTTGCAAGTTATTAACATCTCATTGATCGAATTCGCTCATGTGCCTGATGCCATATTGAGAATCTACCACGACAAAGAGGGTTATTAAGATGTAGGCCTGATCTTGTAATGTATGCACATCATTGACTTGATAGTGAATGCTTAGCATTTAGTAAAGCTTTGTTGTGCATGGTGGATGAGATTAGGAGTAGGACACTAGGCGTCCCTCCCTGGTTTATGTATGAAATAAACTTGTGCAGTTGTGCTAGCTTTGTTTCTCTTAACCTTGTTAGAGTTTGCATGCTTATCTGAATTTTAATGTTATATGTAATAATATAGGTGCGCTACCACAGGTGAGGGGTTCTGACTGACCACTCTAAGCATTCATCCTTCATTGTTTGGTATCTATCTATCCAACAAACACACTTCTTTTTTACTTGCATTCTTTCTCTTAGACTATGAAAATTTGAAGTTTGTACGAGTATTATACTGGAGTTCAGTAGTTCAAGACTTCAAATTGAAAATAGTTAAAATTGGGGGGCATTCTGAGAATCAAACTCAGGACATTGTCACACAAAAAGAGGATCATACCATCAAAATGAATTTAGAATTATTAAAAAGCATTTTTTTGAATGATTTTAAAGATAACCAAAGTGATTATTTAAACCATTTTTAATCACTCTCAAACATGTCAATAATATAATATAATTTGTGGGATGTGTAATTGTTGGAGTTGCTTTTTCTTTTCTTTTCTTTCTTAATGAAGGTTGGTAAGTATGTAGGTAAATAATAGCACCGATTTCATTTTCTAGCAGCCAGTCATTAATTGAGGAGTAAAGTATAGTAAATACATATCGTGTTTGTTATTTGTTCTTTAAGATTATTCATTTTCATATGTTATTTATCCGTAGTAATTTTTTAATGTATTGTGAACAGAACACAAGAAAGTACTTTTGGGTTGAAAATTATGATTAGAAATTCATCAAATTGAGAATCTATTAGATCAAATCCCATATTTGTCTTTATTTCAATTGAAACGTGATCATTTTGCCTTACTTTTAAATAACATGAGGCAAACTAGTTTGCTACTTATATTGTATAATTCTTCTCCGATTATTTGGCTTTTCAGGTGGAGGGTCAAATTTACAATTTTGAAAGAAGTATTTGTGCAGTTCACCTACCGGAGGTTGAATGGACTAATTATTTGGACTCTATTGGTATCTGTCATTTTTCTCTACAACTATGAATTTATTACCTTTTCTCTTCCAACTATAAGAGGAAAAAAAAAATCATGAAGCTGTATGAACAATTGTAAAAGTAAAGAGAGTGAGAGAGAAGAAAAGTAGGACTGAATTGAGTTAGAAGGCTTGAGGATTGGAAAAAATAATTGGGGGCATTCCGAGAATCGAACTCAGGACCTCTCGCACCCGAAGCGAGAATCATACCACTAGACCAAATGCCCTCTTGATTTTAAAATATTCATTCTTCCTTTTTATTTGATAAGATTTTAAAGTGGTAAGTTAAGTTTGTTTCCTTTATTGGCTTCAAATTTCTTGATAAAGTTATTTCTCTTTTTTCATTTTCACTTATATGTTGATGGGAATTAGTGAGAAAAATACATAAAAATGTTTTTCAAAATTAGAAAACTTCAAGGGGCATTCCGAGAATCGAACTCGGGACCTCTCGCACCCAAAGCGAGAATCATACCACTAGACCAAATGCCCATCTTATCACTATAAGGTCATTGTATGCTTAACATAGTAAATTTTAACAGCATAAGAAAAAAAACGTTGGGGGCATTCCGAGAATTGAACTCGGGACCTCTCGCACCCTAAGCGAGAATCATACCACTAGACCAAATGCCCGTTTGCTTCTAAATTTATAACAAAAAATAAATAATGTAATGTTCAAATTCCTTTTACTAATCTAATACAATATGTTCGTGACATACCTTACCTTCTTTTATATTTCTTATAATAATTCCATATTGTATTATTATCATTATATAAATATTGTTATTGTATTCAAATTTCATTGTTTAATGGACAATATAATGAACACGTTTCAGTTTTAACATTTTCATTTAAATTATTTATTATATCAATGGTTCAATTGATTAATATTTCCTTCTACTAAAAAAATTTGAATCCCATGAAAGTGATTTCAAAGTTTTCCAGTGAAAAACCCAATTTGGGGTAAGTATCAATTTGGCCGAAACCGACCTAATCAGTTTTAAAAATGATCTGTAAACGTTGGTGCTTTGAGTGCACATTCAAATAGTTTTCATGTGAAGGGCGCAATCAATAATTTCTCCAAAACGTGAAATTAAAATGAAAAAGGGAACCTCTTGAACCTTTTTGTTAAAACCCAATTCCATTTATTTCCCCATCCTTTTTCATTGTTTAAATTAATACCAACTCCAAACTTTCAGAGTAATAGAAATAAACAATGGCAATAATAATTCACTAACATCAGAGAGAGAGAGAGCATTATTTAAAAAGCCCACAGATTTACCTGCACTACAACCAATTAACATTTTTACATTGAACTACAACTAACTAATTAACCAAACCCACATAATTTTCCTAACTCTTCTCTTTGGATATGACCCTGTTCCTCGACTTGCCCAAAAAAGGGTGGGAGAGAGGTTGGTTATAATGCTAATCATCCATAGCAAGCCCAAAACATGTCCATCCATTTGATCAACAGCTCCACAACTCTTTCTAATCAGTTTTGGCTTTCCATCAAACCCGGATCATCTGCTGACAAGAAAGAAAAAAACTATGGCTTATACAAAAAAATTCTAAATATAAGATGTTTTCATTAAGAAACCAAAAAAAGAAAAAGAAAACTCAGTCACATAATAATGATGGAGCAAAAGTAGAGGTAAGATGACAACAATGCTGCTGAGACCGAGAGAATCCCAGACCAAAACAGTTTGGGAACCTACGTGTATAAGGTCATTAGCTAAGGAGTTTGTTCGTGGAAACCACGGCTTTTGTAAGCAAATGAAAGCAATTATTGAGTATGTTAAAGAGGCTTCAAGTGCATAACTATGAGTTGGTTCAAATTTCCAAACACCTGCATTTGGTGGAGAGAATACCATTTCAATTGAAACAAGAGTCCTTAACCTATATAATTTTCTATTTATATATTTTTCTGTAATTTCCGCCAGGAAATTCTTTATGTGAGAAAGAGATTCTACAATTCTCTAACTAAGAACCCAATCGTTTCTAGCTCTACACTAACTCAATTAGTAAAGTAAAGGCTATGCGGGTCCTATCAATTGTTACATCCCTCTGTATAATCATGAATTCATGATAAACGGATCAAACTTAATGACTCATAAACCCAATGGAATTACGAAGTAAAGAAGTAGATACTAATGCAACTTCAGAATAAATAATATAAAAATAGAGTTTTACCATCTTCGGGAGATTTCTTCCTTTCAGTGTCTTCATTGCGGCTTCTGCAAATGATTGGGCTGCTTCTGCATCAGCCTCAGCTGCCTCGGCTTCCCTAGCTGCCTCTTCAGCTTCTGCAATTGCTGCTTCTGCTTCTGCAACTGCTCGAGCAGCAGCTGCCGCTGCCTCTTGGGAAGTCATGGTCCTCATCTTGGCTAATTCGAGATCGATTTGAGCTTTCGCAAGAATACACATATCATCCTCCTTGTCAGCTCTTACACTAGCTTTTTGCTGGTCTTCCAACAATAACATAGAGCTCCTTCTCTCGGAAGCAGCCACAGAAGGAAGCCTATATTTTCGTTTAACCTGGACAAAAAGAAACTCAGACTAAACCCTAAAAACCTTGGGAAGGTTGATATTTTACAATAAGAAAGAACTGAATCGGCCTATCAAACAAGGTCATAGAGGAGTTTTCCACTCTTTTCTTTTAAGAAATCAACAATGAAATTCTAGATTTGCTTACCTTGACTAGTTTACGACTAGCTGTTAAGAACTTCAATTTTGATGATAACAACCTCTTGAAGTCTGGAGGTGCCCAGTATTGATCCTATCGACAGAAGGAAAAGAAAAAGGAACTCAACAACATCAGCAATTACAACAACAGACTGGAATAGAATAGCAATTATACAGAGCTAGAATTGGGAAGAAAAGGGGCAGCACATATGCGAAACCTTACTGAAAGGCAGACAGTTCAATTTCAGGAAATATAGTAATAATATTAAGGTCTTCACATCAGAAGGGAACCAAACAGTTGTTCTAACTGATATGTACATATATGCATTCATAGATAAAGTGAAAATTTAAACAGTTGTTCTAATTGATATGTACATATATGCATTTCATAGATAAAGTGAAAATTTACAAAGGGAAGCCCCTCCAAAAAGCAAAGGAGTTGCATCAAACTTCTCAATTGGACAAATGATTAAAAGAGTGTAAGTATAAAAAGAATAGGGTGAAGAGTTTGAAAAGAGGAAACAAATACTACAACATCCACTGCCACAAGTATTTCAGAACGTAATCAGACATTGTACCAAATTTTCTGAAACTTGTAGGGTGACACTTTAATCAATCAGTTAATTGGAGACTAACAACTCGTCGAATTAAATAAACTGGTAAAAAGGCTTGTAAATCATACAGGAGTCAATATAATCAATAAAACTGCTCCTATCATTGTTGATCCAACAATTAATAATTACCAATGGATAGAAGTCTCTTTTTCCTCCTTGCTTTCAGAGAGAGGGATATGTATTCGTACCATTATGAATATAAACCCATAATCCAAGAATTCCAATATGAAAGTGCATAGAATGAACGATTATAAAGATAATTCCAAAAGCATCAGCCAAGATAAATACTAAGAAATGCATTTATTTTTTTCTTTTTTCTTTTTCCAATTAATAATTACTCTTTGCATTAACTAAAATGGAAAATAATATTCAAACTGCAAAAAGAGAACCCAGCCCAAGTATTTCCACTTTAACCACTTCAAATTCTTGACTGCTATTTTTGTTCTTAACACGAGTCAATAACAATTAAGAAAAAAAAAGTAAATTAAATTTTAAACAAAAAGGGAAGAAACTGTAAACACTTATTCAAGTAAAGAAACAAAATCTAAATACGTAAAAGACCAAAATCAATAGGTTTCATCAAACAACTATCTCCCTTCATTTTCTCCTTGAATGAGAAATTGAAGGAAGAGCTTCAACACAAGTCCAATAACTTAATTGAGTGAAAGAAAAACTACCTCTATATACGAGGTAATCTTTGTCTTATTAGAGCCACCAGGTTCCCTCAGGGTAGTAATTGCCTCAATTATAAGATTGTCCAGCCTGTAAAATAATAAATAAACAAAAAAAATTATAAGAATAAATGAGTAAACAAATTAAACCTCTATTGGCTACCAAATGTGTAACACATAAATACATATTTCAGATGTTAAAATATATTACACCTTTCTCAAAGTGAATAGTTGCATTTCCTACCAGTAAATCATTGGGGTTTTTTTTATCTATATTGTAGGTTGCGGTAATTTCAAACTAAAATGTTGAGGAATTTGACCTTTTTTCCCACCTATGGCAATCATATCTTGCATCCCTTTCTATTCTTTCTACTTCTTTTTCTTCTTCTTCTTCTTCTTCCTCCTCCTCTTCCTTTCTGTTCAAAGTGGGAATAAGATTCGCTTGTTCAGAAAAGCAAAGAAACAAATGAGCAGCCAAAACTCTTTTGATATTTAAAATAACTTCCTTTTCACACTTAAAAGAAATGCCATGAAGGAACTTAGATTTCAAAAGAAACAGAGAAAAAAATAAAAAAATTTAAGTGAGAAAACAAATAACAAAGTGTTCTATGAAAGCTCAATTACAAAATTACAAAGAACCTGTCCACAGAGATAAGAACTAAGAAAGAAGGAATGAAAAATGATAAAAGATTTGACCAACCTTACATTAGATCGCTTTGGACCAGTTATCTGCTTGATGTCTGAGGAGAGGGAAACAGACTTAGCTTCTGCCAATTCGTCTTCACTTTGGGCAGCAACACTTGGACCCACAGCGTTCTCGTCTTTTCTAGGAGCATGTAATCTCTTAAGTGCCAACCTGGCCTTCTCTCGAGATCCCCAGCCATTAGCCATGACACTCATATTTCTCCACTTGTCCTTTTTAAATATTGACAACATGAATCAATCTAAATTTGTTGGGCAAAATAAGAAATACCAGAAGTTCGCATAAAAAAGTTCTGGTTTCCGCAATAGTGAGCGCAAGACTACTAAAACATCATTATTTACCTTGAGATCAACATTTGAACGAAGATACAGTACACTGCTGAATTCAGGATCCTTAAGTATCGTCCGCCACTTTCCTGCTCCATGCTTAACAACTCCAGCCTTCAAAGCTGCTTCTTCTTCACTAGTCCATTTTTGCTTCGGAGCACCCATCAAAAGCAGCAGAAAGTAGGCTCACGCTCAAGGCCAACTAGGAATTTTTTTTTCACGTCAGAAACATTTGTTGAGAAAATAAAAGAAACAGATTTGTTTACATGTCCAAAGCCTTCCAATGTCAAATGTGAAGAATAACAAACTATGACATCAATGTTATGAAATTGGAAAAAGAGAATTCAAAACCTGCTAAAATCTCAAAGATATATAAATACAAATAAGCTAAAAGACAACCTAGGTCAACAGAAGGTTCAAATCACCATCCGTAAATGTGGTTAAACTAGTTTAAAAAGAAAATAAGAAATCGAAGTAGAGTATGTCCTAGAGTTCATAAGGTCAAAACCCCATTTAATAAGAAGGAACATCGGTGCAAACAAACTGACCACGCAATTGGATGGCCAAATATCGTAATTGAACGGGAATGAAGACTCCCACTTCATTCGCATTCCGTATAATCCAATCCTACCGTAACCCTAAAACCTTCCTTTCAATCCATTGATAATTTCAAATATCAAGTAACACCTTTCGTCTTCAACGATTACAATATGTACCCATATCGAAACGAAGCAAATTGAATTGAAAAAAAACAAAAAGGCTAAGGGCAAACCCTAATCTTCAAATTAAAGTCATACGATCGGGGTGAGCAGGAAATGTTAAATATAAAGAACCCTATTGCTACGATTTCAACATGCTTGTTACAATATGGGAGATTGGAAAAGATAAAATCAAAGCAAAAATTAAAATTCTAAGGAGAAAGATGAGATACCTCCAAAGGGAATTATGATGTGAGTTAGGATTTTGGAGGCTGGAACATTCAAAATTCCGTTGAAATTTGGAGGAAAAGGAAGAAAAAATGGAGGTCTCAAAATTATGATTCTGTGTGTGGGTATTTGAGATTTGTGAATTTATATATTTTTGGTGGTGAGCCCTTTCTTTCTTAATATTGTTTTTTCAGGAAAAAACCAATTTTAATCACATACGCATTCTGCCTCCCGGAATCTTCATTCTCATTCTCTTCTTCAAACTAACTTTAATATTATAAATTATTTTTTAAATAAAATAAAATACCCCTTTTTTAGATAACAATTTTATCAATATATCTATGATGATCGTATGGCGAGAGGGTCGGTTTTGAACAAAATATGGGGCCGACAATCGACCTCGTCAATTTATACTAAGGAAAACCAACAACGATATTCAGCGAGTAGTTTCAATCGGAAACACTGAGGGCTGAAAATCGACCTAATCGGTTTATATTAAGGAAAACCAACAACGATGTTCAACAGATCAGTTTCAGTGGGGTTTTTTAAACATTTTAATTAAACCAGCGACCAACCGTATTTTTAATCAAATCGACCATCGAGTGTCGGTTCGGTCATTTTCGGTCGCTCGGATCGGTTTTTCGGGTGTCAATGGTTACCTCTAAATATATTAAATAATATATTGATAAGAAATCCGTATGGATGGATATTTTTGTTTGTTGTGAATGTTACAAAAATTTGTAGACATTAGTCAAGTTGTTCTTTATTCACAAGCAGCTATGAATAAGTTGTTAGTATTCATATTCATGTTGGATCAGATAGATGTCATTTAAAAAAAAATGTTTTATTAGTATTTATAAAAGATGTTGGAGATGTTTGAACATATGTTGAAAGAAATTGTTGCATCGTGGATGAACCACTCCTCTTAAAGCAATTAGGATGTGACTGCGGTCCTGGTCACGATGTTGGTTCGTTGGAATATGGACTATAATAAAAAAAAAATACTTAGAACGATAAGAAGAACGAAAATAGAAGAAAACAAAGATAGGAAGAATCGTATATGTTCGTTGTGAAAAGGTATATTAGATCTGACGAAGGAGAGAGGGTTAAGAAGGAGAAGAAACAAAATGCTAGGGTTATGTGTTAAGGAGTCAAAAAAAAAAAACAATCTCAACAATTAATAACAAACATTTAATTTATTTGTTTAATGTTTAATATAAGTGAAAAAAATTAAACAAGTAAAGATAAACTTAGTTTAACTGACATTTGTATATTTCGGTCATTTCCATCCCGACCCTAAATTATCTAAAGCCTAAAAGTCATTTCCATCAAGAGATACTCATGGATATTTAATGTAGATATTAAACCCTTATATTTTCATCATTGAAAATACCTAAACTTAATACAACATTTTTATAATTCCTAAATTTTGAAGCTTTCATAAAAATCAAAGGGTGTTCAAAAAACTCAATAATCCAACCTACCCAACCTAAATCGTAAGGGTTCGGTTGAGTTGAAAATTTTAAAATACATTTTTAGATCGAGTCTTGGGTAATGAAATTTTGACCTAGCCAGTTGAACACTCCACAACCAGACCTAGCTTTCGCATACTCCAAGGTTTCATACCACAAACTCACGACAACGAAAACCACCCACAAACGTTGTGCACCACGATGAAAGTTTGTGTGGTAAAAGAAATAGAGTTTGGAGAAGTAAATGTGAGAAAGGAAGGGAAGGGAAGGAAGCGACAAAAATAATTTAATTTTGTTCAAAACAAAATAAATTGTTTAAACACCGTCGATTTAGAACTAACATTGTATATAATCTTCAATGTCGATTCAAAACAAACATTAACATCTACGTTTAAAAAAGAAATCAACATTATACGTCCGTTTTTACCTTTTTTTCGATCTCTCTACTTGTTCTCTGTACACAATTCCAGTTCCATAACACTTTTAATGAAAGCCCAAATAATAGAAAAGAAATTCAAATTTATTTCTTAGAAAGAAAAAAAAAGACAGATAACAAGAAAAGGAAAAATTCATCGGCAAGAAAATTTTGTTTTTTTATTGACTAATGAATAAGTATTTCGACGAAGAAAGTGCACTCCTTATAAGATTTCTATTCAATTTCAATCCCGTTTTCATTTTAAAAACAAATGGGATGGATCAATCTGAATGAAACAAAAAGCTAAAATGACAAAAAAAAAATTATAATAAACAAGCAAACCATATCAACAACTATCACAATATTTCATTAAACTTTCTTAGTATAAAGACTAAATTCAGATTGATACTATTGTTACATATCTAGAAACATACCAACAAAATTGTTAAAAAAGAAAATGGTGTTAGTGTGAAAATTCACATGAGTAGAATAGGACATGAGAGGCCAACAATTGAGACTTTTGCTGTGGAGCCAGCAATGTAACATCCATCCATAATACCCTCCACCGACCGGTTGCGCACTAGAAAACGTGCTTCTAACCACTAAATACCAATGTGCAATTTTTTTTCAAGTTAATTCACTTTTCTTACTTCGCTATTTAAGTCAACTGTCCAAAATCTCTTTTTTATATAATTACCAACTCAATTCTCTAAAACCGAACACCCTACCCTATGTATACTCTCCTCCGGTTTGGTTTGAATTGGTTTTTTTAGTTAAAAAAATTAATTGAACCAACACTTGTTGCTTCCATCAAGCATAGAAGAGAGTAAAGAAAAAAAAAAGTCTTTTTCTAAGGTACAAATTGAACAGAGACGATTCAAGAGAGCCATTGATGAAAGGAGCAGACAAATATTGGTTCGAGACCCAACAAAGAGAGTAAGAGAGGGAAGAGATGGTGGTTATTTATATAAGAAAAATGTAAAAGATAAGGAGGAAACAACAAACACTAGACTACATAATAATTAATAAACGCAAGGAATTTTATAAAAAGCTTCACAATGAAGACCCAAATCTTTGACAACTCCAATACTGTTCCAAATTTTTTGTTCTTTTTTTTTTTTTCTTTAGGGGAAAAGTCCGAAAGGCACAGCCACATTACAAATTGGTTCTCTTCAAAAGCAGGCGTCAAGCAAGCAACAACAGCACAACGCAGCCAAACTGCACAGTTTCCAATACCACACAAATCAATTTCAGTACACTTTTATCCTAAATTAGTATTCATTAAAGAGCTAAATCAAACCTATAAAAAGTATTCCTTCCATATAAAAAATAGCAACATTACATATGTAAAATGTTATTGTTAGAGTGGAATATTGAAGGTGTATTTGTAATTAATTCTGGGAGTTTTTTAGGCTTGTTGGTTTGGTTGCAAGAGCGAATAGGGAAGAAGAAAGAAAGACAATATTTTTGGGTATGAATTAGGACTTCAAGATTGGGAGGGTCTGAATTACCTCAAACACATGTTTATCTTGACTTTACTTTAGAATTAAGTCCTAGCATGGAATTCTTCTTGTGAGAGACTCAATGGTCCTCTTGACTTTGCTTTTAGATTCACAAGATTTCATCCTCACTCACATACCCTACATCCTAATAGATTTCTACTTCCATTATAGTTTTGAAATGATGTAAATATAATATTAAAATTTAAAACCTCTTTTTGAGAAGAAATGGAATGTTTTCACAATAAATGAAAAAGATTAGGAGTATTTTCTGTAATCTAGCTTAATAATAACAATGATGATGGTAAATAAATAGATTACAAGATTTGCTCCAGAATGTTATAACGTTCACAATTTGATACATCAATTAAATCCTTCGTAATTACTAATTAGGACATCAATCCATCCCTAACAGATTGTAAAACCCAGCTCTAAAACCATAGAATTGTTCCAAATTACAAATAAGACCTAAATTCTTTATTATAATTTACTTGCTTTCCTAAATTGAAAGGACAGGAAACCATAAAAAAAAAAAAAAGAATAAATACTGTTTTTTTAATCTAAATTAACTGCAATTATCTTTTGCTTTAGTGTGCTTAGTGCATTTTGCAATACCCAAAAAAAGGTCAGGTGGTTTCTCGCAATTTTTTAATTTTTTTAAAAAAAGACTGTAATATAGAAATGAATTAGGGGTCAAATTTGGGAATTCACCGGGGCGATACTTCCAAGAAGAACGTCTCCAATGAAAAAACGAGACTGCACGCTTTACCAGACGATGCAATTAACTCGTTCGGAACTCAGTTTCCGATACCGAATCGTCGGAATGCGACTAAGTTCAGGTCCGATTTAAACCACGCCATGAACAGGTAAAAGAGAGAGAAATCAAGAAAGAGAGAGTGAAAATTTTACCAGCCTTCCAAGCAACCAGGACCGCTACTATGCTGCTGTTGAGGAGGAGGTTGAGCGTATTGAGGAGCGTAAGGCGGAGGATATCCCTGCGGTGGATAAGCACCGGGAGGAGGATACCCCTGCGGCGGATATCCAGGCGGCGGATAAGCATCCTTCGGATAACCTTCTGGTGGATAACCTTTAAAAAAAAAAACCACCAAAACCCTAAATCAACACACAGATCTACAATCGCACATCAGAAAACCCTCCGATCCAACACCAAAATGACAAAAAAAAAACAACGAATTAACATACCTTGAGGAGGAGGCACTCCAATCGGAGGCTGACCTTGATTATAATAACTCATCCTTAATTCTTCCTCTTGAAAAAAACCAACAAACAGATCTCAGTCCTGAAGACGAAAAAAAAAAAAACCAAATCCAATCCGACCCAACCGGCCGGAATTCGGAGAAACGAAAAGAAAAAGAAAGCGAAGAGATGATGAGAAGAAGAAGAAAGAGTGAATTGAGAGAAGACAGCGAAGGTGTAGAAGAAATGACAGAGAAGAAGAGGAGGGATAGGACGGATTTATATATATAAACCGAAAACGGAGTTGAGATTACCGAGAGAGAAGATTTGTGTTTGTTTGCGGCTAATACGGGAAGGTTTATCTCTATAACTCTATTTTACTTTTTATATAATATATATATATATAATTTTGAGGAGTTTACCAAAAGTAAAGATTTTGACACGTAATGACATCATTGGTTGAAGTGGGTGACGATTGACGGTCCAGATTTATTTTGGTTAAATGGAAATAAAGTAGGAGACGCGTGGGAAACGCGTACAAGGATGTAGGATCTGCTCTCTACACTTCCACTTCCTCCTTTTGACCAATTATTATTTTTCTCTTCTTTTCTATTTACTATAAAAACATTATTATTATTATTATTTATAAAGTCCCTTTTTGGGTAAATATATATTTGGTATGTAGTTTTTATTCGGTCATTTAAATTGTTTCTTAAAATAATTTACTCTCTATTTAATTTATAATTGAATCTTGAATGCTGTGGCCTCCAATATTTTTAATTTATACAAATTTATAGGTTGAAAGCTTAGAATATTGTTTTGGTTTTTATATTTAGGTATTTAAATATTAGCTAAAGAATCAATAAAATGAGTGAAAATTATGAACTAAGAAAGTCTAGGAGGAAATATTTTCAAAATGGTTTTTTGTTTTTTGTTTTTTCGAATTAAAATGCAAACAACAACAAGACTTTTCATTCTATGAAAATGATTTTCTAATAGTTAGGAGATGTAGGTAATTATCAAGCTTATTGTCGCTCTTTCATTTAATATTGCTTTCGTAAGGTAGCTTTGAGTCAACTAAAAATTATTAGAAAGCATTTAGTTATGTAATCAATCATCGTAGAAATTCAAATGCTAACCATTGTTAAATATTTGACAATATAAATATATTTTAATTGATATAAAATTTACACTATCAACCTAACAAAATATATATTTTTCTTAAACAAATTTTTAACCGTTTACATTCAAAAACTATAGTATGAATATTTTTTATCTCTACTGAAAGCTTAATAGTATTTTTTAATTTTTTAAAATCTAAAATATATATATCATTTTTAATTTTTTAAAATCTAAAATATATAATTGATATATATATATATATATATTGCAATTTAATGCTACACCAATTTTTTTTTTTTTTTTGTGACACAAACATCATCAATTTGATTACAACAACTCACCTTCAATTACCTTAAGAATGAAGGAAAAGGAAAAAGAAAAGAAAATGTCAAGCATGTGAGAAAGATAAACTAATACACAATTGAGGAATATAATAAAAATCATAGTCTAGACGTTAAAATTTATATGACAATAATGGAGGAATATTAATAAATATTCCACCCTCTTCCTTATTTCTATATATATTCAATTTTGACTTGTTTGACTATTACTACCACCCCATTTTTGTTAATAAAAATACTATATAATGAAGATAATTTTGGATATAACAAAATAGACATATGATACAAAAGTTGACCTCTAATATATATATAAGTCGGATTTTAGAAAAATTATGGACCAAGTCAAATTATTCGGATTGACAGAAAAAAAGAATCTTATCCGTTCAATATGCAAGCGCCAACCCAACCTAATCCATAAAATACAGGTTGGATCGGTGGGTGGGTTGTTTTTTTTTTTTCTCCATAATTTAGACAAATTTTTGTATTGTTTTTCAATATGCAAGGGAACAAATTTTCATTCAAGGTGATATATATATATATATTATACATTTAAATTATAAGTCTACAATATCCCTCAAAAGAAGGTTTACTTTTGGGTTTTCGGTTTTTATACATACAATATATATATATATATATGAGTTGAGTCGGTTCAATCCGACCATTTACTTGCACAACCGGATACCCGACTCAACCCAACCTAACACAAAATTCAACTCAACTTAACCCTTATAATTTGACACTGGTTGAAGTCATTTGAATAGATAATATTACTAGTTTTTTTAACAACCCTACCAATAAGTTTACACCAAATAATTAAATTCATAAGAAATAAAACACAATTATGATGAGCCTTTGAAATTATAAATGAATGATTGAAGCAATTTTTTTTTTTTTTTAAAAAAAAAGATAAATTTAAATGTTGTGTTGAAGGTTAGGCACTTTACTTGGTTGCTGGGAAATTCTTTAATTTAATAACCTTATAAGAAAAAGGTTGGCAAATAGGCAAGAAGTTTCCGGGAACTGGGAAGGCAGGCCGCACGTGCGACCCCTTTTTCTTTTTGTCTATTTTATTATCCATAAATAAATAAAAATATTAACAACAAATTTGGTACTGGAAATGTGGCCCCCACTCTAACCACTCAACGCCCAATCCCACCTTTCACTTTTTTCTTTTTCTTTTTTATAAATGATTCAATTTCTATTTTATCCCCCAATTTTTTATTACATTATCATTCATTTTCTTATTTCATTTTGTACGACTTTTTTGTAATCTTTATTTAAAGTTAGCAAATTAACTAAAGGAATATTCCTTTCAATTTTAATTTTAAAAATTTTAATTCCTTACTTCCAACCAAGCTATCATTAAAGAGTTTTGCAAATAGAAATAGATGTAATCCATGCACTCGATCATGTAGGTGTTTTTGTAATTTAACCAAACTAAAAGGGAGTCTTGTGAATAGCCAATGAAAAAGGTTACATGTGAGTGGAAATTGAAAACATAAATATATTGAATTCATTTTGGGAGAAAATTTATGGTTTTTGTTTTTTTATTTAAAATATCACTAACCATGTGATTTCAATTTAAGAATAATTTTTTAGAATTTATGAACGAAATCATATGCTTAATTATTTCAAACTAAATATAACATTTCCATGAATTTTGTTATTCTTTTTGTGAGAAAAGGGATGTGGAATTTGTTTTTAGATTACAAGAAAGGTGTTTTTCTACCCCATGTAATGGTACTGACTAAGCATATATATATAGGTACAAGACACATGGAGGTAAGCATTGGGGATATCTATTTTGTAGTATATATAATCCAATCTTTGTAGGTTTTGGAGAGGATCACATCGATCAGAACAAAAGCACAGGCCACAATTTGTTTAAATTTAAACTGAATAATCCTAATTGGATGAAGAAGAGAAGAAGAATGTTGGGGAGAGGCTGCTCTATGGCTGGAAGTTCAAACAAAATGGGTTTTGGTGGAATCTGTAATGTAAATTTCATCAACTAACACTGCCTCCTTCCAACACTGCAACCACATATCGACTATCAAAGAGGCCTGTCATCGAGCAACGTTGAATACAATGCAGCCTCACGATCATTATTATCATTTTTCGTACTAGTTCTTCTTCTTCCTCAGTGCTGCCCCCACCAACACCCCCACTATATCTATTTCACTTTGTGTTACATTTTTATATATTCAATCAGGAAATAAACTAAAAAGTATTTCTTCACTGCTGATCTGTTCCACTCATTCGTTATCTTTGGAATTCTTTCTTGCTCCAAACCGGTTCATTGCTATAAACATCAGACTTATGAGAAACCTTACCAAAGTTTCTGAACATTAATTACTTGGGGTGCAATGAATAACCCTACGGCCTACAGTACTCCCTTTTACGCCTGTCATCGACACATGACTTTCTTTGGCCTTGCATTGCTTTGCAAACTCAAAATCCAAAATCTTGGAACCAAAATCACTATCCAAAAGAACGTTATCGCAACCTCAATGCAAGTAGTACTCCAAGAAATCCAATAACTATTTCATTTTATTGGGTACACCATTTTTCTTTTTTTTTGTGGACAACTTGTATTTCCTAATTGCCTTTCTCATGTCTTTTCTCTCTTTTGTACTTGATTGACTTCTGCCCTCCACAATAGACAAAAGTGGCTTCAACTTCTGTTTTTTTTTAATCGAGGGAGAGCAAAACAAAGGAAATCAAAATTGAATTCTTTCTATAATTTGATTTGAAGACCAAAAATATACTATTTCGATTACAACACAATATTTTGATTTCCCAAAGATATCTGTTCTAAAACTAGTTAGTGAGTTCAATAACTGGGTTTCATAAGTATTTTTACATTGTGACATTTTTGCAATTATGACTAAATAAAATAGAAATAACAGAGATCAAAATAACACAATGGTAGATATTATGATTTAGAAACATTTTGTAATTATCATATGTATAATTTTTTTGTTGAAGGTATTATATTTATGATATGTTTAATGCAAAATATATATATATGAGTATGATTCGAGCTAGGTGACAATGTGACAGCCAAACTTCCACTAAGCTTTGGCTTACTTAAAGAATAATGGGAATGTGGACCTAACTTTTCCCTTTCATTATTTGGTCAGATTTCATATAATTAAATCAACTACATGGAATTTAATCCATAAATATTTACCCAAATACATTATTTATAAATAAAATTCAATTTTTATTTAGTATAATTGCATGGAGTTACATCCATCTCTCCACATCACAATTATTTCAATATATATTTTACTTTCTTCCCTTTCAATTATCTGTGGACTTTTGTATCAAATTAATTAGTAATAAAACATTATTATATATACATCTTAAGATTTCATTTAGTACGCAACTATATTAATTAAACTTTTTCACTCTTGAAGACACTGTTTTAGCCAAAGTTATATTCAAAATATTCTATCACCACTTTGTCCAATTTCACGTCTGTTCATAGTAAAGTTAATAAAACCAATCTTAAGCTAAAGGTATAGAAAACCAATCTCTTGATCCTCCAATAAAATCGTCTATACATAGATATCAACGACTCGACTTGGTGAGACTAGATATATATATTGTTGTGTCGTGAAAACTACTGTCGCATGATGGTACACATGGGGAAGGAAGGCCTAACTACGATCCTAACTACTTTTGGAGGTCTCTTGGAGAGCTTCCATTGATAATCTCTGCCACACTCTTTAATCTTGGTGGGCATATGTATGGGCCATGGGCCTTAATAGTAAAAACATATACAAAGAGAATATGATCAATTAGTTGTATTTCATTTCTTATTTGCTTTTCACAGTTATGGCCTAATAATGTTTTACATAACAATATATGTGTTTAACTTAAAGAAAAAAGATCCCAAAGAGAAGCATTTATGCTTGAGTTCCCCTCAATATTTGAAGTTTTTAAACGTGAATTGGAAAGTGGGGTTAATATAAGACTTAGTGTACATTTTGTTGATCAAGAAAAGTAATTAACAATATGCTTCGCTTTCTTGGTTTAGGTTTTGGTTGCTGATCTGTGCCATGGCTTCTTTTAAGTTATAATGTCATTTTGACTTTGGAAAAAGAAGGCAAGTGAAAGAGACTTTAACTTAAAATATATTTTATCTAATCCAAATTCTATTTTTAGGTTTGATTTTAGAAAACATTGCAACTAATTATTTTCACAATTTTAACTAATTCCCAAAGTTATCATAATTTTAGAGACCAACATTCATTGTTATAAATAATATTTGAGTATAGTAAGACGTAGGACGAAGGTTTAGAGAACGAGGGTTGCTATAGGTAATTATAAGTTTTGTTATTAGAAAATTGATTAGACCAATAATAAAAGCAAATGATAGTTGAAATTTGATCATATGATACAAAAAGGCAATACAAGTTGATAATTATTAAAAAGTTGGAATTAGTGAAATCCATGGTTGGTGCAACTTCCATCAACAATTCTCCAACCTCCATAGCTTTTTACTTAGTATTACACTTCTCAATTACTCCCTCAAAGTGAAACAACAATGAGACTAAGTCTAAGTTTACATTATTCTATGGAGGGTTGTGATATTCTTGATGGATTAAATATGTGACCTCATAACACATACTATATTAATTAATTATATGATCTAATAATTATTAGTTAATATGTAATTCATTTTCCTATAGTTTTTTTTTATATTATGGTAAACAATTATGTTTTAGTATGAGAAATTGTAATAATTAAGTCTAGAAATTTGAACCATAATAATATGTGACGATTCACATGTGGTGTTCAACTATATACTATTATAGTTATAATGAGTTAAAATAAAAACCAATAACAATCAATTAAAAGAGTGAGTAAGTTGAAAATGTTTGATGAAGAATAATAAAATTTCTTTACCACAAAGTCATCCCCCCTTTCCTCTTCTCTTTACACTTCCAAACAATAAATTAATGAATGCCAATTGTCCCAAAGAAGAAATAAAGATTACAAAAACATAACCCAAAGTTTAAATTACTCTTAATTCATAAATTTTCATTAAACTATACTTTTAGTTAGTACATTATCTTATCAAAATTAATTGTCATATCAATTTTAAACATAACCAAATTTTAATCTCATAAAAAAAAAAAAACTTTTCCAAAAGCATAGTTTAACATAAAGGTTTGACATATCGTCTTTAAAATAAATGTGAGAAAATCCTCAAAAATACAAAATAAATGTACTCGATATACAAGATTAAATTTTAGAAACTTATGATTAGAAAAAGAGACTAAATTGAGAAGTTTAGAAAAGAAAATGATTTGTTTTTTTTTTTTTGTAAATATTTAGTTTGTTTGTTAGTTTTATTTATTTATTTCATAGGAAAGAAAAATAAAAGAGAAGCAAAATCCCGCCGTCGGTTTCATGCGGAGTCTCTGGCTGTGTATGGTGTCGTCAGTGCCATCCTTTGCAGGAACCTCAAATTCATACCAACACAAACCCAACCAAAAAGCAACAAACCCAACTCCATTTCTCTTCCTTTTTCATTCTCCATTGCCCACCCCATTTCTCTCTCACAATCACCATTCTCATTCACATACCACAGAGTTTTCACAGAGCATACAGTAATGGCCGCCGGAGGAACTCAGAAATCTGACGAGTTTCAACCTCATCCCATCAAAGAGCAACTTCCCGGCATTGATTTCTGCGTTTCCAGCTCTCCCCCTTGGCGTACTTCATCCCTCATCCCTCTCTATCTCTCTCTCTCTTCTGCTCTGTTATACTCTGTTTTTAGTTCGTCTCTAACTCTTTATCTCTCTCTGTGGTTCTTCATCTTTTCTTCGTTTCCCGCGCTTTCTTCTCTAATAGCTTACACCCTGTTTGTTATTTTGATGTGAACAATATTCTGTACGATTATCCTCATCTTTTTTCCAATTCTGCTCTGTGCTTTTAGCCTCTTTTTTTTTTTTTTGCCTGGCCTGAAACGTTACAATTAGGAAATGCAAGGAAAGTTTTCTGGCGATTGCGGCAGCCCTTTACTTATTTTGTTGGGTAGCGAAGAATAAGTAAGAAAGTGACAAAGGGTTGCTTATCTTTGCAATCGATTGTGAAATATCTTGATCGCTCCTTGTAAAACTATGGTTTCCGTGTTTTCGTGGATTCCAATCAATAGGGATTTATTTTCCCTTTTAAGTTTTTCTCTGTTTTTCTTCATTTCTGGCAGAGCGTGGTCTTGTTTACAATGTTTGACTGTTCATATAAATCTGCTGTAAATTATAAATGAAAATGGGAGCTAATTAAGTTGGTAATCACTGCAGCGGAAGTCGTACTTCTGGGATTTCAACACTACTTTGTGATGCTTGGAACTACGGTTGCACTCTCTACTATAATCGTTCCTTTGATGGGTGGTGGAAATGTAAGAACATTTTCCCAGAAAACTTTTCAGTTTTCCCAAAACATCTCTCCTTCATCCATTTTCTCTTCAACCGAACAGTTTTCTCATATTCTTCATAGGTGGAGAAGGCTGAAATGATAAACACTTTGTTGTTTGTTGCGGGTATCAATACTTTATTACAAACTTGGTTCGGAACCCGGTTGCCTGTAGTGATTGGTGGGTCGTATGCCTTCATCATTCCCGCTATCTCGGTAGCTTTGTCTCGAAGATTTAATTTCTATATTGACCCTCATCAGGTGATTTTTATTTTTAGGAGAAAAATGCCTTGAGATTGCCTTTTGTTTCTCTTTTGTCTTTGATTGAAGATTTTGTTTCTTTCTTTCTATTTCTCAAGAGGTTTAGAGAATCGATGAAGGCTCTCCAAGGAGCATTGATTGTTGCATCTTTCCTGCCAATGATCATTGGTTTTTTGGGATTGTGGAGGATTGTCGCAAGGTATGATACTGTGTAGAAGAGATTGCAATAAATTGATTTGGGGTTTCTTTTTCGTGAAGGCTTCAAATGAACAACAATATGTGTGCATGGTGTGCAATGCAGGTTTCTTAGCCCTTTATCTGCAGTTCCTCTGGTCACCCTCACTGGACTAGGTCTCTTTGCACTGGGTTTTCCTCAAGTAAGAGAGATTGATACTTCTCTGTCATGATGACAATTGACAACACCCTTAAACAAATTATCTTTATTTGAAAAAAAAAGTAAAAAGATAAATGATAAAACAAGAGGGTCCAGTCTTTGAACCAAGCGAGGGAGGAGAGACTTGTTTAGATACAAATAACTTTCCCTGGAAAATAACAAGCGTTTTTACATGATATCTGTTGGTGGTTGCAGCTTGCTAACTGTGTTGAAATTGGTCTTCCAGAGTTGGTCATAGTGGTTTTATTATCTCAGGTGGGTGGTTTAACTGTCCCTTGGACTTCCTAGTCTTCCGTTAAGCCAAGTTCTTATTTCTTATTACTTAACTATATGATATTACAACCCACTAATATTTAACCAATATACTGCAGTACGTTCCGCCCCTGATGAAAGGCAAACGAGCCTTATTTGATCGATTTGCAGTTATTTTGTCAGTTGCAATTGTTTGGGTATATGCAGAGATATTGACTGCAGCTGGTGCGTATAAAAATAAAGCTCCAAGTACTCAATTTAGTTGCCGCACTGATCGTTCTGGGCTCATAAGTGCTGCCTCCTGGTATGCTAATTAACTTGCTGGATTCTGGATTCTTAAATGATATGGCCGAGAGTCTTAGCTTCTGTCTTTTCCAAATCCACTCCTAAAATAGTGAACTTCTGCGTGTGAACAATACTGATTTGGACATCAAATCTTCCTGTTTCTTTTAAATTTTCTTTCAGTTTAAGGTTTGTTGGGCGCAAATCTTGTTTTCCATTTACCTTCAACGGTACTCCTTTCATTACAGGATAAAGGTTCCTTACCCATTTCAATGGGGGCGTCCTAGTTTTGATGCTGGAGATATTTTTTCTATGATGGCTTCTGCCTTTGTTGCTCTCATTGAGGTTAATTTATTTCCAACACTTTTCTTTGTTCCTTGAAATTCACAAGTTATAGGAGACCAGCTATTTTGATGATGGATCATCATTATCACGGCCTAGCGAGATGTTGTTCTAAAATCAACACTTCAGTTTTGGAACAAGCTATTAGCTATCATATTGATATTCTCTTTCTGCTGTTTGTTAGTCTACAGGAACATTCATTGCAGCTGCAAGATATGGGAGTGCCACACATATACCACCATCTGTACTCAGCCGAGGCGTCGGTTGGCTGGTTGTTTAAAATCCTTTAATTCTTGTAATCATAGCCCTTTTTTGCTGCACGTCTTTCTGATAGAATGAACTACTCTTTTTTCCATGTATGTACAGGGAGTAGGGACTTTTCTGGATGGTATATTTGGCACTGGCGTTGGATCCACCGCATCAGTGTAAGAAAAAACCTTATTGAGTTGGTAGTAGCTATTTTGGACAGACCTTGATCCTTCCTTATTGCTCAATATAATGTCTAATGCAAGTCCTCTGCTCTCATAGTAATGCGTGCTTTGATCAGCTTTCATTGAACCAATGAAAGAATACAAGTGATCTATATAGAGACTAACTACAAAACATAGAACGAGACAACAAATGGCTATAATTGTTTAGAACAAAAGGCAAAGGACGATCACAAAACTTAGGGTTACTGACTTCCTAGAGTAGTTGTTGAGCTTCATTGTGGAACACTCTTCTTCCTAAAGGTTCTCTTTAAAAGCTTTCCTATTTCTCTCAGGCCAACCGTTCCATAAAACAGCAACAAATGTAGTTGATCATTGCTAGCACAAAGCTGGCAAATGTAGTTGCCCTTTTCACAGATTTGAGTGGGATATCACCTCAATCTGATTGAACATTTTCTTGATATGATATGGGAACTCTAAATGTTTCACAATCTTCAATTTGTATTCAAGTGGCTATGTAAGAAGTACAAACACTGACCTGCAACATGGCATAGACACAACAACCGTCAATTTAAAAAAAAAAAAAAGGACACGATAGGTTTGGGTCACATTGTTATTTACAGAAGTAAATATGTGCAGAAATATGAACATATTTTGAAGTATATGCACAAGTTTAACAAAAGGAAGAAAAACTAGAAATGAAAAATCAAAAATAAAAACAGAAGGAAAAATAACAAGTGGCAAAGGAAAAGGAAAAGAAAAAATAGTAAGAGAAGTCACAGCAGTCGCCTGCTGTCATGAGTTTTGAGTTGAAGTCGCAGCAAAGAAAAATTGGGTACTGGGTAGCATAGTGGTTTGTTTGTTTTTTTCAAAGGCAGATTGTGGGATAAGTAACTTAAGTTTTGAGGGTAAAGAGTGTTAGTGTGGGAAAGTGTGTAAAACTCTATAGTTTTGTAAAAGCTGGGCTGAATAGTTAATTTTAATGGGCTTTCACTGCCTTTTAAATGGGCTGGCTGATAGTGGGTAAAACAATAGATGCACCAAATGGTGTATTGTACACGTGTCAGTGTGTCGGTGTTCGACGAGGCCGGCACTTCGTCATTCCAAGAGGGTTGGTGCATTGGTTATTGGTGTAGTAGCTATGAAAAATGAACTATTGCCAGTTCATATACTGAATCCGTAAATTATTTTTTTGGCAAGCAACATTGGGATTTAGATTTCAAATTGATAACAATCCTTCTCTACAGTGAAAATGCTGGTTTGTTGGGTTTGACCCGAGTTGGAAGCCGGAGAGCTGTTCAAGTTTCTGCTGGGTTCATGCTTTTCTTCTCCGTGCTTGGTAGTCTTTGAACTAAAACTTCCGTGTTCAGACAATATTTGCTGTATTGGTTACTTTGCAATTACGCTTTCCAAGATCTTAAACTACCAATTAAATGATTTTCAACTTAATCTTTGGTATTACTTTTCTAATTTTATTCACTTGACAGTTTTTCAAGTTTATTTTCTCCATGGTAACAGGCAAATTTGGTGCTGTCCTTGCTTCTGTTCCCTTACCATTAATGGCAGCTTTGTACTGTGTCCTTTTTGCCTACATAGGTAAGTTATTTTCTATTGTAAAATCTTCAATGTTCTGTGATCAATCTTGTTCAGAAAAGCCCGAATCAAAATGTAACAAATAGTAGACCGCCAGCTATAGATTGGGAAGGAGTAAATTTTGTCTTCTCGTTGTTTCGAAAACTGTGTTTATTCCTTTTCTTTTCACCCTGTTTTGTAAGTAGTTTGAACTCTTAGCCAGGTAAAAACTAAAAATCTTAAGAACTACTTTAATATAATAGGTAAAATTTAAAAAATGCTGTTTAAAAGTAGTTCACAAGATAAAGAAACCTACAAGCTGGTAAATTAATTTTCAAAAACAGAAAAATAATAATAGGGTAGGGTGGTTAATTATCAGACTGGGCCATACTTAGTAATGGACTTGAAATCATCTTAATATTCAATTTGTAATCATGAAAACATTTCTAGTCAAAGCCAAAACCACCGGCTACAAACCATTAAAACAACCCTGACTACCGGAATAGAATGGTGAAAAACTTCATTCTGCACACACTGACATAATTTATAACAGCTGTTACTGCTTATTGTAAATTATCTATATAACAATGGACTATAAATTCTCAGCTACTCCAACAACAGTTGAGTTTGAGTGAGCTACCATAAACGTACAAATAATTGAATGAGACAAAGTTCAACTGAGCTTTGTCATCTTTATTTAAGCCATCATAACTTAATAACCTTAATCTCCCTAAACCAAAAATTGATGTGGCTATGGATTCAGTTTGAGTAAAATACTAACGAGACCACCAAACAGTACAAAGACAGACAACTTAAGAACATGAACGCATGTCTGTTCTCAATGACAATTTCAAAAGAAACTTACGAACTTTTCTTTTCTGATTATGCCCAAAAGGGAGGGACTTGAAGCTTTTTTATGCATCACTTTTTTGTTTTGGCACTTGATTTTGAACTATTCATATATACTTTTATGCAAAAAAATTCTGGAAACAAACATTACCCCATGAATGGGCTATAAATGAAAGTCAGGACGGTGGGGGCAAATGTTTTCCAGTTTGGTGGCGTACGGAAAATGTTAGTTTAGCCAACTCATCTCATCCTACAGAGAATTAAACTCTAGGCTTTTATTGTGATATCTCATTGAACAAACAGCTTCTGCCGGTCTCGGGTTCCTCCAGTTCTGCAACCTCAACAGCTTTCGGTCAAAGTTCGTACTTGGATTCTCTCTGTTCTTGGGCCTCTCTGTGCCCCAGTACTTCAATGAGTATCTTTTCATTTCTGGACATGGTCCTGTCCACACTAAAGCCAGATGGGTGAGCTCAATTTTACTCTAAACTTGATTAACAGAAACAACTAACATTGTTGTTAATCTCTGATTAGCAGAGAATATGCTGTCTGAATTCCTTTAGTGTCAATGTTTTTTATTTGTCTGTTTTGCCATTGTAGTTCAACAACATTGTGCAAGTGGTTTTTTCTTCCCCAGCAACTGTGGCTGCTGTGATTGCCTTCTTCTTGGATATCACATTGATGAGGAACCACAGCGCAACTCGCCGAGACAGTGGGCGGCATTGGTGGGGGAAGTTTTATTCCTTCAATCTAGATACGAGAAGCGAAGAGTTTTACTCCCTTCCTTGGAACCTCAATAGGTTCTTCCCCTCATTTTAACTTCAAAATATTTGTTATAGATGCGAACTTGATCAAAGGGATGGAAAAGAAAAGGAAAAGTAGAAGAAATATTTGACATTGTTTTGAGTTATTTGGATACTTGAAAGAGTAAAAGATGTTAAAGTATATATATCAAATATGTATAGGCACAAATAACACTATGATTTGGTTGCTATTTGAAAGCTTTTGAAGGCTGTCTTTACATTGTTATTATACATTATACAATACAAGTAAAAATTCTTCACACCTGAATCTCCATTTCTGTGGCCTAAAATATAGAATTATATTGCGAAGATAAATTATTTCTGTTTACTCTTTTCTTTTGTTTCTTTTGTTTCTTTTTCTTTTCTTCCTTCTATTTGACTTTAATTTGAAGAAAGAGAAACAAAAAGCAATTGAGAATTTCTCTTTTGTTAACAACAAAAGGGAAATATCAAATATGTTTAATAATAATTGAAGATAGCAGCCGAGAGATAAAAAGGTTAGCATATAGGATTTTATTATCTAATTATATAATTGCCTTAGATTTGGCTTTTCTCTTTTTCCTCTTTTTTCCTCTTTTTTCCTTTTCTTTCAAATATAATAAATTAAAAATATCTGTCATACAATATTAGATTTGCTTTTTTAAATTTAGTATTGGGGTTTAGACTTTAGAGAAAATAGAAAATGAAAAAAAGAAATACAAAATGTGGTCAAATAATTATAATTAATATAATGTCCTAAGTCAAAGTTGTATTAATCTCATCTGACATTGTCCGGACGTTTCAGCCATGCTTTGCTTTACCCTCTCCTTCTCCACTTAAATATTCCAAACACTTCTCATCAAAACAAATAATAACATTAATAACAATAATAAATTGAAAGAAGATTGGCGGACCCTATTTTAAATTGTATTCAATTTTTATTATTAAATGTCTAAAAGTTAAATTTGAATGAAGAAAAAATAGCAAAAAACAAAAAACAAAAGAATTATTATTTAGAACTAAAACTATGTTTTTTTTTTCTTAAGGAAAGGAATAATTCTAATTTCTTGACAATAATTTAAAACTCATCATTATAAATACAACAATTCTAAAAGTAGCTTTTAAAAGTACTTTAATTTAATAAACTTAAACTTCACTCAATCAATACACAATTTCTTTTTACACCAATTTTAGCTAAACTTTAATGAGAAAAAAAGTATATATATCAAAACCAAGAATTAATCACATAAGAAGTAAGTTGAAATGGAAGAAATGAACATTTTTGTTATATCCCAAAATGGGTTTGAAAACAAAAATTAAAATCTATAAAACGAAGCATCTAAAATGAAATGATGAAAGTTAAATATGTTGATGCTACATTGAGAAATTAGATATGATTCTTCAAAACTTTGCAAAAGTTAATTTACACATTTATTGTCTTATTATTAATGGATGTGTCTTTTAATTAATTCCCCAAATGAATTGAAATATTGTTCTTTGAGAAAAAGATAAATTAAGTGAAGGGATATTAAGCAATTTTGCTAAAATATAAAAACATTTTATATTATAGTTAAAGTTAACATTGGTGTGTTTCCTATCTGATCTCACAACATAATGTCTTCAACAACATTTAAAATTGTATACCCTAACATGGAAACTTCCTATTTTTCATATAATAGGCCAAAAGTCTTTGAAGCATATGAAATCATTTTCATTCTATGTATTATGTATTAAAGCTTAAATTCAAAACAAAACTTAACCAATCTCAACAAAAAATTATTTCTATGGTAAAAAAAAAAATGGTAATCCGTCAAGCATGGGTCGAGCAATCGAGTGGGTAAATATATACCAACAAAAAAATTATCAAGCTAAATTGATCTAGCATAATAGCTTTGACATTGTTGGCGTTACATGTAACCCAAGACGAGCATAAGTGAAAGAGACTATAAATATGTAGTCTCATGTGAGAGAATTTTGACCTTATTTCTTGTTCTAATTTAGAAATTGGATTATGATAAGTCCAACACCATTATCGGCGAGGACTTCTCAAACAAGTCCGTTTGAAAAACGAGATTAGACTAAGAGAAGTAGATCTAAAGTCAAGTTCGTTAGAGACTCGCAATGAAAACAGGTGTTAGGATAATTTTTTTTTTTAAATGGTGCATGACAAAGAGAAACCACACATTCCCAACTCATTAAAAAGGTGCTTCATCACATGAAGTAAAGGGCCAAAGTTAATCAATCTTGTTTTCTTGGGTTATAATTTTGAACCATATTATATGTCCTCATGCAATTAATTGTCTTTCCAATATGTGTGTATATATCTATATATATTGTCACATCACCTTCTAAATACAATAAAGTTCTAAGACATAAAATTTATGAATTCAAAAGAGGAATTGTTTCATTTGACAGGTGTAAGTATAGAAAACCCCATCTTATTTTTATATAATTAATATGGTATTGAATGTATTATGGGATTTTTTAGCACATTATCTAATCATCTAATTAACAATAATTAGTTTGAAAAATATATATACAAAGTTCACAAAGTCAACAATAAGATATAGAAAATAAAATAATTGTTACAATATAGAAGGTTGTTGGTTTAATTAATAATAAATATCCTTAATTAATTTTGACATGCATTGACATAAATACAGTTTCGGATGACATAAATTTGTACTGCCAACCATCTTAAAATTAATTATATATAATTGTATAAATGTTATACGAATAACACATGTATGCACTATTCACTTAAGAGATTCAAACCACTAACATATTTATTGCTAACACTCATAACTAAACCGTATTTATTTTGCTCACTGTTATCGAACATTTAGGACACTAATTTCTCTCAAAGTGTTCAAATTTAAAATTAGTTCACTCATCTTTACTTTTAAAAATAGAAATAAAACAAACGAAGAAATTTAAGCTTATAGTCATCTGTTACACCTATGAGTTCTTTTTATACCAAAAAAAAGAAAGGGAAAATAAAATAAAATCAAAATTAAACAAAATAATTATACAACAGAGAAAAATTTTACATTATTCATGGTCAATTGTATGGGTGTGTATCATTGGTGAAAATTATAGTTATAAAATGTTCTAATTATTTTAGTATTTGAAATAATATTATAATGAGAGATAATAAAATATGGACTTAAGTGGAAAATTATTTTAAGAATGAATGAATTTTTATTATTTTATATTTAGTATGGTGGAAGGCGTTGAATGATATATAATGAAATCTACATTTATATATTTTTGTCCTAAGGTGAAAAAAAATTTGTTGTTTATTTTGATGGTATTGACTTTTAAAACAAAATGTTCTGATGTAATTTAAGAACTTAATTGTGAATGGCTGCCGACAAATGACTCCATTTTCCAATCAAAATCACTTTTTTTAAAACAAAAAACTGTTTTAATAGATATAAATAAATAAAATGCACCTATTTATAGAAGAAAAGAAGTCTCCCTTTCTCAATTAAGGCTAACTAAATTCTTTTCTTTCCGTAATAATTAATTAATGGGTCTTTAACTAAAATAGTCTAAATTGCTATATGATATTACATTATAGACCTAAATTTTTAATAAATTTCACAAATGTTCTAAATTGGCATATATATTACATAAATGTAGGGCACAAATTACATATATACCCATTCCTAATATTAAATTGATTGTAAATGGAAAAAAAACGTGGGTTAAGGTGTAGGAAAGAAATCAACCACGATTCAAATTTTCCTTATTTGAACACCACTTTCCTTCTTTGAACACCGTGGTATACTCCTTCCATTATAATCGCATAAGCCACTATTTATACTGAGGAATTTGAGAGATTCCGACGGTGAAGAAGAAAAAGTTCGATGACCGACAAAGACATTATTTTTCCGACATAATTTGGGTCTAAAATTCGAGGTTACTACTGTATATTTCAAAAAATATGAAGATCAGGGTATATTGAGTATATTTTAGATACTCCATTAATTGGTGAACTAAATATTAGGGTATATTGAGTATATTTTAGATACTCTATTAATTGGTAAACTAATTAGGCAAACAAAAGATAATGAAGGTTTTAGCCGTTCTGTAAAAAATTATTAGAACTATATGTCACTAAATATAAATATTGTAAATAAGATGAAGTATATATTACTAAATCACCGAACAAAACTATTATATTTTACAGATATATTAAAGTATATATAAAGTGATAATATTAAAGTATATATTGTTCATTTAAAAATTATCGGAGGAAAAAGTTTGGAGGTCTTACTATATATCATTAAGGAAGGATTAAGTGGTATATATGTGTATACGGTGATAATATGTATGTATTCATACCATATATTATAGATACATTGTGGATATGTAGTTTACTACTGTTTTAGTAATATTTACTATATAAACATATATTTTCATCCAAAATTCTGTTGAAATTATGTACTTTACCGTAAATTTATTGTAAATAATATGGGGTATATATATAATAAATTACATTAAAAAAAACTATATAATAAGTATGTAAGAAATTTTCATTCTATATTATAATTTACTACTGTTTTAATAATATTTACCATATATTTTAAAGTCAATTTCGAAAGGAGTTATGTAGTTTACGGTATAAGAATAAAAATGAAAAAATCTTATTTTATACAATTATACAATTATAATTAATTAGTATATTATTCCATATAAAAAAAGAACTTATTTTATACTTAATTAAAAAACTATTTCTAATTTATTTATATAATAAAGGTACACATTTAAATAAGGAAGTTATCAAAATCATAATAAATTGAATGTAACGTGAATAAGAAAATAATTTAAATTTAATTTAGAATATTATATATAATTAATGATGATGATAAGATTATAATTGTCCAAAAAATATACGAATTTCTATTTAAGAAAATAAATTTTTGTTTAGTATATTTATGAAATTTCATAGTTAATTTAAGTTTTTTTTTTGTCTAAATCTTTCTTAATTAATTAATAAGAATTAAAAAAGAAAAAGAAAAAGAGAGAGAGTGAGAGTGAGAGTGCAAAGTATAGAGTATGTTTCATCCAAACCCATAAATCCAGCGATGGCCATCACTCCCAACAATCCCACCGCCTCTCTCCATCCCCGTTTTCTCACCCTTCAATGCCGTCTCCTCCGCCCCTTCCCTCCTAATCTCTTCCTTCCTCAATGTCTCTCTCTCCCCACCATCATTCCCCTGCTTCTTCCTCCTCAACCTCATCCTCATCCTCCCACTTCCTCTGTTCCTCCGCCCCCGACTTTCTCCTCTCCGATGACGCCCCCATTTTCACTCTTCTTGAATCCCAGCTCCACCACATGCCCCGCCTCGACTACCTCCGCCGCTGCCGTGACCACTCCATCGACCTCACTGCCCGTCAAGACTCCATCAACTGGATCTTGAAGGTACTGCGCACTCCAATTTCACATCCACCTTCTTCGCCATTGTTCTTCTTGTTTTCTTTTTCTTTTTCTTTTTCTTTTCTTTTCTTTTTTATCAATGGATTAGGGTTTTGCAGGTTCACTCCCACTACAATTTCAAACCGGTGACTGCGATTCTCTCCGTTAATTACTTTGATCGCTTCCTCTCCTCCAATATTCTTCCAGTTAAGATACCTTTTTCGATTTCCCCCCTATTAATGTCATTGATTGTCTAATAATCGATTCAGGATTTGGAGGCTGATGATTTTAGTTTTTTTTTTTTTTTTTTTTTTTTTTAATAATTTGCAGCGGCGAAATGGATGGGCGTTTCAGCTTCTATCGGTGGCGTGTTTGTCATTAGCGGCGAAAATGGAAGAACCTGAGGTTCCGTTGCTTTTGGACCTTCAAATCTTTGAACCTAAGTACGTATTCGAGCCAAAAACCGTTCAGAGAATGGAGCTTTGGGTTATGTCTATTCTCAATTGGAGATTACGCGCCGTCACGCCTTTCGATTTTCTCCACCACTTCATCTCCGATCTTCCTTCGTCTTCTTCTGCCGCTGACGGCGATGATTCTCATCGCTTATTCTCATCTTCTTCCGATCTCATTCTCAGCACCATACGCGGTAACTGAAATTGATTCTGTTATCACATTTTTAATCTGTGTCTTCTTTGTTTTTGTAATTCGATTTATTTGGTTTTGATTGTTTTTTTTTTTGTTGATTTGGAATGACTTTCAGTGATCGATTTCTTGGAGTTTCCGCCGTCCACCATTGCTGCCGCCGCCGTTCTCTGTGCCGCTGGTGAACGGTTGGATTCTCCGGCGGGTTGTTCCCATTTTCTTGCGGCGAACAGAATCGTAAGTATTATCAATTCAACATCTCTTGAGGTTAATGTATAAAAGTTAAAACAAAAATCCATTTTTATAAGATTTATTTAAAATCCTTCACTTCAAATTTATGAATTTTATGGTTCAAGATCTTCGTGAACCATTTAAACAACTTCAATTTTAATTTACTCTGTAATATCAAGGAAGAAATACCCAAAACTAATAAAGGCTTCATTTTAAAAAACAAACCTTTCACCTTCTCATTTATTACAAAAGTATTTATATTCTTTTACCTCAAATCATTTTTCATTAACATTTCCAAAACTACTCTTAAGAAAAATTCAAAACAATAATTGTGATTGGACATCTTGACATTTCTTCCATTTCTATCTAACATAAAATTTTAACGAAGTAGAGACAAAATACCAAGAGTAATATTACATCTTCGAAAAATAATAGAAATAATTTTCAAAACAAATGTATGTTAAATGGTTTTTTTTTTTTGTCATGAAGCCATAAAAATCATAACTACACACTTCTTTTATAATAATACACCTATAGAGTTGAAACGATTATATAAGAATTAAACTAAAAGATGATTAAGTGTAAAAGTTTTTTTAAAAAAACGATGGGGTGAAATTAAAAGCAAAATGAAGTTTAAGCATTTACTAGTGATTTAATATTGGTATTGAAATCTGAAATATTTGATATATATATATATATTTGTTTATTGGGAATAGGAAAATGTGAAAAGCTGTCAACAACTAATGGAGGAGTACGTGATTGACACGTGTACAGCAGAGCTCCGAAAACAGCGGAGGATAGGAGAAGAGCAGCCGGCTCCACCGAGTCCAGTCGGGGTTCTCGACGCGGCTGCTTGCGCTAGCTGTGACAATCCTGGCTCCACCAGCCACGAGCCGCCCTCTAAGAGGAGACGCTCCTCTGCCCCCGATGTACAGCACCAGTAGATAACACCTACTTCGTGTCATTTTCTTATTGGGGGGGGGGGGGGGGGAGATAGAGAGAGAGAGAGAGAGAGAGATTTTTATTTTATTGTTATTATTATTATTTTTTTTTTTTTACTTTTTAAAATCTGTGGTTTTTATTTATTTCTCCCTCTCTTTTTCTTGGGTGGCCATTCTCTTTGTCGTTGACCATTTAAATTGAAGGGTTGAGATTGCATGGAGGAGGGTGATCTCAAAACAGAAGAAGATAATTTTTTTTCTCTTTTTCTCTTTCACTTATTTATAAAAAAAGAAAGGGATTACAAAGTACAGTATCTACGAATTTTGGGGGGTAAGATGGAAATAAGAGGGAGGGGGGGAGGTCTAAGTAATGATAGGAAAAGTGTTTAAAGTCAATAATTTATGAATTATTATTCGATGCTGCGATTTTATGATCCCCATGCATGAATGAACCATTGGATTTTTATTATAAATGAGTGGCCCCTTGGCAACTATTTTTACTTTTTGTTTTACCATTTCACCCTTTGCCTTTTTTCTTTTTATTGGTCCACGTTGTGGGTGTATTGTAAATCCATGTATATGATTCCCTCTTTTTATTTATTTATTTATTTATTTATATTTGGTTGTAATGTTGGTATTACATTTTATATTTTCATTCATATTCTTACGTGTAGAAGTTGAACAATTAAATTTAAATTTAAAATACGAAATCAAATCTCATTAATCAAATTCTCGTATAAACAATCTGCATTTTAATTTGTTGAACAATGAAATACTTTTCCATATCAATCTAAATACATTTCTTTATACTTTGTCATTTTTCTTAAATGTGGTTTTAATTCGAGTTCTTTCTATGTATGTATTTAATATATTTGTTTCTAGAAACACTTTAAATATCAAATATACCATAGACACCTCTAGAACTTGTTTATATATATTAATAATGAAAGTTAGGAAGAAAGAAACTAAAAGTCTAAAAACGAAAAATACAATAATGTGGAAAGGTAACAAAAATATTAAACTCTAAATTCTTTTTGAGGAAAAAAGTTATGATAGTTTCGATAAATTGTGATATCAAATGAAGGAATGCAATGCAATGGGTGGTTGCAATTGTAATGCAATATTACATCTCTTGATGATTAAATTAAATTAAAATAATTTCATAGTTCCAAAGCAACAAATCTTACACTCTATTCTAAACGTATTATCGTTTCTTATGCACACACTCTCTTAAAAAACATTTATTTAAGCAAAAAAATGCTTTAAATACTTTAATAGAAATAAAGAAAAGGAGGGGGGGATGAGTGATGAGGTAGGCATGAGGTGGGATATGCGACGTTAGGCCACGAAGTTGAAAAGAGTTTTGGAGGGAAAGGATATGTGGGTGTGTGAGACAGAGAGGATGGGCCAATGACAGAGGTACACGTGCTAAAGTTGGTGTAAAGAGAAACCAAGTTATTTGTTTATTTGTTTGAGAAAAGGAGAGACTGAATAAACCCTAAAATAATAATGCTAAGGGGAAGGGGTTTTAGGGGTTTTGAGGAGGCAAAGATTTGATTTGATGGGGTAATACTAATAGAGAGAGAGTGTAGGAATAGGGAAGGGAGGAAGAAGAGGTGTCACATCATTTTGGGCTTCTAAGGGAACCACAACAACATATACCTACAAATTCATCTCCTCCCCTTCTTCACACCAACTTTTTTTTTCTTTTTCTTTTTATCTATTTCCTTCCCGAAACTATTTCACACGTTATACAATAAACCATAGTCCATTGCTACTCAATCGACTATAAAATAATGTAATACTCAAATGACAAAATATATTAAAAGGGGTTCAAATCTTAACTTCAAGTGACTCGAATGAGCTATGCTCAAATCGTAGTAGTTATTGTTTCTAACTAATTTAGGTTTAAGTTTTAAAATTAGATGAGAAATTTTTTTAAAAACAATTAAACAAGCTTTGATTTTATTTTATCATTAATCTTGAGCTAAATCATTAAAAAATAAAAAATAACTAACATATTGTTTATAAACTTAGAAGCTCAAAATATCAAAGATATCATAAACAATATCAATTTCTTTTTGGCATGTAGTCTAAACAAAATCTTATTTTTATTTCAATAAGATTCAATATTAGTAATCAAAATATTATTTAAAAAGTTATCTAACAAAATTATTAGTTTATTATTCATATAATATTATACATTAAATTATAATTATATATAATAAAAAACCAAATGTATTTAAATTTTAATTATGAATATAGTAACCCTATGTTATAACTTGTACTCTTCTACTTTAAGAAGTAGCCAAAATAGTTTTCAAAAAGAGATATGGTTTTTTTTTTTTTTTTTTATATATTTAGAAAACATATTATTAGCTTACGATATTTGGTATGTCTTCTAATTATTATTATTGTTAATGTGATTTGAAATGGTAAGTTTATGATAATATATGGAATTAGTAGATTATATTAAACTATATATGGGTGACATTGTTTGGGTAACTTTTCTTATTTTTTTTAAATGAAACCTTCTTTAATTAATGGTTTCTTTTGGTAAATTTTTTTAATTAAAAAATTGACTTTCTCCAATCTAATCTAATTAATTAAGTCAATCTTTTTAAATGAAAACTTAAGAAATAGAATCAATTCATAGAGCATGGGAAAGATATTAATCACAAATCATGTTTGATTGAGATCTTACCTCTTTAAAGTGATGTTGAAATAAATTTACACTAAAATTTGTAACCATCTAGTTCTTGTATTTTAAAATTTGTAATATCTAATTTTTTTTTTTTTTTTTTGTATAAAAAGTTCAATTGGCTAATTAGAGACTAATAAATTGTTACAAATTTAAAAGTATAAGGACTAAACTATTTCATACAAAAGTTGAGTGACTAAATTGATACAAAACTGAAAATATATGGACTACCTAAATTATTACATAAAAAATTCAAAGACTAAATTGTAACTTTATGTAAATTGGTGAGGTTAATTGAGGTGTCTGTAAATTGGTGCGTACACTCATGTATATCATAAAAAAATATATTATAAATAGATGTGTATCATCAGTGTCTATTGTCAAATGACAATTTATAACTACTCGATTTGTTGCCCACTGAATGGATTTGTCGGTGATGCATATTGGCTAAACTTCTAAATAAATTGAAGTTAATGGAGAGAATTTAATTTCTTTAATTTATTTTTCAATTTATTTGTTTATATATTCTATTTACGATAACATTATATTTTGTTAATATGGATGCTCATGTGGTGGGTCGTTTTCACAACAAAATGCTCACATTTGTAATTAATGTGCATTTATATCTTAGGGTGGCTGTAGACCATATAGTGTAGTGTGTGATAAAAATTGGAAAAACTGTCACCCCATTTTTATTATACCTTTTTACACTAAAATAAAATTGCAGCCTACACCAAAACCACTCCATATATTTCACTAATTAAATGTGCCCAATTTTGAATTAATTGGTCACAAGTTTTTTTTTTTTTTTTTTTTTTTTTCTCTCATTCAAACCTTCTTAATGACTTTTAGACTTTTATGAAGGGTTTAGTTTTAGAATTCTTCCTTGAAGGAAAGAAAGACCACTTTAGTTATGTAGGTATGCCCTATAATGAATGCTGCTATCCCATCTAATCTTTTACAATGTTTACCTGAAGAAAAACAAGGCCTTTTACTTGTGTATATACATTGTTTGTCACATCACCTTGATTACAATTCAAATGATAGATTCAAGTTTTTAAATAATTTCAAAACGAGTTTAAATTAGATATTGGGTTGAAAATTGCATGGACCCATTTGAGAATTGGGCCGTTCACAGCCATAATGTATGGTCCAACTCATTTGCATTCAATTGACAATGGGCCGCTATACATTCTAATATAAATGGGTTTATGTCTCCATTTAGCCTAATTTTAGATTTTTTTTTTCTTTTATTTGATTGTTTTGGTGAGTAAATAGAAAAGAAAGTACTTCGTTGAAAGATAAAAATTCAAAGATTAAAGTTTTAGAATAAGATGTATAATGTTTTAACCAAGCCAGTTTTGTCTAAATTAGTGAAATGGAAAATTACAAATGTGCATATTAGATAAAAATGGACAATTAATATTAGGTAAAAATATTTTTATGGTTAGATTGAACGTCTACCTTCTATTTGATTTCTAAATGTTACACGTTTAGTTTTTATTTAATTTTAAAGGCATTTTCACATATGGCACAATAGAACAAAATATAGCAAAATTTCATATCTAACACTATTATTAAAGTGTCTATCATTGGTAGTATCTAAAATTTTACTATATTTTTTTAAAAATATTTTCAACAATAAGTTTTTATTGGAAAAAAAACTTTAATATTACTCAAAATAAGACCACCTAATAGTTAGATGTGAATTTTTTAGACTTTTTGACACGTTTCAAAATTGGATCGTTTCTTTGTAGGCTATAGCATGACCATTTTTCGAACGTTTTAGGTGCTATCATAGTACACCACTAACGAACACCAATCCCGACTCTTACGCTATTTTTTGTGTCATAGAGTATATAAAAGATATGATGCAACATTTATCAGCCAACAATCATTGAGCTAAATAAGTGCAAGATAAAAACAAAAAAATTAAACCCTTCGAAGTCAAAATTTGGGACAAAAATATAAAAAATGAATAAATTTTAATTTCAAACAAACATCATTTCTGAAAAAAAAAACAAGACAAAACAAATTTTGTTTGGTTTAGTTTAGTTTTAATTTAAATCCTAAAGGTTGTTTCTAAGTTTCAAAATTTACACTTCTAACTTCCATTTTACTGTCCACTTTTTTAAAAAAATATAATTAATTAAGTTTCACAAAATTTAATCCTTAAACTAAATTTAGAACTTCATGTGAAAAATATAAAATTTCAAACTTTGAAACAAAATTAAAACAAAATTTAGGGAGCGTTTAAGTCACCAAGTGAAGTTTAAATGTTTGAGTTCAAATAAATGATGGTAAAAAAAAAAAACAAATTTGAAAACTGAAAAGCTTAAATAAATGTCCACGTAGGACCAAAAAGGAAGTTTCCGAAAGAAGAAAAAAGAAATAAAGTAAGGTGAAAAACTGAGAGAGGGTCGGGTCGGGTGCGGGTGAAGCGTCGGTGCATGAAAGGGTTGTGTGTACGGACAGTCCGTACAAAACGTACCGTTTAATGGCAGTGAGTCCAGTAAACGACAAAAAGAAATGAATAGGATTATTTTATGGGAAATTTTGATGGACCATTTTAATTGTTTTGACAGTGCGTCCACAACCCCTCTCCTTAGGTCCCATTCATAAAATATCCTCTTCTTCTTCTTCCTCACCCCCACCCACTTTATACTCACTCATTACCTTCATCTCTTCTTTCCAATTCCCACCTCTCTCTTTTTAATTAACATGTTCAAACTATTATACATAAAAGTTGATTGTGATTACAAGATTACAAGATTACAAAAACTTATGTACCATTTCACATACCCATATATATTATAATTATATATAATTGAGACACATGGTACATTATTTAACTTTTCAAATTTAATGATTATTTCCCTTTACTTTTTATTTTGTCAATTAATATAATTTGACTTTGATTTACAAAAAAAACAAACAAACAAATAAAATGAGCTTCAGTCAAATTTGATGAAATTACACACACACATGTATGTATATATATATATATATGCATTCAATTTATCCATTTGAATACAATTATAATATCAAAGGACATATGAGAGTCAAAAGAATTAAAATCAGATCAATTGTATGACCCTACAAGATTTAAATGAAAGGTGTGTGTGTATATATTTTTGGATGAAAGCTTTTAATTCAACCTCCTCTTGCATGAGCTTCTTCAGGATCCAAGACAGAAAAATAAAAGAATTATATGTATTGCACATGGAATCTAAGCTATACCTATATATAAAGTTATATATATATATATATGCCAAGTTTATACTTAAGCCCCTCCTCATTATTTATTAATAGCAACATGGTCTTAATCTAGGGCTAAACCCTCATCTCTATATAGAATTGTTTTAATGCTAAATTAAACATATAGCCTTTAAAAATGGCTTTGTTTTTCACATTACTATTACTATTCTAAGGATTTGGTCTATATATGGATAAGTTTGGTGAGACTAGTTGCCCACTTTTTGACCATCACATGCAATATCTTTTAATTTCTCTCTTCACAATCTTTAAAAAAAAAACACATTTCTCTCTCTCTCTCTCTCTTTTTATCATTTGTATGTCAATTTTTTTAAAAAAGTTCTTATATAATTAACAATAATACCAATACGATTAATAAATTAAGTAATTAACAACCAAATAATAAAGAAATGAATCTATTTAATATAAATTATTACGTTTAGACCATTTTAGAGAATTGTTTTGAGAGGCATTTATGTATATATATATATGCAGTGAATGAAGACCAGATGACTTCACTATCATAATCCAAATAGCTTCTATAAGTTGAAGAACATGGTTACATTAAACTAAGCATGTTATTCTTGTTTACAAGACTTCAAATTTATCAAGCAACTCTACTATGTACTTTCACATGTGTTGGTCCCTTTATCCTTCTTTTCTTTTTTTCAAACTTACACTTTCGATATATATAGATGAATAGATCTCAATTATTTATAAAGAATTGAAATATACAATCTTTGAACAGTCAAGATGACGTTATTATCAACATTATATAATAATAATTGAATAATGTGTATGTCAAATTTCTCTCTCTCTATATATATATATTTAAAGAAGATATAGATATGACAAAAAGAATAGGTGTAACATATAGACAAATGCAGAAATTACACTTTTTCTTCTCTAAAATAGAGTGGAAAAAAAAAAAAAAAACATTGGAATTAGGACCCATGTTTCACAAGGGCTTATTATTATTATTTAAATTGAATTTAAGAAAAGAAAAATATATAAAAAGAGATATAATTTTGGGGAAGAAAAAAAATAAAAAGAGAGGGAGTTGAAAATCGTGTGCACGTGGGAGCATGTGTGTGAATATTTGGGGAATTCAGAAATAGAAAAAAGGGACACGTGGAGACATGTGTGAGAGTGGTTAGAGGCAAAACGAGAGGTGTGAGCGTATTTCATGAAAAGGGTTAAGTAAGTAAGAGAGATTAGTGTTGAGATTTTGAGAATGTGAGTGCATGTGAACCAAACTCATTCCCAAAATCGATCTCGTTTGATAACGGTTTATGTTTTATATTTAATTCGGTTTGTTTTTTACTGGTAGGTTTCTATTTTTTTAAGTAAAATTGTAAAAAATGCAAACTATTTATATATATATATATATATTTTGAGAAAATCAAGTCTTTTGGTTTTTATTTTATATTTGTATTTTTTTTATTATTCTTGAAAAATCTTTTTTTTAATACTTCTTTTCTTCGGAACTAGGGTTTGATTTTGAAAATAACTACTAAAATGTCGAAAATAAAATTTAAAAAACCAATAGATATAGGCTAGAAAATGGTGTTTATAAACTTAATTTTCAAAGGAAAAATTAAATGGTTACTAGACTAAACCTTTGTTTTTTGTTTTTAAAAATTAAGTTTACATACGTAAGTTTATTTTCATTCATAGTTCTTTTTATGCTTTCTAAACCATTTTTTACTAATGTTTTAAACAACTTGACCAAACTTTGAAAACTCAAAACAATAGTTTTCAAAACTTTGTTTTTATTTTTAGAATTTGACTAAAAGTTTAAAGTATCGGTTAAAAACGTGAAAATCGATCTTAATTGAAAATATGGAAGAAACCAAAACATAAAAACCAAATTGTCACCCTAACTAATGTGTTGTTTGATAAACATCTCGTTTTTTGTTTTTTTGAATTAAACTTATAAACACTTATTCTATCTTTAAATTTTTTTATTAGCTATCTATTTTTTAACCAATGTTTTAAAAAACAGAAAGTCAAATTTTGAAAATTAAGATAAAGTAGTATTTAAAAGTACGTACAATAATGTCAATTATCGTTGAGCTAAGTTTAATTTGTTTATTTTTCTACCGTCTTAATGCTTTAAATATTATCAAATCCCTCTCTTTGCATCCCTAATTACATTCTCCATCCTCCTCTCTCTTCCTACACAATCTTTTCTTTTATCTTTTTTCTCTTACCCACATAATCTAATTATCTCCTTAATGTATCAATAACACACTAAAAAAAAAAAAGGGTGAGGCTACTTTTGATATATATGTGGAGGTTTTCTTTTAGAAGAATAAGACTATACTTCTTGTGAGACTATGTACTTAGGATTGTTAGATCCTCTAATTATTTGTTCATTTTGCATTTGAGGTTGTATTTCAACCTTAAAAAGTTTTAGATTTCGTCATTTGTTGTTTACAATTTTAATTAAGTTATTGATTGGTTTTTTTCTTTGGGAGATTTTGATGTGTGCTAAGTATATGGGGTCGTGATATCCTCCTCCACTCAAATTCGTTGATATTTTCTTTTATCAATATAAACCATAAACTTCATTTTCTTTGTTTATGCCTTTCCTCTTGTTTGTTGATACACCATCCTCCTTAAATGAATTTTGGACATTTTAGTCGACGAGGATTGCTTTTTCTCTTAGTTCATTAAAATGAAATGAAAGAGTAATTAATTTGAAGCTTCATCTTTGAAATAGTTAGTGATATACTGACAAATTGAGTACAATAATTAGAGGAACCTTTTTCTTTAAATGATGTTGGAGTTGGGAGCTAGTAGTAGTAGTATTCATACTTCCACTATACATAAACTTTAAAAAAGAGTCACCATGTACTTTTTTTTCAATTCAAAATAGTCTAATTTAGACGTGAAATTGTTAACAATTTGACATTTAGTTTTTAGTTTTAAATTTCTAAAAATTAAGGCTATAAACAATCTATAACAAAATGAGACTAGATTAATTAACCGATATTGAGATCAATTATTACACACTACACATAGTGAAAAATATTTTAAGACACTCCTTAAACGTGTTGTTTGTAACAATGTGGTCTCTATATTTTAAAACTTAGAACAATTTAGTACTCTAACTTTAACATGTAACAATTTAGTCTTTATTGAGGAAAATATTCACTAAAATTAAGCGCCAAAATTTTATTATGTAGGGGGCGTTTGGGGTGCATAGTCAGTTATTATAACCTAAAAATTATAATAGTACGTGGTTATTATAGTTCGTGTTTAAGGTGTAGAGTATTATAGTCTTTGTTTGATATGCAAATTAGAGTTAAAAAATGGCAATGACATGTGTGGGTTATTTTAAATCTTAATCTCAATCCTAATTCTCAATCAAAACTAAACTTTTGTTTGGAGGAGTGAACTATTACAGTCCACCACACAACAGCTCACTCCGAGCCTTCAATCTTCATAGTTGTAAAACAAATTGCTAGAAATTCGATTAAACCTTCTTAGTCTATATTCATAATAGAGTAGTCACACTCACATTGTTACAAATGCTAAGTTACTTGCCAAAACAAAATATATTAAAGTATCATTTTAATGTATAAATTTTGAGGTTATTACTCCGTTTGTTGTTGTTTTGTCTTTTATCTTAGTGCATGAAACCGTCGTCATTACTTAATCAAATTCAACGAGACTAAAATGATGTATAATAATCGAGTAAAATTGTAGAATAAACCTCAAAATCAAAGCCAAAGATGGGATCCTCATCCTCATGTTGTAAAAAAAAAAAGAAGATTTGATTTTGTGTATGGAACCGAAAAACCCAAAATCCATTCTAATTCTGAACACAAAAACCAAAAGAATCCCTTTCTCCCATGGAATTTTCAGGACAGTACCGCACGTTTCCAGATATCTTCTTTCTTTTTAATTTTAACCCTAAACCCAACTTCATTTCATTACATTTCATTACATTACTCTACCAACACTATGAATTCAGACACCAAGTGTCTTGATTGTACTGTAGAACAACAACAACAACAATAACAACAACGACGTTTTTGATTTAATGCCTCGCTGTCTTCCATGTGATTTTTTTTACTTTCTCTCTGTTAACACTTCAAACATTCATCATCTTACATTATAGTATAAACCCACCACACCCAACTCCCACTTTTCATTTTGATTCACTCATTTCACTACTCTCACATACACAATCTCTAAGTCGGGACAAAACCCACTTTGGTTCCTTCCTTCCCTTTCTCAAAATCTTATTTCAGGGCTGACTGATCTGTTTATGCAATCTTCTTTTTTTTCTTCTTCTTCAATTGGCTTTTTGCATACCTCCTGTTTCAAAACTTTCCTGAGTTAGATTTTTTTTTTTTTGGTGGAATATGGATTTGTTGGGTTCTGAGTGTAGCAGTGGGTGCGAGTCTGGTTGGACTCTGTATTTGGAGCAATCTTTTCTTTCAAATGGTGCCTCTCATCACATTGTTGCCCAAGAGGGTGGTTTTTGTCCTGAGGGATATTGGAAACCTAAAGGTACTGAAGAAGAAGATGAAGAGGAGGAGGAGGTTGTTGAGGATCTTTCTATGGTTTCTGATGCATCTTCTGGGCCTCCACATTTCATTGAAGATGAAGCTTGTTCCCATGAAGATGATGCCCACTTTTCTGATGTATCTAAATCAGCTACATTGGGGAAGAGAAAGGGGAAGAAGCAGAGAATTAAAGAATATCAATGTCAGAAGGAACCTTCTTCTTTCCTAGATGACACTGCTAGTTCTCCTGCTCTCAACTTCACTGCTGTAAGTTCTTTTAGACCACTTTTTAGCTTTCTTCTACAATGATTATTATTGTGTTTTGACCAATTAGGTACTCATTAAAGTTAGCCTCTTTCAAATCTTCAGAATAATTTCACCAATCAAGCTTCAATGGAAAGCTTCTTGGGGTTATCTCAAACTAATCATTTTGAGGTACTTGAGTCTGTTAGTCTGTTCTTTTCTCTCCAATGCATTGCATATTAATAGACATTGTTTGTTGCTTGTTGATACAGGAAAGATCAGCATTTACAGAGCATTTTGGGTTCCTTCAATCTTCTCTATCAGGAAATAGGTTGCAAAAGAACCAGTTAAGTTATTGCTTGTGTTTTTGCAATTATAAAAAGCCTAATTCATGGATGGTTGATTCTAAGTGTTTTCTGAGAATTTCTAAACTGATTGGGTTTGATTTTGCTTCTTTGACAGATGGTTTGACGGTAAAAGAGGAATAGGGATGAGATGATGAGAAGAGATGAGATGGGTGTCTTTATTTTGTTCATCACTTTTCTTCTGAAGCTGCTAATTAATGTAGTTTTGCTGCTGCTCTGAAATATTGTGAAAAGTTTGTCAAATGTAGTGGGAAATGGATCTTGAAGAGATGGGTTTTTGTTTCTTTTTTCTTATTGTAACTGTCAATGCAATGGGAACCAACCTCAGACCAAAAAAGTTGGAAATGGAATTTATTCTTTTGGAAATTCAATTTCTTAATCAATCAACAGTGTTTCATTATTTGCTCAACTTTTTTCAGCATTGGTAAAAGATTTGGTTCCATTGGATAAATTTTAACCTTTGGTATTGTGTGTTATTCTCTCTACCTTCTACTAATGTTTTTAAAAAATCAAGGCAATATGTTTAAAACTTGTTTTCATTTAACAAAATTGAATCAAGGCTTAATCTTTGTTTTAATTAAATTAAAAGGCAAACATCTCTTAAAATATAGAGAGAGATTGAACCTTAGAAAGGGTGTTTCCAAAATTTGTTGTGCCAAAAAATGGATGGAAAATGATGGGTAGAAAAAGGTAGTTTGAAAATGAATGGGAAATGGAAAACAGCAAAGCAGATTTATGAATCACTTCTACTTCTATGAGAGAATGAATAATACAATAACCCATTTTTACTTTTTCTTTCAATATTCATTATTTTAGTGATTGGTCCTCACTCTATTTCCTTTTTTTTTTTTTTTTTTTTTTTCTTTTTCCACAAAATGACAAAAACCAAAAACTGCCTAAAAGTTTTAAGATTTGATTAGGTGGGATTTGATCAAATCCACAACAAAACTCAATACATCAAATTTTGGTATTCAAAGGACAAAACAAAACCAACTTCAAATTCAGCCCATCTGTATACTAAAACGACTTACTCTAAAATATCCCTTTTGACTCCGATCGAACTCATGGTCTTCGAAACGTGCCTCTCGTAATGACTCCATTTGATTACCTATGATGTTGTTCATTGGTATTGACATTTGAGGTCAATTTCCAAATCTACCGTTTAAAAATATGCAAACTAATTGACAAGTGTGGAGGATGCTAAGTCAAATTACGTCATATCATTGTCGTTACCAATCCATAGGAAAAGAATTATGAATTTTGACATTTTTTGTTGTTATCGTTACTATTACTGCTTGACCTAATAGTAAATGTAACAAAATTCATAATTTTAAGCAAGTTTGATCAAATGCAGTCAATTAAACCATTTTTATTATAAATTGGTAAACCTGCCCTCAAATCAAATCTTGAAATGGGTAATGGGCATTTTGGTAAAAAAGAAAATATATGAAAAAGAGAGAGTGTGTGTGTGTGTGTGTTGTTGAGATCTTCTTATGAACATCCATTTTGTTAATCCATGAGTCTCATATTCAATTATTTTCTTCCTGTTTCATTGATTTCCTTAATTAAAAGAAATGTTTGCTTCACCCAAAACTGTCTGCCATCATTTGCTTTTTTATCATGTTCTTGATTTGTTTAATTAGACAGAAAAAATGGTCTGATTTCTTCTATAAAAGACTGCCAAAAAGAAAGAAAGAAAGAAAGAAAGAAAAAAAAAACAATAAACAATTAAGCAATTTGGGAATTTAGGATGTAAAAATTCTAATGCTGCCCACATGTCTTTTTTCTTATATTTATTTTATTTCACATTCAGTTCTTCCATGTAGAAAGAGAAAGAGAAAAAAGAAATGCATGAAAACGTTGGATAAAATGGAAAGTAATTTATTAAAGAGGGTATGGGAAAATCAGGCTCTGCCTTCCCAACCACAACCAAAACAAAACTCTTCAATTCCCTTTGTAAACCTATTGGGAGTTTATTGCTTCTTTTCACTTCAAATGTTCCCATTTCTCTTTACAAACCCTATCATCACTCTATGCCTTTCTCATCATTTCTTCATCTTCTCTCTTCCTTCCTTTCACATCTTTTCTTTTTGGGGAACAGATTTCACTTAACTTCATTTTCATCTTTATTTCCTAAGAGGCCCAATGGGTTATGGTTTCATTTAGGCCCAATCCCATCTTCGTCAACTCTCAATTTTTTTATTTTTCTCAAAAACTTTCTATATTTATCTTTTACATTCCTTTATTCCCAAACTTTGAAAGATGTTTAATAAGTTCTTAATCCTTCAATTCCATATTAATTAGATCACTTAATTTTTTTAGAATCTCGTCCTTGAGTCATTCAAATACGTGTAACACACATTACTATCTAATAAATACAAAATTAAAAGTTCGAAGACTTATCACACATAAAATAATTTATGTCTACTACAAGACACATATTTTTTTTAAAAAAAAAAATCAATGACTAATTGAATATTTGTAAAGTTATTAAATATAATATTTTCTTATTCTTAGATTTTAAAATTTTACATATTTAGTCTTTTAAGTTTTTGAGTTTGATTTCAATTTAGTCTGTATGTTTCAAAATGTTATAATTTATTCCAAAGTTTGGTTTCTAGATTTGGAAAAAGATTGATTTCCATTAAGCAGTCACCTTAGTTGTTAACATTAATAATTATCAATTAGTTTTAATTATAAATTTTTTAAATTAATTAATAGACGTTAATATTTAAGAAGAAAAGTGAATTTAAACTCATAAATTTAGGTTTGTTTTAAGTTCATTTAATGTAATAAGGACGCAAATTTGAAGTCAAAGGCTAAACTAATAAAATTATATTTGTTTTATTTTCTAAAAGAACCAATAAATAAGTTTGAAATATATAAAAAGTAATATTGGGACCATAAAATTAAACAAAATATGACCAATCAAACTTTAGCTTTCAACCGTCGGAATTCGAACTAAATGATATGTTCAATTGGCTTTTGTGGGGAAGGCCATACTAAGCAAAATTCTCAACTCTTGCTTATTTCTTTAAATCACTTTAGTTCCCATTCAAACATATATACATATATACACAACCATAAATTTTAAAATTAGAGAGGTAGAAACACCGTTTTATTATTGAGTTAACTACGAGTATTGATATTATATCAGTTTTTACACATATGTAGATTTTTTTTAAAAATAAAGGAAAATAAAAATCCCCTTCCACTCAATATAATTCATTGCATTTGATTATTTTATAAAGTGCAAATAGTTTGTTTTTGTTTTTCTATTTTTGACAATTATCTTTAAAATTTTTAATTATATATAATATAAACCCCATAATTTTATTTCTTTTTAATGAAGAAATAGGATTCATGTTTTTAGTATTTATTGCTTCTAATGTTTTAGAAAAGTTAATTAATTTTTTTTTCCACGTAACTATATTTTGTATCAATTTCAGAAATAACAGTAACAACATTTTAAAAAAAAATGCAAATATAGAAAAATCTATTAATGATAAACTTATATCTTTGATAGACTCTTATTATCTATCAATGCTAGACTAATATTTGCAATACGGTCCATCAGAATTTGACATATTTTGCTATATTTATAATTTTTTTAAAATATTACTATATACTTGATTATTTGAATCTAATATACTTGATTATTTTGAATCTAATGGTTATAATTGCTACTATTCGTTTTTTTAATATTGATATTTATGTTTTATTGTTCTAAAATAAAGCATTGATTTTGAGGTTTGATTTGGATGGGTGCTGTTTGTGATTAAATTGTTAATTAAATTCTATTTTCAATTTTATTCTATTTAAGTAAAGGTTAAGAATAAGAAATATATAGAAAGTCAGAAACAAATATTAAATTTGGGGAAACTATACGATTAGTCATTCGCTAAAAATTTTAGGCCTCCGGTCAACAATATGCTTTTCCACACTTTTTAAAATAATCCAATTTCAAATTTTTAGAACTATTCCCATTCCCTTAGTCTATGTACAATCTAAATTAAAAACATTATAAATTTAAATGAAGTACAAAATTGAAATTTTCACAAATTTTGAAGATACCATCAAAACTAAGGGATGCATGGGAGATTTTGTAAAGTTCATATGTTATGTATAAATATGTATTAAGTATTGAAAATGTTTGAAGTTTGAATCTATCATTCCATACGAGAATTTACCACCACATGATTGAATATGGTACACATCAAAGACAATGTTAGAACAATTAATTAATTTTAGAATAGTATCATGTCGATTAAGCACATGATAGAACCATCACTAAATTTAAAATCCAATATGAAAAAGAGGAACAGAATCACATACTTTAGAGCTCTAAAATTAATTGACTTTAGAGATGAAAGAATGCGTAATAAAATAATGCGTGTGTTTGAGTTTGACAATTATTTAATTAGAATTATGAAGGAATGGGGAGTGGCGTAGTAATTGGGCGGCCCGCCGTCCATGCCGTTCGTCCTTCCTTAATTGCAATTCATTTCACCAATCACAAACTCCTCACGCTTCATTTCATTCAAATTTCCTTCCCGAAAACACATCTCACTTCATTTCAAATCAATCCAGCACGCAATGAAAGTAAGCGGATTCCAAGATAGAACACAAAGACAAATTGGTAATAGTTCATACTGCGTGATTCATAATACTTAATTACAAGTTTCCGAAACGGTTCCATATCTAGATGGTTTAAACACTACTTTTTTTTTTGTTCCTATATATTTCAGAATATTCATTTTGGTTTTTATAATTTTGGAAGGAGAACTAATTACAATAACCAAAACGAACTGTTTGAAATTACAGAGTGAATCAAAGCTAAGAGTAGACCAGAATAATATTTAAACCGATCTGATCTGAGTATCACACAGAATCGGAAGGTACAAAAGAGAGAGGAAAACTAAGATTGGACGCAATTGATTTGAGAAGGCGAAGATGAGATTAGAGAGAGAGAGAGAGAAAAGACCTGAGTGAGTGAGTGAGTGAGTTTGGGCTAAGAAATTGTACGTTTGCCAGGACGATCGGCGACTTTCATGGTTTTATCGATCAAGAAACGAGCCTTTCGGCTACGGATCTCAACTTTAACGCTGGAGCTTTTGTCCATCTTGATATATGGCTTCTTGGATTTCTTCAATGCTTTCACCTTGGATTTAATGGATTCCACTAAAATTCCGAGCTGATTGGCCATTGAAGGGTAAAGATAGAGAAGAGAGATTGAATGGTTTTGGGTTTGGGTTTGGGTTTGGAGTGATGGTATTGTTTATGATTTTATTGAGTAGCAGCGAAGAAGGTGTTGGGGGTTCCATTTATAGAAGAAGAAGAAACAAGCACAAAACCACGCATTAAGTGTGTCCCTATTTTTATGAATTTTCATAATTTAAAACTACCCTCATTTTAACCACTATATTACAACTTTGCCACTCATTTCCTAATCTATCGGAGATGGAGACTTTGAATTTGGGACCCAATTGTGTATTGTAAGATCAACGCCTTAATCCTTATCAATATTATAATTAACCAAAACTCAATTACTAATACATTACATATAACCTTCACAATTAACAAACTACTTCCTAATCATAAATTCATCATTAATTAAAAAATAATCTTTTTTTTAAGTAGACTTAGGTAAATATTAAAAAAAAAAAAAGTAGTTTTGAAAATCTTTTATACTTGTAAAGGTTTTATTTGTAACTCGTTATTAAAATCTTAAAATTTCGAAAATGAAACGATTGCGTTTATAGACAAATTTCCCAAATTAGATCAGTAGCTTAAGAAGCTTCAAGGAGGGAAGACAATTGTTCCTTCCAAAATCCAACGCTTCACATGGAAGAAGGAAACATTGAAAATCACATGTGTAATTGACACCACCTTTGTTATTAATGAAAAAGATACATTTATGAGAATTCACTAACACATCATTAATTAAACTAACCACATTAATTAGACTTAACTATAATACGGTGAGTATTGTGTTTAAGAAACAATACACTACATATTTGTATTAACAACGGGTGATAGTTGGTTCGATTTTGACGGTTTTCAGATCAACTAAAAGAAAACCAATCAATTTTACAAAAAAAAAAAAAAAATTCAAACCAATGTTTGGATCAATTAGGTTTGATTCTCGCAATGGTTGTTTTTTCCAAAATTTTGTTTTTATTTCTAAGTTTATTTTGAATTGGTATCTTTGCTAATTTAAATTAAAATTGGACTTTTTATAATTCTTAAAAAAAGAGTAAAAATTGACATTTTTATTTTTTCTAGCCCATTTTTCAAGAAAAAAAACATACACATATAAATTACGAAGATCAGGTCAACTGCCACCTATATGTACCTAAGGATAAAAGATCTTGGATTCAAATTCTTCCACACAAAAAAAATTGCACAAATGGAGAAGAAATTCAAAATATTGAAAAAACACAACCTTCAAAATATTATTATTATTTTTTAGAGAAATATAAATATGAGTTGAATTTATAATGTGAAATGAAAAATACATTCCCATTTCAAGAAATAGATTGAAAGTTAAATGAGGAGATGGCGTAATAAAGTATCTCCCTATTTTAGTGACATCTTATATCATGTCATTCTTAAGACTTACACATTCGTGACAAAATTGGTAAACTTATAATAATTTCATGAGATTACGATAATTATTTTTTTCCATATTATATATATATATATATATATCAATGGTATAATATTATATTAAATTTGTATTCATCAACCGACTATTTAACTTTTTTGGATCTATTATTTTGTATTGGTGAAATTTTCCATTCTTTTTTAATATTCTAAATTATAGAAGTTGAAAAAGAAATTATATGGCTCATAGAATTAATTATATCATTGTTTGACCATTTGGGTATGATTAAGTCAATAAATAACATCAAATTTGTTTTAATTTTAAAATATGATCACAACCACTCCCTCAAGGCCTAAAGTTTGTCTTTATCTCTCTCCTTCTAACACCATGTTGACTATGGCACCACACTCTTCATTTCTCTCCAATTCTCTTTTGCTTCTCAAATCATCACAAGAAAAAAAGGAGTTAAAAAAATTGAATAAAATCAGAATCGAGACCGATTTGTTTTGTTTTAAAATTGAAACCAAGGAAACTTTAGGTTTTTGGTTCACAATAGTTAAAAACCAACAATTTTGGTTTAATTTGATATGTTAATATAAGATTAGTTTTAATGATGCATTCACTTTGTGATATATAATTTGTACGGAATCACTTAATTAATTGACAAGTAAATTTATAAAAAGATGAAGGACTAAATGAAAAGTTTTTTTTAAAAAATAGATCTTAACTTCTTTTCACTTTTTATCCTCAATCATTAGAAAATTTCCCTTTTCTCATCAATCTTTTTTTTAGTATTTTAAAATTATCATTTTCAAACTTAGTCAACTTAAAACATAATTTAATTTGGTTAAATAATATATTATAACTAAGAAATTAAATCAAACTTATCCATTCTTCAAGTTGAAAGATTGAATAAAAAGTCATATCAATTACTGTTAATTTAAGCTCCCTATGACTATTGGACTTTGAATTAAGAATATATATAGTAGATAGATAGAATTGCAATTTCACATGTGGTATGAGGGCAGAATTGTACATACATATACATTAATATGGGAGCAAAACAATAATTTAAATAGTTACCGTACTGAAATAAGTATAAAAGAAAGTCCAATTTTCCAAAACAAAGACTTTTGCCAATCTTTTGTTTTAAGTGTGGGATCGTATCTATAGTACGATCTATGGTATAGAAAAGTGAGCTAAGGGTCGCAATTGGTGGTGGAATAAGGTAGCATCCAAATCGTTCAAAACTTTGCAAGGTTAGCCTACTAAAAATAACCAAATTTTAGCCGATCTCAAAAGGTTCTAAAAATTCACATCTACATAGTAAGTGGTTTCGTTTTGAAAAATGTTTCCAAAATAATTGTTCTGTGAAACCCAAGACTTAGTGTTTATTTTGGGTCCAAACTAATCTTCTAACGATTTTTTTTTATTATTTATTTTGGTCCTACAACTCTCTAGTTTTTTTTTTTTTTTTTTTCAGATAAGTTTGGGATCGTATATGTATCAAGGTCTATGACACAAAATAGTGAGCTAAGGATCATGACTGGTGCACATTAGTGATGGTTACAATGTTGTGTAACCCTATATTAGTTAAATTATCTTTTCTCGACCACACAAACCCCAAAATCTAGGTAATATTTCACGAAACTAGGTAACTAATCTTTGTGTTGTGTGTACTTTAGTTTTGTGCATTTATTCCTAATGTTATTGGTAATGATGCAACACCAATCTAAACAAGATCTTATGACGGTAGATAAGCTTCAAATTTCAACAAAACAAGGAGAATTTGCATCTGAAACTGATTGCTAATACATGGTAGGCTAGTTGAGTTGTGTTCGGTTAGAGAATATATATATAAATACAATAGAAAGATAGGGAAGTAAATGTAAAACTCTAGTTCAGCCATTGTTGAAGAACTAAAGAAACTACATAATCAAAATTCAAAAATTTGATTCCCCAAGAATTCATAAGCCACCATTAAACACACAACAAAAACAATGTGTATATATATATATACATACCTGACTGAGCGTTTCCCTTTGTTCTTTTTAGATCCTCTTCTTCCCACATTTCCAAAACAGATATGGTTTATGCATTCACTTCCCTTAAAACTCTCCTAAGCATATTCACAAACACCTTGAGCGCATTCAAATTCAATCTCTATTCCTCACTCCCATGCCCGCCCTCAGTTCCATCTCCTTCAAACCCGCCTCCCAATTCGCAGATTTTATCCCAAATGTCCTTCGCAACCGGCACGACCGACAGCCTTGGTTGCCTAAACAGAGCAAAATTCTTCATCCCTTCCAACCCCTTCTTCATCTCTTTCAAATCCACCGGTTCCCTCATTTCTCCAACCGCCTCCACGTCCACGACGACTTCATCGTCCACCGACGAGTACCACTCCCTTGCGACCGCGACCACGCCCACGACACGGCGGGCCTTGGCGCCCGAGTGATAGAAGAAACAGCGGTCGCCCAGTTTCATGGACTTAAGATGCTTCTGAGCTTGCTTGTTCTTAACGCCGTCCCACGTTGTTCGTCCGTCGTTGGCCGCTTGGTCCGCCCACGACCACTCTGCCGGCTCCGTCTTCAGAAGCCAATACTGCCTTTTGTCTCCGGCGACAGCGTTGGCCATTGTTTTCTCGGAACGAATTACTGCGCTGATCTGCTTGTGAGGGTTAAGGGGTAGAGGAAGAAGAGACGGTAACGACGGTAGAACTTCCGGCGGGAAAGTCGTGGTTATATTGCCGCCCAAATACATGGCCCTCCTCATTTATTTATATATACACACAATACTCAAAAAATTTAGTATCCCTCCTTTACTAATACTTTGATAGCAACCCTTAAGGACAAAATAGATTTAAAGTATTGGTATCTATACCCATCCTTTTAAAAAATCGATAAAATTTGTTAAAAAATTTATTAGCAGTAGCTCGTATTACAAATATTGATCTATCGTTTATAGATTAGAAGAGCTTATTAGTAATAGATTTTGTTATATTTACCATCTTTTTAAAATATTATTATACTTCTAGTCATTATTGTTGATTGTAATAATTCAAATTTATAATATATTTATTGAGTGTGACAGTTTTTGGAAAACTGGAAATTAATATGGTTTCTAATTGTTGTATGATAGTGTGCAAAATGTGGTTGAAATCTTAAGTATCGTTGCTAATTAATTAATGTATTGATGCCATGTAGTGATGTACTAAAAATTTTAATATATTTGCTATGTGCTCATATCTTAATATGTTGATTGACTGATGTCCCATTAGGCTTAGCTTGTTGATATACTCAAAATTTAATATGTTAGTGTTTATTGATATCATATCGTTTGTTGATGAACTCAAGATATATGGTTTTATTAATTGACATTTGGTAGACTATTGACTATACATCAATTTTAATATAGATGATACACTTGAAATGTTGATTGATTGATGTTAGATATATTGTTGATATATTCATGTTTACTTCAACTACTTATTGATTGATATTGTATACGCTCGATTTTATATTTGATGTACTTCAAAATGAAACACATATGTTTACTTCAAAATAAGTGGTTGATTGTTGATTGTTGCTATGTCAACATGTATATGTTTCTTTCAAAAAATCTCATAGCCAATTTGAACATCTCAAACTCTTTCCCAACTTTTTTATTCTTGTTTTGAGCTAGTAGTGAGTACCTACAATTATGAGCTCTAATGATTGGAGATTAATTCGTTAAACTCTTTACTTAAATTAATCAACTTTTACTATAACTTTGAGATATCCCACTAGAGATTCGTAGTCGCATTCTTATCAACTACAACATATTTTGTGTTAAAAACGTTATAAGTGTTAACAATTTGATCCAATTCGTTCATTGTATAGACGTGCTAGTAGATGTATCATATACAAAAGTTTGTATAAGATTGGATCACAAATAATTAGAGATATAATGACCATATAGGTTGATGCAATTATAATGACAACAAATTTGCATAGTGATACACAAATTAGGATACAGTGGCACTAAAAAAAACATTCCAGATCTCTAGTTTCTTTTGACTAACGACTAAGATACTAAAATATCAAAGTTAACCATTATTCGTTACACTAATTAAATAAAATTAATGACATCAAATTTTCCAAAAATGAAGAGAAAACTACAAAAGAATCTCTTCTCTTTTGTCACCATTTTCATTTTAATTTTCCCTGAAAATCTATTTATTAAGAACTGATGAGAATGTACAATTGGGACAAAAGTGATCAAAATTAAATAATATATGTCATGGCTTCTGGGTATCTGTGTAGATATAATCAACATGAGCAGCAAGAGTTTTCCTCATCAAGCAATATTCTTCTCCAATTTCATCACAACTCTCCTCCTCCAAAACATCATCTTCCACCACAACCTTAAAAAACAAAACACTTGTATTCTTTTAAGAAACATATATATGTTATTAATGAATGAAGAAGCAGAGAAATGGGTGATAAATTTCATACCCCATCTCGAGAAGTCCCAAGAAAAGCGTTTGAAAAACCGGGGACGGGCCGAGCAGCAATGGGGGTGGTGGAGGAGGAGGAAAAAAAGAGGAAGAGGAAGAGAAAAGGGTAGATGGAGGTAAAGAGTTTGGAGGCCATATGAGAGAGAGAGAGAGAGATTGGGAAGAGGAAGGAGTGTGGGTGAATATAAAGGGAGTGTGGAAGGGCAAAATTGGACGTTCAAAGGTAAAAGTAACAAGCATGGATTTTAATGTTATTAACATGAAGGATATTATTATTAATTATATATTCCAAATTGTTGTATTTAATAATCATTTGTAATGTTTTAAAGTTAAATATAAAGTATTGTGGAAAGAAATAATAATAATGAGGAGGAGGAGGAGGAGAGGATTAAAAGAAGAACGAGCGCGTTTTGCCAACGGCCATTCTCGTGAATGAAGTGTCGGACCATGCTTCGCTTCACCTACAAATGCCATAATCGATGTGTCGTCCCAATTTTGTTATTAAACTATTTTGTTGTATTTTTTAATTAAAATTAAAATTATTTGAGATTTTCATATTTAACTTCATAAGTTATATAAAAATTTGTCCATAAAATTTTGATATTTAGACATCCTTTTTTTCAAACATCTTATTCACAAGCATCTATAGAATCTAAAACCAAATAGACCATAAAAGTATTGCCTATTGCAATTACTTGTGAATCATATATAAATTTGTACTTTAAAAACAGTCAAATAGATCTCTTTAAGTTTTTAATTATGTGTCCTGATAAGGTGTTTAACAAATTTCAACTTCTACAAATTGCTTAGATGTAAAAATCTTACATAACAAGATGGTGAATTTTGAAAGAATGTTAAACTAGTCCACAGCCTTTCTAGTGACAAAATTGATAGCTCAAATCTTTTCCAAACAAATCAAAATGATAGATTTCTATGATATTTATACAAAGAAATATTGAAACATAATTGTAATATTAACTTGTTACTGTTGGTTTGGGTCTCAAAGGTCACCAAACGAGGTGTGTAGAAAATATATAGAAAAGACTTAATTTGTAATCTTTCGTTTAAAATAAAATTGTAACTTCAAACTTGTTGGTCTTAGCTACAATGCAACATAAATTTTACACCAAGTTCACGAGTTCAAATTCTTTTGAGATTACTTCAAAACATGTTATCAAAGTAATTCATTTTATAGAACAATTAACATAGACCTGATTTGTTCAATCAAGTTTTTAGACGTAATATTACATTTGTTTCTCCTTTTAGAGTTTTGCTTTACTATGTCGAACTATGTATAATTCAACTGATGAAAAGGGACCCATTATTAGGTGCACTCTATATCACATAGATATCATCCAACCCTCTTGTAAGATAGTAAACAATAATAAGAATTTCATATTTTTAAAACAAACTGTCATGTGATAAATTTTATCCATAAAATTGGATGGGTTGCAGCAAAGTTCTTTTTTCCATTTCATATTAGAGTTCGGTTGTGGAGAGGGGATCTATTATAAGGTGCATCTGAAACAAAAACTAAGAAAACACAATGATAAAATGATTACAAAATAGGCATGCCTCTGCCTCTGCCTCTGCCTCTGCCTCTGTTATGGGCATCTACAAATTGCAAAACATAGTGGTGTTTCAATGATTCTTCTTATGTGGGTGTAGGTCCTCTAAAATGATTTGAATTTCCCTAATAATAATCTCTTTTTTGAGGATGTAGTGGAAAAGGTCAGCTTGAAAACTATACCCACCACTTACTATTATTGGTCATATCTTCATTTAATCATCCAAACCTTGCAAGTTTCTTTCTCATCATGACTTCAACTAGGATGAAAGAATTCAAACATCTAAATTTCAAGGAGATAAGTAATGTCTTGACACATGATAAAATCTCACGAGTTAATTCGACATACATATCAAATGTGTAACTCAACCCACCAAATCTAGCAAATCCAACGTTCTTACATCTCATATCTAAAAGAATCAACTTGAACGATTATGCTTTAACCTGACTCCAGAAAAACAAACAAGGAATAAAACTTAGACAAGTTCTTGCAGACCGTACTTCTCACAAAACTATGATGACTTTTCACAATAGAAGGGAAGTCACAACTTAATATCTCTAGCGAAACTTGTAAGCCCATGCTAAAATTTCAAAAGAAAGACTTTCTGTATAAACCACTAACTTTGTAAACTATCATATTCAAAAGCCAGATCCAAAAAATTCAAGAATTCATGTTTTCATAATAAATGTGGTATGTGAGAGAGCTATGGACCATTACTTTTTTCTGAATGACAAATAATTAAAATATGTGGGCAAGAAAGAAGAGAAAAAAGTAGAAGCAATAAAAGGCATTAAGGGGGGAGAGATGAAAAGTATGATTATGTGGTCAACTCTATTTGATATTTGGCTCTTACCAATGTGCAAAAAATAGCCGTTCATATTTCATTCATATCTCTTCTTTATTTCCATTGTTCTTCACGGGCTTCTCTTCACAACTCTAACAGTCGCAAATACAGTTAGATCTCTACAGTGTTTATACCACATAAGATTTTGTGGCTGATATCTCTAAAAGATCTAATAAGAGTTCGATATTTCTGATAATATGGGTAATGCTAAAAAATTATCATTAAAATAAAGATGCAATAACAATTTTAGAAGCTTATTCTAACGAAAAAAAATTGGAGCTAATAACTTTTTGAAATACAATCAATAGTGCCAGTTGTATCTCTATGGCTCGTTTCAGTCCTTTTGGAGTACTACCACAAATATGATTTTAGTACTCTTCACTTGGTCTCAACCTCAAACACAACAAACTTATTTAAGACTCCACAATATACAACTCACTTGCCTTCTTTTTCTTCTGTTCTGAAAGTTTATATTTGAATTTCTTTTTCTTTTGAGCAACAATTTCATGAAGCGTACAAAATTTACAAAAAAGGAGAAAAGAAAGGCTCGATCAAAAGGGATAATTAAAGACTTCTCTAGTTGGATAAAAGAGAAGAAAAACAACACTATCAAAGAAAACTGGATACTCCTTTTCAATTTTCAATTGTATCAAATGTCCCCCAGTTTCTTCAAATCCATACCAACCACTACAAGTGAAATTCTAACACGTGATTTCCTTTTCCTTGAAGGGGTGGCCCAAAATGAGAAGAGAATATGGATCATTTGAGAGCACCACCGATCAGCTGCAGGCTATTTGTCAATTGTTCCGGTAACTTTGAACATGAGAATACTATATGAAAATGTGAAATTGAGTATCCACTCTTTTTCCAAAGGATACTCCAACTTGGGGAGAAAGCCATGGAAGGGAGACTACAGGGACCAAAACCCCTAATGGGGCAGGGAATCTCCATTTAGACAGGAAATGGGGGAGAGAGTTGGGAAAGAAGTTTCCCCACGACCTAAATGGGGATGAGCTCTCCCCGGTCCATTTATTTTTATTATTATTATTGTTCATAATATACATATAACTTAATGCATGTATGGATATAAAAGAACTTCCTATGACATTGTATTTTGCTTCTTTGAAGAGGTTCAAAATTTTGTCAGGACTCAGTAGTGATTAGCGAAAAATTAACTATTTGACTGAAAACTTTACTAAAATAATATTTTATCGATTTTTTCTTAAGAGAATAAACAAAGAATAATTCCCCGTGGGGAAACCAATCCCCGCAATTCTCCACGAAGATTCTCTATCCTGATTACAAAATTAAACAGAAAATTTTGTGGCGATGGAAAATGAAATGGGAGCAAAAAGTGGGCAAGCCATCCCCATCTCAACTCCGTGGACATCTCTACCAAGAGTTAAACAACCATGTGAGAAAGCTCCCAAATGAAAGAATTTCTTTGGGTATTATTCACCATGCCTAATAGCTTTCATAAGAGATTGGGTTACCATTGCTAAGAGCCAATTCGAGACTTTTGATAATAGGAGGCTTATTTCAGCTAATTCTGATACTTACTCGTCTTTCAAAGATCTAAAATTCTTCTTGTCAAAGGTCTTTTACCATAGCCACCACCTTATGGGAGACCTGAAAGAGTTTGGGAGAACAAAGAGCCAAGGGCAAGAATATTACATGCAGCTTCATTTCCACTTCCAGAGAGGTTATTAAGGGGATTTGAGCCAAATTTTGCATCTATAGCTAATACTAATAGCCAATATTAAAGAATATTTTTCTCCTTTTTGATAGCACCACATCCACTTAGCAAAGAATGCATTGTTTTTATCCTTGATGGAGATCAAAACTTGCCTTTTTTAATGGGAAAGATGAATTTTTTAAAAAAAATTCCAACAAATGGTCTGAAAAAGAGATGTTTTTGGGTTGCCATCCAAAGGAATACTTGGTAAGTCTTTGCCACCCCCTATCTGCAGGGGTGGATTGGAAGGTATAAGCTCAATATTAATGCCAATAAATTCTAATCTGAGAGAATCTTGATGTTAAGAGTCAAGACCCAAGAATGGGCTAAGCATTGTTGACATTCAACAGCGGAATACAGCTCTTCTTGCAAAGATGGATTGGCCGTTATGGCCATAAAAAGGATTATCAATGGAGAAAGATCATTTTAGAGTTTGGCTCCCACTGTTTTGATTAAATGCCTGTAGAAAACCACAGAGTATCGTCCAGAAACCTATGGAAGTACATTATATATCATAAAAACCTCAATCTCAATAATATACATTAAAAGCTTCAGAAGGGTGAATCAATTGCCTTTTGGTCTGATGTTTGGTTTGAAGACAACCCTCTTAACCAGATTAGGATTTTCCCAAAGCTCTTTGACAATTCCAGAGGTTTGCTATGTTGGAAATTTTGATAGCAAATTTTGACAGCAAACCGCATTCCCAACCCTCTTAACGAGATAGCAAATTTCAAAGATGTTTCTATTCCAGAGGTTTGGCATGTTGGAAATTTTGCTTTGTCTCCAAAATTTACAAGGAATCTCAATTATGATGAGATTTCTGAATGGGCGTCCCTTACCCATCTCATTCCTGACATCACTCTTTCTCACCATAACGACCCATGGAAATTGTTGTGCCCCAAGAGAATAAAATTTCTCATTTGAGAAATTGCTCATTCATGTCTCAGCACATCAGATTGACACCAAAAGTGATGTCCATGGATTTGTTTATCTCCATCATGCTGCTGTTTATGCCACAGAGAGGTGAAACCCAGTCCCTTGTTATAAAATTATCCCTTTTACACTGATATTTGAGCAGAAGTGTTAGAAGCTTTTAATTGACACACTGTCCTTCCAGGAGACTTTCGTGAACAAGTATTTTTGTTTCTGTTTTTTTGGAAGATATGGGATGAGAGAAACGCTCAAAATTTTCTGAATAAGATCATATCATCCGGAGATGCTCTTGATTGTGCTATCTTCAAAATAATATTTTGGTGTAAATCTTTACTGGCATTTCGAAGCCATAGTTTTTCCTTTCTTGTTGCAAATTGGAAACATCTTGTATATGCCTTATAACATGGTTTCCTTTTGTATACCCTTGGATATTTCATTTGATAGATGACACTGGTTTTAATCCGAAAAGGATGTTTAGACCCAAAGCTCCATCAAAAGCTTGAACTGCATCAAGAGCATTATGTATTGCTAGTTTCATCATGAAAATATCAGTCATCAACAAATTTGAGGTGAGGTAAGTATTAAGTAATACACAACCTTGATTCATTTCCTCCAGAGGAAACCAAAACCCTTTGGCTTCAAAATATTGTCACAGAAAATCCAATCCACTTTATCAAAGCTTTCTCAATAACAAGCTTAATAAAAATATTTTTTTCTTTTTTTTGTTTATTTTTCATTTGTTCACAAGCTCATTATCAATAAGTGGTGCATCGAGGATTCTTCTACCTTTAATAAATTTGGAATGGTTGTTTGTAACCATGCAAGGAAGGAAAGTTCATATTTGACTTTAAACTTCATTTTTTCCAGTCAATGAAGGTAGTGAGAGTCTGAGACTGGTGGACTGAAAATGCAAATTCCAGGGAGCCTTCTTAAGAAGTTATGCATTTAATATTTATTGCAAACTAAGAACTATGAGCGAACATTAGAACAAGAACAGCATCGTTCATAATTCGCTTTTCCAACGCGAAACTTGAACATATCTCATTCTCAATTAATCAAGGCTTATGTCCTCAACCAAGAGGTCAAATATTCAAATCTTTGAATCCTTCAACCCAAATGTTGATAGCTTTTGTGAGGACTTTGTTCAAAACTTTAACTGGTGTAACTATTCCTCCTCAGCTTTTAAAAATTAGTCTTAGAAGTTAGAAGAATGAAAGAAAGGAGGAAAAAATGGATAAAGGTCGTCTCCAAATAAAGTCCCACCAACTAAGTTTGTAGTAAGGGCAGGGCAAGAGCTAATAGAATAGAAGAGAAACAATTTTCTTCCTTTTTTCTTTTATATCCAGAGTGTCCAAACCAGCTTATGCACACCAATTTTCTTCCTTGAATTAATCTTAATTGTAACATCATGTTCTAGTCCCCAACTTTTTCTTCTTCAAATACAGAGGGTCTGCTATCTTCAAAATAAAAACCCAGGCATAGAAGTCTATGATCAACAGAGACAGCTTATTAACAATAAATTAATCCGTATACACAAAGCCAAGAAAGGATTTGAACATCATAAAATAATACAGGTTAACAAGAATCCACTAATGGTCAGTATAGAAGTTAAAAACTACCTACTTGCCCCATCGTCGCCACATTCCCCGTCTTCAAGCTCCTCGTGATCTAAATTCTTATATGAACCATTTCGATGATCTCTCTTGTGCCTTCTATGTCTACTTTCACCATCTGACTCATGAGCAGATCCATGCTACAAAATCAAACACAGGCCCACACAGCAAGACAAGATGCGAGTATAGAATTAAATGTCATTGATACTTAGAGAAAAATAAGTATAATGTAGGGGAAAGAGAAATCAACCATTTCAGAGGGAAAAGAAAAGATAATGTACCCGCCTAGACTTCTTCCGGTCTTTATGTGATTGGGATTTCTTGGATCGATCATGGCCTGCTTCATCTTCATCCGAGTATTCCTCATCACTATATCGCCTCTTCCTTTGTTTCTTACTACGTTCTTTGTCCAATCGCCTATTCTCTTTCAATTCGAGGGTATCTGAAACATCAACATTTTCATTGTCTACTCCATCTTTCTTGAAGTGATCCTCTTTTTCTCTTTCTCCTTTTTTGTGTTTCTCCTTCCTTCTCTCTCTTTCTTCTCTCTCTCTTTCCTTTCTTGCCTATCAAATTGGAGAAAAAACTTCAGAAGCAAAATTGACTTTTTTATTAAACGGCAATGCACATAGGCTCTGTAGAATCTCAAAATCTTCGTAGCTGACTTCGGGATTAAAATATAACTACCGAGGCCACCAATACTAAAATTTACCCCCCCCCCCCAAACACACAAACCGAAAAACATATCATCAATCAGCTTGTTTAAGCAGTAAATTTAACTATATTATTACTTCAACGCACTCTCTCGCTTATGAACTTAAGAGTCTATGGAAAACCCATAAATGGAAATCAATGTAACCCAGGAAGAAATAACATTGTAAGAGTTCAAACACAGAACCAGTCTTCCACTAATATTGAAACCAAAAGGAAAGATATACTTATATTATGTAAAAAAAACCATATTTCCACCGTTAATGTTTTCAATAACTAACAGACTATATATAAAAACTCCACGGCATTGTGTATAAATTAAAGAATTGAATAGAAAGTAGCTGAGTACCTTTTCTTCCTTTCGCTTATTTTCATTTTCTTTTGTGTGTTCCTTCAGTTGCGCAATGTACTCCTCAAATATTTCCTTACAGAGTTTCTCATCCTCAATGGCACTACAAAATTAAATTCAAAAGGTAAATCCTTACAGAATTCAAGTAAACGAAAAGGACAAGACAGTTTCTCAAATAAAGAAATAGAACCTAACATATACGGGGAAATTATATACCTAAAAGTTAAAAGCACAAGAAATAATAGTATTAGTAGTAGTGGTAGTAATGGTAGTGAAGAAATAAAAACTAAATGGCCTTCTACTCACTTAAGCTTATCTTATTTAATCTCCAATTGGAGGCTTTTACTGTATCCATGTGATGGATTTTTTTTCCACTATTTCATTAATCAATCAAATGTTTCAATTCAATTGCTGATCCTCCCCCTCCCCCATTGAACTTTGTATGCCCTTCATGTACATTGAGCTTTGTCTCTATTTTCAATATTAATAATAGTGACTCGTATCCTTTTCAAAAAAAAATTAAATGTTTCAATTTAAAAAGAAAAAAAAACAATAATAATACACAAAAACTAGAAAAGAAGAAGAGAGCCCTTGATTTCTATTTAAGGGGTTTAAGCTAAAAAAAAGAGTATAAATGTGCAGTAACATAATGAAAATGAGGAATACCTGTATTCTTGGCTTCCTTCAAAAAAGGATTTTGAGTCTTCCCAATTGGAATATACAGATATTTCCTACAACAAATACATAAGGTGAAAATGGGTTCGAGACCTCCAGTAATCTTTATTTATTTGCTTTTTTCTTGTGGAGAAAATGTAAAAAAAACCCACTCATTTACTAAGATATGAACGAACACATAGCAAAAAACTACAAACCTTAAATGAACATAAATGATTAAAAAAATCATCCCCAAGACGTTTTCGCTTCTTAGCTTCTTTCTCCTCCTTCTCCCTAGCCCGTTCGAGCAACTCATCAAATACTAACTGCAAACCATAGTCCATGCATAATTAAAAAGGGAGCACATGAGAAAAAACACGTGAAGTTGAACGGTATAGGAAGTACTTCAAACCAGTAATTTTTGCCATGAATAAAATAATGGTGTCTTATACAAATAATTTATCATGCGAAAGATTAAATACAAGCACATGCAAACACTATTATTTTATACAGATACATAACACATTCCCGTAAACAAAAATGAGAAAACGTGGAAGATATTTTGGTTTTGGTGGACTAGCAGATTTCCTCCTGGGGCATCTTACCCAGCATGTGATTAACAATCTTGATAACTGAAACAAAGAACAAAAGAAAAATATTGTGGCAAACATAGAACTAGTACAAAAAAGTTAACACCGTCATCTTGGCACTACTTACAATCGCACAGGCCATCAAGGTCTTCTAATTTTCTGCAAAAGCATCTCTAATTCAGTAAGACAGACAAACTATAGATACTAGATATCCAACATACAGGATCAATTCCATAACATAACACTCACAGAAGGAGAGTTCCACAAACCACCTGTATAGCATTGATAACAGCTCACCTTACAAGGTCAAAATCCTAACCTGAGACACCTAGATTATCTCTAAAGAAGACTAACCATTATGCCTCTATTTTTCATTTTTGTTCCATTTTTGTGTAAATAGAAAAAAAAAAACCTTTCTTGGAGAAAGTTGTTTAACGGGCTTTGATCAAGATTTTTAAGTAAGTTTTAACATCCAGCAACAGAGGAAATTTTATTGAGCAGCTTATGACCTCAAGTCAATCCTAGTTTGTTTATTTTGTTTCCAAAAGTTCAAATATTGTAGCTGTCACATCAAAAAGTTCAAGAAAATGACATATGTGACTAAAATCAGGTTCTGGGTGGTGCTAGAGAATGATGGGCAACTCATGAGTACCTCCAGATACTGGAATATACTCCAGTAGAGCTCTGATAGTACAAAGCATGTAGAACATCAAAATCTCCATCAGAGTCGGTAGCACGTAACAAAGCAAGTATATGACTTACTAGATAAGCAGAAATATGTTCACATTCATAATGAGATCACCGCTGGAAAAATTCCAGAAACAAGGCAGTAAACAAAGACTGAACTAAAGCTTATTGAAAACGCTTAAAGCAAAATCACTTATTCATACAAACAAGCTACAAGAAAAGCACTCAAAACCATCACTGCAAAGTGATATCAAATGAATTGCAGATGCCAACAAAAGGAGAAGTTCAAAGCAACTGATAACTCGGACCGCATTCCTAAAGAGGCTTGATCTTTGGTAGATTGCTCAATTCCATCAAGAATAAGGATGCTTTAGGCCTGGAAAATACCTTTAAGTTGGTGTCTGGTACTGGAGGATTCCCAATATCTTTGGAAATGGCAGCTTTAAAGTCATCAAGTGTCCATGACAATGATATTGCAACCTGATGGTCCCAAAAGATTAGATTATAAACTACTAATTCAGAACAGGTAAAAATGCTTGTGCGGATGAAAAATACCTTCCTCAGCTTCACAGCATCTTTTATTCTAGTTTTGTCATCACGATACTGCAAAAATAACCCCCCTCCCCAAAAAAAAAATCAGCCTCAATACAGCAGCATTTTATCGATACGAAAGTAAAGGTCAATAGTGAGAACAGAGTATTGCTTCTTAATAGATAACAAATTAACAATATGCAGGAATCCTGTATTGTGAGTACAGTACATGGAAATACCTAAAATAACCACAAAAATAAAAACTATTTTTTTTTTCTCAACAACAAAGCATAGAGACGTATTTTTATGGTATCGCAAGATCGGTAATGGAGAGTACATCTTCTCTGACAGAAAAATTGAAACACTTCACAAGGTCAGTAATGGAGTGCAGTACTTCAAAAAGAAGAATAGTTGCAATACCATTGTTCAAAGGTTCACATGCTAAATTAAACTGATAAAAACCAAATAATTAAAATGAAAGATAAAAAAACACAATAACTTCCCTACAATTCAAGGTATATGAATCCACCAAGTAGAAGAGGTTGAAAGACAAGCCAACGTGCCACAGAGCAATGTATCGAAGGCTATTTTAGGGTTAATGTCAAGAGAAATAACCTAACATTTTCAAATAAGTGTAACTCTTTTGAGCATATCAGTGATGTTGTACAATTTACAGCTTCTAATTGGAGTACGAGTACCCAACACAAAATTGTAATTACACCACTCACTCTATCAAACCTAGATAGGAAGGTCATCTTGTAATCTTTGTTTTCGAGAGGGGCTCTTGTTTTTTTCCAAGGGAAACAAGCCTCTTTTATTAGATAAAAATGGAACTTAAGCTCATAGTACAAGAGACTTATACAATGAGCAAAACAACCTTAAAATCAGTAGGTGTGTCAAACACCCCCCTTAGCACCCTCATCATATCCAAAATAAGTGATAACAAGCATGACTAAAAGACCAAACAAACAGTCTTTACAACATAAAGATATTAATACACGTAAAACAAAGATACTATCCTAGATCAAATAACCGTCTATCGAAACTGTTAAGGGACGATCAAAAAGCAAGTGAGTCGACCAATCAACATTGATTCATTGTTAAGCTTGGAAGATAAAAGTTCAGGTTGAAATCTGGAGAGGGGCTCCTTCAGGTTGTTCTCTGTATTTTTCCTCCTCTTTTGAGGAATGAAGTCTTTCAGATATTTCTACCCCCCTTCCCCCCCATTTAAAAAAAAAAAAACAGAAAAGCACTCAAAACTAAACACAAACAATATGGCAACCTCATAATTGCCTTTTAACAAACTAACTTACTAATCACCATATTACCCCTTGCTTTCTGTTCCTATCACAAAGCACCTTAACCAAATCAAATAAAATATCCAGAAATTACTTAACATTTTTAAGATAGAAAATGTCTGTAAAGTACTCGCAAAGAGATCAAAAGGTGTAGTTTATTAACTTGTTTTTGTAGCTCTTCAGCAACATCTTCAAACAAATCTTTTGGAGTTGAACCAGAAGTATTTGCAGCAACAGCCAAATATGCAGGTAGCTCTTTAACCTGAGGAGATATGCGGGTGGAAGTGAGAGATGCACATTCTCAGAATGCTATTACCATATATATTTAATCGTAATTAAGAAATATAATAAAGAAAATGTCAAGTATCAACCTTCATGCAGTAATCACGCCAATGAATTTTAGGAGTAAGAAGCCCAGCAGCAATGTGTTCTTCCATCATCTTGCGAAACTCGTCACGGTTTTTACGTTCTGCTTTTCTCAATTCTTCCTATAGTACATAAAATTTAAGGAGTTTATTTAAAGAAGGGAAAGTATAATATTAAACAAGGAAGCAAACAGAAGTACCTTCTGTATTTTTCTCTGCTCCTCCTCTTCCTTCTCTAAGTCACGTAGGTATTCCTGTAATATACATTAAGAGTTCTGCTCAGACAAAAGGATGGGGACCAAATTTAGTAGTGATGATTTTTCACCATAGGGAATCAGGTTCAGAGGTGAAGCGCCATAACCATTTAGCTAAAAGAGTTTTGTTTTTCCCAATATCATTTCTGGTAACTCCTTAGACATGGAAGCGATGCTTATTCTTTGTGTGTGTGTTTTCTGTGAAAGTACATGAATGTGTGAAAGGGTTTGCAAAGAGAAGTTGGTGAAATAAACATGCAAATGTAAGGAGATTTGTGAGAGAAAGCTTGTACAAAAAAATTGAAAGTTATAGTTTATGGAGAAAACTACACACGTTCAGGCAAGATGGATGTCACAAAACGTGTGAAAATGAGATCCTCTAAGAATGTTATCCTCAATCACATTCTAACATCGGAGAAATGTGATAGTATTTCAATGAAAGGAAACATTCCCTGAAGGCTATTTGGATTAGTTAATTGTACTCCTAAATTCTTAGGCCAATCTGTTGCAATTATTTGTATTGGTCAGTCATTATAAACATTAGTATAACGTTTTTGCACCTCCTCTTTAGGCTTAGGGATCCCTCTTTCCGAAGGCCTTTATGCTGTTCCTTCCTTTTTCATTAATATAATAATGGGTCTGTTTCAAATTAGCCATTAAAATATAAATAAATGAAAACAAACAAACAGATGTTAGAATATAAAAGGTTACCTGGAATATTTCCAAACGATCAATTTTTTCAAGGCGTGAGCATCTTTCATCAACCTCTAACCGATCTTGTACTTTACGCCACTGGCTACTAGCCTTGAAGGAATACAAATAGTAGAACACTTCAATTGAGTTTCTTTTTTTTTTTTTTTTTTGTGATAAGAAACATTCATTTCATTGATAAAATTAAATAAGGGAAACCCCAAGCACCTAAAGGTGATTACAAAGAGAGCGCCAATTGCCAACTAAGACTGATAAGCTGAAGTTCTTAAAAGGGTGCCCAATGGTACAAAATAAATGTTTGAAATTGCAGAAAGCCTAAAAGAGTACCTTGATAAAGTCACAAGATTCTAAAAATTTTCTATATTCCAGAATGTTTCGACTACGCTCCTCCTGTGCTTTTGCACGCTCCTGACCATCAACCACCATCATATTAGTGAAAAAGAAAATTGTTGAAAAGACAAAAATTAATAAATTGTCCTCCACACAGCTTCCTTTCAACAACTTAACCGAGAAATAAGATTTACTCAAAGCATAAATCATGTAGAGAAAAGGGAAAGTGAAGAATGGACACCTTTAAAATTGTGATTCAAATATCTGAATTTTCTATTTAATAACATACTTTAATTGCGCTGAATTAACCATTTAAATCCACATCCTTTTAGGTAGCTCAGAAGTGGCAAGTGATTAATACAAACAGGGACACTAGATAATGTATTGAACTTCCATCAAGCGTTCATAAGAACTTTACTCAGGATCTCTACTACAGCTACATGCATATGCCAATTGACGAATTTAATCCACTACTATGTTTCTGACAATACCATACTTCACAGAGAAAATTAAAGAAAGTTCACGGGCATACCAAAAAATAAATAAAAAATAAACAGCTCATAAAAAACAAGGCCAAAACAGAAAAGAGGCCAAGCTGAACTCATGGCTGATTAGAAGGAAAAAAAAATGAAAGTAGTGAAGGACGATGAAAAACTAGTGAACTTTCCATCAAAGCAAAACTGCGGTCAAAAGAGAAGAGGTGGGAGCCATACAGATACCGATGCATACCTTATTCTTGAGTTCCTCCAAGAAGCTCTCAAAGAGATCACGTCGGTCCCTATCTCTTTCAACTGCTTGGAATCGCTCATCATTTTCAAATATCGACTCAGCTTTGCTGTTCATTAAAATTTTCTTAAGTGTCACAAATCGCAAAGAAAGCAGACAACCCATAATGACAAAGGTGAAAATGGAAAAGGATCGTAGATGGGTAGAAGACAAACCCCCATCTCATAGATGAAGTGAGCTCTGTTGACTCCTGCACAGAACCAGATACAGGTAAAAGATAAGAAAATTGTGTGTGAATAGGTTCAAACAAGCTTTGAAAGAAGATACAGACTTCCAGCATCTTTCTGAATTCTTCCCGCGCTTTTTTTTGTTTGGTTCGTCTTTCCTCCACCTCCTGTTTTTTTCTTTGACCAAGGAACTATGACACACAACAAACCACAGATTACGTAATGAATCACTAACAGCATCACAGGTCCATCTTACAGAAATTTAATAGCACAGACTAGAGTTCACATTTCCCTTTGGGGTTCGAGTTCAAAAACAAAAGGGGACTAGAGTAAAATAGTTCAACATGCCATACCTCATTGAAAGCCTGCTTCCGTTCCCCAAGTGTTTTCAGAGCACCATACCTCTTGTCATTAATTATAATTCTCATGGCCTGATAAATTAAGATACAAGTTATAGATAGTGGCTTAATTACAAGCAGAAACTTGGACATATTTATCAATTACCCGATCCCAAGTCCAATCAGAACCAACATTAGCAGACTCCAGGAGAGCTTTAAATGCATTTTTAGCTTCCTACATAAGAGATTGATAATCAGAAAAGACATAAAATTCAGCCTAAAGAGGGAAGGGGAGGGGGGAGGACAAGGTAGGTTAGAATTTTACCTGCTTATTTGGATAAGCCGAAGTGTCCTGATCAATAGCTCTCTCTTCCAATGTAAATTCAACTTTCTCATCTGATGTATCCTTCTTAGTTTCCTTAATAATGATGAAGAACAATTAATAACGGATGGAAAAACATAATGCATTAAAGCAGAATAAAAACAATCAGGTCCCACCTCAAGTTCTTGGGCGGAAACACCATCTGTCAAATTCTCAGTATCCTGAGCAGAGGACTGGTTCAAATCATTCCTGCATATAATAATCCATTAATAAATCTTAATTTGCATAGAAAGTGAAAAAGTCTATAGAAAGGTCTAAATCAAGTTAGGATTTTAAATGTTATTGCCTTTTTTCTTTCTTTCTTTTCTTTTTTCCCCCCTTAACAATACCAATAATGTTGATGCAATATCTTGTAGGTTTGCCAAAGTATTTGGAGTTGGATTGTTTCATAATTCTTTATCTTCCAAACAACTAAAAGCAACCATAGAATAAAGCTGACTTGAAAAATTTATCATACCCTTTCGTAAGTTTGCTTTCAGTTCTTTAATTCTATGCATCTATTCAATTATCCTACAGCTACAGAGAAATGCATGTTTCCTACTACTCGCTTTATGAGAGAATATAAAATGGGATGTAAATAAGAATACAGGTGAGGTAAGTGTCGGACATGAAAGTGAAAATTGTTTTAGACAAATAAAAGTACATTTCAAAAAGTCCGAAGAATTTTGATAACTAAGGGTGACTTCAAAAATTCTAAAAGTACTATAAAGGGTTTTATAAAAGCACTTTAAGCATTCATAGAAAAATATACTTCAAATAGAGACATTTCCCTCAAAAGTCAGTCACCCCAAACTCATCCTACATACAAGAAAAAGAGAGCGCTCACTTAGGTAACTGCCAATACCTGGGTTCTACAGTAGTAACCTCCACGACACCAGCAGAATTGTCATTTTCTGAGATAGCACAACTAGAAGGAACTATATTGACAGGTGACTGAACTCCACCATTTGTTTCTACACTTGAAACAGCACCAGGAGAAGCATCCTTATCAGTTTGTAAATCGGCAGCAGCTACTGACAATGCATTAGATGCTAGTTCTTTGGCAGTCGTTGGAGTATCAGCAGTAGTAGATGGTGCTTCCAGAGTAGAAACAGAAGGGAGTTCAAGAGGAACAGGTTCCTTCTCTGTTCCTAGAGTAGATGACTTCTCTACTCTCTCCCGAGCCAACTTCACATATTCAATGCACCAAAATAGCATGGGAAACAATTAATAAACCAAAAGATAAAAAGTTGAAAAGCCAAGTATGCACGGTCAAGAAAGATATTAAATGAACCTTCAGTTCCTCGGGAATTATCCATTTAGATTCCTTGGTCATCTTGTTATAATAATATCTGTACCACATCCATAATGTTAAATAGGGCTAATGAGTGAAGAATGCATTGAAGAAGCAAAGAGCTTGTAGTCAATTAGATTGGTTGAGTTAGACTGCTCACTTTCTTCCTTCAGGACTTGTGAACTCTTTCCAGTTGGTTGATGCGTCTGCCCTCTGTCACAAAAACAAGATTTTGACAAGTCAAAACTCTAGTAAACAGTCATTTATAAGACTTCGATTATTGTCTAGCGAATATGTACTTTAAGGGGAGTGTAGGTTTACCCACATAAACAGTTTAGAAAGGAAATAAAAATAAAAAAATAAAATAAACATCGTGGGACTCAGCAAAAGATCATAGGTTAGTGGAGGCTGAAAATATAGCAAGCCCAAGCATCCTCTAAGTCAACAAATTAATCTTCAAAAACTCTCAAATTTCTAACTACCCAAATCTGCCAGATAAACTCTTGACCGTATTGAACCAGAGAGCTTTTATCTTTTCCCTCAAAACTCTGCCCACAATGTGACTTGAATAAAACTTCCTAGCTGCCATGCAAAAACCAGAAATGCAAACGAAAATATCAAGCAATGAGAGAGAGAGAGAACGTGATTTTTAACTTCCATAAAATTCTTACACGTAATACACCAACTGGGAGAGAACAAAACTATGATATATATCAATAGTCTCTCTATGTGAGTTGTCAACCAAAGCTAAGAACAAAAGAGAAAATTTGATTTTCTCAGAAATTATCTGATTCCAAAGACATTATCCTAAGATAAAAAAAATCATCAAAAATGAAGATGAAGAAGTCAAAAGCAGGAAGATGGTAATTCCGAGCCCCTTAGTGAAAAAACATGTAGACTCATATAACTCAAGGAAAATGTATTTGGGTCTTTATTAAGAATCCAATTATTTTCAAATTCAATTTATTTCAACCATAACCAACCCAAATAAAATTATTGTTTGTGCTAGGATCAAGATCGATGCTTCAACTTTTCATGTTGAAAGTCATCGTGGAAATATAATAATTATCCAAAAACATATCCTACAAATATCAACATAATTAATGACCATAGCAATGTTGAAGAAGCATTCAACTGGATAAATCAATAAGGGTGTCATACTACAGGTCAAAGAAATAACACAAATAACAGAAATTTACTGACATTCAAGAAAGATAGGGAGAGCAAGCAGCAAAGACTGACAGCTTATCCTACCTCTCAACAGAGTAGCACAGCATGTACCTGTAAGCATCTTTAAAGCTACCGAAGTTACACAAGTCATTTACAGAAAGCAGCATGGAAAGTAAGTTGCAAAAAGAATGATATGCAAACAGTGAAAGGTAGTACAACATATGACAGATGCCAGTATATCTCAAAAATTCTAGAAGGAAAGGTTTGCCTTAATAACAGTTGCAAGAGGCTCAGACACCACACTTAGACAATTAATTAACATCTTATTCAAATTACACGCAATGAGAAAGAAGACAGAGGATTTCATGCAGTTTCTTTTCCGATTAACAGGCTGAATTTTAAGAAGAAGATAGCTTTCACGTTCATCCCATGCAAAACAAGTTGAGTAATCCAATTTTAACTTGGAATTAAGGGGCATAAAACAACATTCTGTCAGTTATTTGGTATTTTCCTTTGATAATCCTCCAAGGCACGTACCAATCAAATAATAATTTTACCAGTTCTAGCATTGTGCAATCATATACAAAATAGGAAATAAACAAAAAGGTAAAAGAACAAGGGAATAAATTTCAATTAAGTATTAACTAGTACCATTCTTGAAAATAGAAAAACGTCCCTGGAGAAAGAATGTCAAAAATATAGAATAAATATTAACAGGGGTAAGAAAAATGCAACATCCAGAAAATCAAAAGCCACTACAAGTATGGCATTTCGAAGGATAGCAAAGTCTGCCCTTCAACTCACCTCTATTGCAGTCATCAATTCAAAAGGCTTCTCCCAGCTAGATATTTTGGTCTTCTTGTTGTAATAATATCTAAGAAACAAGAAGAAGAAAACAGCATGATATTAAGAGGAAGAATAAAAAGGAAAAAGAGAAAAAGGCAAATGCAATTAGTAAATGATAACCAGTAAATTGCCATTGATCTACTAGTGTAAAAATTTCACATATAAGGCTAGCTGGCCATCACATGCAGAACTTTCTCTGGGATCATGGTAATACAAAAAATTAATTTCCAGAATGATACAAGAAAAATGAGAAGTGCAAAATAATAACACAAAATTTTCATCCAACCTCTTTTGCAAAAATTACGAAAACTTACTAGCCAGCCATTATGTACAGAAGCACTCTCTGAGATCACAACCTAAAGAAAAATTAATTTCCTACTGAAAAAATCCAAGTTAAAATTCTTAGCAATTGCATGAGGGGCCTAACTGAGTTTTCCTTTTAAATGACAGACAGGACTTTCATTGAGAAAAAATGAAAGACTTGGGGACTTAACTGAGTTCTTAAGGACTTGGAAGTCCAGGAATTATAAGAGAAATGAGTTATCAAAATAGAATAGAAGAATGTGTTTGTGATGGTGAATACCTTCTACCGTCAGGAGATGTATGTTCTCTCCACTCTGATGAAGCTGCTGCAGCAGAAGGCATCAGCAAAACATTGGCTGCCTGAAATTAAGAAAAAGGGCAAATGCAAAGTAAATTATGAGGCTACTCTAAGACAATAGCAGAAAAGGAGATTAAAAAGTATAAAATAAATGATTACATACTGAAGTTACAGAGGAGGTAGCATAAGGCTGTTCTCTTGAGTGATTCAAAGGTTGGCCTCCAGAAGAAACAACCGGTGCATGTGATTGGGGCACAGGTTGAACAATAGTGGTATTGTAATTTTGAGGTGGTCCATACTACACAGAAAAGATTTCAAACAAGTCAAAGGATGTAAAATCAGATATCAAGAGCGATATTGTGAACGAAGATTGACAAGTGTAGCAAGGGAAAAAAGAATTATTGTTCATTGATAATAAACTCTCACGCAATTACAGAAAATAATGACCCCTCTTTAAATAGGAAATTACAAGAATACCTTTACCCTCAATCTTAGCTAACAGACTAAGAGGATGTTTTGTAGTGATTCTAAAATGGTCTCTTGTCATTGTCAAACTCATTCTAAAATATGTTTTTTAATCACTCAAAATCAATTTTGATGGTATGAAATTTTCATTTAAAAGTGTAAAATTAAACATTAAATTTTTTTGTGATTAAAGACATGTTTCATAGTGATTTTAAACATGACAAAAATTATTTAAACAATCTCAAAATTGCTCCCGAAGAACCAAGTAACAGAAACTTGTTACAACAAATACATTCTAATAAGGATTTAACGAAGTTATTGTAAAACACCAATGATCCACAAAAACTTTGAGAGTTTGAATGCAAAATAATTGAATCTTATAGCCAAATGTCATTTTATTGTTACGTAGACCTTCTTAGTGTACTAGAAAGAAATAAAATTAAGTTTTCCCCATGATCGACAAAACTTACACTGTATGATGCAGATAAAGATGTTCCAGAGCCACCTGGACCAGGCATCCCAATTGCAGCAGGTTGAGTGAGAGGCTGTGCTTGTTGCAATTCAGGAGTATATTGCCTGTTCGGCTGAGCCACTGGCAGTGGAATTGTTTGGGGTGGTAATGTCCCGTGAACTGGCTCGCAAGGTCTTGGAGGTAAGTGAGCCACTGGCTGAGAAAACTGGGATTGTTGAGCTTGAGGTGGAGGAGGGGGCATTCCAGCATTCATCAAGGGAACACCCTGGCCAAGAGGCTGAAAATGCGGAGAAGGCAAGGGAACAAACTGCTGTGAGTGAGGTCCAGGGACTGCAGGTCGAAACTGCTGATATAAATAATTGAGTTAGATCAATTCCTTGAGATTTTGTGGTCCTAATGTACAGAAGATTTAAAAGACTCATCCGTCAGTAGCTTATTACCTGAGCTGTCATGGGTGGAACAAATGATCTACCTTGATCCATGGGACCAACAACAGGAGGCCGAAGGGGCTTCAGAAGTAGAAAATATGCAATTAAGAAATTAGAAGTTGAAACAAAATACAAAATATTCAGTTCTTGATCAAATAAAAGCTATGTACATTACAAAGAGAACATGGAATCCGGAAATATTTTACCTGCAAACCTGAATATTGAGGATTATTGGCCATTCTCAGGTAAAGATGCAAAGTCCCAAAAAGAACTGCAAAACCAATGATAAATTTTTTCCAAGAATAAGGAACAGATTCTAATAAAAGGCATAAAGAAGATCACGATGCTAAGCCATACAAAAACGTAATCCAGGGAAAACAAGGAAAACCCAAAAAACAAATTATGAGATGCTCAAACTATCAAGATTCATAAATAGTCTGATATCATTATGAAATGTCAGGATGTAAAAAACCAGAGCAAGGCATAAAGTCCATTGATCACAATGAGTTTTCCTAATATCCCTTCTAACGAGAAACATACTCGTTTGGAGCCCTTTTCTGTTTTTGTTTGACTCCTTTAAAAGGTTGGTTTTTCGGTATGCCCCTTGTATTCTTTCTATTTTTCTTCTTAGGTATAGGGGTATGGTTCATCTTTCAAAACATTATAAATAAATAAGATTTTGCCAACTGTACTAGCTCATTAAGGTTTTATCCATCTCGTGGCTAGCTTTGAGAGACAACATGATTTCAGGTTTTTTTCCTATGGAAAATGAAGCTTTCACTGAGAAAAATAAAAGAATATACAAGGGCGTAAAATGAGCCACCACGAGAGCTAAGCTAACCAGTCAAAACAAGGTATCCAGTCACAAATAACAAAACATGACAGACAAAATTAAACCAAGGAGAGTGAAGCCCACGTAGAGGCATTGAATCAAGCAAGAGACTAAACCTCTGCCAAATACCTCTCAACCATGCCTGACTACATAGTTTAAGGCTATTAAGATGAACCCAAGACCTTGAAATGTATCATCCAAGAGACAGACCTACGCACACCTCCCACAACCAAGGCACCCTAATTGCTTCCTTGTAAAATCACGAAACCCGAAAATTCCAAAAAACAAAACCTCTTCTTTGCTCCAATATAAAACAGTCCCACTACCAACTACACAAATGTTCCCTAATGCGTGCCAAAAACGAACAACCATGGAAACAAACAGCAACCAAGTAACACATATCAAAAAAAAAAAGTAAAGCCCATGCCCTAATGTTAGTCCCCAATTCATTAGACAGTAATGCAGCAAAACCAGAAGGAAAGCAGGACTAAGGGACCGCCATGGAAGTGACCAATAAATTGAATGAAATGGATTAAGAAGCAAAAAAAAATTACCCAGTCGATGAAAGTACGAAACGGGGAAAGGTATGGCCGCCGCGAATCGAGAATGGAGAAATTGGAGGTTCAGACCTTGGGGTGGAGAATTTGGTGGCACGGGGGAAGTTAGAATGAGAGTGGAAATTCTTGGAATGATGTGTTCGTGGAACTGCCCAGCTGCTGGGCTGCTATGGAATTGGAAGCTGTAGGCGCCCTCTTGAAAACCTTTTTGCTATATTTAGGAAGGGAGGAATCTGGTGGGGCTGTGGCTTCGTGGCCGGGAACACCTTTATTTTCTTAGTGTACATTCATGATCCGGAGATTTGAACCACTAAACATATGGGGTACAACAGAGCTACGCTCGTTTTGACTTACAATTTACATATTTGTCGATATATCATATGTATTTAGACTATTCTTCATTTCTATTCATTTTTTACTTGATATAAGAATATATTTCCAATTTGACTCTTACCCTTGTCAATTTGAAGATTTTTAGATATTTCAAGAAATTTGTGTTTAAGTATGAGGTACGGATGGTCTCCAAATAAAAAAAGGTTGTAGCTCAAATTTTAATGAGTTATGGTCTTATGATGACGTTAGTCACCTGCAAATTTACTGATATAAACTAACAGTTCATTGTGGACTTATCATTTCTATTTATCGCTTCTTGTTGTCGTTATTGGTTACTTGTTTTCTCCCAACATAATACTCAAATTTCCCACCATTTATCTTTTTTCTCACCTGTGAACAATTTTCCGTTTGTCTTTTTTCATTTCAAGTGTCTATTTCTCGTTATGATTCTCATGCTTACATATTATTTCTCGTCCGTCGATAATTTTGTGTTTCTCTTTCTTGTTCCAAGAACATATTTCTAATTTCTATTTTGTTTATTTTATTTGCTCATATTGGATGAAAATTTTATAAAATTAAATATAATATTATTTTATTCTCAAAAGCATTCCCACGTAGATTAATTTTGATTGTGGATGTCATTTCTTATACTCGTTGATTGATCAATAGGTTTGGGTTTTTAGGATATCCAAGTTTTGGAATGAGGAAGGAGATAGTCAAACGTAGCATCGCCATGCAAAGGCTGCTTCACCAACAATCGAACATTAGTTGAGCTATACTCACTTATGATTGTAATTTATATTTAACTAATTTAATTTCCATAATATTGACAAAGTAATAGTTTAGTCTTTATAGTATGATAAAACCTTATATATAAGTTATTATTGGTTTGAAAAAAATCCAAACTGTCACTTGTCGAGTAAATTAAGAATGGTTGGTATAAAAAGAAAAAGGATTTTCGGTTTGAAAAAAATACAAATTGTCCAAAAAAGAAAAACAAAGAATAAAACGACCAAACTGATGTTCACTCCTAGTAGGTTTTCTCTTTTGCTCGGAAGGTTTCTAAAGAAAACTACGTGCTGTTAGGGAAAGAGATTTGGTTATCCTTTTCGATTTAGGAGGGTGGATGGTCAGTTTGTTTGGTGAGTTTTTAAAGCTAGAAGAGAGAACGAAGACAGGAGACGGGAAAAGAGATGGAAAGGAACAGATCGGAAGGGAAAAAATCACCGTAAAAGAACAATAAAAAAGTCTATCATTTAGCTACGCTGATGTTTTCTTTGATTGACTTATTCGATCAATTATTTTCATTCTTAGTGTGATTTTCTGCATTATAAGAGGACAAACCCCACATCATTTCCTCATTAAGTGAAATAAACAAAATAAAACAATCAACAAAATTGAGAGATTGAGAGGTTAGGGGTGTTTTGGAGAAGGATTGGGTTGTGAAATAGATAGTGTTATGATAATATGTGTTTGGGAGAGTTATGTAGGTAGTGTTACGATAAGACGTGTTTGAAGTAAGGATTATGATAGTAATTTTATGATTTTTTTTTTGCTAAGATCCAATACACAAATTTCATAAATTTTTTTGATTAAATAATCTGATTTGATGTTGTGAGCTTTGCTAATTTGAGAAGAATGTATATTCGGTCGCTCTCTTAATTCGAGAGAAATGTATCTGTTAGTTCATACATTTCAAAATGTTACAATGCCATTATGGAATTGAAGTTTGTATTTTCTTTTAATTTAATCTCCTATTCACATTTTTAATTTAAAACTTTCATTAAATTCTCAATATCATTTGAAAATATTTATGTTTAATCTCTCATTATACTTATACAGTCTTTCCACACAATTTTGTAAAAAATATAAACAAAAGAACGCAAAAAAAAAAAAAAAAAAAGGGTGAAAATGACAATTAGGAATTTTATTAAATAAAAATTTACTTATTGTATAAACTTATTGTTTAAAAATATAATTTTGAAGTAGATTAGTGTAAATTAATCACTAATTCTACATACCCATTATAGAAAATGGATGAAATTAAATAAAATCTCAATTTATCTAATATCTCAAAATCAAATTCCAAAATATTAAGGGAAAAAAAAGAAGTAGAAAAAAAAAGTCTCAAGAACATGCAAAATCCATAGATTATATACAAATTTAATCACCCTCTTCCCTAAAACTAGGGATTCGAAGAGCGGCTTTAGTGTCCGATAAGGTATCAAATCTAAGAGTAAAACGGTAAAATTTGGAGGAAAAACGAAGAACAAAAGAGAAAGAGATGATATTGGACGGAGAAGGAAAGGATGCGTAAAATCATTACACGATTTCACGGGTACTGAAGGAGTAGTGTGAAAAGGATTTAGGAGATTATGGAAATCCTAAAACTAGGGATTCCATAACTTGGGCCACAAAGAAGTGTTGGGGTTATGATAACCCAAATCCACACTAATAACATGGCCCAAACACACCCTTAGGGCCGTTTGGCCGGAGTTAGCCCACTCCTTGTTTGCCACAAGGATTATCACAATCCTAGGATCAGGACTATTATATATATATATATATATATTTTCCCTATTCCTCAATTCAATATTCTTCACTCATCCCTTTTACTATTCATTACCTCTTATATATGTCACTATTTCTCTCTCCCTCATTGCAATATTTATTAGTTTTCCAAACATAAATTATAACAACCAAAATAATAATAATTTGCATCACAAACACAAATTATCTAACTCATAAAATAATCAGATATTCCAAATACAAAAGCCTTAAGAGTTATGTTTGAGAAAGTTAAGGACCGTTAACGTTTTCGTTATCGGTTACATGTTTCTTATTTGTTGTTTTTCTAGTAACGTCCTACCTTGAACGTATCGTAATTTGAAGGACATGCTCGTCTTTTCACCAATAAAACTGTGGACACGTGCCATTCGTCTGGTGACGGTCTACAAATTCTTCACTCTTACTCAGACTTTGATCCAACGGATAAGATCATCTTTAAATTGTTCGTCACGTACAAGAGAATCAACGTCAACTCGGATGAACAGGTAAAGAACACTCGAACAATTTCGTCAATGAATATGAAAAACAAAAATCTCCAAGTTTCATTTCAGCCCCACAAGTCTCTTACGAATCATCGTCTTCCCCATTCTTCTCCATGATTCTAGACTCCTCTTCCAATCTCTTTATTTCCCTCCATCCCCCCATGGATATCTCCATCTCCAAAATCGAACTCGAGAATTCAAATTTCGAATCATTTCTCACATGGCCGCTCTCTCAATCACTTCAAATTCATGGTTCATCAGTCACAGAGAGAAGCACTATACAAGCCGCACAATGGCCAAGCCTTTTGGTAAGATTCCACTTGGGCGTAGAACCGGCGGTTACTTCTTTACAATTTCCACACCTATTACAGAGGATCGTTTAAGATTCTCCGCCAGAGATGATTCGGAAAGCGAGCCGTCGTCTTCCTCGATCGCGGTGGTTTCCGACGAGAGGGGAGGCGGAAATGACAACGAGAAGGCGGAACTGTCTGCCGGAGAACATGGGGGTGAAGAGAGAGAGAAACAACAGGAAATGGATTGGAAGACGGACGAGGAGTTCAAGAAGTTCATGGGAAATCCTTCTATCGAAGCTGCCATAAAGCTGGAGAAGAAGAGGGCGGATAGGAAGCTAAAGGAGCTTGATCGTGAAGGGGCCAATAATCCGATTGTGGGGTTGTTCAATAGAATTGCTCGGGATAATTTGGAAAAAGAGAAGGAGAGATTAGAGAAGGCTGAAGAGACTTTCAAGGCTCTTGATCTCAACAAGGTATTTATCTATTTTTCTCCGGATCTTTATGTGCATGTACACACACACGTCGTATCCATGTTTTGTATAAAGGTGTTTGACACTTGCCAGTTGGCGATGTCAGTCTAGCACATTTAAATAAAATAAAATCTATATATATATATTTTCTTTTTTCTCTTTGAGGGGCATCACTGAAACGTACCCTTATCAAGGTTATTTTATATAATTTAACCTAAATTAATTGGAACGATTTTTCATGACACAAACTCAGGCTCTTGATTATGAACTATGGATACTGATGCTGTTACTTGTTGACTAACAAACTTCTTTAAATTGGCAGTTAAGGGGTTGCTTTGGATTCAATACATTTTTCGCAACTGATGTACGTAGATTTGGAGATGGAGGTATTTTTATTGGGAACTTGAGGAGACCCATTGAAGAAGTGATTCCCCAGTTGGAGAAAAAACTATCAGAAGCAGCAGGAAGGGAGGTAGTCCTATGGTTCATGGAAGAAAAAACAGATGACATCACGAAACAGGTAGAATCCCATTGTCCATTGATATTTCTACAAAAATAATGTTAACACATAGCCTGAGGGCCTGCCCAATATTTCAGTCAATATAGAAATATTAATGAAATATAAAAAATGTGAGCAAGATATCAATTGCACACAAATGCTGATAACTGGGATTTCTTTAACAGATTTAAAAGGTATGGAATAGTTTGTGTATTTATTTATTCTATAACTTATTTTTGGAATATGTTTTAGGTCTGTATGGTGCAACCCAAGGCAGAAATAGATCTCCAATTTGAGTCTACCAAGCTGAGTACTCCATTGGGATATTTTAGTGCAATAACGTTAAGTGTTGCAACGTTTGGGGCTATTGCTTTGATGAGTGGCTTCTTTCTAAAACCTGGTGCTACCTTTGATGACTATATAGCGAATGTTGTTCCTCTCTTTGGTGGCTTCATCTCTATCCTGGGAGTTTCAGAGGTTTGTGAACCAACTTTTATTCATTTTTCTCCACCGTTTTCTCTTAATGCATTTCTCGTCGCTTTCATAGTTCAACATGTGTGGATTCTTGCTGGTTTTGAGTGTAGTTTTTTTACCTAAGTCTTATCTCTTTTCAAAGCATAAGAGACTTTCTTGTGAAAAGGGCGTGTTGAGATCTTTATCTAATTTAGTGGGAGCTAGTTAGAATGTGGAAGGAGAACATTGAGGATTGCTTATCGTTTTATAGCCCTTTTTGACAAAATGGTTGTGACATTTTCCTTCAAGAGTCTAATGCTCTGCTGCACAATATTGTGGCAACCATCATGCTTAGACACCCCCAAGTCTTATTATTCATTGCGTTGTTGGCTATACCATATTTTAATTTCTATGGAATTCTGGACTAAGAGAGTTTGTTCATGTTTTTTCTTCTTCTTCTTTTTTTTTTTAACTGCATTGGTCTCGTAGTACAGGTTTGCCTGTACTTCTTGTTCTTGTTATGGATTTGTTTTTTAAACTGAAAACAAGTGTCATCCTTTAGACAGCATTTTCTTGATCTATCGAAACCAATGGGCTTTTGATCTGCAGATAGCAACGAGGGTAACAGCAGCTCGTTGTGGCGTGAAGCTAAGCCCTTCTTTTCTCGTGCCTTCCAACTGGACAGGATGCTTAGGAGTGATGAATAACTATGAATCACTACTTCCAAACAAGAAAGCGCTTTTTGATATTCCAGTAGCACGTACTGCTTCTGCATATTTAACGTCGTTGGCACTTGCAGTCTCTGCTTTTGTAATTGACGGTGGCTTTAATGGTGGAGACAATGCAATGTAAGTTGAGCATTCTCTTGTCCTTTAATCTTTCCATGTGAGATTGAGTTTTTCTTTCCTCAAGAAGCAGAAATGCCCCCAAGGTTTTACCACTTGAAAAATCAAATTTTGTTTGCCCGATATCATCTGAATTGAAAAAACTGAATAAATGAAATGAACTGCTAAGATACTTGATTCTTGGATTGAGATTAAGAGCTTGTTTGGATTGACTTTGAAATATTGATGAATTTTAGAGGTTGTTACAATTGCATCTTTGAATTTTCAATTGGGACAGTTTACCAACTAAATTTATGAAATTATTGCAATTAACTGTGGACAACAATTCGGTAGTTTTTTGTGTTGCTGCAACAACTTAGGGCTTTAATTATTTGAAGTTTTAACAAACTCTATGCTTCGCTTTTCCTTTAGTTTTAGGATGATTAGTATATACGTTAAAGAAGTTGTAAAAATTTCTTAACTGCAAATATTTCATGAACTTGTTGGTGATTGTTCAAATTAAAGTACATCACATCGACATGTAACCAGAAAGCTTTTTAATATCAGACTGAAATCTCACTATATTCAATTCTTGATGATTCTAATTCTTCATTTGCAGGTACATTAGACCTCAATTCTTTTACAACAATCCCTTACTTTCTTTTATCCAGTTTGTTATTGGACCTTACTCGGATGACCTTGGCAATGTATTGCCCTATGCAGTGGAAGGTGTTGGGGTTCCTGTGGATCCCCTTGCTTTTGCTGGCCTTTTAGGTATTTCCCTTCTTCCCCACATTAACCCGATCACTTTACAAAGCCCACTCTCACAGACTCGTAAATGCCTATTGGCTTTTGGGATCTTCCCTATTTTGTTAATCAATGAATTGTTTCTGATCGTAGACTCCTCCATGTTCTTCCTATAGGAATGGTAGTGACATCTTTGAATTTGTTGCCGTGCGGGAGGCTCGAGGGAGGCCGCATTGCACAAGCCATGTTTGGGAGAAGCACTGCTGCCCTACTGTCATTTGCCACATCTCTTGTACTTGGTATCGGCGGATTGAGTGGGAGTGTCCTTTGTTTGGCTTGGGGTTTGTTTGCAACTTTCTTTCGAGGTGGTGAAGAAGTTCCCGCAACAGATGAGATCACTCCCTTGGGAGATGATCGGTACGCGTGGGGTGTCGTTCTCGGCCTCATTTGCTTCCTTACCTTGTTCCCTAATGGTGGAGGCACATTCTCAAGTCCATTTTTCAGTGCACCATTTTTCAGGGGTGACTTATGAAGTGTACATATAGTTTGTCACTTGACCGTAGATAAAGAGTGAGAGCACCGAACTAACTAATAGAAGTATGGAATAGTGTTTTTGTAAATGGAATCTTTGCTTTTGTATTTGATCATCAAGTCTAAAATCTTATTAAGTGTGTCCTCTTCTAATACCAAATAGGATGTCTACTTCCATGATCATAATGTTTTTATTCTCTAACTTTTTTGTGGTAGTGACGTTAAAATTATCTTCAAATATAATTTGGTGAATATAATAACTATTTCATAGATGTGTGATCTCGTATTATAATTTTTATTAGTTAAGAAAGAGAATAAGAATTTTGTTGGTTGAACCCGTGGTTAAGTTGTATGAGACCTCTGTTCGATTTTAGATAAAACCATTCACGTATTTTCTCTTTTTTTCTTCTTATTTTCTGCCTTTCTTTTTCATCCATTTTTATTTTTTTAATTAATTAAACTAATCTTTATATGAAACAATCTTCAACATATTCTTTCTTAGAAAATATTCCTAAATAACTTGTTTAATTCATGCAAAATTATATATATATTCAATAGTCAATTAATTTTGAAAAAAAAAAAAAAACATTTAGGTCCGCAGTTTGAAAAAATGTGTTCATATATAAAACAAGATTACAATACATTAGTTCAACATTTTTACTCTGTTCAGTCCCCTCAATACAGGTTGTCACATGATGTGTGTTTCTTTTGTTGTTAGAGTTTTTGATCTCTCTCTCAGGCACGGACGTGACAAGATTTGTTTTGGTACCACACTCTGATGTTTGAGTTCACAAAATGAATTTAATTAAATACATAAAAGTAGGGTAAGAAGAATGACAAAATACATGGATATTTTTTATTATTATTAATTTAGGATTTGCTATTTTCCCTTTTATTGTACTAAATGTTGGCCATAGTCACGGTTAGATGTAAAAGAAGAACAATTCTGTTTTTAAAGGAGAGACGAATGTGAAATGCGATGAAGTTGCATTGACTTAGGAGATAGTGAATAGCGCTAAGATTAATTAAAAGAAAGAAAGAAAAAGAAGAAGAAGAAGTAGCCCAAAGCTGGGAGATAGCGCGAAATAAAACGGAAGTTAAGCCTCATACGGTTCATCAAAGGTCCCGTTTCCCAGACCCCCAAATCAACCAACCGCCTTCCTTTCTTCTTCCCAACACTCTTCCTCTTCCTCTTCCTCTTCGAGCCCTAAAATTTGAATCCAAAATTTTTCTCTCAATCCCCCAATTTCTAACCATGAAATTAAGGCTCAGATCCTCAGAATCCAATCAATCCCTCAGAATCGAAGTCCCCGATCCATCCACTCTCGATCACCTCAAACACACGCTCCTCCAAACACTCTCTTCCTCCTTTTCCGCCGATTCTCTTCACCTCTCCCTCAATCGGAAGGACGAGCTCCAATCATCCTCGCCGGAGGATTCCTTGCACTCCTTGGGTATTACTTCAGGTGACCTCCTTTTCTTCACTTTCAAACCTCCCGAGTTTTCATCTCTCGGAGCTACGTCAATTCAATCTTTTCAACCTCCGCTTCCTGGTTCTTCTTCGCAAGTTTCGTCTTCCTCGCTACCGCAGGTTGAAGGAAAGCAACTTCTGGGTATTGATTGTGATCTTAAAAAACCTAGGTTGGAGAATTCCGATCCTGAATCCGTGGTACCCGAGTCATCGGGTGCAGAACTGACTGCATGTAGCATGATCGAGGAGTCGGATTGTGAAGAAATGGAGGTTGAAGAAGAGCCAACCGTAGTTGTGGAGAAGAGATGTTCGAGGCCGATCTTTTTGAGGAGAGTTCTGAAGGAGGAGTTAGGCTATGATCGTAACGCTCACAAACTTTTGGTAACTGCCGTTCACGCTGTACTTTTAGAGTCTGGATTTGTGCTGATTAATCCTAATTTAGGTTGCGATGATAGTCCTTTTCGTATGCCGGAAGATTGGCCTTCCCCGTCGTTTACGATGTCCCTTTGGTACACTTTACCTGAACTTTTGACTAAGAGGGAAAAGAATTCTACCATGACTGAAGTAGTTTTATTGAAGTTTCAGAGTTTAGGGTACTTTGTTAATGTTTATGGGTCTCTAAGCTGCAGTAGAGGATCTAGTGTGTATCGTGTATCTTTAGATGAGAGAAAATTTGCGCCAAATCTTGATCTTATTTGGGTGGATTCAGTATCCAACTACATAATTGATGAAAAGGAAGGAAACCCAGAGAAACAAGTTTTTGAATTCTGGAAGATAGTGAAGGATGCTCTTGCATTGCCACTCTTGATTGATATCTGTGAAAAAACTGGTTTACCACCTCCTGCAAGCTTTATGCTACTTCCAGCTGATGTGAAGCTTAAGATTTTAGAGTCTCTCCCTGCTGTGGACATTGCAAGAGTTGAATGTGTTTGTACTGAATTGCGTTACTTGGCCTCCAGCAATGAGCTGTGGAAGATGAAGTTCAATCAAGAGTTTGGTTTAGAGGATGGTGTTTCAGGAAACAGGGATTGGAAAGCAAAATTTGTTGAATATTATGAAAAAGAAAAGCAGAGAAACAGGAGAACTAGCAATATGAGAGATCTCATTAGTTTTGGGCGGCGTCGACGACCTCCTTATCCTTTCCCAGTTCCTCATATAATTGGGGGAGATTATGATATTGTGCCTGGTATTAGACTCCCTGTATATGGAGTTCCTGGACAATCATTACCTCGGATTCCACGGCGACATGCTGTCATACCACATTATGATTTGAGAGGACGATGAGTACTGAATCTAAGTTCATAGGCATTTTTTTGTCATAGTTTTGGGTGTTTTACGCAAGGGACGAGGTGTTAGGAATCTTGCCAGAATGGAGATAACAGGTTAGTCCATGAATCTTATGTAAATATAGCTTGCCTGATTGCCTCAAGCGCTCGTTGATGTTTTTTTCTTTAATCGTTCACTGTTTTATTGCTGAAGGATTTTAATAAGTAATAAGTTAAGCTCAACTGCAAACTTGAATATCATCAGTTTTGTGTTTAAGCTGAGAAGTTTATTATATATGATTACGCTGAATTAAACATGGCCTTTTGAAAGTTATATAATTGTTGATTGTTTTTCGATCGAATGACACTAGTAAGTTGGGCTCAATTGTAAAGTGGAATCTTATGTAATCTTTATTTGTAATTAAGAAGATGGTGCTGTGATCGTCTTAAAATAATATGGCCTTAGAAGTGTTCCAAAATGTCTAGATGGATATGTGTGCTGATCTGAATGGTAATGCCATTGTATGGGAAATGAATATGAATATGTGTGTGCCATATTCATTCCTGTTATTAAATGGCTAGGTTTTTAATAATTTTTCTTTTTTCAACATCTTGACATTAATATGGGATATGAATCTAATTAGTTTATTCATCTTTCACTTTGGTGGGTCTAACTGTTTAAATTTGTTTTCATTTTGAACATTTGATCAATAAATAGGGTTAAGTAAAGTGCAAAACTTTCATTTGAACAATTATGTTATTTACATTACACCACATATTTTCGAACCAACTAGCTACCATTATATCTTTAGTAGGTTAAAAGTTTATAGACTACTTTGTTAACTACAATAATGGAAGACTGAACTGAGACCATGTTTATCAAATAGTAATGAAAATAAGGGTAAACATTTGCATTGATGTTTTACTTTTCAACCAGGGTACATGTTTTAGTTTGTTGATTAAATTTTCGAATATATGTTGGAGATAGATGATTATATATATTAGAATAAATGAATAAATATATGTTGAATTGGTTGTTGGGAAATAAAATGTTGTTGTGAGATCCATCCTACTCAACATAAAATAGATGAAAACATAGATGATAACATGGTGGGGTCAACGAGGATGACAAAGAAAATGAAATATATTTGTAATGGAAGTATCTATCTTGAAGAACTTCCCACATGTGAATAGAATTTTTCTAAAATATAATACATACACATAATTGACATAAAATTGTTGACATTGAAAACCATCACCCTTCCTGTTGCTGACTAAAAAAAGAGTAAACAAACTTATGCCACATTTATCTTGGGATTCCCACTATCGATCAATCATATAAACCTCAAATATATTTTATCGTTGTATCACATATGCATACGGAGTTACAATTTTGTTTCATGTATCATTCGAGTCAAGTACTACAAATTTTTTGGCTGCTAGCACGTTTTGCACTTGCTTTGAATTTGAAATATATTCATAGCATACTTTTTTGGGTGTCTATTGTTAGAAGTTTGTTAACTTTGTAACACTATAAATTCATCATATTAATTAATTTGATAAATATGTAATAAAATTGACTCATTTATTCCTCAAGTCTTTTATATCAACACAAAAACCTAATCAACGCATTTCAATCAAATAAACTTAAATTTTGTTATTTTTTTTTCTTCTAAACTTAAATCATTGTGTAGAATTGTCATAGTTTGGTGTTAACATCCATGACATGGTAAAATAAACTAAAAAATAAAACAAATACGATATATGCATAAAATAAATGCAAAAATATTCTCACAATAGAATAAAAAGAAAGAACTGAGAGACAAAAAAAAAAAAGAACACCTCAAATAATAATCACAAAATATCCTAATCTTGTTACATTTACAAAATAGATTAAGATAGTAAAGTATAACGTCAACGTCCCAAAATTGTGACGGTTAAGAACTTTGCCTTTGGATAAAACATGAATTTGTCATCCGGCTTTTAATAAAAAATTACAACCCTATATATATATATATATATAAATAAATTATTTTAAGTTTAGGGACCAATAGAAAAGAAGTGAATTAAAAGTAAAGAAAAAGTAAAGAAAGAACGAAGTGCCAACCAGGTCCAGCTGTAAGGACCGGATCCGAGCCCAGAGCCCAGCCCATTACCCGCCAATTAACTCAAATTCAAATTTTGAAAACCGAAAAAAGCGAAACCCTAACCAGAGTTAAACTCTGAACCAACCATACCATAGTAAAACCAACTCAGGCTTAGCTGCCGTCCAATTCCCCACCCAACGGTTAAAAGAGACCATTCCTTCTTACGCTCTCCTCTTTTCCCACTATAAATACTCCTCTTCACTCTCCCCCTTCCCGTCTATCCATCACATTAACAAAAAAAAAGGGTTTCTAAGGGGAAGGCGTCTTCACAAACGTCTTTCTTCCTCTCGCGAGATTTTTTCCTTCTCTCCATTTCTTCCCTCAGATCTCTTCTTCTTCTTTTCTTCTAATCCAAAATGAGAGAGTGCATCTCAATTCACATCGGTCAGGCCGGTATCCAGGTCGGCAATGCCTGCTGGGAGCTCTACTGCCTCGAGCATGGTATTCAGGTATTCGACACTCCTTTTGCCTCCATTTCGTTTCCTCTGTCTTTCAATTCTTGTTAGCATCTCTGGATCTGGCTTTTTTTTTTGCTTTGCTTTTGTTGTTTGCGGTATGTACTCGCTCGATCTGTAAGGATTTGTCGTTTTGGCTTGATTTTCTCATCGTTTGCCTCTCATTTGCTAGATCTGTAAGGAATTGTCGGCATTTCCGCATCTAGCGTTGTTTTTTTTGCTATTTATCGTCGATTGAAAGCTAGATTTAAATGTTTTTTCGCTTGCATCTGCTTGTTTTTTTGTTGATTTGTTGGATTTACTCCGTGTATCCACATTGTGCAATGTGTTCTTGAGGTCATACGTCCTGTGTACAGATCTTTGTTAATGTAAGCATAATATTCGTGAATTTGATAAATCTGTGCTGTACTCAATCGCAACTCCATTTCTTCTTGGAGAAATGTAATATTTGTTGATCTACACGTCGAGATCTCGAAATGGATAGCGTTTCTTGTGGAATTTCATGTTGTATGCATGTTTTTTTACATTTTACATTATTCGATTCTCAAACAATGCCATGTGAAGGATTTCTGAATTTTTTTTCTTCTGATCTACTGATTTTGTACTCGCAACAATAATACTGTTGTTTATTTTGGATGTGTGTTTATTGATGACTGTTTTATAAGGATTAAATATTAAGAAATTCTTTCATAAGTTTATATCAACCGAATTCTCTAAATCTTGTTTGTTAATTGGTACAGCCCGATGGCCAAATGCCAGGCGACACTACTCTCGGTGGAGGTGACGATGCTTTCAACACCTTCTTCAGTGAAACTGGTGCCGGAAAGCACGTTCCTCGCGCTGTTTTTGTTGATCTTGAGCCCACTGTCATTGATGAGGTGAGGACAGGAACTTACCGCCAGCTCTTCCACCCTGAACAGCTGATCAGCGGCAAGGAAGATGCTGCCAATAATTTTGCACGTGGTCACTACACCGGTAATTTCTCTAATCTTGATCTTTAAATGTTTTTAAGCAATAGATTCAATATCTCTGCATCCTCTAATGGTTTCTTCATCTTGTTTTCAGTTGGAAAGGAAATTGTTGATCTCTGCTTGGACAGAATCCGTAAGCTTGCGGACAACTGCACGGGTCTTCAAGGATTTCTTGTTTTCAACGCTGTTGGTGGTGGTACTGGTTCTGGTCTCGGCTCCCTCCTTTTGGAGCGTTTGTCTGTTGACTATGGAAAGAAATCCAAGCTTGGATTCACTGTTTACCCCTCTCCGCAAGTCTCAACTTCTGTCGTTGAGCCTTACAACAGTGTCCTCTCAACCCATTCTCTCTTGGAACACACTGACGTTGCTGTGCTTCTTGACAACGAAGCCATTTATGATATCTGCAGGCGCTCCCTTGACATTGAGCGACCTAACTACTCAAACCTCAACCGTCTTGTGTCCCAGGTAACTTGGGATTTGTCTGAACTATATCTAATATGGTACAATGAACAACAATTAGCTTTCGTGAACTTATATTTTCTATGTAATTTCAGGTCATTTCATCTTTAACTGCCAGTTTGAGGTTCGATGGTGCATTGAACGTGGATGTTAACGAATTCCAGACCAACTTGGTCCCATATCCCAGAATCCATTTCATGCTTTCCTCCTATGCACCTGTGATCTCAGCCGAGAAGGCCTACCACGAGCAACTCTCGGTGGCTGAAATCACCAACAGCGCTTTTGAGCCCTCGTCTATGATGGTCAAGTGTGATCCTCGACACGGTAAGTACATGGCATGCTGCCTGATGTATCGTGGTGATGTTGTGCCAAAGGACGTGAATGCTGCTGTTGCCACCATCAAGACCAAGCGCACCATCCAGTTTGTTGATTGGTGCCCCACTGGATTCAAGTGTGGTATCAACTACCAACCACCAACTGTTGTCCCTGGAGGCGATCTTGCCCGGGTGCAAAGAGCTGTGTGCAAGATCTCCAACTCCACCAGTGTTGCTGAGGTATTCTCTCGTATCGACCACAAGTTCGATCTGATGTATGCAAAGCGTGCATTCGTTCACTGGTACGTAGGTGAGGGTATGGAGGAAGGAGAGTTCTCGGAAGCCCGAGAGGATCTTGCTGCACTTGAGAAGGATTATGAAGAGGTGGGTGCTGAATCAGCTGAGGGTGAGGATGATGAAGGAGAGGACTACTAAACACGTGTTGGCTCGATCTCTCTCGCCTCATTGTATGTTTGGGAGTGTTGGTGTGTGTGGTGCTCTGCTTATTGCACTTTGGTTCTTTTGGCTTTCCTGTTATCTCCTTTTTATCATGTCTCTCTCTATATGAAATCATGTTGTGATACTTCTTGTTTCCAAGGCTTTTATTATTGAACCTATGTTTTTAATTCAAATGGCCGGCCAGTTGTATTCTTCAAATTGGCATCGAATTTTAATGTTACTTTCTTCTCTTCTTAATTTTGAAGAATTGGTACTGAATCCAAATTCCGAAAGAAAGAAAAATATATAATATTAGTTTGGAAAATAACAATTCAAACTATAATAAATAATAATAATAATGTTGAATTCGTTAAGAATGTCGATCAATAATATTCTAATTTATAAATTAACAGGAGATTGTTTATTTTTTTTTATAAATTTAATTCAATAAAAATAAAATTTCAGTTTAAATTTTAAATTGTACAATTCACATCTCACTCAGTTAAATTAATTTTTAACAGTAACCAATATTGTTCTACAAAGAAGAATGGTTTAAAACCGGATCTTTTGATAATAAAAAAACAAAATGGGCATTTTAATTTTTTATTCTTAGAAGAAGGATTTTCTTATAAATTAGATTTCTTCAATTCAAAGTTTGGTCGACTCCTACACCTAAAAATGTCCACAGCAACTTAACTTCAAAGTCAAGAAAGTCTTCTTTTTATTTATTTTATTTCTTTTTTGAGAAAAGATTATTCTTTATTACTCTCATCCTTCCAAATTTCAAAAGCGCAAAAGCGCAAAGCCGCATTTAAGTTTCTATGCCATGATGGATAACCATTATGAACTTTATTTATTTATTGTTAATATTTGACTCTTGAGTAATGTTTAATTCAAAACATAGTTCAGGCTAGGGTTTTGGGATGTTCTATGGAGGTGTAGAGCAGTGTTTTTATATTTGTCCGAATGAAGTTCTGGCACATCCAAACACCATTTCCTTCTATCCCCCCCTTTTATCTCCTCATGGGCTTCCATTCATTCCAACGCCCCTTTTTTCTTCTTCTCATTCTTCCAAACAAAAATGGAAGATATCATCCTTAATCATCCCCTCCCTGCACACACAAAACTATCCAACAACGACCAAAATAGAGGGAGTTGGATATCTCCCTCATCTTTCATAATTCAATAATAATAATAAAAAACGACCAGAAGGACAATATTATATTTATTACCATATCTCTAAAACAAGAAAAACATAGCAATTACAAAACAAGACGATAAGGACTGATTCAGTTGCCTCCCTCTCCCAAAAGCTTTCCCCTAACCTCCAAAATTCTCCACAGAACATCCCTAAACCCCTGCTGAATGGTCCCCATGGCTTGTAATCAAATTTACCACATCACTACATCCTTTCTTCAACAGCTTTCCCCCCTTTTACCCCTTCTCATACGTGTACGTGCGAATGATTGAAGGTTTTACAACTTGTACTATCAACTTTGACGTCAAAGATTTGATATCCCACCCCCCACCCAGATATTGTCAAAGAAAAAAACAACTAAAGACTTTAAAAAAATAAAATAGGGCGCAAGACCACAAAATTCTAGCTAATAATCATTTACATATAGTGGCAATAAATATTGGGAAAGGAAAACAAAGTGGCAGAAAACCAACCAATTAGAGGACTATGCAGCAGTCAATTTACAGGAGGAGCTATTTGTGAAATTCTCTCGTCCTCTAAAAGAGCATATGGGTCAACATACGGTGGAGGAGATATTGGCGTTTGGCCATCATGAATAAAAGAGGCTCCCAAAAACTGCGTTAAATGTTAGAGAATAATTGTTAGTTTCCCTTTAGGGTTTTGTAAGTCCAGCTCCTCTGTAGTAGTAAGTGAAAGGAAACTTACAAAGTATAAACCAAAAAAGAACGAAACCGTTATGATGATCAACGGCCAGAATCCTAAGAAGAACGTTCCTCCAATTGTTAGCAAAAGTTTAGCACGAGGGATCAACCCCTGAAAACCAAACATAATTAATTCAAACTACAATACATAAGACATACAACTGAAATATGTAGTTGTAATGATAGAAATGAAAAATAACTAAATTTAATCCATGAGACTGTTGGGGCATTAATTCTGTTTCATTCTGTTTAAGTTTTTAGTTTGCTTGATAGTCTATTATGGTATCAGAAAAAAAAGTCCTATCTTTTGACCTTTGTAATGTTTATTTTTCCTTAGCTAATATTGAAATTTCCACATGTTGGGCATTTTACACATTTTAAAACGTATAAATGAGGGAGAGTTTTAGAGCATTTATATACTTAAATTTCCCATAACCATAAACTAAGCTTTTAAGTTGACAGATGATTTAATAGAGATAAAGACTAATCTCTTTTTTGAACCTGTAACCAACCATTATCCTTAACTAGGTGAGGTTATGGCACTACCGTCGATATAATATTAAGAACTAATTAATGGATCGCTCATGAAACAGAAATGTGCGATGAAGTATATTGTGTTCGTTCCAGCACAAATTTAGAAATGAACTTCCCAGCTTTCGTTGGTTTTTGTTTGGCAAATAAAATACAGTTCCAGTGTATGTAGGAGACCTCAATACTCTTCTACGTTAAACCTCCAATCATATTTTCTTATAAAGAAAGTGCTACTCTCAGATTTATTGGTGTTTTCTACTGAATGGACATTGGATACTCCATAACCCACTCTTGCTTGCTAAGATTCAACAGAGTTATTGGTTCCAATTATTAGGCTTTGGCGTGCCAAAGTTACAGTTACTGTTAAAAAGCTGCTAGTTTTTTTTTTTTTTTTTTTTTTTTTTTGGGAGGAAGAAGTCTGGCACTTTCTTCTTTGATTATCACTGCCTACATGTTTGGTGGCGTTTTCCAATAGAAAGTAAGTCTTTCAAATTGGGCTTTATGAATGGAGGGAAGTTTGTGGTTGAGAAAGGCAACTTTTGTTTTGCTGAGGTTCTCCAAGAGTTCAGAATGGTTGTTTGTTTGGTAGATTGGTTTCCTTCTTTGGCATCTGTTGATAAAAGGTGCCCTTTTCAGGAAGAGAATTCCTCGTCCATGATGCACTGGAGTATGCTTTTCATTTCTGATCACACACTTGGGGATGTGCGGAGGAAATTTATTTCATCCTCCTTTCTGTAACAATGGGAAGGTTCTTCGGGAGGCAATTTTTATTTTATTTTATTTTATTTTGTTATTTGGTGTATTTAGTTGGAAAGGAACACGAGGAATTTTGTGGGGAAGACTAGCAGAGAGGTCATGGAAGGATGCGTGAAACTTGGCTCACTATAAATTTTTCGTTTAGGCTTGTTTGGCCGTCCATTTCTTTTGGATGGTTCTCAACGTTTGGAGCCAACATTTGATATGTTTTTATAGACCCATTATTTGTGATTTTGATTTTGCATGTCCAGCCAATCTTTCAATATTCATGGTGGAATATAATAATATTTTCATTAACTAGTCATCAAATTCTGGTTATTTTGGTCAGAACTCGTCAAACAAGATAAGAGTAATAAATGAAATAGATCAGATGAAATGAATTTAGACATTTGAATAGCATATGCACTAGATCTCAATAAAATCATAAGGAAATTGACCTCAAGGCCTTCACTGTTCAATTGCATGGAACGCTCCCTTTGATTGGATAGGCTCTTGTTAACTTCCGTTGAAACAGCACTTCTACGCGAGAAATCTCTGTTTTCTCCAGTCATCTCGCCACCAAGTTCAAAGTCACTGTTGTTAGTATCCTCAAGCAAGGAAGTGGGAGTTATACCTCTCTTCTTCAGTTCCTTCATGAATAATGATTCTGGAGGTTCTTCTCCTGCAGAAAGTAATGCAAAGAAACTTTATTGACATAATTCATCTCATGCAAAATACATTATTCACTACAATCAACTCCAAGTCCTTGGGGCAGGTCAGGTGTCCCAGTGTATGAGCGCAGCTTCCACTCTCAGTTACAAAAGAAACATTCAACCATACACATAACATGGTTCTGATGGTTCTGAAGGTGCTGCATATCCATCAATACTCACAAACTAAATGAGAAAACCAATTAAATGGTTAGACTGAATACGAAGGATGGGAAGCAGCGAATAATACAGTCAGTATGGTTGGTCAACTTGATGACAAATAAGATCACCAGAAAATTTCTATCATACCAGGCATCTGCAGAGTCATAGGTGTAGAGAAAGCAACCTTCTCTAACCTTGGAAAACACAAAGAGTCCTTCAAAATTAAAATCATTCTCCATAACCTAGTTTCTTGATATGGAGAATGATTTAAGTTGCTTTTCCTTGCTTTGTTCAACCTTGGAAAGCACAAAGTGTGTTTGAAGATGCTTAGCTCGTGGATTCATTTGCCGATGCTTTTGAGATGTTATTTAAGGAAGATGTCCAAGATAATTTGATAAGGGCTTCTCAACCTTTTTCACCAGTTATATTTCCTTCCTTAGTTCCTAAAAGAGTTTCATATTTAATTGAAGCTTGTGGTTTACAACTCAAAGAAATTCACCCTCTTTCCCCTCTCGTAAAGTTCTAAGGAGCTTAGGCAACTTGTTTGTCAATAAGAGTTGAATTTTTGCTTTGATTGCTAGAGATCGTGGGTGTACTTTCTTTTGAATTGCTTTATAAAGGGAAGATGGTTTCTTGTTCGCTGTTTCTGAAGTTTTCGCGTTGGCAGTTTAATATTACTTGTTGGGCTTTGTTTCATTCTCCTGCTGAAATTTTTTAGAGCATTAGGAGAAGATTTCTTTTTAAGATTCTTGGTATTGGTTCATCAAACGCTTCTTTCATTGGATTTTTAGTGTGTAAATCGAGGAGTTTTCAGTTTGCTCTTTGTTAGTCTTCTGTTGGTTGGTGGTCGTTTTCTGGGTTTCTTCGGTAGTTTTGTACTTTCTTTTGTTTTCTCAACAGTTGAAAGAGGCTAGTAGGTCAAAGTTGTTTTGGAAGTTTATCCTTTTTGGTTGTATTTGCAGATCGTTACCTTTCTTTTTTCTTTTTCCTCTCATTGTGAGAGTTTGTATCTCCTAGATGTTTTATCTTTTCATTATGTCATTGAGAAGTTGGTTTTTGTTTTAACCGGTCCCTAACTAGACATTACAGTTTTCTTGTATGCTACTTGCGGCATGGAAGACTTCATTTATATGAAATGCATGAATGGGAACGTATGACTTGCGTAAAAAAAGTATTAAGAAAATAATCAATAAAAGAGAATCTTCAGGTTCCTAGTGAGGAATGTGAAAACTCCAATCACCAAGACTTACCATTGGAGATATCACTACTGAGACAGTTAAAAAACTTGCTTGGAACATCTACAGGTGAACGCAAAAAGGACTACTCTAATATGTATGCATTCTTCTACAATGGACCAAGAGAGAGGAAAGCCAGATGTGGACATGGTAGGAAGATGGTATATGCACGAAGGAGACCGGCTAGGTAAATTCATGAGAATAAGCTTGAAGGCCTCATGAGCCTCCACACAGGAGGGCCAAGCAAACCATGCCGCTGTTACACAAGCTGAAGAAAACTCAAATGTCCGAATGGAAACACTTCTTAAAAGAAAAACAGAACCTATGCGAAAACAGTTCAAGCAATCTAAACAAGCATCGACAGCTACGACTCCTAATACAAGTACGGGTACTACAACTGTCGGCTCGGCACATACTTGAAGGTTCCTAAATGCATTGACTATAAAAATTGAACCAAGGAAGACTTCGGATTATAGAATCAAGCGATGTAAATAAAGACATTGATCGAAATGAAAATTTCATCCGTCTACCAAGCTTCCTCTGTCTGATTAACAAAACTCTAAGATTCGCCATCTCTTAAGTTTTTTAAAAAATCGTTGAACGTAAAAAAATTCTTAGTTTAAAATTTCAGATTTCGGTTTAATCCATCTATCCAATCGTGTCTATATTGATTAAAGAATAAAGCTCTAAAGAGAATTGGAGTGCCAACGAAGCAACCTTTATTCATAGCCTCAACTATCTTCCACTCCTCATTTACTCAAATAGCTTGATGAATACTCGCACGATTTTGCTACATGATTGAGCTACTTTCAACTGAGTGAGATAATTCAGAAGCGACGGAGCATCTGAACAACAAACTACATCATGCAACTTCGTAGTTTAGCAAAACAAAAACAACGAAAACGAACATTCAATCACCAAAGAAAATACAAGCAAAGCAAATGCAATGAAAAAAGAAAACCGGTAGAAACGAAGCAGAAGAAAAGCAGTTAAAACTTGCCATTGGTTTCCTTATCAGTATCTTTAGCAGCGCAACGGAAAGTGAACCTTCTATAAACGCAGGCATAACGCAAACTCCTCCGACGTCCATGAAGGAGTAGGGAATCAAAGTCAGAGACGAAGCGAGTTGATTGAGAGCCAAAATTCGGGTGAGAGATGGAAGGAAGAGAGAGAGTTGATTTGAGAATTTGAAGAGCAGCCATAGATTAGTTAGATAGCAGAATTGAATGGGAGAAATAGTTTCATCTTAATTTTTCCACAAAAGAGAGCAAAAACAAAATGAAACGCAAGCGGAGGCCAGGACAGGAGGCGACGATTAAAGCGTATACGCATCCGTCCGTGCGCATTATAGCCAACATATGAGGTTCAAATACTAAATTGCGCATGCTTGGGGCCCCAGAATGGGATTTTGTTTGTGGCTTCGATTTATTTGTTTTATTTTTATTATTTGTTTTGAAGAAAAAGGAGAACGAGGGAAAGAGAGATACGATATATATGTGTGTGTGTGTGACTGTGTGTGTTGTCTGGGGATAGCAATGATTGAATACATATGGTGTAGAAAGTTCCACAAGGGGCATTTCATTGAAGAGGATGTTTGGATTATTCATCTATCTAACTTCTATCTATTTCAGAAGCAAATTACAACTATGTGCAGATGTATGGTATGTATGTATATCTATGTATATCTACATCATGTGGCATGTTGTATGTAACATCACAAATATGAGTTTGAAAGTTATTTTTGTTCAATATAAGAAAATTGTAGTGATCCTTGAACTTGTGGATCTTGTAATTAACGCACTCTACTTGTAGCTTCAAGCATTTGGGTTAGGACTTAGTAAATGAATAAGAGAGGTATCTTTCTTGATTTTCTTTAAAGCTATTTTATTAGAAGATTAAGACCTAAAATCAATCTAGGCTTTAAATCTTGTAATTGTATCGATCTAGACTTTAGCTAAACTAATTAAATCCTAAACTTTCTTAAAATTATATGTTCAATTAAATTTTTTAGATCAACGTTGAATGAATGTTACATTTATATCAATTAAGCTCCTTAAACTTTTATAAATAAATAAATATAGGTTTGTTCCGGATTGATATAGCTTCTAAAATATTGGTTGTTAATTGTGCATTTAAAAAGATCAGTTTAATAATTATTATGGATGATTTTCAATCAAATAAAACCAAAATGGTTACCAAACAAAACCATATAGCAATTCAAATTTGAGTAGACTTATTACATTTTCCAAATAGTAGTTCGTACAAATAATAAACAACCTATCAAAGGCTTCAATAGTCGTTACAAACAGAGGGCCACAAATGATAAGATGCAACATTCACGTGTAATATCCACCACATATGATACACGCAATCATAAAGTTTCACTTACAAAGCTTGACCTGTTCTCTCTTTGTTCTACACGATGGTTTTCAGCTGGATTGATTGGGACGCCATTGATGCAGCTCGAGCTGGAGAGACCTCTGAGACCACAAGCACAGAGTCCCCCTGTTTCACTAATCCCTTTGATTTCACAACCTCGATCCCTCTTGAGATGTTTGCTTCAATGTCTTCTGAGAGGTCAATTCGCAAAGGAAACACTCCCCATTGTAGATTCAAAGCCATTCTTGTGCTATCATCGTCGGTTAATGCAAATATTGGCGGCCCAGGGCGGTTCCGGGAAAGGAGAGATGCCATATGCCCTTGATTTGTGAGCACAAATATGGCGTCTACTGAAAGTCTGTTAGCTGCCACAAAGAATATGGAGGTTTTTATTTTAGTGGAAACGTGGGCCAAATGCAATTAGCAACATTCAAACAAACAGAACCTCTTGTTTTGAAGGTAATTGATGTACTTCTTCAAACCTAAGAATCAAAGACTCAGTGTTCTAGTTCTACCGCACCATGACACAACCAGCTTTTTCTCACAAAACTTCTCTGTTGTTACCAATTGTTAACAACTTTTAAGGTTAAATCATAAGAAAATATCCTCCAACTGACCATTTGTTTCAAAACTAGCCCTGTACTTGTGAAAGTTACGATATTACTCTACTCTCACCTTTTACAAAGGTTTTTAAATTACTTAATAAGTAAAAGATTTTTTAAAAATTTGACCTAGAACAGAAATGAGTGAAAACATCCAGCCGATATGTTTTTGAAGGATTTTGATGATATATACTTCTAAACCAGAAATACCACATTGAAACTAAGCGCAGAAGAATGGACTAAAATGGCAAGTCAATATATTTCATACGATTTTCTTTTGCGTGATTACGTAATAAAGAAGGTAGCCGATAGACATGAGACATAGCCAAAAGGGAATTATGATGTTATTTTGACGATCCCATACGATGGACTTTGTTTAAAAAGAAAGTGGAGAAAAGTGAGTTTTACCCAATTCAGCTGCAGAATTGCAAATTTCTTCTGCAATTCGATCATGCAATGACACTCCAAGTTGATGCTGGGGAAGGAAATTGTTCCTATTTTCTTCACGACTCCATAATTCCATTCGGCTGCTGGCCATCTGTAGAACCGAAAGTGCTTTCTGTCCATATGATCCTATGGCAGACTCCCCAGATAGCATCAATGCATCAGCATATTGTCGGACAGCTTCAGAGACATCCGCAACCTATTGAACACGAAGAGTATGAAATCTCAGCCTTCTGGAGAGCACAAGAAGAGCCTTAAAAAGACACTTTTCTAAATGCTTAGATAGACATTTCAAACAAGTCCAAAATTGGAAATAATCAAAAGCACATGTCACTTGTACCTCAGCACGTGTTGGGGTAGGATATTCAACCATGGACTCTAGAAGTTGAGAAGCTATGATCACTGGTTTGTTCAGTTCCCTACAGACTCTGGTTATTTCCTCTTGCACTGCTGGTATCTGCTCGAGCGGAATTTCAACCCCAAGGTCCCCTCGAGCCACCATGATTCCATCAGAGGCCTCTACAATTTCTTCCAGATTTTGAAGGGCCTCCAAGCTTTCAATCTTAGCCAATACCCTTATAGATCTGTGCATGAAAAAGAGAATGTACCCTTCATCACTTGAACGAAGTTTTAAAATTACCCAATCTGTTTCAGTAATCAAAATTTGCGGAAAATAATGCCTCAATAGTGTCATGGGAATCCATCTTATGAAATGCTGTTGAAAATTCAATTAAAAAAAGACAAGGAATCAAAAGTTCATGCATAGTAGTGATAGTGACGTTTCAACCTAACTCATGGTAAAATATTGACTTCTTGAATCGATGCTTACTTTGCTGATTTTGTTAAAAGGTAGTTCTTTAGATGCCTGACAGGATCTGCAGTGTTTACAAAAGAAAGGGCAATGAAGTCCACGCCTTCTGAAATTCCAAATTCAATGTCCGACCAATCCTGCAAAACGGAAAACCGAATAACGTAATACACCATGAAAAAAACAGGGTTTAAATGCAGAGAACCGCATCATCCAAAAAGACATGATTAATTGAATTCCATATCAACCTGAAATTATTTCAATAGTTTAATACTCCGGCTCGTGAATTACAAATTTGTAAAAAGTTCACATGTGAAAATTAATCAGAAAGATCCAATACATCGATCAGCCTAAAAACATATAAGTTGATAGGTTAGATAAATTTAATTACATAATACCAAAACCTTTTACTCTGCATTAATATGAGAAAGTCAACCTCGTCAAAGGAGAGACAATTGTCAAGAAAATTAGTTTTACGTGCAGAAAAATAGATAAATTTTCTTCACGACAGAGATGAAAATGTCCAGGAACAAACTTTTAATGCTGGCACCCAAAAAGGAAAAATTTTGAAATTGAACTCGGGAACGGGAACTCGTAGTGTTGACAACCACAACAAGAAGCCAACTCTTAAATAATGAACCTTAAACTGTTATTCCCATATTGAATCAAGTAAAAACGTTGCCATGTTGACAACCCAGAGTAACAAAAAATTTCAAACCATGAAACTGTCCCCACGACTCAAGATAGTGGACCCAACTTGTAATCCCACAGAAAGAAAACTTCCAAAAATAATGGATATAAGATTTCCTCCATAGTAATACGCAAAACGAAGAATGCACATCTTAGGTTCTTGATCTTTGAATACATCATACTTGAAAGTTTAACTTAAGAGTGAGCACTTCTAATTATATTTATCAAAATTAAATTTCTCAGTATGAATATTGATATTGCAGGAAAAACGTTCCTACCTTACTTGACAACGTGGGAGATTCGTGATTTCTCATAACAAGCCTTCCATCTCTCCAAAAGCTACACTTCGCCCGAGGAAGAAATAAACCTGGGTCTGTGCACCTGCAGCTTAAATCATTCCCAATCTTTTCAATAACTTCAAAGGTTGCCATTCCCCCATCAATTACAATTGAATCACCCACTCGGATACCTGCCCAAATTCGTAAAAACAAGATCTTCAACTTCAAAACCATGTCCTTATTAGCTTCTCGGATTCAAATATTTCTTCTAATCACAAATAGAATACACGATTCAAGACGCACCTTCGGAGAAACCTTCATAGCTCGCTTGCACAGTGAATGGACGAGAACCTTCGAATTTCTTAGCAGTAAACAACCAGATTGAACCATCCTGAACAATGACGACCAGAGAATTTAGACTACAGTAAAGGGAAACAATGAAAACAGAGACATGACAATTACAATTTACCTCAACTTTTACAGAGGAAGGAGCTCCATGATCAACCACATGAATCCGACTTCCTTCAATGTCAATCATAACCGAAATACAGAATCCTTTCTCCTCATTTAACTTCTTGATTTTCTTAATCATATCACAATGCCACTCCATCGAGTTGTGACACATATTCAATCTCGCAATATTCATACCTTCCAACGCTAACTTCTCCAAATCCTCAATCCCACTACACGCTGGACCAATAGTACATACAAGCTTCGTCTTCCTCATCCCTAAAAACCCTTTCTCCTTCAATTCCCTCTCCGCTACAATATCAAGCCCTAACGTGGCCTCTAAACCCTCCAATCTTTTCAACCTCTCCTCGTCCTCCAAATCAACCTGCATTGTCGCCTTCACTCCATTTCCAACTCTCCCCTTCATCCTCCTCCGACTACACCAAACTGTTCGGCGACCCATAACCGGCATCCGAAAGCCCAAACGCTTCACATCCAACACAGGGTTTCTCACCATAAAATTACAGCGAGCACGAATCATCATAGCATTGACCTCCGCCATTAACGAAAAAAAAAGAAAGAAGATTAAGTAACTCTGCAACTATCTAGCCTTCTTCTTCAAGAAGAGGCCTTAGATAGCTTCAAATAATATAGTCCGCCGACTAAGGAACAATGGTGGATTTAACAAGAAAGAAGAAGAAGAAGAAGAAGAAGAATATTCGATGAGAAGAACCCTAATTATTTATGAATGGGAAGAAGACTTTTGTCACAGTGTTTAGGTGTTAAGAAGAGATATAAATTAATTTGAACTTTACCGGTCAACTAACTTTCCCGGCGTTGGCTTGTGGTTTAGGTTCAACCTCTAAACCTCACGTGGCACCCACTGTTTCCTGCAGTTCTGTCTCACCCAAAACCCTTTTCTCCCTTTCCCATTTCTTTTGGAATTTTCCTAAATCTTTAACAAATTCTTCTCTTAAATTATCAATTATTTACTTCTAACTTGTTTCAAATGAAATTTTTCAAAATTTTTTTTTTTAAAAATCACTACAATAAATTGCAATAGATACCAACAATTACTCTTAGTAAATGAGATGTTGACTATTTACTATAATAAAAGTGGTTATTGGACCCAAACGCCTATTAGTTGTTATTTGGTTTTTTTTTTTTTATCAACATTGATAAAATTTAAAATTTTGTTATATTTTTTAAATATTTTGTCAATTTTCTTATTTAAAAACTTTTTTTGTTTTCAAAATTAAGCTTAAATTTGATAAAGAATAGAGATAAAAAAAAATAAGAAACTCAGATGTATGGAGCATTTGTAGACTTCACTTTTAAAAACTAAAACATAAATTAAAATTAAAATTATCTCTAATATTTTTTTTAATTTCTTACTGATATGTAGAACTCTTCATGTTTGATGCATGTCACTATTTAGATACAAAATGAATAGTAGATATAGAATTATATGGACACTAATGATGCATAAGTATAAAACAGTGGCATATGAGGCGATGAAAATTTGATAATTAATTTTTTTAGGACAATAAGCTAAAAAATATTTATATATATATATATATATATATATGTTTGGAGTATATTTTCATGTTAGTTTATTCCTATTATTATTATTATTATTATGAATATTAAAAGGGGTTAGGAAGGAGAGGATAGTTAATTATATATATAAATATATATATATTGAAATGTTGGATTAATCCAAAGATGATATTAAGAAAAAAAAAAAAGGATGGTTGAGGATGGGACAAAGATGTACGGACGGCAGATGCAAGTATATAAAAACCCACCAAAATATACGGACCCAGCTGTTGGACGACAGCTGGAGGTCTCTTCCCTTCGTACCTTTCGAACCCCAAAACTTAAACTTCATTTTTGTTATTTGTTTTACTGTTTTATCCACGTCAAATTTTAAAATTTATTAAGTTACATTCTATGTTAACTAATTTTTTTTTAAGGTCTTGTAATTAAACCCTAAAGGTTACAATGTTTTTCTAATTTGGTTTTGAAATCTGAAATGTTTATGTTGAAAAATGGTGTTCCATAAAAGATGTTTCCAAGCCATCGATGCTAGACCCATTTGTATGAGTTAATTTGGTGCAAATGAAGAGAATTGGTAACATTATTAAGATAATAAAAATTTAAAAGTATTTGTATCAAATTTCACCGTACTTTCATCTATTTTCGTATTCAAATTTGACCTATAAACTAATAGTGGACGTAACAATTTAATAGATTGTGAGAAGTGTTTTATTTTATTGCTGATTTTGTCAGACAATTCAAAATTTTTATACTACTTTTTGTGTTGTATGGATTTTGAAAAATATTATAAAAAAATTAGATCATAGGCTTTTTAAATGCTACCTTATTTGAACTGGAAGTTCCACTCACACTCAAAATTAATTTAAGTTTGATTAAAGAATCGATTAACACAATTTAAATTTTTTACTTGAAATAAAAAGTCAAATAATTATTTATATAAAAGAAAAAATCCAAACAACAAATTAAATTGTCATCTGTCAATTTAATCTACAAAATTTTTGTGTGGAGGGGTTTTTTCTTGTTAGAATGAAAAATTGAGAACTTAAAATGTATGCACAAAATAGTCTCTCATAGTCCAACAAAGACACTTATATAACAGATGAAAATAGCAACTATGGTTGCCTTTGCTCTCTAGCTCTAATCTAGTAATGAAGCATTGAGACATTACCTACACAAAATATTCTAAATTTCAAACACACAAGCATGTTCAACTATTGTTGTGTTGCTTTCTAATTCTACTAGAACGTCTCACAGGAGTCACAATCTCTTCATCACCCTATATAAATAAATAAATTAAAAAAAAAAAAGAAAAAAAAAAGAAGAAAGAATTAGATAAGAGAAGAAAAAAACAATTGTCTATGTAAATTACCAAAAATACATTATTAGAAAAAATTTAAAAACAACCAAATATCATCTTTAAAACTCTTTTGCAAAACAATAATCTTTATAATTGGATTTTATAAAACTGTACTTTGAAATAATTTAAACACTTCCTATTTTAGACAAAGAAAAAACTTTTAAATAAGCTAATTAAAAATAAAATCAAAAGGCCAAGTGGTAAAATCCAATTTTAGACTAAGAAAGAAAAATATCACATTACTAATGAACTCCAAATTTGAGATACTCACATGCTTGATTGGGATCTTCTCATAGGTCGTGAAACTCCCATAAGATGGAGAAGCTGAGGTGGACAATGAATACTCATCTAGAGAAGAAGAAGCCATTGATTCTCTTCTCGAATTCTTCTTCATCTTCCTCCTTCCGTGGCTATGGCTCTCAACTTCATTCAATCTTTTGTCTGCTTTTGTTTCTCCTTCCCTCATGCTACTGTATTGGAAACTACTGGTTTCAGAAATAGAAAATTCTCCACCCATATCATCTTTTTCATCATCTTTTTCTTCCACCCGACTCGTGTTCATCAGAGGCTGCTCCTTCACTTGCTCTTCTTCAGCAATGGATGATGGTGGTGGTTTTGAGCCTGATTTTCTTCCATAAATCAGTCCTGCAGTTACAAGAGATAAACCCAGCAGTATAGCAGATATTATTTTAGCTTTGGTTTGCGTAAAATTCCGAGAGATTCCGGTTTCTGTTCTGATAACATCGATGGTTCTGCCTTCAATCTCATGTTCAAAGTCAGGTTGATGTTCAGCTGGAGAAGAAACTGACTGGTATTGAAATTCTGTGTTCTTTGCTCCCTCTGTTTCCCCTGTTGCTGCTGCTTCTTCTTGTTTAATTTGATCATGAAATTTGAAATCTTCTGATGAAGAAAATTTGAAATTGTCCTCAGATTTCTCTTGGATGTATTCTTCTTCTTCACATAGTTCATCAGAAGCTGAATTTTCTGAGGTCTCTTCATTGATTTCTTCTGATGGTTCTTCAAAAACCTCTCCATTCTTCTCTTCTTCAATGGCATTGACTTCACTTCCTTGAAATGATACCTCTTCTAGCTCTTCTTCATTTTGAGATTCTCTTTCAAAATTTTCAATGCCAATTTCTCTCATCTTCATTGCTTCAATCTCTTGCAACAAGTCTACTTGTCGTTCCTGTTCTTGTTCTTCGTTCTCGGATTCTCTTTCAACAGGTTCTTCAAAAATGCCGATTTCTTCTTCTTCTTGTCGCTTTTCTATCCCAATAGGTTCTTCAAGAATGTCAGTTTCCTCTTCTTCTTGCCGTTCTTCTATCTCAATAGGTTCTTCAAAAATGTCAGTTTCTCTATCCGTCATGGCTTCCATTACATTCAATGTGTTTTCTTCTTCCCACACAGTTTGATGAGATAATACAAGACACTGCTCATTCAGGTTGAAGAACTCGGTCTGGTTTTCATAATGAACCAGTGGCAGCCCTCCTCTGAAATTGAAAACCATATCAGAAATAAAAGAGATGGAATTCACATTCCAAACCTCAAGTTTCTGGACGAACACATTGAAATTCGTTTTTGCCAGCTCGTAAATTTCGGATGCATCTTCCCTTGTTAATGAGCTTGGCCTCTTGAAGATACTCGGATCGTGAACATTCACAACATAAATAGAAAAACAAGCAGTACACAAAATCAAAAGCAAAGAGCTGATCTTGAATATCCTTGACACGGACACCTTCCACGACTTTTGAACTTTTGTAGGGCTTTGTTCAGAAACATTAATCCCCTCCTCCTCTTCCGCTTCATCTTCTTCTTCTTCCATCTGCGATCCATTGGAAGAAGCTTCATCAAGTTCCTTTGATGAATCTTCAGAGTCAGTTTCCTCCACAGATTCAGACTCGGAAACATTGGCAAAGGAAAGGAGCTTTTCCTCAAGTCTGCCATCTGGTTCAAATCGATTGATTCTTCGGTTTGGTCTGTAATGGAGGAACTGAGGCCTTGGAGACAGATAATTAGTTTTTGGATCATAGGGGGGAAGTGATGGATCAGCATCGAGAGGTGCTATTGTTGGAGAAGAAACTGGACTGATCTTAAAACTTTGATCAAGATCAAGATTGACACAATCCACTTCTTCAGTTAAATTACTCTTAGCTGGAGGAGAGTCTAAATCGTTGTTCGAGACAGAGATTACCTCAAACTCAGAATTAGATGATTCGGAAGGTGCTACAGCATTGGTGGATTTTGAAACTTGAGCATTTTCAGACGTCATATCGGATTCGCCTGCCATTGTTACCACCATCTCCGGGTTCAAATCGTCTCTGTAAGTGGATTCCGAATCGTCAAATGAATCAGAAATGACCTCAAAACCACCAAATCTTACTGTCTTTGCTGTTTTTGAATTTGAAACAGGAGGAATTTGAGAGTTGGTGTCGGATTCAAGTGCCTCTGGTGCCTCCAAACTTCGATTCACCGAGTTGAGTGAAGAGCTCTTCGTTCCGGAAAATGAAATAGAGGACCGAGCTGGCTCGTTCCGATCACCCAGAACCTTCTTCCTTGGAGAGACTGCAATCTTGGAGGCAGCGGATATCGTAGGAGACATAAAATGCTTCGACGATTTTCCGACTATCGGCGAACGAACTCGGACAGGTTTAGGACTCTGATCTTTACCATTTTCTTTCTCCGGGATGTCCCGAGAAGTAAATGAATTTTCTCTGTTCACTGAGTTCCTTCGTGGATAATCTAAAAATTTCATCAAAAAAGAAACAAAGTAAAACATAGATCGCAGATTCAAACGTTGAAGATGGAAGCAATTTAAGATTAAAAAGAAAGGAAGATTTCTTTGTAGAAAAAAAAAAGGAAAAAACCCTAAACTTTCTCGGCAAACAAACAAAGTTGAACCAAGCAAAAATGTAAAGGAAGAAACCAAGGGAAATGGCGAACTCATAGCAAGATACCAATGAACAGATATTCTTTTACAAACCCAAACAAATTTTTTTCATCAACCAAACAGATGTAAACCACTCTAAGATCCCTATGAAAAGAATAACCATGAAGAAACCAAAACCATACCAGAGGGACTATTGGCCGGAGTGATAGGGTTTAAGCCTCTGGGATTGGCAACTATGGATTGCTTTGAAAACTGGTTACCGGAGAAGCTCCGGCGGATGGGGTTACTGATTTCGGAACTTCTTGAATTAGGGCTTGTTCTTCCGGATAGAAATGACGGAGAGGAGGACCTGTTGGACGGCAGCGCCATGGAAATGGAAATGGAATTGAAAGAAGAATTTTCAGATGCAAGGGGAGAGAAACTTGAGAGATTCAAATGTGTTAGAAACGGAAAGTCGGCGAAAATATTTAAGGGGAGAGAGAGGGGGGGTTTTGGTGAAGATGATGATTCCTTAGGTTCTCGGTTAGTAACGGCTAGTTTTTTCAGAGTAAATGAAGGGATCTTTTGGGATTTTTATTTTTAAAAGAAATTTAAGAAATGGATGGTTTTGGATTTGACCGTTGGACTTCCGAAGAATAAGTGAGGGTAAGCAAAAGCATGCCAAAGTGAAAAGTGAATTGAAAAATGAAAAATAGCCGTTGGTGAAATTTTACTTCCTTCATATTTTTTTTTCCTTTTTATTTTTATTTTTTATGTTTGTCTATTCATGTTAGAAAAAAAAATTAACACAGTTATTTTCTTGAAAAATCAATTTATGTATATCAAAATATGCATAAAGATAGGTGATGTTCCAAATAAGAATAATATTTAAATACAGTCAAATATTACAAAAGATGTAAAGATAAGTGATGTTCGAAATGTTTTGAAGTACAAGAATTAAAAACTAATGACAATAATATTAAATATCCAAAGTGAATATTCTCAACCAAAGAAAATGTTTTTCTTCTCATTTTAATACTAAACTAAAAATATAGACTGGCAATAATATTTATTGTAAGAATAAGGTTAAATTCATACATAGCAAACTATATATTACAAATAGAATGATATCGAAGTAAAGAGTCGTAATGTTATTATTCATCCTGTACTCTTTTTTTTTTTAACTACTAATAAAATAATAATTAAAATTCATAGAAATTAAGATTCTAAACTTTTAATTTAAATCTTATACTCTTAAGAGTATAAGTGTTATTAATTTACAGCCATCTTAAATTGATTCCATTAAAAACCACAAGTCAAATTTCAAGTGTATAAAATTATTTTCACTTGACTAAAGTAAAAGAAAAGTGTTCATTTAACACTTCCACGATAATGCAGCACTAAAATTATGAAATGAAACATTATGAATATTTTAAATATATGGATTCATTTATGATGTGTAAGTAATAATAGATGCAAGACTTGAAGTTTTAAGTGATATAACTCCTAGATTTGTAGTATACACATTTATGTATTAAAGTGAGTGTTAATTCTATACAATTACATGTCAATTAGTTAGACACTAACCTCAAACTTTAGAAAAAAATTCCTTATTATTTTTCTTCAATCTATCTAAGTTGGTTCACTTTTATCTGATGGCCTAACGAACTTCCAAACCCACATTCGAGCACAACCGTTTGAGTCAACTAAGTTGGATTCTCATTGATCGAACTGCTCGATCGAATTGTCCACGCCAATAATTAAGAGATTCAATCTATATATTTATGTAATATCTTAATTGATTTAGTTTGTTTTGAGGCTTGGGTCAACCTGAACTGATTACACCCCTGATAGCCACCGTTTGGTTGGACGACAAATCGTATGGGTTGGATTGATCGTGTTATTCAAATCACATCGAGATTTTTTAACACTCTTAATGACAGACAAGTCCATCTAAGATCAATTGTGCTTCACTCACGTCGATTTCACTAATTTTCTTTGAAACTTGTTCCATATGAATCAACGATGCTTTTGTCTACAACATACTTTGAGTTATTTTCATGAGCAAATGGTGGAAAAATATCATAGTACCACGTTTATAAATTAAATGATACGTAGACTGTAAAAGTCTATGTTTGGAGTACATATTATTGTAGTTATGTTACACTAATACCATCGGTTTACACACTACTTAAATGTGGATAGAAAATTATAAGTATTGTTACCAAAAGTGAAAGAGAGGACAAGTAGAGAATAATATATATAAACACTATGACAAATAAAGATTAGAGATTAACGGTCAGTTTGGATTGTCTAAGGAAAAAATATTTTTTTAATAATATATTTTTTAAAAAATCCTTTTTGAAAAATGAGTTTAAAATATAAACATCAACACACGTTTGGTTTGACCTTTTTATAAATATTTATATGTAAAATCACTTATATACTAACAAATGTTTATACCTAAGTCAAATTACCATAAAAGACTATTAAACGTTATGAACTAATTTCATAAATAAATATATATATGTTGAATTTTTTTTCAGAAATATATTTTAAAATTAATTGTACGTTGTTTTAAAATTATTATTTTTCTAGTTACTTAAAACATTATTTTCATCTTTTTTATATTAATTTTCTTAGACAATTCAATTTTATAAGCACAAATAACTTGAAATGTAAATACAAAACCACAAAAAAATATTTGATTCATAACAATAAAATATAAATAAGACAAATATTTTTTCGAGACAATATAATATCAATTAGACAAAAAGATGCACAGTTCTTAATTCATATTTATTTCACGAACTGAACATTTTTCATTGACATCCTCATGATTTATTCCACAGATGTTAGGGCGAAGTAGATTTGGCTAAGAAAGAAACATCTGCAAATGTCTATATTTAAATGTATATGAACACACATTGAAAAAATATTCAAAGTATTTGAAAATTAACAAAAAAACAAAAAACAAAAAGAACTATGGAGTGAAAAGTAGATAGTAAAAAGGAATATACAAAATAGAGGAAGAAAAATAGATATTTGGAAGACATTCCTCATTAAACACCAAATAAACATTTATTCTAAAATTTGGCTGCATATGTGTTTCTCTAAAATGATTTATTCATAATCACATTTTTTTTAAAATTATTTTAAATTAATGCCAAACATCTCAATTTATCTTAAAATGAATTATTTAAAAAATTAAACACTTCAAAAATCAATCCAAACACATTCTAAAAATGAGTTTCGTTTAAATTTTCAAGTTTTAATTTTGAAAAAAAGTTATTTTAGACAAAAATTAAAGGATCCGTTTGGATTCAATTAAGAAAAAAAATGTTTTTCAATAATACATTTCCTTTTAAACATCTTTTTGAAAATGAGTTTAAAATTTAAACATTTAATGTTTGGTTAAACTTTTTTATAAGTGTTTACATGTAAATTTGATTTTTAAAGATTTCTCCAAAATAGATTATTTTATAAATAATTTTTTAAAAAATGCATTATTTTAATTTGCCAAACACTATCATTTTCTTTAAAATAGTTTTTTTTTTGGCAAAATTAAACACTTTATAATCTAAACCAAACACAGTATTGGGTAACTACTCAAAATAATTTTTAATTTTTTTTTGAAATTTATTTAAATCATTTTTATTTAAACAATATTTTTGTAAATAAAAATAGGCAAAACTATTTACACGTTGTAAAAAAAGAAATCTATCTTAATTTCTTAGGGCAGAAGACGCTTATGAAAGTTTATAACGACATAAATGGATACAAATCTATTACACTAATAAAAGTATGTTCGGGATAGAAACTTATAAAAATCTATTGTTTATACTATCAATTATAAGGAATGATATAAATTTATTATCAATCAAAGATTATAGAATATTTTTTTTACTATTTTAAAAAATAGTTTGATATTAAAGACATTTTTAAAAATAGCAAAATAAATTAAAATATTTACGAGTTATAACAAAATTTTGGATTTTATCACTATAGCATATCAATGATTATTAGGTATAAAATTTGCTATTATTGAAAATTAACTTATATTTTGTACGTGGAAAGTTCTCTATTTTTTTTTTTTTTTTTTTGAAAAAGAGATAACATCCAACAAATTACAATCTAAATTAAAGAAAAAAGGGGGAAAAATAAAACAAAAAAGGAAATAAAATGTGAAGAAAAAGCGCCAAAATGCCATCCTCTAAGTCTAAGGCGTCTTCATCCACACGCAGTGTGTTCTACCCTCCATTTTCAGAATCCTTAAACCCTTTGCCTCCTTCAATCTTCCATTACACCCCATCTGAAAATCCTCCGCGCCATGTCCCGTTCTCTCCTCCGAGCTTTTCCTTTCTCCACTATTCGCCCAAAGCCTCCTCAATTTCTCCCCATCCTCCACCACATTTCTCATCTCCGCTTTCCCCAATCCATTTCCACAACTCACAGACCTGTCTCCTCATTTTCCACTTCCGCCACTCCTTCGCCTTCCTCCGCCACCGAAACCCTTGTCCCCACTTCGAATCCTCACTCCCCTTTTAAAGACTCTCTTCAGTGGATCAATCGTACGGCGCTCTGTGGTGAATTGTCAGTTGATGATGTTGGGAAGCGGGTTCGGCTCTGTGGTTGGGTTGCTCTGCATAGGGTTCATGGTGGTTTGACGTTTCTCAATCTTAGAGATCACAGTGGTATTGTTCAGGTGCTTATTTTTTTTATTCTTCTGTTTGAATTTTTGGGATTAGTTTGAAATTGAAGTTGTGCTATTGTTCACAATTGGTTTTTACTGCTTGAATTAGGTGACTACGCTCCCCAACGAGTTTCCAGATGCTCATTCGACTATTAACGATTTGCGGCTTGAGTATGTTGTTGCCGTGGAAGGAACTGTTCGGTCACGGCCTGGGGATTCGGTTAATGTAAAAATGAAAACTGGTTTGATAGAGGTATGTAAGAATTTCAATTTTGTTTTACTGTTCATCTAGCCAGGAGTTATGCTCAAGCCTTCCCCCTACGATCTACTTGGCCAACTCCCGAGTAAACAACAATTTTAAACAAGATTTTGAAGTTATCAAGTACACAATGTAAGCCTTGAACCTAGTATTTTGGAGGAATTTCCGAACATCTTAAGCCTTTAGCCAAATAAATTAGTTCATTCTTACTAATCAATAATTCTGGGAGTTCTTGGTCACGGTTATTAAATGCTTGAGATGGGTTAGTTGCGGGGGAAAGTGTTTAGTTCTTTTGGGATTTTTCGGTGTCTCTAAATAGATGCTACTTCTAGCATGGAACTTGCTGGCCGTGTGGTATTTATCTCAACTCAAAAGCAAACTTGAAAGCACGAAAGTAACAGCCGGTGGTGTTTTTGAAGGAGGGCATAGAGATTGGGTTTGTTGAATTTAGTTCTATGGTGCATAAGTAACAGCCGGGTCTTTTATGATAAGTCATCTCCTTCTGATGATTTTATGGCATTCTTTTTTGTAATACTATTTATTGGTGCAAGTACTCCTCTTCAAGGATTAGAGTCTTTTTGTTATATGAACAATATCAAATAAAAGTAAAACCATAAAATTAGTAACCTCACATACAATAAAAATATGAGCCAACAAATTAAATTTTATCACTGTAGTGTCTGAGTTTCGAGAGTAATTGTCTTTCAAGATGGAACAAACTACTTTTCTTCTAGAATGCACACCTTCCTCGTTCACAAGATCCAACGAACTCTACTTTGTGGAGTAAACCAAACTTCAACAAATGTTTAAACGAGAGGAAACTTTTAGGAGAAAAGTGCTCATGGGAAAATGTAAGTTCAATTTGGAGAGGAGGCACATTTAGAGACTAATTCGTGGCTATTTGAATAGTCTTGTCACTTTTTCAAGTCGGTTAAAACTTAAAATCTAAAAAGATAACCATTCATGAAAGAATGCAGCTTATGGAAAAAAAAAGATGCAACCCTAAATGAAGAGTCAAATGCCATTTTCTTTTCCAATCCAACACTTTTACTTTATTCACTTGTTAGTTTTAGATATTTTCCTCTGTAATCTGCTTATGGTGGTTGTAAGCCCTTTTATACATTTCATTCATCAATGAAATGAACACCAGTTTATTCCTAAAAATGTGGGGATTTAATTGACTTTTTGGGCACTTCATGGATTATTCACAATATTTTGTTTGGTATTTATAATGCTTTCGTGATAAATTCCAATTGGAGTGACTTTTTATAAGTTCCCACGGGTGCGTTTCTCACAACTTCTCAGTCATGGAATAAAAAGTAATGTCTTTCACAAAATAAAGAGACACAGATGGGTTTTAGGCTAGTTGCTGTTCTATTGAAGTATTGTAGAAATTGGACCTTTTTCTTCACTATCTTAGTTCTCTTCTTCTAGATCATTCTAAGTTACCAATGAATCAACAACCATATTACAGTTGTACTTGTTCAGTTGTTGTTATGGGGTTAATTTCATGATATATTCAAGGTTGCTGCGGAGCATGTTCAGATATTAAATTCTGTTGGATCAAAGTTGCCCTTTCTAGTTACAACAGCTGATGATGCAAAGGATTCTGCTAAAGAGGAAATTCGTCTGAGGTGATTATTTGATATACTATCACTTCAGGCCCAGGCCCAGACCCATGTCTATTTTATTTATGAGTTGAGTATTTATAGGTATCGGTACCTTGATCTACGAAGGAAACAAATGAATTTTAACATAATGCTTCGTCATAAAGTGGTGAAGCTCATTCGAAGATATTTAGAGGATGTACATGGTTTTGTGGAGGTACTCCCTGTTTATTACTTTCAACCGACTGTTTGCCTTTCTTGAAGTTTACTTGAATTATTCTCTGCATCAGAACTTCATATTATGCTCTTTGTATGGTCAGAAATTGATTTTACTTTTCTATCTATTATTCAATTCTGAACTTTTGATGGTTATAAGGTAGATTGAGACGCCAATACTTTCTAGATCTACTCCGGAAGGCGCTCGAGATTATCTGGTGCCGTCTAGAGTTCAGGTAGTCTACATAGACTCAACCTCTTATTGATTCTGGTTTCTTTCAAGGCAGGTTGTTTTGGTCACTAGTATTTTCCATTCTAAAAACTTCAAATAATTTTCTTGAGAAATCTGAATGTGACGTCATTTTCAGTTTCTATTCCTCCTCTGTTCTTTATTGCCTAGTTGGTATACCTTGTCAATACAGACTCACATTTAAGTGCTAAGTATCTTATAGATCATAATTGTCAACCAAGGCGTTAAGATGGTGCAGTTAGATGCATTTTTGGGGTGGGGGTGGGCAGTTGTCAATTTTTCTCAAGATTTTTTGTGAAATTTTTGGACACAGAATTGTAATATGTGTGCCTCTTCATTTGATTGCCTGTTTTTCTGAGGTGGCGACGTTTTTGTGTAATCAATTGTCTTTTCCTCAACCAAAAAAAAAAAAAGAACATAATTGTTGTTTTCCAACAAAGAATATAACTTAATTGCGATCTTCTGCAATAACATAATTGTTCTTTTCTACAAAACATGAAACACAAAAGATATCTATGTTGGTTTACATTACCTTTTTATATGGATTGCATTTTTCCATGGCTTGCAGGTCTGATTCAATTTAAATGTATATTTTGAAGCCAGGAACATTTTTTGCTTTGCCTCAAAGTCCACAGCTGTTTAAGCAAATGTTGATGGTGTCTGGTTTTGATAAATATTATCAAATAGCAAGGTACTGACAAGTATATCATCAGGCACCATTTCCATCATGTTTATCTCCTTGGCCAAGCGATTTGCATCTGATACACTCAAATTTCCTGCATCTATGTGTAAATTCATTTTTTGTTTATTTATTCTCCTCTCCAAAAGGAAGATGTATATAGAAAGTTTGCAAGTGGACATAATGACAAGTAGTTTTTTTTGTTGTCATGAAAACGAGAAGCTAAGTTCAATTTATTTCTATTGAGTTGTGAGAATCAGACATCATATGTAACCTTCAGTTTCATATCACTTTCTTTGTAGGTGTTTTCGAGATGAAGACCTAAGAGCTGACAGACAGCCTGAGTTTACGCAACTTGATATGGAATTATCATTTACAACTTTGGAAGACATGCTGAGACTCAATGAAGATTTGATTAGAAAGGTAGATTCTGATTATTAGAATTGACTTGATTGAATGTCACAATGCATATGCCTACGTATTCATTAATATTGGTTGCACTGTAAAACTATTTGAAAAGAAGCAAGGGTAATTGCCACAAACTTTTGTTCTCACGACCAATTTTTTGACGCATTCATTTTACTGATGGTAAAGAAAAATTATATTCTTGTAGGTTTTCTGGGAAGTAAAAGGTGTTCAACTGCCAAATCCTTTCCCAAGGCTTACCTATGCTGAAGCAATGAGTCGATATGGATCAGATAGGCCAGATACAAGATTTGATCTTCAATTGAATGATGTAAACTTCTCTCCTTTCTATATTTGGATCTAACTCTTTCTGGATTAAATTTTCAAAATAAATTTATTTTTATTTTATTTTATTTTTAAATGTAATCATTGTCTTGAACCAATGAGTGTGCATTGGAATAAGGAACCTTCTGGCTTTTACTGTGCTTTAATGCAGTTTCCTATTTGTCCGAATTGTCAAAATTTTGATTATTGCATTACTTTAGAAAATGTTCAGTAGTTTATGTGTTGAATCTTGTTCTTTGGCGTTTTTCTACTGTTTCATGTTTATATAAGTCTGGATGACTTTAGGCTTTAGGGTACTGGCAGTACTCTTCTTTATAACAAAGATATTTTTATAACTTCCAACACTCCTACTGAAGTGTTCGTTCATCACGTCTAGTATATTTGGTTAGATGATAAAGAAGGGATCTTGGAATATGATCAACTACTCACATGGTCACAGATTTTGAAAACTGTTGGACTTATCACACCATGTTTATAATCGACTGTTTTCAGTTTATTGAAGCCCAGTCTCCAATTCAAATTAGGTGATGATGTTGTTCACGGGAGTTAAGTAATTTTTGTATGAATTAAAGATTCCCTCTGAATTAGCTATTGATAGATTTTCTCTTTGGAGCTGCAGGTATCTGATATTTTTGCAGATTCTCCATTTAAGGTTTTTGCAGATGCCTTGTCTAGTGGCGGAATCATCAAAGTACTGTGTGTGCCCTCTGGTGCTAAAAGATACTCAAATACAGCTCTTAAAAAGGGTGACATTTATACGGAGGCGACCAAATCTGGTGCAAAAGGATTACCTTTTCTGAAAGTTACAGACGATGGTACTGTTCCTTCTCTCCTCAAGATTTCCAATTTGCTTAAAATGTCAATTGTTGAGATGGTGTCTGGGTTGTTCTTGGGGGATATCTTTCAGGTGGCATTGAAGGGATTCCTGCCCTGGTATCATGTTTGGATCCTACAGATAGAGAGGAATTTTTAAATAGATGCTCTGCCGGACCTGGTGATCTAATCTTGTTTGCCGTGGGCCATCCAGTATCAGTTAATAAAACTCTAGATAGGCTTAGACTATATGTAGCTAATGAGCTGGGTTTAGTCGACCATGTAAGTTTATGTTTTCTATATTTTGATAGTTTTATGCTAAATGTTCATTTTCGTTCTCACTTATTATCGTTTTCTGTCTATTTAGTCTAGGCATTCAATTTTGTGGGTGACCGATTTTCCAATGTTTGAATGGAATGATCTAGAGCAACGACTCGAGGTTTGACTTGTATATTTATAATGTCTCTTGGGTAGCTTCTTATTTAGCACCCTAGTCTGCACTTCAGGCTAAAACGTAGTTTGTTTTATTCTTTGGCTTTTAGTTGTTTATAAATGCAATTATGTTTTGCAGGCTTTGCACCATCCTTTCACAGCTCCAAACCCTGAAGACGTTGGTGATCTGCCCTCTGCTCGTGCTTTAGCTTATGACATGGTTTACAATGGAGTAGAGGTAGTTACTATTGCTCAAAATTTTTTTGAACTCATAATAATAAAAAAAGAGAAATCATACTTCCATTGGGATGAAAAAACACATAGAATGACCAAAATAATAAAAAACAAAAAACAAAAAACCAAAAACTAACTATTCAAAAAGAACTTGAATCTTGAGAATAAGGTTGAAATACTTTGTGTCGCAAATTTGGAAGAGCTGCCACTATTTGTCTTTACTACAGCTTACACACTTGAGTTAAGTGCGCTCTTCTTGAGTTAAAATTATCTTCACTACGTTTGTTGCTGTAGATTGGTGGAGGCAGTTTGAGAATTCATAAACGTGAAGTTCAAGAAAGGGTTTTGGAGATTGTGGGAATCTCTCTTGAACAGGTAAAAGATGAAAGGGTTACATGATTCTGTATAATATACTTGAGAATTAATTGAATGCACACACAAGAAACGGGATCAATCTGTTGGACCAAATCTTGTAGGTTCTTTTTTGTTCTCGGTCTACCACATTCTGTTTGATTGGTGGCTTGATTATGTTACAACACAACTGATATAATTATTGATGTTAATTTTAATTCTATGAATTTATACAATTTGGTTTGGTCCCCCCTCAATCTGGTTTACCCCCATTAATCTATGAGGCTGAATCGAAGGTTCAGCTGGTCCAGCCAAGATATTATCTCCTACAATCAATTTGGTTTCTTCCTAATTCCTAATTTCGATGTGAAATGAAAATCAATGCTATTTTCCAGCAACGTGATTTGGGTTTTTTTTCCTTTTTGCCGACAATATGAATTTTGTTCTTTTATGGCTTGGCAGGCAGAAGCGAAGTTTGGTTATTTATTGGAGGCACTAGACATGGGTGCCCCGCCTCACGGTATGGACCATTAAAGCTATCTTCCAGTTTCTAAACTTGAAAGCCACCCTTGTTGTTTGAACGATTTAACTAATATCTTATCACTGTTCCTATCAACGATCAAATGCCTCACGTAGGGACGGAAAATGCATTTTCATCATGCAACCACTAATAATATATTGAAAATCTTAATAATCTAACCTATGTATGCTAACATAGGCTTTTAAAAGTGATTTGCCTATTTTCTTACTGAATCTGGTTGTTGATTTTTTTGTATAATTCTTTGAGGGTAAACTTGAAAACTTATATTTGGTCTTTGCACCCGATCTGACATGTGGAAGAATGGCGTGAGGAAGAACTTTCTATTCAAGTGATTATAGGGAACTTATATTTTCCACCTATGTTGTAGTTTTTAATATTTATTCAATCTCTAGGATTGGAAAATCAGCCGGCGGTGGCCTTTGGGTAAGACTTGAAACAATCATCCTATCTTTGATGATCCCATGTAGAAACTTTAATAATCTTAATTGTTGTTTGTCTCCCGAAGACAGTTTCAGGTGAAGTTTCCTAAAAAATTAGTGGGTCATGAGTTTAATCGGGGTCGGTCCTCGGGTACTTTGGATATCCAAAAGAAGAGGGAAATAGGAAAAAGAACTCCCATCATGGGTTGGCTTAGTGCTAAAAAAGGAGACAATCTCAATAACTAAGAGGTCATGGATTCAGTCCATGGTAACCACCTACCTAGGAACCGATTTCCTATGAGTTTCCTTGATACCCAAATGTTGTAGGGTTTGGTGGGTTGTCCCATAAGATTGTCAAGGTGCACATAATCCAGACACTCACGGATATAAAAAAAAAGTAAACAAAAGAAAAAAATCCAATGCGAGGGGTAGCTGTAGGTATGGACTGACTAAATAGATGGGTGATGTATGTTATCGGCAAGGATTGGGGATTGAAATATCAACTTTTGGAGTGGTCATTAGTCTTTATCCATTAAACTATGCTGAAATATCTACTTTTGGAATGGTCATTGATGTCTTTATCCATTAAACTATGCTGAGATTGACATATTTCATATATGTGCCTCAACAAACATTATTATTATTATTATTATTATTTGTTTTTACTTATCTTTTCTGTTTGTGTAGGGGGCATTGCTTATGGATTGGACAGATTAGTCATGTTATTAGCAGATGCAAATTCCATTAGGGATGTGATAGCTTTCCCAAAGACAACAACCGCACAATGTGCCCTCACAAGAGCTCCTTCAGAAGTGGATCCCCAACAACTCAAGGATTTATCATATCAGAGCCAATAAAAATTTCATTCAAATACTCCTTTGGTTTCGTTCATACTCAACTTTTAATTTTATATTCACCTCCTCACTTGAGCAGCAGTTTTTCAGCTCGAGAAAAATGGACAACGGCCTCATTGCATATTCAACTTTATAATTTAACAAAAAATTTCAAATTCTCCGGTTTCAACATCAAACAGAAATCAGATTTTGGAAAGTTCTTGTTTTGTGAGTTCAACCTAATTTTTAGGTAAGGCTGGGGATGGATGTGTTGCAGTTTGTTGATGCCATGTAGAGAAGAGGTGAACGTGTGTGTAATACAATTACATACATAATGTGGACAGAGTGTATTGTGTTTGGGAGTTTGTTAATTAAGTCTTTTAAATTTGGTTTGGACATTTCTGGTGTTTATGAATTTGGTGCAGACAGTATTATCAGTTGTCAAACATTCAAATGTAGAATCATGTGGCCAATTAGATATGGGTATCCCACATTGCTTGGATTCTCTTTACCATAAAGCTGTAGACACAATAAAGGTATCTATAAGGATATAATAGTAAGAATTTTGTTCTCTTACTCTTACAAGTTTTATTCTTCACTTCTCTAAAAATTATTTTATTCTAAAAATATATGATTCAAACAGAAAAGTAGTATGAAATTTTGGGTAAAATCAGGCCTAAATTTCAAAAATAGAAAATTTGAAGTCTAAATATTTATTTTCGGATAATATTGTTTTGGTTTTTTTTTAAGTTTTGTTTTATGTTTGTGGAGTTGGCTTGTCTCATTATGACTAATTTATATGACAACTCATGTAACCCAACAACATTTAAGTATCAAATAATAAATTCGTAAAATATTAAATTATTGGTAGGAAATAATCATTTGTTTGAAGTCTTTGCATCTAAGCCTTTCATCAGACTTGAAATCCTTATCGACCACTAGGTAACAAGACTTTTAGATTTGAACCACAAATATTTTGGTCTACCTTAGTTCTAATTGAGCCAAACTTTTATGACTTTAAATTCAAGTTGTTGAGTGTTACGTGAATTACTCAATGCTACAAATGAAAAATCGAATAAAAATAACTATAAGAGTGCACTTGTGTGGTGCTATTTTTCACGTTTGTTCATTTTCTTCTATAATTTTTTTTGGATTAATTGTTTAAAACTCCAAGGCAAAATTGTTTTCAATAATAAAATTGTTGAAAATATTTACGAATATAGTAAAATTATCACATTCAATCAACTCTAAGCTACTATTTGTAGACCACATACTATTGATTTAAAAGCAAAGTAGAACAAAATCAAATTTCTCTCCCGAACTTTTACTTTCATCCCATTAGATTCTAAACTTCAATGAGTTTTTGCTAATTTACTCACTAATTTTAGCCCCCCAACTAAAATAGAAATCTTCATATATTTATGGAGTAATAAAATTGAAAATTTCTCTCCAAATAATCTTTAATTAATTTATCAAAAGTTTCCCTTTTCTCTAATGAGTATTATGAACCAATTTTTATTTAAAAAATGAATATATACTTCATAACAAAATTAGGAGTTATATGATGTAAAAATGTATAGATAATTGTTGGCATATTTATATTATTATTTCGGTTTTTTCTCATTTTAATTCATGCATTAAAGGAAACAAAATTTCCTAACTCTCAAATCTCAATACTTAATCCTTTGTAACTTATATAACTTCCTTATCTTAATCCTTATTAGTAACTTCTAATTACATATAATTATTTATTAAAGGGAATATACAATTTTTTTTTCTTTTTTCTTTTTCAAATCTTAACCAAATTCTAACCAATGAAATATCAAACTTTTTAATGTCTAAATATATATAAAATCATTAATCATGTAATTCATAAATAGAATTCACAACTTGCAAACAATACTAATACTAAGTTAAATTGTAATTTTAGCATCACAAACTTTCAAATTTGAGTCTAAAATATTTACGGATTCTTAATCTTTTCATTTAATTAATAATTGACTTTTAAACTTTAAGATTATCTTATTGGCTATTGACATGTCAACTTTTAATTTTACGTCTAATTAATCATTTGACATATTCAAAATTAATTTAGGTCTGATATTTCATCTATAAGTTTATATATATATTTTTTATTGTCCACTATTCAATAATGAATTAAAAAATTGCCAAATTTTGAAAGAAACCAAATAATTTTCAAAATATGAGTTTTTATAATTTGACTAAGAGTTTTAACTTCCTTCCAAAAATGTGATAATCATTGTATCAAATTGAGAGAAAAAAGTATAGATTTTAACTGACGAAAAACTAAAAACAAAAATCGTTACAAGCCGAACCTTAATAATTAACTAAAATATTAGATATGAAATTAAATTTTTATGCTTAATAAAACTCTAAAATTTTAATTTACTATCCCGCTTAATAGGTTCATGCATGAATTTCAAAACCGTTGAATAGATCAACAACACTTATTTGACAGGGAATTAAAACTTCACACTCTTATTTGATACGATAAATGAAAGTTTTAAGATGTATAATTTGATAGAAACAACAAAAAAATCATCAAATAAAAACTCGATATTTCTTTTATTTATAATTTTGGATTATTTCTGATGAATTTGTATATATAAACACACAATTATGTTATGTACATAATATTAAAAAGAGTTATAAAAAAGCATTAGTTGTCATTTATAAGAAGCAAATGGAGATCATGTATGATATCCCAAAACTGGTATTTTATTAACTCCAAATCAATTTGTCAAAACTCTTTGACAACCAATTCATTTATTTCTTACAACACACCACCAACCCATAATTCATATGTGTGTATATATATATATATATGTATATATATGTATATATATGTACTCACAACAACACTCATATTGTTCTAGTAAACAACAACAACAACACATCTTTATTTTTCTTTTTTAGATTTCTCACAAATATTTTGGTTTTCCTTCCAAACATCATCATGAGGAAGAGCAGAGGTAGGCAAAAGGTGGAGATGGTGAAGATGCCAAATGAGAGCAACCTTCAGGTCACCTTCTCCAAGCGTCGCTCCGGCCTCTTCAAGAAAGCTAGCGAGCTCTGCACCCTCTGTGGTGCCGAGATTGCCATCATTGTCTTCTCCCCTGGGAAGAAGGTCTTTTCCTTTGGCCACCCTTGCGTCGAGGCTCTCATCGAGCGCTTTGTCACACGAAACCCTCCACCCAGTTCTGGTACGCTGCAGCTTATCGAAGCTCACCGGAATGCTAATGTTCGAGAATTTAATGCTCAACTTACTCAAGTTCTGAACCAACTAGAAATGGAGCGGAAGCGTGGGGAAGAGTTGAACAAACTACGCAAGGCAAGCCAGGTATTACCACACACACACACACACCACCGTTAAGATATCTCCTCCGTCGTTTGATAACTATATCAACTCACTGAAACGGAGATCATCTCTCTTGTCTTCTCCTCCCCAATTTGTTTTTCATCTTTCTTAAAAGAACCATTTATGAGTTAAAAGTTTTTGTTCTATTAAGGCACAATGTTGGTGGGAACTTCCCATAGAAGAAATGGAAATGCATCAACTAGAGCAACTTAAAGCTTCGTTGGATGAGCTAAAGAAGAATGTGACTCAACAAGCAGATCGGATTTTGATCCAGACTTCATCTAATGCCAATCCCCCGACGCAGTTGATCTTCCCGACTCAGATTCCGACTCAAACAACAACAACAACAAATGGCCCCAACCAGCAACCCGGGCTTTTCGTCGTGGATCCTAAGAACATCATCTCCCATCTTCCCTTCAACTATGGTTCCTATGGATCAAGAGGTTTCTTTTGAACAATGAATTGAAGAAGAAACTCAATTTGATTAGAACAAAAAATCTACGTGTCTTCCAATTTACACATTGTTCAATTAAATTTTTTTCACACAGCGTGTGATCATTGATTATATCAGAAACATATATCTATCTATATGATCCATCATAACATATTATATATTCAACTTCCTTAGCTTCTCCTTTATAAATATAACTTTGTGTTTGTGTAATTAATTATTTGCTTATTGTTTGTTTAATTCAAATCTTAATTATTAGTATTATCCATTATTTTATCTATCTTATAAAGAGATTTGGACTTTTTAATTTGTTTATAACACTCTTTTATCTTATTGATTTATTTGTTTTATTTATTACTTTATTTTCTTTTATCTATGTTTTATTTTTTCCTTTATTTTTATTACGGTTTCAAACATGTAACATGGGTATGATAAAGTTAATCTTATTGTACAATTATTACATTTTTTAGAAGACAAACTTTATATGTGAGAAAATCAACCACCACAAACTAATAACAAAAAGAAAATTCAATCGATACATTATGACAACAACAAGAAAGTAACACTTAAGAAAATCAACAAACCAAACAAGCGAAACAACTTCTAAGATAAATCAAGAGCAACATTTTTTCCAATTTCTACGCACAAAGTGAATCGCTATAGACTATAAATTGAAAGAATGAAACTAAACGACGGACGTTCTCCAGAATAGAAAAGATCTCGCAAAATAGATTAAACATATAAGCCAAGATCTCACCATTTATACGACATAATTATTCACATCAAGACAATATATAAATGCATAGAATGAGAATTCACATTTTATATTTCATCTATAGTTTAATATAAAAAGGATAATTTCACTCTTTAATTTTTAATTATAGTGTATAATAGTACTATGTAATTATATGAGAGGCTGATTGTTGGATATCTCATCCATTTTATTCTAAAGAAAAAAAGATAAAAGATAACCCATCCAATTGAGAAAACCGATACATGTATCGCACAATTTAAGAAATGTATTAATTTTCAATTTTCTAAATAAATTTTATTCTATAAACTCTCCACACACGTATATATATTATTGTTCGTATCCATATAAATAGAAACTAAATATCTCTTGTTTCAAAAAGTAAAACAAACGATAATTTAGAAAGTTCGTTGAATAATATATTTAGTGACAATATATAAGGTACAATATTTCTCATCTAAAAATTTAGATGCACCATTTAATTTAAAAACTAAAAACTAACGTATATGGAGTTAGTTTGTCCCACAAAAACATGGATTAACTTGAAAATAATAAAATTTTCTTTTTTCGATTGGGTAAAAAAAATATGAATTAAGGAAATTCATTAATTAACTTAAATCTTCATACACACACACATATAGTACTAAGGAGTAATGAGTCAGTATTTTGTTTTGTGTAGTTATGATTGGATTTTAGTAACTCATTTTGGATTAAGATGAATTTTGAATGAATGAAAGAAAAATTAGGAAGTAAACACAATAATAATAATAATAATAATAATAATAATAATAATAATAATAATGCCAGCAAATGAATGGGTTATGGCTTTGGTAACTCTAATTATTTGCTCATTTATTTTCCCAAAACTGTTCAATTCTCCACTAATGAATATTAATGATGCACCCCATTATCAATTTTTTTTGTAACTTCCACTTTTCTCCCACTTATATTATTGTATATACATAACTATTAAATATTTCATAGTTATTGATATTAACATCATTTTTATAATTTATATCTCTTTTCTTCGTATTCAAATTATCAATATTCTTGTCGTAGTTAAGAAAAGAACTTGATTCAATGACATTAACATGATCTCACCTCTTAAAGATTTGAGGACGTGATTGTTTAGAGCAAAATTAATTATTTGTAAAAGAAATAACCTAAAACTTGAAATTCACAAATGGTCTCAAATTTGGGTGGTTTCACACATATTCATATTTAGATCATACCAAATTTTTTAAAGTGGTTTCAAATGGTCGATTGTAATTATTAAATTTTGTCATAATTATATATATCATAATTTGTAGAGTACAACATAAACGTGTTTATGCCAAGTTAGGGTTGGCAACGAGGTGGGGGATGAGGGCCTTCATGATATGAAAAAAAAAAACATTCAATAAAAATTTGTTACACTTACCCTTATTAAGCTCACGTATATATTTGTTGAAAATAAAAATAAGTTTTTTTTTTTTAAAAAATTTAAAAATAATGGTAATAAGCTATTCCACCAATCGTAGAGTTTTCAATATATATATAAAAAAGTATTGCATCAGAGTAAGCAAAAATTAAAGGAATACAAAATGAAAACAAAATTAAAGATAATTCAAATTTCTTAAAGTTATCGAGAAATTGTCAAAAATAGTAAAATAGACAAAACTATATTTCTCAACTCTAAAACAAGCCAAAGAGTCCGTAAGCTGAGTTAGGGATAGAGTGTGTAGAAAGTCCTCTAGAGGAAAAAGTAATACTTTTTTTTTAGGTAGTAAAGAATTATTCGTTACATTCCTCAAACTTCTTACAATTATATGACGAGTTGTTTCACTATTTTGAATAAAATGTGAGGATATTTGTGTGAGATTTGTGCACTTTAATTTTTATGGAGATAAAAAATAAGAAACAGAGAAATGAAAAGTGAGACATTATCAAACGGGCTACCTAGAATTCACACTGTTCTTTTAAGAGATTTTTATTTTCTTTATGGTGCTCAAGCTCATGTTATATAAATTAATCTTCTCCCAAAATAATACATATTACTAACATGTGAAAGAAACACTTCACCCACAAGACTCAATCAACATTATAATATACGAAGAACTGTGTATGAAGAAGATAAGTACTTGAAACCATAAGAATCTACAATACACAACAAAAGATTTAGGAACATATTTACACAATTTAAAATTAAGAGACCATATAACTTAGAAACGAATTTAGAATTACACGATTTAAACTATGAAGTTGTGCCAGCTTAATTTAAGTTATTCTAAATTTACCATTACAAACATCTCATCCTATAATCGCCTAACCGGTAAGCACTCTGAATATTGTAATTAAAAAAAAGGATAAATTATAAATAAAAAATGTGTTTAAACTCAGTAGTTTACATAGAAAATCCAACTTTAAAATTAAAATAATGGTTGGTTCAAAAATATATTTACCAGATGAAAAATGTTAAAATTTTGTTTAAAAAATACCAATTCAGAACTATTAAAAAGTTTTACAAATACCATTAAACTTTAAAAAAATAACGGTTGATTCAAGTTAAAGTATATTTTCGAGATATTATTTAACCGTTAAACGGATGTATGGGATTTGAGAGGTTTAGGTATGTAAATAAAGGCATTGTGAAAAAGAAAGTTAGAAGAACGTAGTAATGTGAAAGGGGGAGGGGGAGGAACAGAGAATTAGGAAAGCAACAGCCAAGAACATAACTTGGAGTTAAGAAAACGACACTACAGTTCCTTCAGCCGATATGTCGACATGAATTGGGTTGTGGGTTGTGGTGAGGTCAGAGATGAGATCCCACTCGCAGTCCCTCAAATATAAATTCTCTTAACCCCCTGAAGTGGGACCCAACCACGTTCCATTCTGACCTCTTCTGGGGCCCTTCCACACGTGTCATTACGTAAAACGACAACACTTCTTTCGTCCTATATGACGTGGCCTCTTGGAAGCGTACGTGCGGCAAGTCCTTTTTGCTTCAGCTTTTCCAGCTATTTTTCCTTTTTATTTTTTAAATAACCTATTTATATATATATATATATATTGAAATATTGATTTTGGTTTATAATCTCCCCTACCCTATCCCCACCATATATTTTACTCATTCATTCTTAGCTGCCATGTCTATTCCCCCTGATTTCTTCTCTCTCTCTCACCTTCCCCTTCCTCCTTCTCCCACGTGTCCTATCATCTTTTAACCTCTTCAATTTTGAATCCCTCCATCACTCCCTTCTCTTCTCTTCTCCTCCTTTTTCTTCCTACCTCTCTATTTGGGGTGATTTGAAAAAAAATTGGAAAAATGGTGTTTTCAAATCTTTTTTTCATTATGTGTGGTGGGCTCCATTTCTATAAATTATTATTATTACTATTACTGTTATTATTAATAATTATATTATTATTATTTAATTATAAAAAAATTAGTGAAATAATATATTTAAGTAAGAAGATAAATGGTAACTTTATTGTTGAATTTATTTCACTTTTAATGATATTTTGATGTTTTTTTTTTACTTTATAACTTTTGATATTGTATAGATTTCAATTTCATTCAAAAAAATCCACCCATTTTATTCAAATAGTTTTGAAAACATCCATTTTTACCAATTTTTTTTTAAAAATATCCATTTTTTCAAATCACACCTCTATTTGCGTCCTCAATTGTTTCATTTCATTTAAGATTAAAAAATTAAATAAACTAAAGTTGGAAGTACGAACATGGTCGAAATGAATTATAATCGAATATTTAATATTGATTATTTCAAAATTTTATTATGTTGGTCAAGTATATAAAATGACCGTCACTTTTATCTTCTTACCTATTGCTCTCCATTATTCTTAATTGTGTATTGAAAATTTTCAATTGGGTCATTCCATTACAAATTAAATGTTATTAGAAAAGTTTGTTTATCGTTATATTATTATTTTATTGACATATTTGGATACACGAGCCTTTCACTCAACAAATTGTTGACCTAAGGGTTTAATTAACTTGCATGTTAGTAAATTGATTGATAGTTACACGTTGAAGATCATGCCGAGTTTCTACGTATATGAACAAAACAATGACTTAAATGATAAATTGGATTTATGTTAACAAGTTTAACAAATTTTCATATGCAACTTTTTTTTTTTTTTTTTTCAATTTTCAAATATCTTTTAAAGTAGATTTGAGGATTAGAGATGAGATTGAAAAGGCCATTAAAAGTTAAAGATATGAGTTAATTTGCTTGAAAATGTTTTTATAAATACAAAACTTTATTACATACATCGAGTGAAAATTAAACAATACTTGGATGAGGTTATTAATATGTTAATAAATTTAACTATTGCTTAAATTGGCAAAAAGAAAAAAAAAAAACTTTGCTCATTCATGAATAAGGTAAAGATATACTTTTTTAACCCATAAAATTTTGATTGTGATAGAAGTGACGATTTATATCTATGGGACAAAATCATCTTACTTTCGCAGTAAGAAAAAAATATCAGACAAATTAAGGGAAAACAATAAAATTAAGAACATAATAGTTTATGTGGACAACTCTCAACTTAGAGAAAAAAAATCGCTATACAAAAAATTGCTATAATCCTCTCTCTCAATCTCAATTACAATAACATTTTCGTAAAGTTTTTTTTTTTTACGATTACCTACACTATCTTCCAACTTTTTAATTAGAGAATGAAAAAAAGTTAATTAGAATCAACACTCTAAATTTAGAGTGTTTCTAAACCATCATTCTTCAATTTAGCCGATATGGATTCTTCAATCCAATAACTTGTCAAAATCTCAACAATATCGAGTAGATTAGTCGAAACTTGGAAGAATAGAAAAATATTTCATAAAGTATGTGTATTATATATGATGAACAATTGAGAGCTTTTTCATTTAGAAGTACTATAGCTCTTTTTGATTGTTGTAAACATTCTTGTAACAAGTTGTCACATGTTAATGCTAAGATGATTGTGTGTGAAGAGAAACATTTTGAAGATTGCCTTAGAGGAATTTTAATTTAGGCACTTTATTAGCAAAGTTGCCTCTAGAGATCCTTCATATCCTATTGTTTTATTTGCTTTTTTCTTTTTTAGTACAATCCGCTTTTTTTTAATGTTTAAATTTCAAAATGCCGTTTCATTCCTTTCCTACCATAAACGAAAAGTTGGAAGTTACTTAAAACAAGTTTATAACTCTTAGCGAAGAGGATTATATCGTGACATCTTTTGAAAAGAATCAATTCTTTTTAACCGTCTACTTTGAAAAAAAACAAACAATAAAAAAAGTCCTTCATACATATCACAAATTCTCCGTATTTTTGGTAATTAGTTTGTGTATATGCATGTATACACATCAATCTTTTTTTTAAAAAACTTGTATGACGCAAAAAAGTATTAAAAACGTTATAACTCATAAAAGGAAGCTTAATACCAAAATGAGCTTATTTTAATGATAATTGACATGAGCTTATTCTTTCGAGTTCAGAGGTTCTATCTCTCATTTCTCTAATTGTACTAACAAAAATCACAATGACTCATTCAATATTTTTGTCAATTATTACGAGAAAAACACATAAGATCTTATCGAGACAACTAATATCAAGCTATAAAACATTTTCACTATATGGAGCTTTTGCATTGAAAAAGAAAATTAAAAATATAAAAATTGAGCCTTTTTATTTAAAATTCTTTGAAAACAAAATCCAACATTTTATAATATTATTTTTTTAGGTTACGTAATTTACATAAAATTTAAAAACAGTCATTATAAATTTATAGGTAAATATTGGGATTTATTTGAAGAGAAAAAATTAAAATTAGATTATTATAAGAATATTTTTAAATATAATCAAAATATTTATAAAATTTCGTAAAATGGTTTGAAAATATGTTTACTTTTGTTGGAGAAAATCTAGGATATAAGTAAATTTACTATAAAAATAATAAAGTATAATAATCATTTTACACTAATTTTTGGTAAATAATTTCAGCGACATTCTAAAAACAGTGTTATATTTGGTAAATAATTTCAAGGATTTAACAAATGACACTAATTTGCGTAATTGAAATCATAAACAGAAAAAATTGAACTTAAATAATAATCGAGCTAAAAGAAAGAAAGGGAAAGAACACAATTAATTTTAACTTTGACACATTTTCCAAATATGGAGAATATTTTAGATCAAATAATTTCAGCTTTTTCCTTAAATACTATAATTAATTAAGAAAAAAAAGTATTGAAAAGAAAAAAAAAAAAAGGAAATTAGTGGGGGGGGATGTGGGACCGACCTCACAGTAGCTCTGCTGTATCCAAAAACAGCCAGCTATGGATTCCAGCCTGTTTCATCTTCACATCCTCAATACTCTCTTTAATATCTTCAATCCTTCTCTTCTCTTCTTCCCCATTCTTCACTCTTTGCCCCCAAATCTTTCTCTCTTCCCTCTTCCCTTTTCCTTACTCCTCTTCTCCCGGCGTTTCTCGCCGGCCCCGCCTAATTCATGGATCCCTGCCCCTTCCTTCGGATTCTCGTCGGAAACTTAGCCCTCAAGTTTCCAGTCGCCGCCAGACCCTCCTTCTCTGCTGTTCATCCTTCCACTTCTCCATGCTTCTGCAAAATCAAACTCAACGATTTTCCAACGCAGTTCGTCACCATTCCTCTCCTCGTCGACGGCGAAACTTCCGGGGCTGCTACTACTTCTTCTACTTCTTCTTCTTCTTCCTCTTCTTCGGTTTCTACTCAATCTCACTCATCAATTGCTGCCTCCTTCAGCCTCAACAAATCTCAGATTGAGAAGCTTGTAAAGCGAAAAGATCCGTCAGTGAAGATCGAAGTCTACACCGGTCGCCTTGGTCCAGCTTCTTGCAGTGGCGACGTCTTCGGAAGCTCTGCTAAGTTACTTGGCCGAATTACTGTGCCGGTGACCGGCTCGGGTTTGTCAGAAACCAAACCGTGCGTGTTCCAGAATGGTTGGACCGGAATCGGCGAGGGGAAAAAGGGTTACTCATCTGCTCAATTGCACTTGACGGTAAGGTCCGAGCCAGACCCGAGATTCGTGTTCCGGTTCGACGGTGAACCGGAGTGTAGTCCTCAGGTTTTTCAGGTGCAAGGAAGTGTGCAGCAACCGGTTTTTACTTGCAAATTCGGTTTCAGAAACGAACGTGATTGGGATCGTTCAAGGTATGTTCACGAATCTTTTGTGATCTTTTTCTGTTTGTTCCACCAGAAAATGCAAGAAAATTGCGAAGAAAATCTACCAATAGAGAGAGAAAAAAAAATCAATTAGTTAGTTTACTTATTCTGTTACTGAATCTCGATTTGCTCAATTTTAATTGCAGATCCTCAATTACGGAACAAAGTAGCACATCAAAGAGTTGGTTACCGAAGATCCGATCCGAAAGGGACCAATCCGCAAAAGAACGAAAAGGATGGTCCATAACGATCCACGACCTTTCCGGATCGCCGGTCGCCGCCGCATCGATGGTGACACCGTTCGTACCATCGCCAGGATCGCACCGTGTTAGTCGCTCAAACCCTGGCGCGTGGCTGATTCTCCGCCCAGTCGATGGTAGCTGGCGCCCATGGGGCCGCCTCGAGGCATGGCGAGAAAGCGGCGGCTCCGACTCAATCGGATACCGCTTCGAACTACTCCCGGCGACTTCCGCCGCCGCTACACTAGCAAACTCCACCATAAGCTCTGGCATCGGGGGGAAGTTCACAATTGACATGACCGGGAGCGCGTCTCCCGCGATCAGCCCTAACGGAAGTTTCGATCTCGGGTCGGGAACCGGATCTCGACCCGGATCGGGGGATTTCGGGTACTTGACGGGGTATCAGTACAAAGGATTTGTGATGTCGACGATGGTGGAAGGGATGAAGAAGAAGATTAGGAGGCCGGAGGTGGAAGTGGCTGTGCAGCACGTGACGTGCACGGAGGACGCGGCGGTGTTTGTGGCATTGGCTGCGGCGGTGGACTTGAGCATGGACGCTTGCAGGCTGTTCTCTCAAAAGCTAAGGAAGGAGCTTAGGCAATGAGAGCCTGAGAGGTTTTACTGTCGTTTCGTGTGAATGAGCTTTGTCGTTTTGGGATTTCAGACATTTTGTAATTTTTATATATATTCTTTTTTTCTTTTTAATATTTCTCAATAGTTTGAGTTGTACTTTTTTGTACAGAGGAGAGATGAATAGATAGATGCAGCCATTGTTTTTTTCCTATCATATTATTATTTATTTTGTTTTCCTTTTTTCTTTTAATATGTATTTTTCTAATATTTTTAGAGCAAAAACCCATTGCAAGAATTGGAGGATTAAGAATCCTATGTTGGTCTAGTTGGTACCACATGTATATATAGAATAGAAATCAACCCTTAAATGAGATGGCACCATATCAATTATCAACCTAATGATGATTATAAATATAATACTCACTAATAATGAAGTTCACAACCATTCTTCATCATAATTTTTTTTTCTATAAAAAAATTGTTGTTGCTTATAAGCCTATTATACTAATTTGTCACAATAAAATGGAAAGAATAAAGTATCTCTATACCCAAGGCATCAATTTTCATTCAGAATTATAAAAGATTTATAGTGGGTAAAGTTTAGAAAGAATGAGAATGTATTTGATTGAAATAAAGGAAAAAGTAAACTACCTTTTGCAATGTAGCCTAAAATTCCAATAGTATTTAAAGATGAATCATCTTTTGGTTTTTGAAAGTCTAAAAGAGACTTATCTTAAAATGATCTCTAAAAGGCAACTTCTCCAAAGGCAGATTACTATGAGAAGATCTCTTTTTATTTACTCAACTAAATGTCTTGTTACTTTTACATTATTTGTAAGAGGTCCCAGACTCCCATCAAGGAAACCAAAAACCCAAAGCAATAAAAATGAAGTTTTGGAGGGGGGAAAATTTGAAAAGAACATCTTTCTGCATTGACAATAACCTACTATATAGTTTGTTCAGATATCACATTCCAAAGAACCAAGCAGTCAAGAAAGAAAAATTGAAATTGATTATACAAAGTTAACTAACTAGCACATGCCTTGCCTCCTCCTATAGCTCATCCTCTGGAGTATAGATTATCAAATTTTCAATTACAAGACAAACACTCAACATAATCTTGGGCAACAATCATGGGCAACCAGCAACTGCTAATCAAAAAGACAGACAGATCATCAGGAAAACCTAAAAGCACTTTCATGAACCCACCTCTACAATTCAAATCCTCATTCTGCTGCAGTCTCTTCACTGTTGTCAATCTCAGTTCTAATGTCTGGTAACGTATCCAGATCCACCCGTTCGGTTACATGGGAATCGTCAGAGCCAATTGGATCATCTTGAACTGGGTCCTCGATTTGGTTTGTAGAGTCAGAGCTATCACTATTGGATTCACCATTGTCTTCCGACTTGTCATTCTGAGTAGCTTCGATGTTCTCCTGGGTAATCACGGTCGGTAAATCCTTCTCCAGTTCTGTTGTTTTGTCATCTTTCTCAGGTTCGTTTGTCTTGTCATCGGAAACTGTAGGATCTGCCTTACTGGTGATATTTAGGGTCTCACCTTCAACCCCATTTGAATTTTCATCTTTACTGATAGAGTTTGGCTGAGACTCAGAAGTGCTGTTGTTCTCCAAGTCCTTGTCATTCAAATTTGACAGGATCAACGACTGAAGAGATGTTTCATTCTGAGCAGTGAAATTGTCTACGGTTCCATTCTGGGCTGTCAAATTGTCTATAGTTTCATTTTGAGCTTGATTCAAACCAATTAGTGTTCCGTTTTGCTGGGAAGAATCCACATTCTCTACCTTATTTGTCTCGGTAGTTGCAGAGGATGTAGTATTGCTTGATTCAGGTTGATCCTCGGGTTGAGTAGCAAGGGTTGAATTTTGAACTGAACCATCAGTAGGGAGGGACGTGTTTTCGTTCAACTTCACATCACTGAAATTCTCATTGGATGAAGTTTCGTTGTTAGGCATCTTATCTACTTCCTCCATTAGCTGGGAACTGTTGTGAATCCTTTTTAATTCTTCGATGTCACTTGATTCACTGTTCTGTTCTTTGCTACTCAGCTCTGAGTTCTCATTTGAATTTTCTAAATTCCCTTCCTCTGTCTCTGAGGTGGTAGAATGGTCATCATGGGCCACTGCACTAGAAGCATCATCCCCCTTGTAGTTTTCCTCACGTGCCTCATGAGTGCTCTGATCACCGCTGTCATTCTCCTGCTCATCAGAAGAATTCTCATTTTCTCTTTGATCCTCCTTATCTCTCTCTTCGTTTCCTCCAGCATTCTCATCACTGTCTTCTCTCAATCTCTCGTCGTCTGCATTCTCAACTTCATGATTGGATTCATCATCTGCCTTCTCTTGATCGTTCTCATCCATATCCTCATCACCACCTCCTCTCCCATCATCATCGGTCTCCTCTTCATGCTTGCCCCCTTCATCTTCCTCATCGACTGCATCATTCTTCTGTTCTTCATGTCCCTCTTCTCCCTCATGCTTTGGGTCTTCTTCCTCTCCCCCAGTCTCTTCTTCCTCATCTTCCTCTTGCTTCTCGCCTGGATGAACTTCCTCAACCTCTGGTCGAAGGTCTTTTCTTCCAAGTTTCAAAAGACCACCCCCCTCTTGAGTTTTTATTGTTATTTCATTATCTTTTTGATCAAACTCTTTCTTCTTATCATGGGAGCGTTTTACCTGATAAATTAACCAAAAGCAAACACCTACCAGCAAAACAATCTGCAAAATATGTTTCACCTTGATGCCTTTTGACCTACTGCTCCGACTTGGTGATTTCTTCAACATGATGACTTTCCCTAGTAGAAACCCTTATAGTTTTACTTCCTATAAAACAATCAAAATGTCAAAAGTTAAGAAACATTCTTCTTTGAATAAATCTACAGCATAAACTTTCCACAATTCAAAACCTACAGTGGCCAATATCACATTCCATATTACCCAATAAGAGAAGTGACAATTGACAAAGAAAACAATGGTGTTGTGCTAATTATATATCCAAAGGAATCTGGTTCTGATTTGGCACATGCAACTAAGGTCAACGGAAGTAAAAGAATATCCATTTTAACTAAACCAATACAGCAGAAGTGATATACATAAAATTGTCTTGAATGAAATGAGATTCCATTGACTTGATTAATTTCTAAGTGCATTCAAGGCCAAATGGAGATACACCTATAATCTTTAACCCAAGTTTAAAAAATGCTACTATTCAATCACATCCAATACAAACATAGTAATCCGAACCAACTGACCACAAATTCCATCTGCAAGAGTCTCCGATTTTATAGGTTGGTCAAAGGTAAATACAAAAGCTCAGGTTGTGTAAAAAGTAGCCGCCATTTCATTCAATAAGTAATAGCAAAGTTTTTTTTTCTTTCACAAAGTGGCTCTTGTATCCCCTCAACTCCCTTCAAAACGAGACACCCAACACAAGTTTGCCTTTTTTGTTTTCCTACTTTTCGACCTCTCAATAATCCAAATAAGAGCAAAGAATCACATGATAACATATATAAAGGGTACAATCAAGCTTTCTGCGGACTTAATTGCTAAGTCGAATGCAGTCAAGACTGCAAAACAATCATCCAAACCAAAGAAATTACTTAAACTGGAAAAGCAATATTTTCGATACCCCCAAGAAAACCATAGCCTTGTGTCCTCTTGGGTGCGAGACAACGCCAAGCCTACAGTGCCAAGAGGCAGAAAACTTTCTCTTTTGGTAAGAAACCACGCTTTCATTGAGAAAATGAAAGAAAAACACCGATCCCAGCACAAAAAATGGTAGTCTGACCAGCAAGAAAAGGCATCTGAGTTCACAAATTGCCAGTTCTACAACTTTTTGACCCTGTTACATAATAAATGGAAGACTAATAATAACAAGATGCAGTGTTCCTAATTAAACCCTCATAACCACAATCCAATTTCTAAAGAAAACTTAAGTTACAATCAACACCAGATTATTAAGACCGACAATGTATGCCAGTTGCCACATCAATCTCCAACCAGGCACACTCCATAAGCACATGGATGGTGAAAATTCCCAAATTTGGAAAACCAAACAGCAGATTTACAAGAATCAACACCAACCCTAAAGTTCAAATAAAAACCTACAAAACACCCACCAACAAACCCGTTCTTGCAAACCCATATCACTATACAAACAGCAACTCCCACATAAACCCTATCAGGGCAGATAAACAAAACAACAAAATCTGCCCCACAAATTCCCCGTTCTACCAAGAAATGAAACAAAAAAGAAAAAAAAAATCTGAAAATCTGAAAAAGAAAACTCAAAGCTCTCAAACCCAATTGAAAATATGAATAGCTCAATCAGTTGAGTAGGAAAGTGGAAGAGAGCAGTAAAGGGTAAAAAGAAAGAAGAAAAGGGGGCTGAAACCAGAAGTACCTGCAAGAAGATGAACCAGAAGTGGGAAACAATGGGGAAAAAGAAGAAGAATAAGGAGATGGGTGTTGCTGAAATCAAGTAATGTTCATCGTTTCAACCATGGCGGGGGAGGTCGAAAGAGTATAAAAGTTTGTGTAGTGAGTAGAGAGATCGGATCCAATACCAAAAAGGACCAAGTCGCTAGAAGAACAAAAAGAAAAGGAGGAAAAAAAAACTAACTCTGCCACTATCGCAAAATTGTTTATTCTTATTTAAAATAAAATTGAACGAAAAAGATCAAAATTTGTGAGGATGGAATGCAATTGCCTGACCTTGAAAAGTAAAACAACTGTGACCCATTACCCCATAAGCCTTAAATTGAAGTTGTTGAGTGTTCATCAGTAAGAAAAAAGGAGCATCAAAAAGGAAATGTTCCTTAATTCTTCTTTTTTTAAAGAAAAATAAATAAATTTCTCTTGTGAAGTTTAACGAGAAGTATCCCATGTTAATGAATTTGTTTGGTGGCTGTGAAATATTCAACTAAACGTTAGGAGAGATACAAATCTTTTTAGTAATTTGTAATAAACAACAATCAAAGCTAAATTGAGTTTGACATTATAGTTGAAAGATTCAAAACTTTATTTTCATTGTATCGATATCAAAAGAAAGAAAGGAAGAAAGGAAGACAACATAGGGTCCTTTGTATTAACTAAATTTACTTTGAGGTTAAGAATGTATATATTATTTTTATGGTATTTAGTTTGTTGTTAGATTTGGAGAAAATTTGTGCTATTAAATATCTTTACATACAACTAAGTTAGAGTAAGTAATAGTAATAAATGTCAACTCGAGTAAAACTTACGTAAAATTTTCTATTTGTGGTTGAAATTAAAAATTAAAGAAGAAAAAAGAAAGAGATAGAGAGAGAAAAAAAGGTGTGTAGGTTTAGAATAAGATATTGGGTGGGAGTGGTTGGTTACTAGGCCTCCTCTAGACTATATTGGGCTTAACATGGTTTTTGACAAGTAGTTAGTGGGCTAAGTTAATGAACCCAATTGGTTCCACTATTTTCTAACCTCACCTACTGAGTTAGCTTCATCCTCTTTTTTTTTAGCCCACATTATTTTTGCTCTTATTCTTAGCATTATTATTACTACTATTATTTATTATTATTAGAAAAAAAATTACATTTTTAGTTTACAAAATTTCAAGTATATATCTATTTGATCATCCAATTTTAAAGATGAACTTTTTTAAGTTTATAAGGATAGACGTATTTGGTCCCCAATTTTCAAAACATACTATTTTAGTTTTGAGTTTTTAAAACAAGTTTAAAAGATCTTTTAAATAACTATATTACTTTTTAAATTAAAAGAATAATTTTTAAAAATTATATCCTTTTCAAAATATTTTTTATAATTTTAAATATCATATAATTATTGTTTTAAAATCAAACAAAAAAATACTTTTTAAACAACTTGGAGACTAAAACTTAGCAATGCAATGAGTCGATTCAAATTATATAAAATTTTAATGAGAAAAGTGGTGACATACATTAATTGAATAAAAATTCTGTAACAATTGTTAAAAAGAAAAAGAATTAATTTTGAAGGCTAACAATCAAAATTTCAACAAATATATAATTGATATGTTTTTTTTTTAAGATCAGAATTCAATTTCTCGTTTTGCATGCAATTGTTATACTGACAAAAAAGAAAAAAAAAACTTTCTTTCATATCCATTTCGTTGACATCTCGATACTTTTAATAATATTTTCAATTTTTTATAGAGTTCGACATCCACGTGAAGGATGAGTTGAGATTTCTATTACATCTTATAAAAATTTAATTTTTTTTTTAAAAAACAATAAAATATCACTAATATAAATATAATAATATATAATAAATAAAAATGTGTTAGCCTGTTTAAAAACTATAAAATGTTTATTTACTCGTTTAATTAATTTTTCTAGAATATCTATTCATTGATATTTAAACGATATTTCTGTGTAAATAAACCTCGAGATTTCCATCGAGATCCAATTTAAATCTTTGCCTACTATATAAATAAATAAGCTCAATTATGAGTCCATTTTATTGTACGATATGAAAAATGGTTGTTGAACATTATTTGAATAGAGCAATTAAATTATTTGGTTGTTGGTATATAAAAAATCTTAAAGCAGAGAGAGCAAATGCACCAAAAAAAAAAAAAAAAGGTGTGTATTTAATTTATTGGAAAAGAATTAGCAAAAGCAAAACACTTCATTATTTTGGCTTAAGGTTGTTTTTAGTTTAAATGATCATTAAGTAAAGCTTTGTTTTGAAGGTACTCAACTAACTAACTAACTAATCACTACACTAATAATGAGTACTAATTGTTAAATCATTAAATTACTATATACTTCCTGTTATTCTGTTTAATTAAGATTTCTAATGAGTTATTATAGTTTGTGTGATGTAAACTATTTTAATATGAATTATAATAGTTAATATGTTTGAAAGTATAGTTTAGGTTACAAATGAAGAATTGATGATGTTACATAGTAAGCGTGGTAGATAACGAGTTTTCAAATGGTTTGACTATAACTAAGTGTTAATTACAATAATTGAAAACTCAAACTATTATAATGAAAGATTTGAGACCTAAACCTATTGTTTGAGTTATTCAAGTCGAATATCTAAATTCAAAGGCAGATTTAGTATATATAATTATACTAATAAGAGTAGTTAGTCTCTAACTGGTGAAACTCTGATCAAACTATTTCTAGAGCACAGCCCAATTCTTATGCATGAAAACAAAACCAAATAATAATAATAATAAATTAATAAAAAGGGAAAGTGTATTGAAATAAAAGATTTAATGAAACATTTTAATTATAATTATAATTAATTATAGCTAGAGAATCTTATTTCAATTAAAAACAAATTTCTTACAATTTGAAGATATGATTGTAAAGTCCTAAGTTAAGGTTCTTTTCACAATATATATTGACCATATACTTATAAACAAACAACAAAAGGAGGGAAGGAATCAATTTAATTTTTCAAAAAGAAAAGAAGGAAATTTGAATATATATATAAGAAAATCGAACCTTCAAGTTATTCTTTTAACACAAACCTAAATTTTATTACTTTACTGATCTCTTCATTTTGACCTAATATATATATACCTATACACTTATTAAAATTAAAATTAAAAAACACATCTAACTAATTACAACTCTTGATTCTAACAACAGCCAGCATTTTTCTTTGCTTTCCTCTAAAGATATTCTTTCTTAACAAAAACTTCTTCCTTTCTGTGTTCTAACTTTTCCCTTCTGAGCTTTAATTTTACAAATTATATATATATAAATAGTTGCAGCTGCTTCAACATTTTGTGTTATGAAACAATAATAGTATATGATCATGAGAGGAGGAAATTATAAAGCAATAACAATGTATGAATGTAGTGTTAAAACTATCATGATCTTTTTTGGAGTTTTCATTTCAAATTTCCTTCAACTTTCATTTGCTTCTCTCATTTCAACTGGGGATTACAATAAAGATTTCTTCATCACATGGTCTCCTTCCCATGTAAACACTTCCCTCGATGGACGAGCTCGAAACTTGAAGCTCGATAATGATTCAGGTATACCAGCTGTTCAAAAAACTTTTTTTTCTCTCTGTCTCTCTAGCTCTATCCCTATCTTTCATATTATGCTGTTTAGATATTAATCAAACTCCTGATAGAAACTAAAAAAGTAGCGATTTTCATTTTCTATACCACATGAATAATTTTTCTTTAAGATGTTACTTTAAAGCAAAAGTTAACCATAAGTTAAAGGTGGGGATAGATTTTAGGGTTTAAAGCATTTATAGGAAACTAAATATTTAAGATTAAAACAGAATAAATCTGAATTTCCTTTTCTGTTTTGTCAACCAAAACTCTATTGGGAACGATATGATTAATTTAGGATTATTTAAGTATAACATTTTGAGTTATTCTTTTTGATCTTTTCACCCTTCATGATTAGTTAGGCTTTGACAAGTGAAGAATAAGTAGGTCGACATTTGAGTGTGCTAATGACCACAATGTCCGTAATTTGAATCCTCACATGCCTCCACAATTCTGTTAAAAAAAGAAATCCTTAATAATAAAAAGGAAAATTTCCTATTGAATTGATCGACATATACTTTTTTCTGTCATCCATAGGAGCTGGTTTTGCATCAAATGAGATGTTCTTATTTGGTCAAATGGACATGAAAATCAAGCTAGTTCCAGGGAATTCTGCTGGCACAGTTGTGGCATATTATGTAAGTGTTCTTATTTCTATGAGGCTTTTAATTAATTACATGGTTTATCCTTTTTCTTTCTACTATAATACATCAACCTTTTATGTGAAATATTAATTATTGATGAAACTGTGTAATAGTTGACATCGGATCAACCAAACCGCGATGAAATTGACTTCGAGTTTCTTGGCAATGTGGAAGGGCAGCCAATTATTCTTCAAACAAATATTTTTGCTGATGGGTTTGATGATAGGGAAGAAAGGATTAAATTGTGGTTTGATCCAACAAAAGACTTCCATACATATTCAATTCTGTGGAACATTTACCAAATTGTGTAAGAAAGTCACCTTCCCTTAACTTTTTACAGATTTTGTATTTTACAATTTTCTTTTAGCCAACAACCCATAAATAAATAAATATATTTACCTATGTGTTCATAATCATCAAATCGTATAAAATTACTCTTTTGTGTATGTGATGATTGATGAGAGTGAACTATGAAAAGACGATAGATTCATCTTGAAATATGTTGTATGTATTTTGTTTCCAGTAAAAGTGTTGATTTTATTTTTAAAACATTTGATGTAGGTTCATGGTGGATTGGGTGCCAATAAGAGTGTATAGAAACCATGGAGAAAAAGGGGTGGGATATCCAAGGTGGCAACCAATGAGTCTAAAAGTGAGCCTATGGAATGGTGAGAGCTGGGCAACAAGGGGTGGAAAAGACAAAATTGATTGGTCAAAAGGACCTTTTGTTGCTTCATTTGGGGATTATAAGCTTGATGCTTGTATTTGGAGAGGAAATGCAAGGTTTTGTAGAGGTGAAAGCTCAAGCAATTGGTGGCATTTACCTAAATACAACACTTTATCACCTTTTCAAAGAAGGCTCTTCAAATGGGTCAGAAAGTACCATTTGATTTATGATTATTGCCAAGACAACTTGAGGTTCCATAACCAACTCCCTAAGGAATGTTTTCTTCCCAAATACTAATAAACTAATTAATCAAACCACAAACAGTACCCATCTTTCTTCGAACTTCTTTTGCTTCCTTTTGTGTTCTTCGATCATTTACTAGTACTACTGTTCTTTCATTCTGTTCAATTCTCGTTGGTTGTTTCTAAAAATCTATCTTGTATTTAATTTGGAGTGGAAGTACAAACTGGGGTTTTTTGTATAGGAGAAAAGCTCAAGAGTTTTGGTGGAATTTATCCAAATATATAACACTTTTATCAGCTTCTCAAACAAGGCTCTTTAAATGGGTCAGAAAGTAGCATTTGAATTTATGATTATTACCAAGACAATTTTTGGTTATTCCAAAACCAACTTCCTAAGCTTTGTTACTAAAACAATCATAGACACCTTTTTTTTTTCTTTCTTTCTTTGGTACTTTTGATTCCTTCTGTTCTTTGATTTCATTAGTGTTTATTTTTTATGATTTTCTACTTTTTAATTTGTTCATAACATATTGGCTGATACTATTTCAATTGGTTTCAAAGTATTAATACTTAATATGGACAAATTCCTTTTGTTATATAGCTATATTTAATTTCCTTTTATATATATAGATCATGCATATATATAGTTAATTTACTTTTTTTCGAAGAAAAGGAACACAAGAACAAACTAACAACAAAACTACAATCTAACCTTTTCGTCCATTTCATCAAGAACGATGGAGAGCATACTATCTAAACACCATCTTTTCAAATCAAAGAACTAACCTTGATATTTATCTAATTAACCCAGCAATATTCAAGGTGTGACCCATGAGCCAATAGAATGGTGACAACTGAGCAACAAGAGTGGATGAGACGAAATTGATTGGTCAAAAGGGTGTATTCTAAGTTCATTTTGTACCCTTTTCAGAAGCAAAACATTGAAACTAAAGAATACATCTTCTGACAAAAGAAAAGAAAACCACCCGGGACAAGTAGATCAGAACAAATTAGCAGACATTCTCCTTGTTCTAACCTTTGGTTGCCAAATTATGGGTCAATGCATTGTGAGATCGTGAACATGGGGGAAAGAAATAGCCCGTGAAGCCTCCACCATGTTCTTAACTTCATCAATATTAATAAAAATAAAAGAAACTTAAGTAAAATCATGTCTCATGGGTTGCCTTTAATAGCTTGACTTCCACACAATCAGATTTGGCTTAAATAGGATGTAAATTGATTGCAAGGGCCTAACAAGCCCTTGAACAAGCTTTTGTGCCTCTCCAGAACTTTGATCGCTCAAGATTTCACGATGTATCGTAGACCAACAAGATGAACATGTCCAAGATAATTCCGAATCACCCATCCCAAACCCCCAAGTTGCATTTTTTGGGTTCAAGATCAGTTATTGTCAATTGGGGCTCAGCTCTTGTTCTTTTTCTTTTCTTTTCTTTTCTTTTTTCATTTTCTAGTATAGGTTTAAAGTTTTTCATATTGTTTAATTTTTTTTTCAGGTTCATCAATATAATATCTTGAAGGCTGGTTGAAAATTGATGAGATCACAAACATAAAAGTCATTGGAGTTACATTTTTCTCTCTCTTTTGGGTCATAGCTCAAAACTTTTTAGTTATATTTAATTAGATAATACTTTTGAGATTAGTTTACTAAAGTTTGATGATAATTAATTTTGTAATGATATTTTGTTTAAATTCTATCAACGTTTATTAGATTTAATTTGTGTTAATATAAGGTATTATTGTTTAACTTTAACCAAAAGAACTTTTAGGTAATTTTTTTAAAAATGGTATACATTAGCTCTCCGACGCAGTCATTATATATGGCATAAATATAGAGCTAAAATGGCATAAAAAATAGGCAATCTCAACTGCAATTAAGGGTGCGAAAAATTAATGTCTTTATCTCTACGCATGAAAATTAGACCAGGAACAAGAAGGAAATCTCTACTCACAAAGTTGCCGTTAGGAAAAATATCAGTAGCAACGACCTATACTTCATCGGTTTTCGTTGGATTAATCACTTTTCTCGACGCATTCAGAATGTTCAGAAAAAGCATGGTTATGTTGATACATCGTGCATTAACCTAACGCAAATGCATGCAGGCCTTTTCCAATACATGTTTGTAGTGAACATGTGGATATATGAAACTTTTTTTTAGCTCAGTAACCAACAAAGTATTGAAGACCCGAACCTCTAACTATATTTTTACAGTAACAAAAAAAAAATAATAAGAACAAACAAACTAAGTTATTTTTGTTCAACTTGAGAAAATATTAGGTTTAACTTATTCTTCATCGATGTGAAAATAGACGATATTTTATTTAACAGGTGATCGAGTGGATTGCCCATCGAGTAACTTATTTCTTTTTACATTGAAGAATTATAGGGTCTTAATCCTATATAGTTGCCCGGAGGATCATAGTTGCATACAACGAACTGGGATTTTCCTTTACAAGCCACTCTTGCACATCCAAGATGCACGGAGGTTCGCCACACCACCTGAGTATAGTGTCCACAGTC
>CM046889.1:21131821-21245860 GCA_025688845.1 Cucumis hystrix
CCTTTTTATTTTGTTTTAATTTGTTACATTAATATACAACTAAGGACTAATAATGCAATGCATCTGATGAGTTTGAATGTCAAAGATGTTTAATAGGAATTGGACTGCCAATTTTCCATGTTTAATTACACATTTTTTGTTGTAATATTAGTTCAATGAATTTCATAAGTTTTAGTTTTTGTGTGTTTTCCCCTTTAAGGATGGAAGAATGTAATAACATATTGCAATTTTGGAGATAGAAATTTGAACTGCATTCACCCTATTAACTGAGAAGTATTGTCCCTTACCCACATGTTATTGAACTAAACAAAAAAAGTTACCTTTAACTAACAAAATAAAACATTGTTTTTTTCTTCCAAAAATAGTTTTTCTTACGAGTTCAATATATGTGAACGGGAGGAGAATTTGAACTACTTTATCTCTTAATTGAAGAGTGTCTTATAACATATTCAAGTACATGCATAGGTTGGCAACTATTGAGTTATATTTGTTAAGTCTAACAAGTTTTTTAGTTTGTCACGTGAGGAGAATTCGAACCACTTATTTCTTAATTGAAGAGTATCTTAAACCTATTCAATTGTTTGCATAAGTTGACAACTATTGAGTTATGTTAAGATTCACAAGTTTTTTAATTTGTTCAACATGCGATGGCGTAACAATTTAAATTTGAGTTTTTCATACATTTGTATAAATATTCGAAAAGAAAATTAGTACATTGAGTTAAGGTAAGATTTTGTTTGAATTGGACGGATCATATTGAGTGTAATCTTGTTATATTTTCATTTTTGTTATTAAGTATTTTTATTATCATTTCCACATATGTTTCTTTTTTCTTTAGGGTAGAATTGAGTAATTATAATTGATGATAATTTTAAAAATAATAATCAAGTATATATATATAACATTTTAAAAAAATTGTAAATATAGCAAAATCTATAATAGAATTATCGCTCATAGACTTTTATGGACTTCTATCATTGATAAACTTTAATCAATTTGGTTATATATATTTTTAATATTTTTTAAAATGTTACTTATATACTTAATTCAAAACAATGGTTATATTTGCAAGTCTATGAAAAACTCATTAAAGTCTAAAATATAGGAAAAGATTACAATGAAACTCTTCCCATACAAGTAAATTAAATTCTTAACTTAATTTAGAAAAAAAACAAACAAACAAAATTCTTAAAACTACTTTTTCTTTTTACGTTTTTTTTCAGAAAAAAGTAACTCCAAGTTTGGAATTTGAATTTTGAAAACACAAAGTGAAAAAACATTTATAGGTAAAAATTAAGTATATAAGCTTAAATTTACAGCCATAAAAAACAGAAAAATAAAAAAAATCAAATGATTATCAACCATATCCAAAATAGAGAACTTGTGAACCTAAAACTTTAGAATGTGTTTTCAAATATCTCAAGCGTTTAATCACTAATCACCCTCGACCTAAATCATCAACATGATTATCATATGGAACTTTTATCCAAATCCAAATTTAAACACAAACTAATTCAATATTTTTCTCATTGTAAGTAACTTTCCGAAATCATCCTTGAAATTTTAAAACCTGATAATCAAGTAGAGAATTGATTTGCAAAAAGGGAAGAATGATCATCTTCCTCAATCCTACAAAGTTCCAATAGATATAGTCCAAGAGCACTTTTAACAGATCAAAAATCATACTAACGTCTAATGTTGTATAAATGTTGTATGAACAAGTCGTTCCATGTATCGGTGAGTCCCGGCAAGCACCAGTGCATACAATCGTCGTGCTTCTTTCCACCAGCTGAGGCAGGATGTGCATCTGCCCTCAACTCACTCATGGGAGTTATGTTCAAAATATGGAAACTAGTTCCATTGAGAGCCTTGAAAAGGTGCTCATTTACAAGTCGAACCTCGACATTGGTTCTGTTATTCGTCAGCAAGAACAGATCCTCGGCCTGGAAAGGAAAACTAAACTTTCAGACAATTCATTTCATTAAGAAAAAGTAAGGGAAGAGGCCAAAATAATAAACTTAAGGCTAAATTATAAAAATACCATTAAATTTTCCCATTCATATCAAATGCAATGTAGTAATATTTTCCTGTACCTCTCATAAAAATTTCAAAACTACACTTAAAGTATAAGTTTTATACAATTTTGAATGTATAGTGGGACTTGGAAGAGTGTGGTCGTAACCTACACGGTGTTGGCAATTCAAATTTTGTTCTCAGTCACCACCACATTATTTCAAGTCTCAATTTTCTTTTGAAATTCTATAGGATTTCTACCCAAATGGTAGTTTTGAAACATTCATGAAAGTCTAATGCCTGGATATTTTTTTAAAGTATGAGCAAGTTCAGGACTACTTATTTTATAACTTCTAATTTTAGTATAAGATTGTTTTAGAATATGGAAGAAAACAAATGTGAATCGGCCACCTGTTGTGGAGAAAAAGGCTGTTTCCGCTGGCAAGAACCACCTTGGTACCAGTCACCTCCTTCAAAATGCCTGGGTGATTGCGTACGGAAGAATTTGATTGCACCGTGTGGCATTCTTTTCTCCACATATGATATCTATGATGAATAACAGATCATTCACAAAATGGTAAAACAAAAATAAGATAAAGCACAGCTCTTTTCTCTTGTTTTGCACAATGTTAGTTCCTCGACAATCAACTCCTAACTGAGCAAGCCAACGGCTTATGCACAGCTCAGCGAACCAATAGCACAACTACATATCTAGTAATAAAATATTGTGGTGTTTTGAAGTTTTTAGCATATTTGATATTAGGTCAAAGATACGACCATGAAGACTTAAAGGTAAAGAATGCAGCTCATTGCCCCTCCATCTATTGATCCAGAAAATCGAGTTATGAATTTGAGGTGAAAATTTTAACTAAACTACAAAATTACGACTTGAAAACAACTGATAGTGATCTAGAATTTATAAGAGGAAATGTTTACACCTAATTGAACATGACGTGGTCTTCTACAAAGTTTCTAGTTAATAAAATTGACTAAAAGCAAGTTGACAATTTAGCTCACAATCAAGACCCAAAACTAGTTGACAGATCTAAATTGAAAGCAAAAGAAGAAACAAAAAAAACTATATACCATATGTTTCAAAACCATATCCAAGCCAACATCAGGAGGTACCGGAGGAATGACAGGCAGACTCTTTTCGAAAAAAAGCATGGGTGATTTTACAGGGTCAAATTTTGAAGGCGCCCACCACCTATATGAAGCAAACAAAAAAGTTTGAATTATCTATCTACAAGATAAATGAAAACTCGATAGCCCATGAACTTGAAAAGGAATATCTATATAAAAAAATGAAGATTAAAAATTATATAATTACAAAAATAAAAATAAAAATAAAGTGAATATAGTTTTGTACTAATATAAGATTTTTTTTTTTTGGATGAGAAAGAACTAATATTCTGGCAACAGCATTTCATTACAGTCCAATCATCCTAATTCTCTCAACTGCAACGGTTGAAATTTCCTACTGGCTACTACCCAGATTGATCATAACGGTTCATGGACACAAATTCCATAATAAGAAGCTCTTGAGTACAAGAATTTAGTCCTGTCATGATGTTAGTCCTGTCATGATGTGGTTTTAATACACTATCATACTTCTTCATTATCCCAAGTTCTGCGAAATTGTATTATGTATGCATTTCCACCACCAACCCCCTCCCCCAACAAAAAAAAAAAAAATCTGAAATTGTAAAATAAATAATCCATTGTTGTCATAGCGTGATAGTTGAAATGAATTGGAAAAACAAATATAAGTACCAATGTCCTGTGTTAAAAACTAAAACATCGTGGAAATTTGGGGCCTCCATCCATGAACTTTCTGCAATGTCAACATCAACTCTGTATCCTTCTTTATAACCCAGAGATTCTAATGGCCCACCGTCAGCATTAGCTGACCACCTGACTTAAACAGAAGCAGGAACAGAAGATGTTAATTATCAACCGCCAAAAAACTTCTAAAAGACAAGTACAGTGAAAATGTGAGAAGTGAGAACCTAGCAAATTAACCAATCAATGGCCTCTATACAACACAGATGTACTTGAAAATCAGATAAAAATGAAAAATGAAAACAGTTTGAGAAACGTCTAAAAGCTTTTACAGTGATAGTAGTATGGGGCTCAGACATATAGTCTAAATGAGTTATTATACAATAAATCTTTGGAACAGAGTTGAGCATAAGCTCTTCAAACACATGGATGCAACTTCCTGAAACATAATTTTTTTTGTTAAGAACCAAAGTTTCATTAAAGAATAAAAAGTATAAAAGAAAAAAGGAAAGTCATTAACCTACTTCAAAACAAACTCAACTAAGACCTTCTCCCAACATTTTTGGGCTAAAGAGCCGATGAAAAAAAATAAAAGATAATCCTGACTTTCCTTGTTTTCTTTGCTTCATTAAATTGAATCTACAAATCCACTCTCTGAAAAAAGTGAAGATTCAGTGTTAGCCTAACGGGAAAAACAGTTACTTCCACATTAGCAACTCCTATACATAACAACATTTTGTTCGTGAACAAGTCTAAGACCAGCTTTTCATCTCCAGTTTTTCTTCTCTGTTGATAAGCAATGAGATGCCCAATCCACAAGTGATAGAAAAAGGAGAGTCAATTTGGCATAAGTCATACAGTGACAAGCTCTGTCTTATGCATAGTATGAAAGGACCTAACAATTTGCTAAGGGCAGAGAATATCATAATTCCAAACAGATGAAAGATGTTGAGGAAACATAAAAGCTTGATGGTTACAACATAAGAATTGATGGGAAACAATAGATCAAAGTTTGATGTTTACATTACTTACCATCCGTATCGTGCCAGAATATTAGTTCTATGATATGCAATTGTAAGATTGTACTTTAGAAATGAAAATCCACGATCCGCACCGGCTGGACGCCACTTTTTCACTTCACCAGGCACACGTTTCAGAGAACAAAAAAGTGAAACAAACATGTTCCTGTTTAAGGAGTCGCCAACAAACCCTGCACTGCAAAACATTCATAAAGTCCATATCTAGCACAATAACAGTCATAGACTGATAAAATGAAACAGCACTCAATAAGTCAATATTATAGATGAAAGATCAAATGTACCATAATCTATTAACATAAATAAGAATAGAAGGTCCTGCACTTGAATTTCGACCTAATTGTCAAGCTCACCAATGGAAGTATAAAAAATACGTATAAGAGTTTAAATAAGTCATGAACCGCTAGCTTCACCTGATGTAATTTACTTTCCTCACTCGCCCCATAGACCAATTACATGTTAACTTGAACTGAAATTATGAAAAGAAATGTTTGTCGCTTTTACTCAACGAAAAGATAATTTGGCGATTTCAACTAGGCAACGCTCAGGAACTTGATTACGCTTAACAATTAAAGTGCAAACTGCTTTCTATACTGCAACCCAAGAACTTCAACTGCATAACCATTAAACACAAGCACACAGCAATACCCGAAAAGATGTTGCAGCATGGATAAAAGGGAGATCAAGAGAGTACCGATGTTAGTATTTCTGAACTTCTCAAGAAAGGAAACGGGATCAAAATGCGGAAGATCACATTGCTCCGGCTTCCAGTGCCAATTAGTTATTTCAAGGGCATTGGATTTGTTCGCCGCAAAGCAGTTCCAGCCTTTGAATATCTCTTTGCAGGTGTGGTCGTACCTGGAGGTTCTCAAGTTAGGATCATGGAACCAACTTCCATCAGAATAATCACACGAGTCACCCCCAGCCGCCTTGGATCTCCCGGATTTAACGCCATTGATGAATTGGAAGGTCTGATGCGGTCGTGGAATCACGGAGGTTTTGTAAAATACCGAGAGAGCAAGAAAAATGGAAACGAAGCAGATAAGAGAGAGTAAGGGGAAAAGAGGAATTTGCTTCGCTTGGTAATGACGATGGTGTCTCTCCTTTACCGCCATGGCCGGGGAGCCGGAGCTTCCAGCTCCACACGCTGGCATTTTTTATATATTTCTAATTGGCTATATTATTTAATAATAATAACAACACACTTTTTTTCAAATTGCAAAATCTACTTAAGATGGGTGAAAATTGCAATTACATGCTAATTGAGGTTTTAAAAAAATTTGATATTCAAGCTTCTAATAATTATAAAAATTAGACTTTAAAAATTTAAAAGTATAATTGTAAAGGCTTTTCATATTTTCCTCACTAAGACTTATCAAGGATGAGTTAGAGAATTACTTACTCTAAATCTCAAATCTCCTTCCTCTTTCTCATTTGCCTTCTTCGGGGTTATCCCTTAATTACCAGATTTTGAGTGTAAGACTCTTTCAGCTATATATGAGACTAAGTTAGATGTGAATTTTTAAAAAATTTTGACAATGTTCAAAATTAGGTCGTTTCTTGGCCATTTTTCGAACATTTTGGGTGCTACTACAGTACACCACTAACGAGCACCAATCCACACCCTTAGGCTGTTTCTCTGTGTCATAGATTATGCGAAAGATAGGATGTCATACTTATCATCCCACAATCATTGAGCTAAAGAGATGCAAGATAAAAACAAAAAAAAAAATTAAACCCTTCGAAGACAAGTTTTGGGACAAAAATTAAAAATGATTATACACTGGTTAGTTTTTGTGGAAAAAAAAACTTTAATATTACTCAAAATAGAGAGAGAGGTCCATATAAGGTAACGTGGAAGTCACACACCATCGCAAGTCGTTCAACTTTAGTTACGATTTGGGGAGAGATGGCTGAGTGGACTAAAATTGAAGATTTAGTTACGATTAGAAAAAATTCCACCTTTATCCATGGATCTCTTATTCCTTCAATTGGAAGTATTGATCCAATTCAATAAAATTATGTTTCGTAATTTCATGATCCAATTTTTTCAATTTAGAACAGATTTTTGGATACAAATCACGAGAATTTTGATTTTTCCTCGAATCTTTCATCGAGAGGTAAAGGATTAAATCCTTTAAGAAATAAAGTTTTTGATCGGAATTTTAATCAACCCGAAGGATCCCTTAACTATTAAGGGATTAATAGAACGAATTGCACTTTTACCACTAAACTATATCCGCTACAATGCAATTATTGCATATAAATGGACCTTTTGTCGAAGACGAAAATAAGTCGTATTCATAAGTAATAAAAAGACCGGATCAGAAAATAATCATGAAAATTCGAGCGTTGACGTATTTTCATCAGGGCCACTACTGAGATTAGGAAAAGAGGACTCATTTTAATTAACTAATTAACAAGTTTTTTATTCTAGTAAAGTACTAAAGAATAATAATAAGGAATCGAACCTTGATTCTATATCATCTTTTTCTGTATCATAGGAATTGAAATAATAAATCTTCTTAGGATTCTTGTTGTTTCTATTTTTTTTTTTTTCAAAAACATTTGAAAATAAAAGACGAACGAAGGAGGACGGTGAACTTTAACTTGTTTTACATTTGAACCGAACTGACCCAGTTCAATTCGGTTCGGTGATATTGCTGTTGAAGCATAATCCAACCCTAACCAAATCGGTTCGGTTCTTCGGTTCAGGTTTTTTCACCCCTACTTTCTACTATGCATCTCAAACTGTTTGTCGCATCCTATTTGATTAACCATTTCTTCTACAATATTCACCTTAAGGTTTTTTTCTCATCACACGATGCCTAGCGCCTAAGTTATGCGGCCAACACCTCTTATAAGTCATCTAGCCTCTACTCATTTTGTTGTTAGCCTTCTTGCTACTTGCAGAATGAGAGGGCGATTGCAATGGTAATTGAAAGACATTTGTTGGTAGTTTAGCCGACAACGATATCATCGACAAAAGTTGGCTTGTTGCTACTGAAAAACAATCAATGAAAAATAAGTTGACGACAATCACAAATAAAACAATGAATGAAAGTAAGTCGACAACAATCACAAAAAACCAATCAACAAAAGTCGATAGACAACAATGATCACCTAAAAAAGATGAACAAGAGTTGGTCGGGTTATTGAACAATAGTTGGTAACAATCACCGAAATAAAGTCGAAGCTGCTATCTAAAAATGATAGATGAAAGTTTCTAATAAATGAATGACTTTCACCTTCTTTCATTGCAAATACTTACATAAATATCCAAGACTCTCTGTCTTTCTCTCTCTCGTCTAAATTTCATTTGGTCTATTTCTCACATCTCCTTTCTCTCAATCCATGAAAACGAAGAAGTTTGAAATAGATTTTTTTGAGATCTATCCCAACCCTTAGAAGAGAAGAATAAGTTTGAGGAATTTTCTTTTTTGATTTAAGATTCGTCCCATGCTTCCCTAGACAAGAAGAAGAAGAAGAGACGTTTTTAATTTACATATAACGAACCAACCCCATTCGACTCTAGTCGGATCGAGTATTAAGAAAATGTCACATTTCTTGCTTATCTTATAACCTCAAACTATTTTATTGTATGATCATGAACGTAGTTAATACACGATTGGTGATCTACGTAAATTTCTGTGTCTATTCTCTATTGATTGAACTCTTTTGTTTATTATTATTTATCAATTTTAGAACTTCCTTCGCCTGAAATTAATTGAAAAAAATGGGTTCACATCTTGCAAGCATTCATATCTACGAGGGGGAAAAGAATGACAAGAACAGAGACCTAGAAACCATGGAGCAAATCCATGCCAACTTTTTCAAAGGGTAACTTTTCATCAAACAGAATGGCTAAAATATTCTTCAGCCTAAAACTAAAATGAATTTGTGATAATTTTCCTATTCTAAAATGAATGAGCTACTCTAATAAATTACCCTGAAGAATGGTTTCTACTTGCTAAAGAAATAAAACCAAAAAATATTTCTAAAATTTGATAATGGCATCATCCTGACTTGAGAAAAAAGACTTGGCAGGCTGGTTTATATGAAATTTCCCTTAAAATTTTTTTAAATCTCTTTCTAGCAGCTTCATTCTCTTCCAAATTCTTTTGACTTAAATACCTTTTCCACCACGAAGGACTTCGTAGTTTGGCCTGCAAAATTCACAAACAAAATCAAAAGCCAAATGGGTCATTGCTAATCAGTAGGTTAAATTCCAATGCATGTAAAATTAGTAATTTTTTATTAGAATTGCCTAACTTGAGGATAGTTTGAATGATTGATTATCAAATATTAAGCATAAGCTTAAAAGTTACTCTAGAAAAGGCAAACATTGCCTCCCAAAAAGTAGTATATAATTCTACAATTTCTATTTAGTTTCTTTGTCATCCCATCTTGTTTCAGAATATGCAACAATATAAGTGAATAAACTGTGATATTCAGCGATAGAACACCGCCGGATTGTTTCCCGACTATCTATGAGAGTATTATTGGGAGATGCATCGGAAATATTAGTAGGATATTGGGTAAGGTATATATTGGTAATTAGCTAGCGGTCTTGGTTGTAAATAGAGAAAGTTAGAGTTCATGAGGGGAGGTCGTAATTTGAAATTATCTACTTTTAGTAGATTGTTGGAGAGATATAGACCTCTTCAAGGGCTATTGTTATACTGTAATTTCTTTTGATAGTGCAATCCAGTTTTATCTTTGTGTTTGGTGTTATATACTTGTACTTGAGAACCTAATACAATATAAGGGGAACAAATAAATGTACTCATTTATAAATTACGGATGTATTCCAAACACACTCATCAAGTTCCATAATTCTAACCTCACGGTCAAATTTGTATCTGGTAAATTCTGAAACTGGATAATCCGGATGACCTGCATAACATTGAAAGAAAGGAAAAATGATAAAGATAGTATAGTTTGAGATTAAAAGAAAAGGAAATTATGTTATAACGAACTATCACTTCTAAGTGTTTTGGATCTCTATAAAACGAAACTAAAATAAGGGGTTTACCAGCAAATATGACAACACCCTCTCTAGACACCCTCATCAACTCAAAAATTGTGCTGTTAAGGTATCGGGAAGAGAAATATTCCAAAGTATCTGAAGTTATAACATGAGAAAATGAATTTTTCTCATACGGCAGAGCAAATTTAACATCGGCAACACGGATGATGCCTTTATGGATGAGATCCCAGCAATGGAAGTAACTTGAATCAGAGCCATATGGTTCCACACCCCAAGCTTCATAATCATCTTCGTCGACTATGAGTAATTTGGAAATCATCGAACAAGTATCAGGGCCAACATATAACACTTTGGTCATGGTATCATCATATACTTCCCTTAGAAGTGGTATTGTTGTTTGAACTTCCGAAGTGCAAAAGGTATGACCTGCAATCGTGCACTAGCATTATTAAATCAATATTTTTGTATGTGTTAGTATACGCCTGTAGATCCAAAAATATATTCAATTTTTTCATTCATACGCATTCTTGACATTTGTAAGGCTCTCTAGCTACTTCTCTACTAATAGTTTTTCCTAAATCAGTAAATAATTTTTATCAATGAGAATGATCGTATCACTACAAGAAATAAAGATCTTCATGGTAATTCTCAAGTCCCAGGTTCCTTTCTCTAGAAAAGTTCAAACAAATAACAGGACACAAAAAAAGCAATCGTATCAGCTATAAGAAATAATAAATCTTGTCTCTAGTCTAATCCTCTACATTTTCCCTTAAGCTCTTCTTTTGTGTCTCTTGTTTTCTTTTAATTCCTTGGCTCCTGCTACAGATTGTTAATAGATCACCTAGTAGTAGAGGAATTTGTTCAAATCTCGGGAGTTCCAGACGTATTGCAAAGTTTAATATCACTAATTCCATGCTTAAAATAGGTATATAAGTTATAGACGTGGTCAAAATCCAATTTGACAATTTTAACCAAGATTGATTATCGAGTTATATTATCAGTACAGCAATGCTGCAATATCATTGTCAACTTCAGATACTTCGAAAGATTAGGCAGATACCTTCGACTTCATTCTCTTCCTCCATATTGCTTCCCTCCCCACCTAAGAAGAAAATCGTATATCGAGATTAAGAACATCAAATACTGAATAACGGTGAAGGCTAGCAAATTTGTTCCTTGTTATTTTATCATCAACATTTGCCCCATTCAAGACCTCGCTCGGCTAACATACCTGACTTAATTCGTGTAAATGATAACAAATAAATGTACGTATTTGAAGATCCATTTGATGAACAAGTTTATGCAAATAAAATTTTAAAAAAATAAAATGGATACTTTGAAAGTTCATAAACCAAATAAAAATAAACAATTTAGAAGTTTGGGAACCAAAATGGGATTTATAACCCTGTTGCTTCGTCCTGTGGGCATCCAACCAACTAAATTAACTTAGCTACTGCCTCGTCAAGTTTGGTAACAAATACGAACCTGATGCATGATAAAAATATCCTAGAAAAAGGGTTGTGACCTGAAAATTACAGAAAACACGTAAATAAGATTTTAATCCTAAATTATAAATCTTTCGGAACTAAACAAATAAAAAATCACTCGTATTTAACAAATAAAAATGTTTTGATTACATGAACTAAGTACAGTAACTAAAAAGGGAAGGGAAGAGGTGTATAATCATAGAAAGAAGTACCATTACTATCAGAAGACCGATGAATAATAAAAGTGATGACAGTGACCTACAACGAACTGAACTTATATATCGACTGGCTCGACGAGCAACATAGGGACGCACTGGATTTTGCCTCACTGAAATCCCATTTAATACCGTAGAAACTTCAATGCAGCCCATGACTGAGATGGAACGCTGTATGAAACGGTTTCCAGTATCAAAATAACTCAGTTTTCTATACAAGGATCGTCACTTAAAAATTAATCACAACAACATTCTTCCTCCGATTTGCACCAAGAATTCCTCCATCTTCTTAATTACCCAATCTAATATATTTCAATTAGCTTGAGTCGTTAAGCTTCATGACAAGACGAAAACAGTACAATGATACAATATTTCACCAAGTTGAATCCGAGAAAGCCTAATCACATTCTACTACAATTTTGTAGTGTCACAGTCACACTAAATTCTGAGCAATTATGCACAGTCGCTATGACTAACCTAAAGTTAGATCATCTTCCAATAGAAAACTCGTAGAATTCTGGAGGTAAATTCAGATTATAGAACACCAATTAAAATGTTTGAAGGAGTTGGAATGAGCTTAAGGTCTTGAAAGAACGGAGTTGGGTAGGGAGAGAGATGTGAGTCGGAGTTTGTGAAAAATAAAAAATGACTGCTTTTATACCTTGGAGTTCGCCCCTTCCCTTGCGCCTTAAATAAAGGACCCAATATATATACATATTTATAATCTAAATCCAATCTATCTAATCTAAATCTAAACTAAATAAAAAGGGCTTTTCCCTTTTTGTCTCTTTTTTAATTTTTATATCTAAATTATTAAATAAAATGGTTTTTCATATTTTGTTGAACAATTAAAATAAAATTTATTTTTTTACCATCACACATTATATAAACAGAATTTTTTTTTTCGCATAGATTTTGTTTTAAAAAAATAACAAACCCTACTTCAAATCTAATTTTTCTCTGTAAATACTAGGGAAATTGACAAAAACATTAAAAAAAATGTGACTTTAAATTTGCTACTTTACCATTTAAAAAGCTTTAAATTGTAATTTAGAAATGGAGAAAACTTTAAGTTGCAATTTATAAAATGGGGTGACATAAAATCTTTTTTTTTTATTATTTACAAGCTATAACAAATTTTTGGATTTTATGATAGTTTTCGATATATCAATGACTATTAGTTATAGAATTTGGTTGTAAATATTTTATAAAATTTGCTATTTTTGAAAATTTTCCTTTTTTAATTTTGTTATTTCTTTTTTTTTTTTTCTTTATGAAATTTGTTTCTGGCATTATGATATATTTTGCCATGTTCTTTATGTTTCTCCTTGCAATTTCTTCTTTTCCTTAAAATTAAAAAAGTTTTTGGTATGTGATCTTGAGTTTCATGTAATTTAGTGGTTTTCTATAAGTTTCTTTTTTTTACATTTTAATTTTACTGTTTATAGCGCGCTAATAAGTATAGTTTAATGATTTATTTTCTGTTTTGTTTTTAAAAAATTTTAAAATAGGTTTGTTTTTTTCCACTTTTTCTTCCTATATTTATTTTTATATACTTTTATAAAATAAAAATAATGAGAATGCGTTGGGGGAGGAAAAGAGTTTTTGGAGGAAAATAATTACGATAATCCTAGGATTATGATAATCTCGTGTTATAATAAATGTGTTAGGGAGAAGGTTTATTATTGGTAGTGTTATGATAATATGTGTTTGGGGAAACAATCATGAATAATAGTGTTACGATAGTATGTGTTTGGAGGAAGAATTATAATAGGTATGTTATGATAATATTTGTTTGGGTGAATGATTATGTGGAAAGGAGTATGAAAATTATTTATTATTGTTGTTTTTTAAAAATTCGTATTCTAAGTCCAATACACAAATATTCATATATTTAATTTACCAATTTGCCATATTTTCGTAAAATAAGTTATATTAGTTTTCTTAAATACATGTTTTTTTATGCAAGCGTTTAATGCTAATAAATTTTTTTTAATTCGTATTCTAAATCCAGTTCACAAATTAAATGTATTTAATTTACCAAATCATCTTAGTTTTCGAGTAATTTATTCTTCAAGACAACGTCCATTGTCAACCTTTTTACGTAATCGTTACTTGCCATTGTTAATTTTTTTTAATTCATATTATATTTTTATTTTTTAATTGATATTCTAAATGCAATACACAAATTGCATATATTTAACAATTGATTTAAACCAAATACTTGCACCATAATTTCATTCATAGGAAAGGAGTTACGAACTCAAATTTTCATAAAACAATTTGTAGTATTTTCTTTAAATACGACATCCATTTTCAATTTTTTTTTATGTAATCGTTAGGCGCGATTAAATTATTATTTTTTAAAAAATCATATTCTAAATCCAATACACAAACTTCGTATATTTAATTTACTACATTTTCATAGTTTTCGTAAAACAATTTGTAATAATTTCTTTAAATACGACATCTATTTTCAACTTTTTTACGTAAACGTGCAATTAAAATTTTAATTTTTTAAAAAATTCATATTCTAAATCCAATGCACAAATTTCGTAAATTTAATTTACTAAATTGTTAATTGTAATGAAAATACGGATCAAGCGTGTGATCACAATAAATTATCTATTTCAAGAGCAAAAGAAAAAAATAAAATTTTAAATTAATGTAATTGTACCAAATTCATAACTTAAAAACAAGTTGTGTGTTTTTAAATAAAAATATTAAAATTAAAAAAACTCACAACTAAAAAAATTATAAATGGAAAAAAAAATGATTAAAGAAGAAATAAGAAATGATTGAGTAAGGAATAAGGAATGATTGAGAAAAGAAGAAAGGGTTATACCCTTTTCCCCTAACATTTTTCCTTCCCCAAACACAGCCTGATGTTTTATCCTAAAGCTTAACACATACCAATCAATCAGTATCAACGATGTCAATTAAACTTAAAACATACCAATCAATTGGACTTAACATGGATGTACATTAACTATATCTACTCGACTTAACATACTACTATATTTCAAAGAGTTTTGTCTCATTGAAGAAAGGGTAAAATGAAAATTTATCTAAAAAATAAAAGTAAAATAGTAAACAAAATATTATTTTATATTATTCATAGGTTATTATTATTAATTAATAGTTTATATTAATATGGTGTATACTTTTATAGAGTATTAATTTTGAAAACTCATGAATAATCTTTTTAGTACCAAATTATATTTTATTATTTTTATAATTAGAACAAATGAGAGAGACATTTCGAGTTCAAATCCATCTTAAATGTAAATATTCTAAAAACTTTGGAAAAAGTAATTCTTTTCCCAAAATAAAAAAAAGTTTAACCCTAAAATTAGATTTCCTCACATCAGGTACGGTCCTCTCTTCTTCGTCTTCTTCAACGAAACGCCCCACCTCATCTTCTTCTCATTTCTTTTGCCAAGCAACGCCATTTACCAGACCTAATACCATCCTCGTCCTGCCTCAACCTTACCTTACCGCCGCCGGTCAGACTCTAAGCTTTTCCCCCTTATTTTCTTTTCTTTTCAACTAGGCAGTTAGATTATCTGACATTTCCATCATCAAGCCAACGTCAACAATAGAATCCTTCCATAAACTCAAACTTTCCTTTGAAGATGTTTCGAAACCGTTATTATAGTCTACTTTTTATTAAAATCTTTGCTTTGGTTTGTACTTTTTGCAGAACCGAATACATTTCTACTTCATCTGGTTCAAGAAAAAATGGCAGCTACTCACAACTTATCTTCAGCTGCACTTTCATCGTCTTCATCCGCTTTCTTTTCGCATTCCACTTTCAGTGTCAAGTACTTCTTTCATTTTTGTTTTTCATCAATCCTGGAACTTCTGTGTGTCATGTTTCGTTGCTTAGAATATCGTACAAAACTAACTCATTTCTACTACAGGAATCCGACGGTGTCATTGCCGGGAAAACGTGTCGGCGTTTGCATGTGTGTTGCAACGTCTCAAGATTCCAAGTCTGGTATTGTAGAAATGAGATATATGGGAAAAAAAAAACTTCAATTTTGAACTTCTTGTACATTGCCAGTTGATGAAAGGAATGATGTCTGTACTTCGATAATTGAAACAATAACGAGAAGTTACCTGCTTCTACTTCATCTTCTTATTGGCGTTCTTTTGTTTTTGTTTTTTTCTTAATCTGTTCATAAGCTCACAAAACAGCGGTCTCTCGAAATGAGAACATGGCCAAACTTCAAGCTGGCTATCTTTTCCCTGAGGTGCGTGGTGCATTTTGCTTAAGGTTCTAGCACTTGTTGTTGATGAACTCACGGGCTCCCGCTTTTTAGTTTCCTTTTCATGATGTATATCGATACCATTGCCGTGTATTAGTTTTTGTCGTAGTAGTTTATGTGTTTATATCTGATAATAGATTGCAAGGAGAAGGAATGCGCATTTGCTCAAGTTTCCTGATGCGACAGTAATTAGCCTTGGAATTGGTGACACTACTGAGCCTATTCCTGAGGTTATTACGTCGGCCATGGCACAGGTACAAATAATTCTATGTTCTGGTTATAGTAACTTTTAAATCAGGACATGGTAAGAATAACGTGCCATCTCTGTCAAAAAAACAGTAATTTTCGGTTCAGGAATACCTGTTGAAGTAGAATTTCATCAAATTTTATGAGAAGGAAGGTTGGTTGGACCTTTAATGAATTTAACATAATATCATAATGGAAATATGAACCTTGCTAGTGATCATCAATCTTGTCTTACGTATGATCTGATACTTTGCAACTAGGATAAACTCATTTCCTCTATTGTTGGCTTACTAGGGTGGTAATACTGCATTGCCTCTCCTCTTCATTGGAATTAGTTCTTTCCTTTTCTCTTACATATTTGCATGTAAATAGGTCTCATTCAATCAAGTTCACTGCAGTTTCTTTGAAATTCTTATAAAAGATCATTGTCTTTGAAATAGAAGTATTTGAATAAAATTTAAACTGGCCAGCCTTTATACTTCCTTATTTGTCTCCTTTGCTCCCCGTTAATGTTTTTTTCTTCATAGAATCGTCCCAATTATGTTTTTTAATTGATGTTTTGTCTATTGTTTACTTTCTCTCTCTTATGTAGAGTTTTGTATCCTAAAAAGCAAGGTGTCCGTGTCGGACAATTGGACACTTTGACACTTGGTGGACACATATTGGACGCTTGCTAGTACAACAAATGCATTAGACATGCATAGAACACTCGTTGGGTAGACTAGATTTTTAAAATATGGTGTGTCGCCGTGTCTGTCGTGTCGTATTTATGTCTCGTATCCGTGTCTGTGCTTCTTAGTTTGTATCTATTGAACATTAGTCTCTAATTTGTCTTTTGTTAAAAAAGTATTCTACGGTTTCCAATTTACATACTTTGTCTTCCAACTGTCTTCACTGAGCTGGTGGGGTTTTTCTGGAGTTTTTTTTTCTCCATGCCAGAAGACACCTTATACATCTTATACCTTTTCCGCTCCCTTCTTGTGACCCATCTATGACTATTCTGTTTGCGTCTTTGGCAGAGATCACATGCTTTATCCACACTGGAGGGTTACAGTGGCTATGGGGCTGAGCAGGGGGAAAAGGTATGAAATTCAGTTACTGAATAACTATTAAATATTCCTAGATTGACATTAAGGTTTGTGGTTAGTGATCTTCCCAATTGATGAATTTTGTGTAGTAATAGTGGAAAAAAGCCGTAGCATCTCATTTGTTCACTTTAATGTATTCTTGCTTCAAAGTTATGAGAAGTCGTTTAGATGCTTGGCCTGTTTTGGAGCAAACATTGGTCAGTTGTAGACTTCATCCAGCAAAGACTTGGGGCCATTCTCATATTTTTATAGCCTTATAGGAAAAGCTACTGTTTTGTGGGAAAATGCTATTTGGTCTTTGGAAGCCATGGAAGGAGCCTAACAGGAGAGAGCCAAGAGCTTTATTAGATTCTTACGGCGACTTAGAAAATTTTCTTGATTTAGATTCTTGGCATATTTTGATGTGTGGTCTAGTCTCTTGAAAAAAAAAACACTCTCTCCCTTTCATTTTAACCAGTTGGATCTTTGTTCTGCTTTTGAGCTTTGACGCATTTTTGAGTAGGTTGCACCTTTCCATGTTGCTCTAATCAAAACTTTTACGTTAATGTTTCCACTTAAAAAAAAGATTACAATTGCATGGTCAAGTAGGAAAGACAGATTAATATTGTGAAAGGCACCCTTGGTAAGCAGTATTTTCCCTGCATCTTTAAACAATTTAAATACTTTATTTCGGCCGAGGTCCGACAATGGTATTTTGAATCTTGATCATAAGGCTGTTTTGTTAGGCATTGATTTCTTTCAGAAACTTTTGCCACCTTAATGCTTGCTTAGTTTCAAACTAAATGCTGATTGCTGTTAGTAACTGATTACATTTTGTTAGGTATAGTAGCTGCGTCATTGTGTTAACAAGTTTTTTTTTTTTTTTTTTTTTTTTTTTTTTTTTTTTTTTTTTTTTTTTCTTTTTCGCACTGACTTGATAATTTGACTTCTTTTGGGATCATATCTTTCCATGTTTGAAAGTTCTAATTTAGATGTTGGTTTGTATAGCCATTGAGAAGTTTAATTGGCAAAACATTTTATAGCGACCTTGGCATAGAAGAAGATGATATCTTCGTCTCTGATGGTGCAAAATGTGACATAACACGTCTTCAGGTACGATTTGTTTTAGTTTGGAACCTCTTTTATCCGTGTAATATTTTTATTTTCCTCATTTTTTAAAAATTTTAATGTTGGTTACTAACCTTGGTTATATATGTAAGATAGCCTGGTAATCATATCTGTCATCTTGTTACTATTTAACTTCTCTTCCCACTTTTGGCAGCTTGTTTTTGGATCCAACGTGTCGATGGCGGTGCAGGACCCATCATACCCGGTGATTTTCTCTTTTCATTAATGAAAACTTTCGATGATTATTTGGTACCCGGTGATTTATTATTTTTTTTCTCAATGGATGCAATTCTTTATTAAAAACAAATCTTTACTCTTGTGCAATTTACATATGCACCCTTTGATAACTTCTGGTAGGTTAGTCACTTCAGATCAAACCATAAGTAATAATATATTTTGTTTTCTCAAAACTTAGAAAAGATATTTTGATATCAGTCTGCTGGTCCATTCTCCCACTTATTGGTCTAGGTGTTTTTGGTAGTTATGAAGTAACAGCCAAAGGCATGTATTGTTTAGGCTGTAGAACTTCATACAAACCTCTGCTAACTCAATTTCTAATCAAGAATTTGTGGAACTGTAGGCTTATGTGGACTCGAGCGTCATCTTGGGGCAGACTGGACAGTACCAGAAGGATGTTGAGAAATATGGCAATATTGAATACATGAGGTGTACACCAGAAAATGGATTTTTTCCTGATCTATCTAAGGTTCCCCAGACAGATATCATATTTTTCTGTTCACCAAACAATCCTACTGGCTCATCTGCAACTAGGGAACAGTTGACCCAACTGGTGCAGTTTGCTAAAACGAATGGATCAATTATAGTCTATGATTCAGCATATGCAATGTATATATCAGACGATAATCCAAGATCTATCTTTGAAATTCCTGGAGCGAAGGAGGTAAATTCTGTTAGACTGCTTTTTCAATGTCTGCACTTGGTATCAGATTTACATTTTAGGTAATTTCATTCTGGTGCACTCAGTCACAATATACTTGTGTCAAAGTTTTGAATCTCTCAAAGTTCCAATATGTATTTCTGATATCCTACTAGATTGTTCCTTTCCTTTATATCATGAGATTCCACACTCCAGTTGTATCATTTATAAAGCCTAATAAGAGCATACACACCTCAGTTACTTAATACAAGAAAAATCTCTTCGTGAAAATGAATTTGCTTTACTATACTTAAAAATCAAAATGCTATTGTATCCAATGATCCACAAATCTTTCTTAGCACATCTGCAGTTGGAGTAAATTAGTGAAAATGCTATTTTATCCAATGTTGTCTGTTTGGATTTTTCCTAACCCATCATTGACGGAACCTCGCCTTATCTTCTACAGACCATGTTCGGTTCGGTTGGTTTTGGTTAGTCGGCTCTGTTTTTCGGACTATCATTCTCACCCTTAGTAGAGAATGGAGACACAGAGTAGGAAATTAATTATGACCTTAGGGAGGCTTGAAATTATGTAGCAAGAGAGATTTTGGCTTTTCGTTAAGTTGGGCAATAGGGCAATAGCGGAAATATTCGGATGTTTAATTGGCATGTTTTTTCATTATTTATATTCTTTCACTTTAGTTGAGGAATAATATCCAATTTATGGGATGTTGCATGTCTATCTTTCCATTATGCAGGTTGCAATTGAGACATCATCATTTAGCAAATATGCTGGGTTTACTGGAGTTCGACTTGGTTGGACAGTTATTCCAAAGGAGCTCCTGTTTTCTGATGGATTCCCAGTTGCTAAAGATTTCAACCGCATTGTTTGTACTTGCTTCAATGGTGCATCCAACGTTGCCCAAGCTGGGGGTTTGGCTTGTCTTTCACCAGAAGGCCTTGAGGTTGGTCTGCTAGTTATAGTATCTTCTTCCTCAATTTGATTAATAGAAATATAAAACATGCACAATAATTTTAATCCCTTGAAATGACCGGAAAAAACGTCCTTACTAGAACATGATTTGTTCTATAGATTGTACAACTGTATCCTTGAGTTTGAAGAAATGACAGGAAAAATTAGAGCACTTTATTTTTTAATTGGACATAAACCACACTTTCATTTAGAGAAAGGAAAGATATCAAAGACATACAAGAAAACCAAGCCCAGACAGAAAAAAAAGGTCGGAGTCTAACAACTAAAACATTAAAAAGGAACAGGACTAAGCTGACAAATTCACAATTGTAAAAATGGCCAGTAATCGACATTTGTAAGAAAGCATTGAATCCAGTCACCTCCCAAACATCTTTAACCAGATCTCTTGACCTCCCTAAGCTGGATTTATTGTTCCTCACAACCCAAATACTCCATTAAATTGCAAAGAAACTAGCTTACCACATAATTTGGCCTTTCTTTCTAAAGGTAGAATTAGAAAGCCCATACAAGCCCAACAAACACCAAATGTTCTTATCCAACGACTCTAATTTGGAGCACTTTATAAAACGCAGTACAATTCAAGATGGCAATAAATTACAGGAGATCATGAAATTTATCAACTTCTATTTGCAGGCTATGCGCGGGGTTATCGGGTTTTACAAAGAAAATACTAGTATCATAATGGACACATTTAACTCGCTTGGATTTAATGTGTATGGAGGGAAGAATGCACCATATGTGTGGGTTCATTTCCCTGGCCAGAGTTCATGGGATGTATTTGCCGAGATACTGGAGAAAACACATGTGGTGACAACACCTGGAAGTGGTTTCGGACCCGCTGGAGAAGGGTTTATCAGAGTAAGTGCTTTTGGTCACAGGGAGAATGTTTTGGAAGCGTGCAGAAGATTCAAGCAGCTATACAAGTGAAATAAGGGAGAAAAGGGATGCAGTTTGATGAGAGATTTAAGTCACAGGTAACCATCCTTCTATATTTCTTAAACTCTTGTAATTGTGCATCCAATTTGTTTTTGACATTTGTCTCTGCCATTGCAGCTTAAGTTGGAAGCCATTCTTCGCATGGGAGTAAATGATGGCACCTATTGCATTTATGCCTCTACTGGGGTAATCTCTCTTTTTGAATGAATAAATTTATATTTCCAATCACGTGATTAGCTTAATTTTTTTCTTAATGAAGTATTTGAAAACACACGCCCCCTTTTGTTGAGAACTTAGAGAACTTTCCGAGTTTATTAAGGATGATGGATAGATGAGGTGCTCGATATTAAGAATATGAATTATTGGTTGGGCTTACCATCATCCGTTAACGTAAACTCTTTTGAATAAGAATATGACCAGTTTACATTCAAGACTTGGTTACATTATCTGCGTTATTTTCTTTGTTGTGGTCTTTTTTTGAAGTTGCCATTATTCATTAGCGAATGATAAGTTAACCTTCAAGAATTTGTTACATAAACATCCAAGTTATTTTCTTTGTGGTGGTTTATTTTAAATTGGAAATAGTAACAAGAAAAACGATTGAACTTGAGATGCATGCAACCACCAATGTCTAAAATATGGAGGAGCTAAGCTAACATCTTGAAATGCCATCAGTTTTCTAATGTCTCGTTGGGCAACTGCGATATCATTTTTTAAGAAATATTTTTGAGAAAATTTGACAGAATGAGAGAGAATTGGAAATAACAATATAAGTTTGAAGATCTAATTTTCAAATTTGAAATTCAAATAAAGAAGCTATCAAGTCAACAATCAACCGTCTTAAAATCCATTAATTCTCAAATTTAAGGTTTTTTTTTTTTTGTCGAAAGAGTGGAGATAAATTCTTCCTAACGAAATTTCGAGCTCTTCAAAATTCAAAATTTTGATTGCCTAAGTATAGACCATGACTGCTGCTTGAAAATTATATAATTTTAGATTTATGAAAAATATCTTAAGGGAAAAAAGAAAAATTAATTAAAAATTTTGAATAATAGAAAAATATAATTGATTGCCACTGCCAATTGAAAAATCATTAGTGTAGCATAAATGAAGCCATGTAAATGTCTTTATATTATTAAATGTCACATTGAATACCTTGATTCTAATGCAAATGTTTGGGACTATATGGGTGCTATTGAACCTAGAAAGACCACCGTTAGCTCAATTAGGGCCTTAAATCATGCCATCGCTTGGTCCACTTTGCCAACAAGTTATTTGTTCGAATGGGTTGGTAAGAAAAAGCGAGTCGGCTTTATGATTAATTTAGTGTGTTGAGATTCAACGATCAATTTGCACTATGGTAATTATTTTGATTTTTGTTTTTTATTTTAAAAAATTAAGCTTTTTTTTTTTTCTTTTTTCTCTCTTAGAGTGATTTGATTGAATTTTTAGATAAATTTTAAAAACAAAAACAAGTTCTTAAAAGTTTTTTTTCTTCAAATATAACAAAAAAACCAATAGTAAAATATAGATAACAAAAAGTTGAAAGTGGAAGCAACGTCAATAAACTTAATTTTTAAAAACAAAACAAAAAACAAAATGATTATCAAACGAAGTGTTTAATAAATATTAATAACTTTTATTTTTGTCTATAATTTATGAACTTATTTAATCGCTCTTTAGACACAAGCTTACCTAAAATTTAAATTTCATAGATGAATTAATTTTAAAATTTGTAGGAAAGTTAGGACAAATTAAACACAAAGCAATAGCTAAAAGACTTAAACTAAACTTGATCTTGATCCTTGAGGTGTGCTCAAGAAAGGAGTAAAGGGCGTATAGTTTCGAAGTTCTCAATGGAGTTTGATACCAAAAATTTCCTTTAAACATAAAAGAACTCCATTAAGAGTGTTTGGAATGTGGGATTTTGTACATAAAAGAAGTCCGATAATGGTAGAAACAGTGAAATGGAACACCTGATATTGCAGCATTAACCATAATCACATAGCCAACCACTCAGTCTTCATATACACTAGAGATTAGGGATTTTTCCTACTTTAAAGTTGTTACAAATCTAAGAGCCAACTATTACCTAGAAACTAAATACTGTCCAATTCACAAAATGAGGAATGTACAAAATTTGACTTCTAGAATTGTTCGATGCTCTTCATGAGCTCTGCCTTGCAGGTAGTCTTGTAGTGTCCTGTTTGATTACATCGACTACAGTGCACGGTGTGTTTTTCTCGATTCAGGTCCTCTACACAAATTCTCTTTTTTTCAGGTCGTCCTGGCGGTCGACGGAACTTTGGTGGTCGAACAATTTGTGTATCATCATCAATAAGAGTATCATCGAGTCTTTTCCATTCAAATTTTCTGGGAATTGGATGTACACTTTTTTCATATGCTTCCCTGTAACCAGAAACCGTAAAACACTTCTCCATAAAGGCATAGACATCTTTTCTACATGATGCAATCGCTGCAACGGCATGTGAACAAGGTATTCCATAAAGCTGCCAATCACGACAGAGGCAACATCGTTTTCCGATATTGACTATATATGATCTATCAGCTGATAGAACCTCGAACTCTACCTCATCTGATTGAAGAACTTGATAGGATGAGGCAAGTTTAATTGCTTCCACTATTCGTTTCTCAGCTGATGGAGTCAGAAAGGAAAACCACGATGTACTCCTAGCACGCCGCTCTTCAAACTCGGCCATTAGTTTACTATGAATCCGCTCAATCACCTGGATAATTGGCAGCTCACGTGCATCAAGAATCCATTTAGTGAACTCCTCTAGATTTGAAGAAAGATGTCCATATCGGGTTCCTTCGAAATAAACTAATGCCCAATGAGAAGGAGGAAATTGCTGTATCCACTTTGCAGCTTCAGGTGAAATCTCTTCTATGTCTGACATTCTCTCTTTGAAAGCAATTGTAGATGTAGCATATGCCGCTTTCCACACAAGACTAACAAGCCTTGAGTTTTTGAACTCTTTTCCAATATTTTCACTTAAGTAGCGCATGCATAATGCATGTGAAGAATTTGGGAATTTCCTTCTCAAGGCATCTAGAATTCCCTTTTGACCATCTGATAAAAATGTGAGGTGAAATTTATTCCAAGCATTTATCTTGAGTGCGTTATGCAACTCCGACAAAAACCAAAGCCAGCTCTCCTCATTTTCAGCATCAACTACACCAAAAGCAACTGGAAACATGTCACCATCAGCGTCGTAAGAAGTAGCTGATAGTAAAGTACCTAGGTATTTGCTTTTAAGCTCGATTCCACCAAGGCCAATCACAGGGAAGCAACCATTAAGAAAACCGTATATGGATGCATAAAATGAAACAAAGAGTCGCTGGAAGTGATTGTCCGAACCAGTGGTAAAGACCTCTGCAACACTCCCAGGATTCGCTTTCTTAATTTGTTCACAGTACGAAGGAAGAAGACCATAACCTTCTTCAGAAGAACCAAAAATCGTGGCAAGGCCCCGTTCCTTTGCACGCCACGCCTGCTTATAAGGTATAGTGATGCCATATTGCTTATGGATGTCATGCAATATATCTTTTGGTTTGTAGTTAATGTTGTTACGCAATCGTTCCTCTATGAAACTAACTATCCAATCTATGGAGGCCTGATGGTGTCCATTTTGGGCGTTTTGCCCACACGTATGTGTCCCTTCAAGGCTTCTAATTGTGAAGATTGGAGAATTAGGAAGTTTAACAGCACGAATTCGCCATGGACAACCTTCTTCGGCACATTTTGCAAAATAGCGTATCAAGTCACTCTTGATTATTCGTAGCTCAAAGTGTTGAGCTATAGCAGCTTCTTTAATTGCATTTCGAAATGCCTTGACATCAGGAAACTCTTGACCTACGACAAATGTATGATCCTCCATATGAGATAATCCAATCCCTGAAACACTTGCTCTGCATAACAACCAATTCTATGAACTTTCCCTTTCCATTATTGCGACGAAGTCAGTTAGGGCTTTGTTTCCACTCAATGTTTATTAGGCTGTTGGGATGTCCACAAATCAGCTCTCATAAGCAGGAAAAGGATCTGAAAGAGCAATTCGATTCATGATTTCATTTAACTTAATAAAATTTGGGAAAGCAAATGTTTAATAGATTTGGATGGAAAAAAAGATTACAAGGAAGTCAGCGATAAAATGTGTCGAGTATTGAAATATAAAAGGACTGTCTGCAAGGAAAACAGCACATACACTTATGTAAAGGCACCTGAGCTTAAAGATTAGCCAACAGAGTAACGCTCTCAAATGTAAACAAAAGTTCTTTCCTTCTTAACATACTTAAAAAGTAAGTTGATTCTTCATATTAAGAGTAACAACCTTACTTAAACAAGATCTATTGTCCTTGAGTTATAAGGAGACTGTTGATGGCATTTCCAAAAAAGACTGGCCAACCCACAGGTTCGAAGGTTCTAAATTAAATTGTCGTTTGTGCTCAAGAACATGCACTATAAATAGGCAGAGAATAAAGTGTTTTTTCCTCTTTTATTATTATTATTTTATTGAATCTTTTTTTGGGTAAGAACCCGAGCTTTGGTTAGGAAATAATAAAAGAAAAAGGACTCTCCAAATTACTCCCTTCGAATTCTTTCACGTGGGACTCTACCACTTCTTAATTTAGAATTATATCTCTATTTATGATTTCTTCTGATTAGAGGTATCCACTTCAAAGGGAATTCAGTGAACGGCTTTTCTAGTTTTCTTGTTGAAGAGTCTTCTGGTTATTCTTGATGTAACTTGCTTGAATAAACTTCAAGGAATACTTTCACAACTCTTACTCAAAACGTATATTTTTTTTATAGTAATTTAAAAAAAAGATTTGAGGTTCACTGGAAAACAAAACTTAGTCAACTATCTTCTACATTGAATGAATTGTACGATTAATTTCGAGTAGCGCTCATTTCTGACTAAAAAAAAAGCTAAATCAAAATTGACAGCCAATCAGGAAAAATGTAACGAAAAGAAGAACCTAAGAACATGTCTGAACAAGCTAATCTATCTTAAAATAAAAGAAATTCAATTTCGTAGCATAAAGCAGCTTCCGAACATGAACTAAGATCTAAATCGATCTTGAATTACATAAATTTGGGTTGTAGCTAAGAAAAGAAAAGAAATGACGTGTTTACATGAAATGCATTGTCTGAATCGAGAAGGAAGTACAAAAAAACAAATGTAAACATCATACCAACCTAGAAAATGAAGGGGAATAAGCAGATCGGAGGGTGAGAGAGGTGAAAATGGAGGCAACAGAGAGAGTGAATCGCGGTGCCATGCGCGAAGCTCTACATTCGGGAGAGATTGAGGGACTAATAAGTCATAGCATACATAAATCGTACAATCCATACATCCAAACCTCATTCTTAGATGTCTCTTTCTCAGATGTCCAACGAGGGTATTACCGTAATTTAAGCTTTCTTATAATTAACAGTTTGGGTTAATTGGATTTATAATATAGTTTTCAAAAAATAAAATTAGGAGGAAGGAGTCTTTAAACAAATTAGGTAAATAGGTTTTTTTTTTTTTAATATTTTCGTGGGATGGGCCATTTTTCGAACTTTTTATGTCACCTTAGTCTATCGCTAAAGAGTATCAATTGCAATATTTTGTTCATTTTTTGTACCATAGATTTTCGTATGGTTAACTAATTTAACTTTTATAAGTTATTTTACACAAATTAAATTGATATAAATATCAATCAAAATCAATATGGAATTCTAATAAAGGTATTAAAAACTTTGTTTAATTCTCAAGTTTCCAAGGTTTCTAAGACCTTAAACTTGACCTAAGATTCAAAAAAATGAATGTATGAGGTCCCATTCTTTCCTTTCACTTTTTTTTTGGTTTCTCATTAGACAATTGCATTTTTTTCTTTGATTTTTTTGCTTCGTTTGGATTCTTGCTCTCGTTTCTTCCTTGACCTCGCTCTTGCTTCTTTCTCTCGCTAAATTCTTTTTGATTTGAAGAAGAAAGAAACGCGGAGAAGACAGAAAAAGAAAACACAAAAGTTGTGAAGTTGCAGAAGAAGATGGTTGGTTTTGCTTGGTGGAGAAGGAAGAATTGGAGTGATTTTTGTAATTTCAGGAGTAAATGAGATCAGCAAAAGGCAGAAAACGTTAGTGTTATTTACACAACAAATAACATAATGCACAAATATCATTTTAGTCCTTATACTTTACATTTTGGCAACGTTTACCCTATCTAAAATGTAATAAATCAATAATAATTTAAAAAATAGACCTCAATTGATTACATTTGGTGTTGTTTTACTTGTGTTATGCATCAATACTAAAAGGATCCACATCCATACTAAATTTAAGATTTATTAGAAGCACACGGACTAAATTTAATTTAAATATTATTGAAAGTACGTAAAATTAAATTAAGATGGGGATAGAGATTATAATCTCCTTGGAAGTTTCTCTAACCTTTTGCATTTAAAAAATGGCCAATGTTCAAGCATTAACAAATGCCACTGAGTAATACACTTTGGCATCCCCCAATTTATTTAAGATTCTGATGACTTATTCATTAGATGAGAAGAATTGTGAAATATACTTGGGACTTGGGAGTGTTACTATGGTCCATTCTTCTGGAGGATGTTCTTCAGCTTCTCATTCGCAGCCACGAGCTCGGCAGCTATTCCAGGCTCATTAGCAGAATGGCCTGCGTCGGAAATGATCTGCATATATAGAGTCGTAAGAGTCTACGATTCAGTAACTACTTTCAAATGATGCATCAACAGTTGAGAATAATCTAATGATATATGTGTATACACACACACATAGGGACCACTTCAGAAAAATGGTAAAGAAAAAGTAAATCAATATAGACTCGAGTGTTCGTTTCAAGAAGGTCAAATGGCTACACCCTAATATTAGAGCCCTTTGTTTCTCTAATCTTTTGGATTGAAAGTAAGAATGTAACCTTTCTTCATAAACTCTTTCAATCAATTAGAAGTTTTTTTTTTTTTTTTTTTTTTTTTTTTTTTTTTTTTTTTTTTTTTTATATACCTAGTTGGGGTACCTGCAGCTACCCATAGCTCGGGGAGGAGACGAAGGATTTTTCATGTTTAAACTCACAAGGCTTGAACTTAAGACTTCTAAGTTGGCATGACCAACAAACTCCAAGCCCTGGCCAACGGGGCCACCCTAGGGGGCATATTTTCTTCATCAAGAGGTTTGCTTTTTCTCTCTGCTTGTAACTAATTTCCTAGAAGTGAAATTGTTTCTTAACCGGGAAATAAAATTAGTTAGAGGGAAGTTACAGGTAACATCCATGTTATATTTAAATTTTAAACCTTGTCCACAATAAAAATTAAAAAAAAAAAAGAACATAAATCCACAATTTCGTTCTTAATCGTTGAAGCAGAGTGAAATAATAACTCAAATGTATGAACATCCAGTAACACAACTTCAGTTAATATAATCGCAGTCAAGCCCAATGAAAGGAAGCTGATGGGAAAGAGAAACCTATATTAGACTAAGAAATAGACCACAGTAGTTTCTTTTACCTTTAGTTCCGCCTCGGGCCACACTTTATGAAGATCCCAAGCAGACATCATTGGACAGCAAACGTCATATCTTCCCTGCAAAATGACGACAAAAAGTAGTTTCATATTTTGTTATCGAACTTAGATTCTAGTCCATCATCTCCTGGTATGATCAATGACACAAAAACTTGGTATAAACTTCACAAGTACCATTTACATTTTTTTCCCTCTTTTTTTGTTTTTTTCAATAACTCCTTTCAGCAATGAAATGTATACCACGAAAACAAAAGAAAAGGAAAAATAAAATAAATTGACAACGATCACAAAAGGTATGAGGGAAGCTTAACATCTATAGTGCTAACAAGGGAAAGAAAAAGCACAATAGAATGCCCTCTGTTTCATGTACTATACAAAACTGTTACCAAAAGATTAAACTGTTACCAAACTTATTTCCTTTATTAGGAAACAAAAAAAAATAATTACTAAAAGAAAAGATCGGCTAACCCATCCAATAAACCAAAATAATAAACGGAGGTACCCAAGCCAATATATTGAATGGGACAATTATAGCATTGATAAGTTGGATAGGATAGGCAAATGTACCTGTACAATTACAGCATTGATATGTCGTATTTTGTCAATATTATCTAGCAGAAAGGAATCAGAAGGGAAAAACCCCTTATTTACGAAGTAATGGTTTTCAATCCTTGCAAATGCCTGGGTCAAACAAAAAGGAAAGTGGCAGAAAGAATTATGGGTTGCATTACAAGCAGAATTATAGCATTACTCAAGTTTAAAAAATCCAAAACAAAAACAATACTGTCATTTCTTAGACCCATATACCATCTTATCTTTCCGGACGTAGGTCAGAAGTTGCAAGTTTGTTCACCTAATGAGCATACAAAATTACCAAAAAAAAAGAAGAAAAAAACTTAAAGAATCCCTATTGTGACAATAGGCGGAAGAAACAATATAATGATCTTCTTGCCCACAAAAATTTTCCAAAAACTTCCTAGAAACACTACAAATGCCTCCAATTAAAAGAATCCTCAAGAGATTCCTACAAATGCCTCCTTTATCATTCTTCATTAACTGTAGATGCGAAATTTGCCAACTCTCTGTACCCTACCCTTTATTAACCTACGACCTCCTTTATCTTACCACTTCGTACTGGGGATGACGTTGCCCCTAAAATCTTCAAATAATGAAGAAAACTAATATCGAAGAGGTTTTCAAGTATGGTGGTTAGGTCACCTACCTAAGATTTAGTATCCTATATGTTTCTTTTACATCCATACAATGTAGAATTTGGCAGTTTGTCCCACAAAAATAGTGTGTTGATGCGACACGAAGGAGGTGTTGAGTTATGTTGAGTTGGTAGTTATCATAGGAGCGAGTAATTCGATGAGTTGACGCAAATATGAATTTACAAGCAAAAAAACAATTTACCAATGAAAAATTATCATCTTCCCCTCTTTTAATGTTCTCCTCATTTGGCAAAAGATGAGCAGTCATCATTTCCCATTTGGTCCACGCTCTTGCAGCTGCATACTAGAAAATTAGAGGAGAGCCTTAGCAAACTAACATGTAATATATAAGCATTAACTCACCATTTAAAGGAAATAATAGGGAGAAACTGCGATTTCCCCTTTTATTATATGGCATATTTCAGAATGATGCAACTATCAAATTTCAATATATGATGCCACGAAAACTTAATCTTATGCATGCAGCACACATAAAAGATGAAGGTGCTGCCATCATTTTTCGTTACATATGTTACTGACAGATTCTTTTCTCATATGGATGAAAATTTACCATTTTTCAATAAGAATTCAAATTTTGTTAAGATGAATGAAAAAACAGAAGAAAGCGCACCAAAAACAAATGAAAACCATACAGGTTTTTTCTTTTTTATTATTTTCATATTACATGTGACATTCTGTGGAGTTGAGGCATACTTACCAAAAAAAAAAAACTGTAATGAGCATCAATTAATTCTACAGAACTTCTGCCTCTGACATTCATATATGAAATTGGCAAATTTCTCAAAAACGTGGTGGTGGAGTTAATTTTTAGGAGCCCTTCCAACGCAAACATATCTTTATGATAGTTTTATATTTTATTGTTAAGAAATTCATTTTTGAGGGAAGCTAGAGTCTAGAGAACGAATTACCACTTTGGAGTGACTGTTGAAAACCACTCATCATCCCAGGAAGAGTATCACCAGCCAACTAGTTAAATAACCATTGTTTTTTATCAAAAGGAGTTAGTTCATGGGATTTACATGTCATCAGAAGCATCAACTAAGAGTCCTACACAACCATTGTGATTGCATGAGCCGTTTATTTTGCTTCTCATTGCTTACATTTTAACTCATCTTGTGTCACCCGTTGTGTTTGTACATTTGATTGGGAAAGTATCAACACTCTGGTGTAAGCCATTTATTTTGCCTCGTACATACATTTACTTTTTTTTTCACAGACTAAATATTTGTTTCATATAATACCATGGTTCGGATTATTTCATTCTCAGGTAATTTCATTTTTTCAGATGTATGAGAAAAAAGTTCAACATCGTGAACAAATAAATCGGAAAGAAACTCCATTCAAAATATAAACTCAAAATAATGATCTAGGTATTGTAAGAGATAAGAGTACTAGCCATGCAGCTAAATAAGATGATAGAACTTACTTGGGTTTCCATATCCTTTGAATTCAATCTTTTACTATAAGCATCAACAAAACATCCTCTCTCACTTTCGGGAATTAGATCCCTAAAAGACTCCCAGGCTGCATTCAAAGAAAAAATCAAGTGAACAAAACAGTTTGCAGACGATTTCTTTTGGAAGTGCTTCCTCCATCATACATATTAGAAGCCATTGCAATCTAAAAATCTGTACCCTTGGAGTTCGACCATCATCAAATTTGATTTAACATGTTACAGATGTTGCAGATTATAAAGCTTTATTAATTAGAATTTTCATAGATCACATCATAGTATATATCTGTGAAAGCAAAATTAGTGAAGAAGCTTACCATCAGGATATATAGCGGCAGCACCACCTTCATAAAACCAATCAATTTCTTTTTTCCGCAGAAGAAAGATCCCTCTAAGAACTAATCCCGTAACCTTGGATTAAACCAAAAACCATATAATCAAAACCGCAGAAATGTTGATAAAAGTTTTCCGGTGACATTTTTCTCAATCACAAGGAGTTCCACTATGGAGGAAAATGGTAAACTTGGCAAAAGTGAGCACCTTTTCCGGATGAGATTGACTATAAGCAAGAGCCAACGTACTACCCCAGGAACCTCCAAAGACCTACACAACCACATATATTACTGAGTCAAGACACTAGCTAAAAAACATTGTTGAATACACTGACATGACTACAGAACCTTAAAAACAAGAATCGTGATTATGCCAGAAGGGTGGGAAAACAAGCAGTTCAAGAAATTGTGACCTGCCACTCTGGAATTTCCAAGTGTTCCCTTAGCTTCTCAATGTCATCAATGAGGTTCCACGTGGTATTATCCTCCAAGCAAGCATGTGGTGTACTTTTCCCTGCCCCTCGCTGCAAGATTTTTGTTTTTTTTTTTAACTTCAGAGGTAGACAATACTGATGGAACAAGATTAGGATTGAGGAAAACACCTGATCAAACAAAATAATTCTATAAAAATCTGGGTCAAAGAATCTTCTATTGCCTGGAGCAGTTCCTCCCCCTGGTCCCCCATGTAGAAAGACCACTGGCTGCATGATCAGTTAAACAATATGATAATTAACAAGAATCTGAAGTGAACAAATCCAACAATTTACTGACTTGATAAGGCCATGTAAAGAAGAACATTCAAGGTGTGTTTGGGCACCCATAATGGAATTGGAATGTAATGTAATCCAAAATTCATGTTTGGATTGAAAGTTTTGAACTTGAAATGTAATATTAAACTCATTTCATTTCAGCAATTTACAATTAAATCCTATTTTCCATTGTTTTCATGCTTTACGGTCATGTTTTTGTTCCACCTTAATTTGACAAACATTCCAACACCCCTCTGATTTCAAGTAATTCTAATTACATTTCAACTCTCCAAACACCCCCTAAATGGTTTGTTTTACAGCAATGATACATGTCATCTGAGACTGCAACTCTTCAAGATCATGTCCATTTTATAGAATCCTAGACTACAGCAAGCTGCATCTGTCGACTTTTTATCATTTTTCATAGTTACTAGGAGTGTGCACTGAGTGAACTGCGCTCTGATATTTCTTTACAAACCAAAGGTAATCAAAATTTGTTCAACTTGCTTGCCCATCTGTTTCAACAACCAAAGTAACATTGATAAGTACCTTAACATAAATGAGGGATGGTTGTATTAGAATGGATTTAACCATCTTGGTTTTGATAAATAGTAAAAAAGAAGGCATAGCCTTAATAAATGACTAAGAGTTCATGGATTCAGTCCATGGAGGCCAACTACTTAGGAATTAATTTCCTACGAGTTTTCTTGACACCCAAATGTTGTAGGATAGAGTTAGCCTAGTTCACCCATGAGATTAGTCGATGTGAGCACAAACTAGTCTGCACATTCTTGGATATAAAAAAATGGATTTACGGAGACAAATATCTTTTCCTAAACAAAATTTTATTAAAATTTATTGGCGGAAACTTCTGAAGAAAAATATGAACCTAATAGACAATTATTTTCAAAATTAGGGGAAATTATAAACATGGTTGGATGGTAGAATATACTCACATGACCAGTGGGATTCCCAGATTGCTCCCAATAAATAGTATGAAGATCCGACACTTTCAAAAAACCAGTACTGTATGGCTCAATAGGTGGGTAAGGGTTTCTGTTTATTCCTGAAATTTCCTTTTCTCCAGCCATCAAATCCTTTGGTTGGAACTCACTCTGACTGTCGCTTTTATAACCCAATTGTGCAGTAAAGACCGAACCTTTTGCCCCTGCAATATCAAAATACAACAATATGAATTTCTGACCCACGTATCCTTCCCACTCCACTCCACTCCACGCTAATGGATAAAATAATTCAAGGAGATAATTTTTAACACCCAAATCCAAAAGGAGAGTTGCAAATACATTGTTGATTCACTTGAAAACAATAAAAACAATTGAGATTATCAACCGGGATAGCTCTCGAGAAAAAAAAGCTAAACCGCCCTTTATAACGAACATTACATATGTACTTTAAACTGATGCTATTGGTTTTCTCATTAACGTTCGGGGAAAAAAAAAACTAAGGCAGAATTGAAAGCGAAGTTGCCAAGTCAAATGAGTAGACAGGATGTTAAGATTATAGAGAAGTAAAATATGAGAAGAAAACACACAAACCCACTGAGAAAGTGAGAATCAAGAAGCAGTAAGAGAGTTATAACGATGGAGAAGAAAACCTGAAAGGCAACAACGGTTAGAAAGACGAGGGACGGGGAGACGAAGATGAAAATTGGAGAAGAAGGAGAAAAGAGGAGAAGAGGAGTTGTTAGGGCAAAGGCCTAACAAGCTCATCGTCAATGGTGAACACCATTATCCTCAGCTCCAATTAGTCAAACAGTGTATCACAATTAACATTATTTTATTTATTTTTTTACTATTATTATTATTATTTGAGTTCATTTTGATATATTAGTTTTACCATTTTCGATAACATTTAAGTGTACCCTTTATCGATCTCTAATCAAAATTGACCTAATAGAAATGAGTATTAATCAATCAATCACAAATCACAAATGTAATTAGATTATTTTTATCATTTTTTTTCCAAATATTGAATAATGTAATTTAATTATGATGATTGTCTAATATCATTCTCTTCATATAGTTATCATTTAGGGCTAATCAATAATAGCATATATAAGTGTCATAAATTTATAATTCTACTACTACAACAATTACGATATTTTGAAATTGTTCTTACACTTTAATCATGCATTTTATATTTTTAAATGGCTACATTTTGTTTGAAAAAAAATTACTTGTTTGGTACATGGTATGTAACAATAGGTGCAATTAATGGTTAAGTCTCATTCGTACTTGTTGTTGCATAGGTAATAATAGATTGTGTCCTTTGCTATTTCTCTCTGCTTTGGTCTCTCCTCCCTCTCTTCCTTCTCTTTCCATCCTCACCTCTTAAATCTCAAACCCATTGTTTTCCAATTTTTCTCTTTTTAGCCAAAGGTTTTTAAAATGACTTTTTCCTATGATTATTATTCTTTTTTCCTTCTTCTTTTTATTATCCCTTTTATCCCCAAAGTGCTTTTTAGAGAGTGGATGGTCATAGACTCATATACCAATTTGGATGCTTCCATTGAGAAAATGAAAACTTTTTACCTTTTTGAATTTCATTTCCTTTCATTTTTTATCGTTTAAAAGTCCACACACACACACACACACATATATATATATTTCAAAATTCAAGAAATAAATAATACAAAAAAAGTGAGAGAAAAGCTGGCGTCGCCCGGACTCGAACCGGAGACCTTCAGTGTGTTAGACTGACGTGATAACCAACTACACCACGACACCGTTTTGTTCTTGAACAAAATTTAATATATGACTACTTTTTAATCATTCAATGAAAAATAAATAAATTGAAAGCATGATTTTTCTTTATTCTTCCATTATTGTTTTCTCTCTAATTTCATTCTGATCTTTAGAATTGTTACATCTCATAAAAATAAACATTTTAAATTCATATAATTTTCATAATTAGGACTAATCAGTTCTAATTATTTGTAATAATAAATATAAATGAAATTACAAGAAATACCAAATTTTAAATAAATTAAAGCAACCAAATTTAAAACAACAAACCCACTTTTTAAAGTTTTAAATTATTGATAGAATATTGATAACAAATTGGGAGTGTTGGAGTTATATTGGATATATACTTAAATTTTAAAAACAAAATAATTATCGAAAAGTCTAAAGTTTGAAATTTGTTTTAATACAATCTACACAAACTTGTGACAATCAAATTCATTGAATGAAATGTTCTATTTATTTGATTTTGGGTGAATACATCTAAACACATAATTAATAATAATAATAAAACACAGTTTTAATCATTTTATTTCTGTTCCTAATTTAGTTGCACGTATTGTGTATTAGTACCTTATTCTATAGATGGGAGCAATAACATTGTTTCTTTTTATTCACATAAACGCACCATTACATTACATAAATTAAAGCAAAAACAAAATGAAATCATTACCTATTCTTAAATTTGTACAAACTTAGCAGCTACAAATAAGAAAGAAAAATGATAAATCTAAATTGATTAATTACCAACCCGAGAAGTTGGCAGATTCAAATACTTCTAAGATGTTGACTTTAGAAGATTGAGAATTAGAAGAGTAAAAAGAAGTGGGAGTAGGAATTAGGAGAATTTTGAGTTTGGCAAAGGCAGATGAAATTAGTGTCCTGCAGGTGGAGGAAGGGGGCGGCGTTGGTGGCGGTGGGTGGGCGGAGATGGGGAGAGAAGAATGGTGGTGGGTGTGGGAGAGAATGAGCATTGCTGCAGTGGGAGCCATAATTGATTGTGAATTAAATTTGGTTTGAGAATGGGAATGAAGGTTTTTGTAGGTAAAACTAAAAAGTGAAAAAGAGGGAATTTGGGAGTTTCCTGTGGGCGTTAGTGCTTTGGTTTTTTAGGAATCTAATTTCTTCCTTCAAACACGCCAATCCAACGCCTTCAACACACATGGTTTTTGACACATGCATTATACTTACACACGTTTTGGGGAATTTTTTCAAAAAAACATATAGCTATATACACTCTAGAATTTTTTACTATCTCAACTATGTTAATGAAATATCTAGTTTGATTGTTATATTTGTTAAATATTTTAGTTTGTTTCTCAATAATTTAAATATTTTAGGAATATGGATCTTTGTAATTGAGAAAGAGTTGGTATGATTTAATCTTCACTTCTGAGAAGGATGACCCCATACTTTTTTTAGTTTGGAAATATTAAATATTTAGAAAAGAATTAATCTATTGGTACAAAATATGTCTTTAACAAGTTAAACTATATTTAAAATTTAAAAAATATATGTATATGACATTTGAGTTTGATCAACTTTTACACATTCTTCCAATTGATCTAATGAGTCAATTTTTGATATGACGACTTCACTAGATTTTGAGCATAACACCCATTGATTTTCTTATAGATCTCCTTGGGAATATGAAAACAACTCATAATATAGATTGGAATAGTAATTGATAATTACCTTTGCATATTGATATGTTCACAGATTTCTTATGCTTTCGAGTTTATAGGAAGCTTTAGAGAAAGAGATGAATACATTCAAATTGTCCAACAATACAAACTAAACTGTTGGTAATTCTAAGAACAATTACATCAGAGACCAGAAGAGCGTGGATACAACATCTACATTCTGCACAGGTGAATTTGAGTCAACCATTAGATAAAATTACTTCTTTCTTAAAATATCGGAAGAGCAATATATGTGAATCGTCCTTGGTTTTTCCCATAACCAAAGCTTTACTTATTCACATAATTGCCAATATAGAAACATCCTATTCCTAACCAAACTAAATAACGTACTTACATAAGAACAGCAATGAGAAAGCCATGAAAACCGCAGCAGTCCACAAGCATGGAATGGGAGAAGAAATGAAAACCATTTAAGGTTCAGAAGAAGATTCAGCTATCTTAATTAACCTTCCTTCGAGTAATGGTGTTGTGCTCAACTGGTTGGTTGCTGAATCTTCAAGATGATTGTTTTCATCCGATGAGCCTACAATGGGTAGATATACACCTGCCAGACCAACCAAATTGAAGTTGGAATCTTTCTCAGGTGTAAATGCTGAAACTTAATATCAAGAATTAAGTGAAATGCCCTTATAAACTTTGCCTTTCCACTCCCAAAGAGAAAAATTACATGAACTGCAATCATCCTTGAAGGGCGAGGGGTAAGGCCACATCAAAAGAGCTGAAGAGCATTCTTTAGTTTTAGAGCTAGGGCCTTTTTGGAATGATTTTTCGAGGGCCTAAAGTCCTACAAAACTTGGAAAGTCACTCCAAACATATCCTATGTTTTATTCCTTAAGATGCCTGACCTCTTTCTTTTCCTCTTTCGAACTCAATTTCTCACAAGAAGTCCCTTAGTTTTCTGTAATGGTACAGAAGTGTTGCACAATTGAATAATATTTCAGAACTAAGCTCAATAATATCAGTAAAAAAGTTTGGTGCCTAAGCATCAAGACTGCTGGATGCACCCAGCTTCCCTAACATTGTAACACAAACATATTTAATACTATGAAACACTTCCCATGACTTTATGCAATATATCATAGGCTAGAGACCATAATAAAATAATATATGAGAAATAACATCTTATATCTAAAAATAATTGTATACCACTGTGGGGTCAATGCAAACAGATCAAATTACTAAAGTACCTAAAACACTTACCAACAAACCATATTAGAGCGGTTGGAAACAAAATAGCTGTCAGAATAAGAGAAGACACCCTCCAATCGTTAAGATAGTCCTGCACAATCATAAGAAAGCCATTTGAGGCTTCAAGATATTAGAGCTTAAGAAATTCACAATTAGAAAATGCAAGATCATGGATCTCAATAGTCCTACTTATTCTTTACTAAGATTTTTGGATAACCATTTAAAATAGTGCCTTCTTTAGTTATTTATTTATTTTTAAAATGCTCTTAAGTGGAAGTGCGGAACGTATTCTTTCAAGTATTTCAAGAAATTAGAAAATTTGTAAAAATTAGGGGTGCAAGTTAAAACCGCCCAAACTGCCAAAGCCATTCGAACCGCCTGAAACCGGCGACGGTTCAATCCTTGCGAGGGTTGATGGCCGGAGAAACCGACGACTATCGGCCGGTAGCGGTTCCATTAAAAAGTATTCCGAGTGAACCAAAAGCTAAAATTGAGGAATTAGAAAGATGAGAGGAAGAATGGTAAAGATAAATTGTTTATTTTTCTTTCTAAATTTAAAATTACCTTTACCTTTACACACAGGATATTTACAACAATTACCAATGCATGTGTTAGTCCATTGATGAAAACAAACCAACTTCTTTGAAATCTGAAAAAATAATATATATTATTTTTACAAATTAAATTGTTAACTACTCTTACAATATTTTTTCTCGAGCCTAGTGCCAACTTTTAAATTTACTTGTGTCAGTCATTGATGTGATTTTCGTAGAAATTAGAACAAAATAATAAATGTTATTTTTGCAAAATAAAAAATAAACACAGAGCCACACTACTTATTTGAGGAACCAGAAACCGAAATGACCAGACTGTTAGTTTAGGCGGTTTGACCGGCTCGGTTTGAGATACTAACGGTTCTACATCATTTTCTTTTCCTTCTCTAATTGTCTATTCAACTCCAGTTTTGCACAATAACCGAGCCGAACTAAACCGCTTGCACCCCTATCAATGCTTTTAATTAACCAAAACAACTTCAGCCCTTAGTCCATTGCCAGCACAAAATCAGGCACTTCCATGTCATAACGTCTGTCAAGAGAAAAGCCAACCTGCTAAATAAGAGGACTGGAAACCCTCTAGAACCTTCACACATTTCTACACTTGTCCAAGCTTACCAGACTTTACTAGATTTCTCTACAATTTACAGGGTGTGACTTCCTCATCTCTGGTGACATGCTAGGCCTTAGTGTTAAACTTGCCAAGATTTCTCTACAATTGTCGTGGTGCATCTTGTTATCTTTAATTATAAACAAAGTTTTCCATAGGATTGAACTTGTCTGTGCACTTGTATTCCATAATAGTCTCTATACATATCTCACAGGCATGAAGTTTGGGTTGAGGATGCTAACGCTTGGGGATTTGTGCAATCGTGGTACTCTTATTGATTTAAAGGTTCTTGAATGGGCAGCCTTGTTGCGGCTTTTATATTTGGTCCGCTTTCGAGCTGCTACTGATTCATCTCCATCTTTCTCTGTTAAATCTCTTATGGATAGTTAGGTGGGCTTTGATTATAAAAACACTGTGGATGTTTATTCGGCTATTCGGTTGGATCAATGTCCCAAGAAAATTAAAATTTTCTTGCGGGAGCTTAGCCTTAGTGCGACTAATACTGCCGATCACCTTCAACGTCGTATGCCTTATATGGTCCTTTCTCCTTGGTGTCACATGTGTCACTCTCATTCAGCATCTGCTGCTCATCTGTTCATTCATTGCTCGAGCATTGCGTTTATTGGCATCATATTCCGCAAGTTTTTGGCTGGTCAGTGGTTTTTTTCTCAGAATATGTTTGATAATTTGTGTTCTTTGTTGGTTGGTCACCCTTTTCACGGCCGTAAGAGAACACTCTGGCTGGCTATCATTTGTACCTTTTTATGGATTCTTTGGGGGAGAATGCAACAAACGCCTCTTTCGAGACCAGTTTTCCAGTTTTGAGTAATTTATGGACTAGGTTATCTTTGCTGCTTTGTGGTGCAAATATAAGCACCCTTTTAAGCTTTTAAGTCTTTCTCATCTTGTCTCTCATTGACGATATTTTCTGTAATCACCTTTGGGTGTTTGGGCCCTGGCCTTTATTTCATTGATATTTTATCAATGAAATGTTTCTATTAAAAAAAAAACACAAGCAAGAAGTGAGAAAGATCTTGAAGGAAATCCCAATAACTGGATGAGAACGATCCTAATCATCCATTAAAGAGATGGAAGCCTAAAGAAATGTGGAACCCCCCTCCCATAATCATAGCCCACACACACAAAAAATCCGACAATCAAGTACCTAAAAACTCAAGTAGCCAGAAATGAATCTTCCCAAAGCCAACCTAACTCTTAAGAACTTTATCACTTGGGCAGCAAAAAGAAAAATCTTTGCCTCCAACACTATCTCTTGCTTATTGATCTAACCTGACCTGAGTACTCTTTCACACGTCCCCTCAAGGCTTAACTTAAAAACTTTTTGCCCCAAGACACTGAAGCTCGCCCCACCACACTGATCACAGCAGCTTAAGGTGACGCAGCAGCTTGGTGTTCTTCAAATGCAGAATTCAAAGATTATTCCATTCAAGACATCTGCCTCAATTGGATCGCCTTCATCTGATGAGATTCAATGTAGTTTCCCTCGATTGCCAGTTCAGAATTAGTACTTCTGGAGTTTGGATGGGTTTTATATGTATTTCTGCCGTTATGTTTTTACTTCTCAGCCTTGCTTTTGTCTACCTTAGATGGCTTTTGCTGTTATTTTGGTTGTTACTTTAGTCTTTTCATGACCTTAGTATTGTTCTTGTACTTTGGTCTTTTCTTTGTATTTTGGATATGATGAGGTGTGAACCTAGTTGCAATGTCTGGGTGCACCTACTGATTCTATCTCTCTCTCCCTCATTTCTTGGCTTCCCTATTATTCTCATAGCTTTCTTGTACATTGAGTTTATTAATAATAATGAAGCTTGTCTCCTAAAAAAAGGTGAAATGTCTATTCTAAAGTGACTAGGAGAGAAATTAACAGGATAAGGCACCTTGTTGTTTTGTAAAAATTGTCATAACCTGAAGTCCCACTGAAACAAGTATACAGCTTAAGCATCCTTATTACTGAGCAGTACAAGAAGCAAGATTCAAAGCGGAAGGAAAATTGAAAACCTGAAGAACTCCAACAAGAGGTGAGGATGGCACATCTCCAAAGATGTGGATTGCGACAGTAGACATAGCCATAGATAATGGCCGCAGACTTGGTTTTACGGCCTCCAGATTGATATAATTTACAGGACCCTGAAAAGCGTAAAAACTTGTGACAACTCCACATAACGGGGTGAAAAAGTGTAAAAATAGATGTAACAAATAAGTCATACTCAACCATAAGAAAGACATGATTAAAAAAGGAACATCGATTGTTTGTTAATAAAGAAATAAGGAATTTTTTCATTTAAGGTCCATTGTTAAAGAATGTGATTTAATATTGGTTTGAAGTTGTTCAGGATTTTGCAAGACATCTGTTTCCTTGAAGATTAGCTCATTAATCCTCTCAAGCCCTGTTCTGTTCCACTTGACAGTCAAGCGTTTTTCGCTCCATAGTTTTTGAAGTTGAAAGTTTGTTTTCGTCTTGATTATGGGTTGTTATTGTACTCTTGTTGAATTTGTTGGCTGTTTGGGCTCAGATTTTGTTTTTACATTTTTGGTGTAGCCGTTTTTGTTTTCGAATTCGGAGTCATTATTATGGTTTGTAGAGGTCTTGTTGTCTCATTGTAATCGTCCTTTCATTTTCAGTTCATCAATGAAAAATCTTTTTCCTTTTAAAGAAAAGGCACTTCCATTCATCCCTGAACTAGAAATTTAACGAAGGTAAAGAATAACAAAATAAGGTGGCTCAACAGGAAAAGAACTTCCATGTCCTCCTTTCCAATAGATTTCACATTTCTCATATCTCATGATCAAATTTCCCAATACACGAGAGAGTTTGATTATTAGCATTCGCTTCCAAATTATTTTCTATTTATAACCTCTCTATTATAAATTCTAACTGGACGAGGTTTGTTTTTTTTTTTTTTTTTGTGAGTTTATGTCAGTAGGTGTTCTGGATGTAAACACAGTACAGTTCGGATTATGAGTGGTTTTCTTTATATTCATAGTTTATTTCGAGACCTTGTGAGTTTCCTTTTTCAATATGAATGAAAAGTTGAATCAAACTTTTCACTACAACAACGTAGACTGTGTTTCCTTCTCAAAAAAGAGTTTGCTTTAAGGACGACTACAAATTTGGGATTTAGAACTATAAGTTCTTTTAATACCACAAAGCAGGTATTGTACTCTAAGATTCCAGTATCAATTTAAGTACCATAAACGCCTCCTTAGCAACAAAAGATATTCAGATACTGTTTCGATCTGTCATTGGAGAATGTTGTTGAAAGATGCAAGGGCAGAATAAGGGTGATGAGATATCAACCTATAAAAAATGGGGGAGAAAAGGATGCATTACCTGAATGGCAAAAACAAATAGTTCACCAATTGCAAACAGGGCTAGGTAGACATAAACACTCTTAAAACAGAAGGCACTGAAGCACAGTATTGCGCCAATAAAGGTTGTTGCAGAGAGAAGCTGCAGCACAATTTGAGTGAGGTAATTATATTATAAAGATTGGCATCGATGTTAATAGAATAAAATACAAGATGGCTAGTTCAATAGAGAATATATAAGGAATCTCCAGAGATTTCTCAAATTGACAGTGTTAGTAGACACCATTACTAGCATGCCCCACTAAGAACTATTGATATATGCCTTCCTATATAGAAGGCAGTTGACAGTAATCAAAGGGATGAATTATAAAACAAAAAGAAAGCAAAAGAAATAAAAAATCTCCCCATGCCATTTTAGTATAAACCATAGATCAGTTCATTCTAAAACCTTTCAGGATAGCTGTGGAATAATGGGAACAGATTGTAATGTGATCTTAGTTAAAAAAATATGTTGATTCATAATCAAAATTCACACAAAAAGCGAACCTTGAAACCATTTGAGATGGTGTTGCTCATAAAATCTAGAATATAGCCTCCTCCTAGTGAGCCCAATATTCCAGAAATGACCGTTATTCCTCCAAAGATCAAGTCAGCATTGTCCTGCAAAAAATTTCCAAATTATCTACACAAATCTGGCCAAGCACTTTTAATGGTTGATCAACTGTAAGAAAATCTCACCATATGATAGATGCTGTAACCAGCTTTAGGCCCCCAATATGAATACGCGCCTAGGACAAAAGTATATGCAATATAACCTAAAACAAAAACTTAAAGCCCTCAGAAAACAGGGTAAAATGAAGCACAAACTCCAAAAAAATTACATTCGCAGCAAATAGAAATGTGTGGAGAGCAGATGAACAAGATACCTAAAACGTTAATAACATAAACCTTATTAACCAAAAGTTCTTTGATTTCTTTCACGAATTTTGAGAGCTGATTCCTCGCATTAGTAGCTAAACTGTTACAAGTTAAGAGCAAATGAAATCAATATATAGCTTAATGCAACCAAAAGTTCTTTGATTTCTTTCATGAATTTTGAGAGCTGATTTCACTCATTAGTAGCTAAACTGTTACAAATTAAGAGCAAATGAAATCAATATATAGCTTAATGCCTGTAAAGTGGACGTCCTACAGCAACATGACACCCTACTGCTATTAAGAAGAGATTATACAAGTAATTCACGTTATCCAACAATGTGAATGATTAGAAGCAAGCGAATCCTATTTAGAAGATAAACAACACCAGGGATTATTTGGACCTCTTCTCTTTTCTATACACACAATATATGCATATATCATTTATTTGGGCCGTCATTGAATGCTTTGCTTACATCAAATTCAATGAGAGCCAAGAAGTTATTGCCTAAGATAAGATAAATTAGTGATTATTGATCACAATGATCTGCATTTCCATGCAGAGGAATTTGGACCTATCATTGAATGCTTGCTTGCATCAAATTCTATAAGAGTTAAGAAGTTGGACTACGACCTTACTTGAACAAGATAAGATATGTTCTATAGGTTGTACAACTATGTCCTTGAGTTCTAAGAAGTTTGAGTAATTTTTATTATCTTATATTTGATAAGGAAGTAACCAATCATTTTAACAAATTCTTTCAAAGAGATAACAACGTAGTTTAAAAGAAAAGGACAAAATTCTAGAATAATTTTACCATTTACTTATAAGTTAAAAGCTATGACCTTTGCTTGTTTGTTTGTTCTAAAGTAAGATGTTCACTGGTCTTTTTTTACCCCACTCTTTCTTCTTAAATAACCCTTGTGTCACAGTGGCACTTTCTTTGAACTCACAAAACGATAGTGTGGCACTTGCTATTGTCCTCAAGCAAGTTAGCCAATTCGAATACAGATAGTCAATGGCACAAACGGTGTATCTTGCAACCTCACTCATTTTAGAGAATGGTTTTAGAAAATGAGGTTAGAGAAAAGGTTTTTGCAAATGTTTGAAAGAATTTTGAGAAAATGATTGTTGTGAGCTAGCAAGCAAGGGACAAGAACTTAGATAGCTCATAGCATACAACTTTGGGTAGGAAGAACAGACAACTGGTCTTACCACCTATTGTAGATTAAATGAATTTCTGTGAATGTCACTCTTGCATCGGGATATGGCAAGGAGTCACTCACTAACAAAAGTACATGGAATGTAAACTAACTTGCATAATGAAAAACATAAGATGAAAGCATGATAAAAGGGGTTGGCTTGGATGTACAGCCACTGTTTACACATCCTAGATAAGCATGACCGTGACACCTCACTCTCCAAAATGGAAGATTAGAATTATCATAAGAAATTGTCAGGAAGAATATTGCAAAAAATCACATTCAATTTGGGAAATATAGCTTCCCGCTCAATAAAATGTAATTTATATTCATGAATGTTGCATGAATTGGTATGTAAAACTCCCCCTCACTTCATTTGCATGCCAATTCTTTACTTTCCTTCTGGAGTTTGTACCTTTTGTGCATTAGTCCTTTTCTACTTCATCAATAAAAAGTGTCATTTCTTATCCAAATAAATTAAATGTGCAGCAGCAGAGGAAGAGATAAGAGATCTTTGAAATTCAATACAAAATCATCTTTTACTCAATCTGCAGTTACTTACGGAAGAAACGGCATTGACTTTGGCCAAATATCTCAATTAAAAAAATGGAAGGAAAAAGATACCAGATATCGAACTCTAGCAGCCCTCCTTACCTGGAAGATTTTGCCAAGCTATCTTCAGCAGTGGAGAATGCACCACCGTTACCATATGAAGCTTCCGTCGCTGAGTTCATAGACAATTAAGCCAAATTGAGAGGTAGGAGAAGAAATCATTAAATTTTACCAATTAATACGTGATGGTGATAGTCTCACCTAATTAGATTAAGGGTCAAAAGCTAGGCAAATAAATAAGCAGACAGCATTAACAGTGGTCGTTTCTCTAGTACATATGCACCTAATATGAAGCACTGAGCATAGCCAGATGATTTTAGAACATATTTTCTAATAACCAAACTTTCGTTGAAAAAAAATAAAAGAATACAAGAAGATTAAAAAAATTGTGTATATATAAAACACCCAAAGCCTCAAGAAAACATGTAATCCAGCTAGAGATCAAACATAAAAAAGATTAGGTTCCTTCCCTACAAAGATTCTACAATTACTCTCACCCCAAGAACCTCCAACAAAATTGCACACACCCCTGCTTGCCATAAAATTTTCCCTTGCTCAATGAAAGGAAAGTTTCATTTAGAAAGGATCTTCTTGATCATCTCTTTGCAACTGCATTGCCTTGCCAAATCAAGATCAAACTCATCAAAGAAGCAAGTCCACACAGCATAGAGAAAGTTGCAACTCCAAAGGATATGATCAAGTTCCTCAGCAGCCCTTCACAAAAAAAACATAGCACCACGGCCCCATCAAATTAGGCATTTTCCTTGATAGTGAATTTTGCCATGTAACAAAATTCACCTTCTTGGGAATTTTAATCCTCCACATCAAGGCATTAACCAATTCTCTTAAGAGAAAAGGGTTGACAAGAAAAAGCAAAAGAACAATGGCAAGGAAACCCTCCGAGAGCTAGAACACCAAATTGAACCTCCCTTCTCCCAACAACGAAATTCCCCAAACAAAGAGATAAGGCCAACAACATCTCTCATTTCTTTAATAGATAACAAATGATGTAACCCCAAAGTGGGGGTAGACTAAACCAGATCGACATCCACCTGTGCATTCTTCAAAGAACCAACTGGTATAAAGCAAAAAAGCAGAATGAAGAGGACTTTCACCCAACAAAATCCTCTAAAAAAACATTCCAAAACTGAAGATATGTAAAAACAATACTCAAAACTTCATCTTTGGAAATTATTGTAAAGCTTCAAGAGATTACAGAGGTGTTCAAGATTTAAGGTGGGAAACGGCATAAAGGCTTATTTTTTGGGAAGATGTTTGGGCTGAGGACCAATTGCTCAAACGTCTGCTTCCAAGAATTCTTAACCTTTTGTCATCCAAATGGCAAAAGGCAACTGACATCTTAACCTTATCTGGAAAGCCTGATAAGAAGAGACAAGGAGTTTGATAAGAGGACTAAAGGCAGATTATTAAATTCGTTTGAAGACCAAAAAAGGTGGATACTGGATGCAATGCAACATTCAGGAATTCCCGATTATATCCTTTTTCCTACATATTTTGTATGCAGGTTATCCTATTACCAAACTTGCAAAGGCAAATGGAATCATAAAACTCCAAAGAAGATGAATGTTCATACAGTTGCAACTCAAAGGTGGATCGCACAGAAGAATATTACATAAAAGATTCCAGATATGGCTCTACATCCAAATTTGTTTCTTTTGGGAAAACGAAACAGCAAAACTCAGGGACCATGTTTTCTTTTGCCGCAAGTTTAGCTCAAGTTTCTGTGATTTTCTGCTGCTGTGGGATTTAAACAACAATATCAAGTCTTCATGAACAACTATTATATGGTTCACATGCAGGAGAATACCCAGTTGAATGTAGGCAAGAATCGAGACTATTTTGAGATTTCTGATTAGAAGGGAATTGGAGGGCAAAGTACCTTGCTATACCGTTGACAAACTGTTCTGTAATTATCCATTTTTTATAAAGTTCTTTGCAAAGGTGATATAGCTTAAAAACTTCTCTCTTTAATATTTTTCTTATGTATCAACGATAGTGCTTGATAAAGTCCTGAAACAGATTACCTTGAACTTCCGAAGCAATCAAATCCACAGATCGCAGCTTTCCATATGATCCAGAAGAAGAAAATCCTGTACTTAAGTTATTTAGAAACCGTTAATTTGCTTGAAGAGTACAGTTCTAGGCGTACCTTTCAACTGCAAAGGCTTTATAACAAACCCCAGAACAACAAATGGAAGCATCAATACGGCCTCTACAATAAAAGCAATTCGCCAACTATAATTACCCCCAACCTATATTTATTGAAGAATATTGCATCAGTGATGAAATAAAAACCATGAATGCCTGCTTTACTAGAGACATGAACAAGAAATCGCTAAAGGAATGAATATTTTGTATTCATTCAATATATTCAAAAAGTTTAAAAGAAAAATGATGTAAAAAGTCCTTCACAAGGAGGGAGGAAAAATGATGAGAAAAAATTTACCAGTCCACCAAAGATATAGCCAACTGCATACCCACTAGGTATACACATGTAAAATATTCCAAGCCAAGCTGTTTTCTGAAAGGAAAAAAGAACCAAAAGTATAAAGAACTAACAAACAAAACTAGAAGGTAACTATGCCAGCAGGAAATAAGAAGAAAAATGGAAAGCATCGACTCCGCAAGAAACAAATGTTGAGCAGAAACAAAACAAATTGACAAACAGAGGGAAAGAGAAGAAGGTAAAAATAACTTCTAATTAGAAGAAGCGTTGACATATTTCCACTAGCATTTTTTTATTTTACAGTTTAGTTTTGAGCTCCAAAATTATAATATCACCAGTTTGATAAAATTAATGCAACTGATGCCCCGTTGAACAGTAGAAAAAACAGAAGTATACTGCATACCAACTATCCATTGTTTAAAATCATAATCTTGTACTAAAAACATGATGTCAATGTACAAAAATTTAGAATTTGAATATCAAATGGCAAAAACATGAATTGTTGACGGGCAAAAACCAGACAAGTCAATTCCCTAACTGGGAAGCAATGTAACCTGAGAAGCAGGTGCGTTGTCGTCGATGAATGGTGCAGCAAGACTTACAAATGATGCTTCACCAACACCTACCAACCTAAAGCAAGCAATGGAGTGCAAGAACCAAAATTCAATCAAAATAGCTCAAATCAAATAATGTTCTTTAAAATGGTAAACTCGATAGACAATAAACAATCTGCAAAAATTGAAATTGAAAAATAAAAAAGAAACGTGAAGTGAAGTGAAGTGAAGAAGGAAAGGAAAAGAACATTACTCACATGCGGCATATTGTGATGGACCAGAAATTAAATGAAGCAGCACAACCAATAACAGCAAAAGTCCAAACTGATAATCCAACCCCAATGAGTCTAAATGGGTTAACACTGCGGAAAAAAACAAAAAAAATGTAAAGTAAGACGAATCAGAAGAAAACAAATCCACGCACTCAACATCTCCATTAATACAAAGAACTGAGATCAAGCTACAACATTTATCACATTCAGATGCTTCAGTTCACTGTAACCTCAGAAAACAATCCCTATGGAAATTGGTTGGGGGTTCTTCCTTTGCAGTGAATCCCCAAGGGTTATGTGGAGAACTTGGACGGATCATATACTAGGTCCGGGTCTTTTTGGGACAAAATTTTTTCCCTCAGTTCTGAATGTTTGTTTGGCTAGGAATAGGGAATGTCGTTGTATGCTGGAGTAGGTTCTTTTCATCCACATTTCCATGTTAGGGATTGAATTTTAAGACATGCTAGTTCTTTCACAGTACTTTGGAATCTTTGGATCAGGAGGCATAATAGGAACTATAAGGGGCTGTGAGAGAACTTGGGAGGGAAGAAGGGATTGCTTGTTATACTTTATTCTTCCACTTGAACGTTGGTTTCCAAGGATTTTTGTAATTTTCTACTAGGTTTTTTATTTTTATATCTAATATCCACGCGTGTTTGGGCCAGCTTAGGCACACCTCGACTAATCTCATGGGACAACCCGTCTGACCCTACAACATTTGGGTGTCAAGGAAACTCATAGGAAATTAATTCCTAGATAGCACCACAAATTGAATCCATGACCTCTTAGTTAGTTATTGAGACCATGTCTCCTTTTTTACTAGGCCAACCCATGAAAGTAAAGAATAGAATATATTGACTTACCGTTCTGCTAGTGTCGCAAATATTGGACAAGCAACCAGAAGTCCAACCATGAAACTTGAAGAAAGAACACCATCCTCAAAATTGGTCAAGCTAAACTCGCCTCTATAAATAGTTTGACCAAAAAGAAGTCAGGTAAAGAAATAGCTTATGCCAACAATAAAATTAACATAGTTAATTTTATACCAATAGCATTTAACATACAATGGTGTCAAAACCAACCACCAATACAGCCTACATAACATGAAACACTAAGTAGATTTAATTAGTCAAACACTACGTACAAGTTAGAAGTGACTAACTTGGGAAATGAATAGCATCGAATGAATAACATTGCCCATGAGAACCTTTTTTATAATTAAGTATGTAAATTTTAAGAGTTCTTATCTGTTTAAATTTTTTATGCCAAGAAGGGTAGATTCACAAATTATAATTCTTGCTATTCATAATTTTTCAGAGTTTTGATCTGTTTTATATTCTAACCATATTGAAGCAGAAAGAAAAGTGCCAATGCCATGGTGACTATCCAACCCCATTCATTATGAAAGGCGTCGTATCTTACTGTATCCCAGTACCAGATGTGCATGTACCACTTGCTGTGCAACTTCCTTGACTTCCATTGACACCATTGCTAGCTATTGCTCCTCGATCCAAGTAATTTAACAAGTTAATTACACAAAAGACAGCAAGAAGCCTGCAGAGATCAAGAAAAAGGAGAAAATTCTCAAGTTATTAATTCACAAAGTGAAAATTAAAAACCAAAATCCAATTAAACAAATGAAATTATAATGATTTGTGTACTGACTTAACCATTCAATATACATCCCTGAGTCAATTAATGAATATTTAGTACCTCTCGTAAATTATGCCAACAGGCAATAGGTAATGCTTATTCATTGAGCACCAAACTATACAAACCCTGAATCGTTCCTGTAATTTTCTCATATGAATCTGAATATTATTAAACAAAACATGCCCAGAAGAATAGGACATCTCCCAAATAAGTTACGAAAAGGCTCCACAATTGGGTAAGATATACAAGAAGATAGAATGAACAAAACTGATTAGAGAGATTATATTAATTCAACCCTAGGATCTAGTTAAATTCCATAAATCCCTTATGCTTCTTTGATTGTCTTTAAGAAGTTTCTCCGCTTGTTCTTCCCAAAAAAGCATATCAACGGTATTGCCCTACAAGTCCTTGGCCTTGTCTTTGAACTTACGACCACAAACAAATTGGAAAAGAGCCTTTTCTCAATTATTGGGAAGAACCATTGCAAACAAAAGATATCAACTATCAAGTAATCAAAATCAAAACCAGAGGGATGGACTGACAGAGAAAACATGACAATATGCTACTTCACAAAATGACTATTACACCAATTGACTTCCAGGTGACCCATCTTTACTAGCAATGCCGTTGACCAGATATCTCGGAATTTCCAAAATTAATTCTCACATTGTAACCTCAGCACCATTCCCTTAAAAAATGAACAAGAGAGTAACGATTATAGGAATAATTTGTATTTCCAGAGACAAGTGATCAACTATAGCATACAAAATATCTATTTCTCTCCTCCAAAACTCCAACTAATTGCTTCTTCTATAACGAAATAAATCAGGCACCAAATCATGAACATTCACGGACAAAATAACCGAAGCAACCAGCTCAGAAACCAGACGAAAACGAATAAAACAACAAAATCTCCGAGAAACATTATACTTTTCCCGTAATTGAGTAAGCTTAATTCAAAAGTCAACATAAGATTTGACTTCCTCGATTAGCAAGGTATTATGTCGCCAGCCAAACAACAAAATGAATCTGAAAGCATGAAGAACGAATAGAAAGGCACCTTTTGGGAGTGAACCAAGAAGGAGTAGGGTCTGTGGTGGGAGGGCCCTCGGTGTCCGTTTCCGCCATGGGATAGATTACTGCTCGGCGAAGGAATTAGAATTTTAGATCACTCTTGGCGCTATAAAGCCTATAAATATCGCAACTCCCAAGAATGTTGACCTCTTGGCTCTCAAAAATAAGATTATAAGTTAAAACAATATCAGAATCAATATTAAATTTCAACTAACATACTTTCCTACGCACTTCAACTTCAATGCCCAATTTTCGATTTTTTGGAAACAAAATTAGGTAAAAGAAACCATTTTCAAAATAATTAGGCCTAAAAGGTTGGTTCCGATTACATTTTTTTAATTTTAGATTCATAAATTTCTAACATTATTAAAATATATGTTACAACTTGTTAATTCTATAATTTATACATATTATTTTGATTTTTTAAAAATATTTATAATAGATATATTAAATTTTGATATTTAACATTTAATTCCTATGAAATTTTAATTTTAGATGTTAAAATGTTTTGTAGACATATTTAAATATTTTAAGTTAATAAATAATATACTGAAAAATAGATAAATAAATAAACAGACGACTCAATCCAATCATCGAATTTTAAAATTTAAATTGTCAATTTGACTAATCCAACCAAAAAATCTCTCCAACCTATTTACACCCCTAACTGGAGTGTGTCGCACTCCTTTTATTTCATTTTAACGAGTATATTTATTTCCTTTGACGATTGTTTAGGCTTTCTTATTAAATCCCAAAGTCTCACTCCTCATATTAGAGCCAAATATGCCATCAATCATAAAATTGTAAATAGTAAAGCAAACTCAAAACAAATTTCAGTCAACTACCGGTTATCTGCAGTGGAGATTGAAGAGAACTCTCAAATTCATGCTTACAAATCTTTCTTCACAAAAAGTATTTGAATTCAAGTAGAACAACTTCGTAACTTGAAATAAAAAAGAAAGAAACTTTTAACTCAATAAGAATACACACGGGTGTGAACATCTCTCCGACGGCAAGAAGATCCTCACGACTTATGCCTTCGCTTCTTCCGCGGCAAAGGCATATACCTTACCTTGTGCAAGAATTTCCTTCTCCATGAGCACAAATATATATATTCGTTGCATGCTCTGCCATCTTTGCCAATTAATGGACTTAGTCATTAATAAACCATGAAAAAGTTCACCCGAACAAAGTAAAATATTTTCATCGCCTTCCACTTTTAATTTACTTCACTTCATCAACAACCCAACTTTTATTTTATCCAATAAAGACAGGGTTTTACTCACCTCTCTTTCAACCAATCACTTGAGGGTTGAGTAAAAAATGGACTGAGATTGGAGTTTTGGGCCCCAAATTTCCCAACAGAGAAACACATGTAACCCCAATACATACACAAGGAAGATCTGTAAGAGTTGATCGACAATCCAAAAGAAGAGTGTTCCTGAAATGAGTTTCTACAAAGGTATAACCTCTAAATATTTATTTTTGTCTTCTGAATTTTTTCTTATAAATCAAAATAAAATGTTAATTAACTTCCATTAGGGATTCAATCCCTTCAAAATAAGTAAGGATTGACATAGTGCTCTAAAACTAATTGTTACAAAGGTTTGAGTAGTTGATGAAGATAAACTTGAGATCATTAGGAGCAATCGAAACAGTAGTGGGAGGAAGAATTCCTGCCACAGAAGAAAAAGAAACAATTGTACAAAAATGGGCTTTACATATCCATTACAAAAGAATAGAGAATACTAATTAATTACAACAGAATAACAAACGTCAACTTATCTAACAGACCAACAGATCATTTTAAAATGCTAAGCTCTCTGATGGAGAAAAAAATTAACTTTCAACTAACTAAATTTGAGATTTAGTGCAAGTTCACGTACATTGATTAAATTTAAGATTTAGTGCAAATTGAAAGTTCTCCTTCCACCCAAGTACTTACCATACTCTATCCTTCACCATATTAAATAGACGAGATTTATTCATGCAGTTATGAGCCGGCATCCCAAGGTAGATACCGAAGGAATCCGATTTCCTCACCTCAAGAAGCTCACAAGTCTCATCAGCCAACTGCGATCTTACATTCTTGTCGACAAGGCATTCAGACTTGTCAATGTCATTTTTTGTCGGAACGCTCTTTCATACACCTGAAGGGCATAACTGATTCTCCTGCACTAAAAAATTTGACGTTTTAAGGAAGACAAGACTATCATCAGCAAAAGAAATAAGTGAGAAATTAAAGGGCAGTGTATATTGAGACGAAGACCGTGAATAAGTGATAGAGATTAGGCTCTATGGAGGAGGGTCGACAAACCTTCTATGCAGATTAGAAAAAGGTAAGGAGATAGAGGACCCCTATGAAGGGCAAAGTCCCTCAGGGAGGGTTCTACCATTGATGAGAACCGAGAAACAAATTGATTCCACAATTCGTAATAGCCCTAATTCTATGTTGAGGTCAATGGAAAGAAGCATAGCATGCAGAACAGGTCATTCAACCCTGTCACAGGCCTTGTTCATAACCAGCTTAAGGGCCACCCCACCCCCATTTTTTTGTTATTTATATCATGAATGCACTTGAAGCCCATGGTAGCATTAGTAGTGATTAACGTTCCCGGAACAAAGGCAGATTGATTGTGTGAGATAATAACAACGAGAACTCTTTTAAGGCTACTTGTTAAAGATTAAGCAATAATTTTATTGATTACAATGCACGACGAAACTCTGATATATGTTTTGGCTTCTAGACTTTGGGAATCAAGGAGATGAGAGCTTTGTCTATAGGCCTTAAATAGTCACCCTTGTTCAGAACCGATATCCCATGACAATATCTCAATACTTCCAATAAAACATGACATGAACTCCATGAGGACTTGCACTAAATAAACATCAACTTCAAACTTAAAATTATAATCTATCTGAAATAGTTAAGAACCAATATTATAACTCATAAGCCATAACCTATAATAAGTTATTTGAGACACACTACAGTGTATAAATTGTTGTTTAGTAAATACTACAATTATTTCGAAGGCTTCATCTCTTTTCCCAACCAAGAAAACAAAATTGTAATTCGTTCTGCCAATTAGGGCAAACAAAGTTATACCGAATTTGAGGGTCGAAATCCATAAGAAAAAAGAAAAACAGAGAATAGCTTACATGGATTTGGGAATTAAAGATCCAAATGCAAAATTCATCCCATTAATGCATCTAATTATCTGTGTTTCACAATCCCATCGTTTTCTTCAACGAAGAAATCAACGAGGAAGCAGAAGAAATCCCATACAAATTTTCTCCACTAACGTATTCTTCCACCATTTCCTTCACACACATACCCGACAATGGCTGAAAATTGAACCCCCACTCCGAAACAAACTCTTTAACCAATCTCAATTTCGCCTCTTCCTCCATCTTCATCCACTTCCTCTTCGTCTCCTCCGACTTTAGCCCTAGAAATTCGCACAGCTCTGTAAACAAAAACTCTCTGCTCTTCTTCATCGCTTCCTCTCTCTGAATCAAATTAGTGTTGATTTTTGCCACTTCCGTTGCAAGATCGGAGGCCAGATCCGCGTCGCTGAGTTTCTTTCGGCAGTACGTGATTTGGCGGGGCATCCGGTTCCGGGAAAGGGTAGGAGACGGCGAAGGTTGGAATCGGAAACTGTGGATAGGAAGACGGAGATTGATAGCAGAAATCATTTGAGGAGATTTTTGCTTGTAGATGCTTCAATCGTAAGATTTGCAGCAAAGAAAAAAAAATGACGAGAAACGGGCTGAGACTTGGAGGAGGGAGGGAGTTATTGAGCCAAAATTCGAAGGTTCGCTAAGTTTATGCGACTTACCTTCGCTCTACTCTCTCTCTCTCTCAATTTGCTAATTAATAAAATATCTCTACCTCTCAAACCACGAGGATGAGGAAGAAAGTGACAAAGGCATGGCATATTCGGGGTGCAATTTAGCAACCCAGTGCATAACCGACCTCGGCCGTGGGAGTCTATAAGTACTCCAAGGGACCTCCTTCGTAAACAACTCAAGCAATTCAAATAATTGAGTTTAACCAAAGCTCTTTCTTTCTCTCAATTGTCCACGTCTTTGACATTAAGAATATTAAGATACCTAAATGTCCACGTATGTTTAGTTGAAAACTCTAACTATGTGATTATGAATTCATAATGAAAATTTGGTTCAATCTAAGCGTAGTTGACGATGTTTACTATAAATACAACATAAAATTGTTCGAAAATCCGTTATTAGTTGTTTTAAGGTTGAGTTTATCAATTTATAATTAAATTTGTTACATTTATCCTTCTTACTGCTAGACATCTAATGTAATTGCATTAGCATAAAAAATGACAAGTTCGTAATTCTACTATTGTAACAATAACAATAACGTTAATGATTAGGGAGTTCTACGTAAATATTCTTCAACTAAATTATGTTCTTTGATTATTAATTTCAAACAATAATAAACGGCTTAATCAAGTGTGACCACTTTTCATATTGTCATTGATTTACTACAAACAAACACCACCTAAATGTAGTTAAATAAATTAAAACTTAATAACCTAATAATGTGTTATAACTTAACTGAAATACTCTATCATTTTTATTTGTTTATTCAAAATTTTATATTAGTACTTAAATTAAATGAAAAGAGGATTTTCAAAAAAATACAAAATACAAAAACTATTTACACTCCATAGAAAAAACTCATTAACAGAACAAAAAAACAAAAAAAATACAAAACGTGTAAATATTTGGTTTATTTTGCTATTTTTTACAATTTCTCAAATAAATAGCGTATAGTTTTAAAAAATGTCTTAATTATAACAAAATGAATCAAGATATTTGCAAATATATAACAATATGACCGTCTATATGTGATATAAGGCGATAAATGTCATTTGTGTCTATTATATTACATTGACATAGGTCTATCATAGATAAACTGTGATATTCTGCATATATATTTATAAATAATTGTACTAGCTTTGTTATTTAAAACAAAAAAACTTCAAAGAAAACAAAACAACAATTCTCTCAAATTACACCTATCTAAATTTATCAAGATAATTTTACTATATCTATAAATATTTTTAGCAATTTTCTCCTTTTAAAATATTTTCTTAACAAAATAAAATAATAATGATCTTAAACAACAATATTTTTACTAGTTTCATAAATATTTCATATGTGGATAAAGTGATTTTAATGTCCGATCTTACAAGAACAAGCATAAATTATTGTTGAGTTATGTTTGTAATGTCAATTCATCTTACTGGTAGAACAAACATAGGTAGGCTTAATAAATTTGTACAACTTTTTCTATTATCATCATTATCATCATTTCTTTACCATAGAAAGAAACAGTACCAAACTAAAAGATAATAAAACACTCCCAAAAATAGGTGGTGTTTCATTTATGAGAGTTTGTTGGACAAACAAATTTTAATTCGTTAAATGTGATCGAAAACTGCAAACCTCCCATGACTAGGCTACCCAAAGCATCTAGTGTGCATCTTTGGGATTGTTGGAAGGATGGGCACCTCAACTCATCCAAATTCAATAATGGTAGACAAATTGTGATTAAAAAGCACCCTCAAAGTTACTACTATCTCCAAAAGGGATAAAAAAACGAGCTTTTAAAAATCAACATCAAACATTCATTACACTGCTTCACCAAACTAGTATTGGTGCACCGCACCCGGTCGAGAACACATTTTCTCCCAAGTCGCATCCACATGCAAGTGACGATGGTTTCGTGGGACAGTAAAAAAATGAAGTGTCGATATAGGAAGTTGGACGAGGGTGCAAGGCTTCTGAACAATCCATACCAAACAATTGAAGGCGGAATTTGACAACGCCATCACTAAAGCGATTTATACAACATCACTACAAAAAATCCTATCATTGGAAACCCACAAAATTAAAAAATATGTCACCTTCGATGAACTCCTATGTTTAAACTAGTTGAAGTGATTTAACGCCATCTATGATCAGCCACAAAAAAATCATATTAATAATAGAATCAAATAAATAACTTAAGATATATCTAGATAGCAAGCACCCATTGTCTCAAGAATATGATAGACACCCTTTTTAAGAGGTTGGTTCATGTGGGAACAATGCTATTAAAATACCCATCTATCTCATTGGCCATCTTGATTGAGAAAAACTATTTTTTCAGGGGACCCAATATATCTTATCCTCCTCTTCCTTCCCACTTGTTGAGATAGACAAAGATGTGATTCACCTCGTCCTCCAAGAAACCATCATGCAATCCATCCTCAATCTAACGGCCATTTAGATCTAAACCAAAGGAGACAAATTCATGTCCTATAGATTCACGAGCGTGTTAACTAATGATGACCATTAATTTGAATATCAACATCGTCACCAATCGACCAACATTAACTATATAGATAAGAAGACAACCAATCCAAAAGAAATTACACCAAACAAACAAGGCTAACCTAGATACGTAAGAAACTTATTTAACATAACAAGAACAATACTTAGATACGTAAGGAACCTATGACATAAAATAGTGTTAGAACAATTAAAAGATAATAGAGTGAAATAGAGACACCAAGAAATGTAAGCAAAAAGCAGGGTAATAATGTTGAATAGCAAAGGAAAGGAGAGTCACGTGCGTAGGTGGGGAAGGGGGTGGATGGTGTAGATCCAGAGTCCAGCTGTCGAATACGCCAAGTCCAACCATCGAAACCCAATAAACAAATCTCGAAATACAAAGGGCACTACCAATCTCACCATCGCTGCGACATGACAATCAGTGGCACCGTCGCCTTTAATATTGATTTTCGGATTATATCTTCCACTGGTCAAACTCACTCTCCATTTCTTTCAAAACCCCTCAATTTTCTCCTCTTCCCCACATCCATTTCCACCTCAATTTACCCGCTTCTTGCTGCTCGCTCCTCCTCCTCCTCCTCTTTCATCCCTTCTTTCGGTCAGCATCCACTTCTCCTTTTTAATTCTCCTTTTTGCATCTTTCTTCTTCTTGCTTACACTTTTTGCTTCATGGGTTTGTTCAATTGTTGGGTTTTTTTTTATAGTGCACTTGCATTTATTGTGGTCTATAGTTTTCTTGATTTTCTTTACTTAAGCGGTTGCTCGGGTTTGATTGAGGTTGATCACGTGTTGGGGTTTGATTTTACGCTGCCGTGTTGTAATAACTGTTGCAGTAATCGGACAAGGGAAATGGAATCATTATGTCTGTGGTAGTGACGTCAACAGACTGGTTTTAGCTCTTTCGAATTACCATCATTCAACTTCCAGCCTCTGGGAGGGGTTCTTTTTAAGATTAGTTGTTTAGTTAGGATTTAAGAATTTTCCTGTTGATTTATGTTTAACTGTCATGCATTTAGCTTTGACCAAAATGTTGGTTGTACTTGTAAATTTTGCAACCATGAACTTAATTTTTGGTTGTTTTTAGTATTTGGTTGGCCTGAGGTAGTGTTGTTATTGTTATTGCAGATATGGATAATGGTGCGGGTCTCAGTTTGTATCCACTACATCGTTGCAAAACAATTCACCTGGTTAGTTTCAAATTTGAGATCTGCTTATTTTTATATCTAATGAGTATTGCAGATGTGAAGCAGATTGTATTTGACTTGAAGGGCATTCAAGATGGCCTTCTTTCTTGGCTTTTGCTCGCAAATCAAGGGCTCTTATAAAACAATACATCCAGGTCAGGCATGCACAGGGGATCCACAATGTTGATGGAGATAAGAGTTATAAAGCATATATGCGTCCTGAGTTTTTTGATGCTCACATTACTCAGCTTGGATGGCAGCAGGTCAGAATGGGTGCTATATATATACATATATGCAAGTTATAAAGAAGATAAAAGAAGAGGTTAACGATTCTTCCAGGATAGAATTAATGATATGATATCTTTCAACTGTTACAGATTGAAAATTTGCGTAAGCATGTTCATGCATCCGGTCTTTCCAGGAAGATTGATTTGGTTGTAACATCCCCTTTGCTCAGGTATTAATGTCACTATCTCCAATTTCTTCTATGCAAAACTTTACGTGTAAAGCCCACTCGTCATTTCTCATATTGTAAACTTGCTCTCATTGTTAGCCTCTGCAGTAGTTTAAAAAGAAGAGATTAATAAGGATGGAAGCACCAAATGATCTCAATTCTGTTTTTGTAACAAATAATTGTAGTTTACCGTAGACTGAAGATTAAGTTCATTCACACGTCCATATATACATTCTTTCTCTCCCCCATTTTTGTTCTTGACTATCTAGAAGAGTTATAGTTACTTCGAGTAGTAAGAATGGTAGAATTCATCCGAGAGAGTTTGCTGATGGTGATTGTGTGAGACATGAAATTCCCACAATTACTATCAAATCTCAGTAGCCCCTAATTTAAATTGATTAAACTTGGTGAGATTGGAGATTTTTAGAAATAGAAGATTTTAATAACTGAAAAAGAAGTTTTGAAGTGCCAAAGTATACATTAATGTTATGGATTCCTGAGAACACATTAACCATCTTTGGTAGGCCTAGTGGTAAAAAAGGAGACATGATCTCAATAACTAACTAAGAAGTCATGAGTTCAATCTATGATGGTCACCTACCTACCTAGGAATTAATTTCCTACGATTTTCCTTAACACCCAAATGTTGTAGGGTTAGGTGAATTGTTCCTTGAGATTAGTCAAGGTGCACTTAAGTTGACCCGAACACTCACTGATATCAAAAAAAGGAAAACGATTCCTGAGAATGCATTTTCCTCCTTTTCGGTGGTTGATTTTAATTGTCATGTATTTTTTGCTGGAAAGTTAATGTTAACCCAAGTTAGGTCTCTAACAAATTAATACCAATATGGAAAATCTGACCGAATTTTGGTTATGGTTGATTATCTTTTAGGACTCTACAGACCGCTGTTGGAGTATTTGGTGGCGAAGGTTATACACCTGGAATGGACGTGCTTCCCCTGATGATTGCAAATGCAGGCAATAGTGCACGAGCTGCGATTTCAAGTCTAAACTGCCCACCTATTGCTGCTGTTGAGCTTTGTCGTGAACATTTGGTATGTGATAGTTAAATTTAATTCTTGTCAGCTATGTTTGTAACTCTGCCTATGCTGCAACTGGTGGGGTTTAAATTGCTTCATGATTTAGAAGGTATGTGATTTAAACAGGGGTGGGGGTTATTAACTTATTTGACGATACTGATGCATACAGCCTTTTGTTCGAGCTTGTTATTCAATGCTACTAATATTAGAAATCTCCTTATCACCTCATACACAAATCTGTCGAGGGAATTTTTTATATTTTTTTATTTTTTTTTCTACATATTTTTCACGATGCAGTGTAAAGTATAAAGCTTTGGGTCCTCCCAAGTGCTCGTTGATTACTAATTTATCATAGCTTCATTTTCTCCTGTTTTCTTCTGAAGAAGCTATTTAGCAGAGACTTATTATTTTCGTTATATATTATATTTGTAGACTGTAGTTCTTATGTGTGTTCTTTATATCTTGACAGGGAGTTCATCCTTGTGACAAGAGGAGAAACATCAGTGACTATCAATTCCTCTTTCCTGCAGTTGATTTTTCACTGGCAAGTATCTGAGATACTGTAATAAGCTGGAAATTTGTTCTTTGTAATCTTTCAGGGAGCTTGCATTTCTTTTTAAGCTTTTTCATTGAAGAAGTTATAACAATGGTGGATAAGTTACGTTGTTGATTAACACCCAAAGTTATATGCAGATAGAAAGTGATGAAGATGTATTGTGGAAGGCTGACGTTAGAGAGACAAAGGAAGAACTGGCAGCCAGAGGATTGCAGTTCCTGAATTGGTGAATCTATTATTTATTAGACTTTCTTCTTTTTAATCTGGTTTCTTTAGGCTGCCTGGCTGATATAAAAAAATGTGAGCAAAGGAAATGTTTGCATACAGCCTGCATATCTCAAAGTCTATTTAAATGATTAAGGACGATCCAACAATAAAGCCATGTTGTTGATTGGTAACAACATGACGTGTTTTTCACTTTTCCTTGGCCTTAAATTTGACCTTGATTTATGTTTTTGTTACAAAACCTTGACTCATTTGGAGGCTGGATTGGTTGTTGATAGTTTATTTTACAGCAGATCTCAACTATATGGTTGAAGACATGTCTAGATTAGATAAAACAGAATAAAGCACACTGTATAATGATAACTTTGTTAGGTGTTATTCTGCTTAATTCATTAAATAGAGTTTGAAAATAACAATTAAGCAGAATAGCATTGAGCTTGCCACCTACGTTTTCTATAGCTAGCTGCATGCCACAACCATCATCTTCATTGTTGCTGTTTATTAGCAAATATGGATATTTTGTACTTGACGTTGGCTAGAAAGCCTCTAGAGTCTGGGGGCGGGCTTGTACTTTAGAATTGACTACAGAGCTTCTCTCATTTTCTCATGGTGTTCCTTTGTTCTTGCTGGTTGGTTGATAACTGGAGTATTCTTCTGTAATTGGAGTCTTGGGGTTTCCTGTTCCGGTTTTAGCTTCTCTTTTTGACCATGTTTTTGTTTGCTTTCCCATTATAGCTCTTTTAATTTTTCTTCGCAAGCTTGTAATGTTTCAAACACACAAATTTGAATTAGCAAGCTTGTGATGTTTCAAACACACAAATTTGAATTATTGCGTGATAAATCATTGTGGTTTATTTGACATTTCTTACAATCGAGAGCAAATTTCTTTCACTCTCTTGATTATATTAACCATTCACCTTGAGTTTATAATTAGATCACATTATGAGAAAAAGGTATTACTCTTCATTGATATTGAACATCTCAAACTACCAGTCTATTAATGGAAGTATCTAACACGTGGACATAACTTTTTGCTCCAGGGTAGATGGAACATGGTAGGATAAAATTCTTCCACACATCACCTTGTTTGTTAATTAGTATAGCTTTTTTGCTCATTTCTTGCAGGTTATGGACAAGGAAAGAGAAGGAGATAGCCGTCGTAACTCATAGTGGATTTTTGTTTCATACCCTAACTGCTTTTGGAAATGACTGCCACCCGTTGGTAAAAAAGGAAATATGCAAACAGTAAGTGAACTCAAATACACTTTTACTTCAAATTATTGGATATAAGTTCTATGTTTCAAGTTCATCAACATTGACTTTTGTGTCTGTAAATTTCAACTTTTAGCATTATTGTGCATGCTGAACTCGTATTCTCTATAATGAAGTCAATCCTTTATCAGATGTCTTTGGTTTTGTTGTGTTTAAACCAACATATTTCCGTCAATTTTTTTTTTCTTGTAATGTTTTGGTACCTATATCAGGCTTTTCTACCTTCTATCTTCTTTCTTTCTAAATGGGATCTCTATTTTCTTCATTGTTTCAATTCCTTAACCATGACTTACATTCATTGATTTTGTTTTTTGCTTTGGCTACATTGACTGCTCTTGATTTGGTAGCATTTGAATGTCATCGACTCTTTAATGATGTGTGCAATATCTACTTGCAGCTTTGCAAATTGTGAGCTTCGATCTATTGTCATAGTTGATAGAAGGTGAGTTTAGCTTATGAGCTTTTAAGAAGAAAAGAACAAAGAAGCATGCTTCTGATAATCATGTCTCTTATGCTGCCAGTATGGTCGGGTCAGATTCGTCAACAACTAATTATCCTGGAAAGGTACCTTCGGGGCTGGATATCCCTAGTGATGCCGTGGATGATAATAGTGTGAAGAACGACAAACAACCAATTGATCCTGAACCAAAGGAACACGAAAATATGTAAGTCTGATACGGCTATAGACAGAGGGATATTCAAATATTGAGTGTCAATTATACAAACAAGTATTTTTGAAACTGTCTTATCTAGACTCAGCGCAACACTTATATATTTACTTCAGATATCTGCATTTCAAGAAATCTGTGCTTTGAGGATTAATTCAGAACAAGTGACACCCATTTCATTTATGTAGAACTATGAAGTCTATGGGTTTCCCTTTTCTTTTCTCATATTATTAGTTGGATTCTGTCTTCTTCGAAATTATAGCCATCCAAGACTAAATAAAGAAGAATATGTGGTGAAAGAATTGATATAGTGATTGCTGGAAATACTTTTTGGCTTCACCCCTGAAAACTAAGATAATTTCCATAGATTCTTACAGGGTTTTTGTCAACTTCGACGGTCGATTTTATAGATTTTAGAACTGTCTCTTGGTGAGAAATGAGTGCAAATATGTGAACACGAGCTGATCTTTGACATATATCTTAGATAGATTTGAATTTTCACTACGTAGTAGTGTTAAGAAGTTGTAGCAGTCAAGCTTGATTCGGGAAAGAACCAAAATTCAAGAACACCTCCATCCAAGTTGACAACCCACTTGAGACTCTGGATAAGAGAGAGAGAGGTTATATAGCTTTTGGATGGATTTACGTTTTAATATGACATTCGAGTTTGTGCTTTTGGCATTCATTTGATTTTCCTTCCTGTAATTTGATTTGACTTCTTAATCCTCTTCAATAGTTTCTGTTGGAAGTGATGAATTTTACAGAAGGGAAATAATACAAGATTTAAATGACCATTTGATGACTTTTAAAGTGGTTAAAAAGATATTTTTAAACAGAAAAAAAATTGTTTCTAAGCTATTAAACATCGTTTTGAACCCATCAGATGTGTGCGTTAGTATACATTGTATCATTGATATTAGCTATTCTAGTGATGTTGTACCAGGTTTTCAGATGAAAATTGGACAAATGACTTCAATAATACAGTGTTCTGATTGTAGAGAGTTAAGTCTGTGCCTTAAAAAAAAATCTAAAAATAAAAATAATGTCTCCATGCCTTTAAAATGATGTGAATCATATTTTCTGTATTAACTCAAAGGAGCCATTTTATTGTTTTTCATTCTTATATTTGAAGTTTAAATAACAATTTTATTCCATAAATTTTCTTAATAGTAATCATTTAATTCGACTTTAGTTATTTAGTTTAAAATTTGCAACCATTTAATTCTCATTATAGAAATTTATATTAATATCTAATGATATTTTTTTTTGCATATATGAATCAATAATCATACAAAGACTCAATATTTTATATAGTGAAGAAGTATAAATTAACATCTAATTTTGATAAATTTTTGTACAAATTAAATTATTACAAAATCAAAAAATACATAGAATAAAATCATTGCATAACAAAGCTTTTTACAACTAAATTGTTACATTATCAAAATTATAAAAGGCCAAATCGTTATAAACTAAAGTTGAAGATTTTGACAACGTTATTTAATTTGAAGTTTTGTATAACGTACATGTATCGATAAATTTAGTTTAGAATAACTTTTGTTAGGTAAAAAAATGTTAAAAAAAATCCTCTCCTTCGTCGAGACCTTTACAAAATTTCAAAGAGTCTTATAATCCCTTAATTTCTGAGTTCTACTTTCCCTTTACTACTAAACTATAATTTAAAACATAATGGCGACTAAAAATTGAGAAAAAGGAATATAGTGCTAATTTCAATCAATAGAACGCAGAGTGATGAGAAGTTATTAGAATGTTCAATAAAATAACATTGACTTTTTTTTTAAAAAAAAAAAAAAAAAAAAAAAAGAGAGAGTGAAAAAAAAAAAAAAATTTCCCATTTAAATAAAAAAAACCAATTTGGAAAATTAAAAAAAAAAAAAAAAAAAAAAAAAAAATTTAATTTTTTTTAAAAAAAAAAAAAAAAAAAAAAAAAGAGAGAGTGAAAAAGAAAAGAAAATTTCCCATTTAGATGCAAAGGTCTATTTTGGAATTTTTAATAAAAGGCTAAGGAAAGAGGAAAAACATTAATTAAAGGTAACACCCCCATTATTCATCTTTCACTATCCATCATTACTCCATGAGTTTGATTATTAATATATATAAATGTATAAGCTTGTATACTTTATGTATCATTATTTAAAAGTTGAACATGGAAATAGGAGATTTTTTTTTACAAAGCTAGTTAAATATAAAGTTGAAAGTAAATGGAAGGTTAATTTGTTATAGAGAATAGGTGAACTAACATAACATAAGATTTTTTAGATGAAGTTAAATGAAAGGAAAAGAAAGAAAGAAAGCGTGAGTAGGTGGGTGTAGAGAGAGATAAGATGTGGTGTTTAAATAGAAGGGAAGCTAAGCGTCAGGTGAGGTGAGGTCTGAGGCCACACCATTTTTAATTTCCTTATTTTTAAGGAAGAAAAAGAAGAAGAAATAGAAAAAGGGGAAATTACAAAAGTAGCCTCACATTGACTAAGAGGGTAAAGGGGAAGGGAAAAAAGAGGGTTCGTTCACACGTTTATTGGCGACCCCACCAGCTGGAGATGAGGGGGCCCACAACACACAGTGCAGAAAATCAGCCAATCGCCTTTCGGTCGACATCAGCAAGATGTGGGCCCCCCCCCCCCCCCCCCCCTCAAGAGAAAACTCAATAAAAACTGAGTGAATTATACGAAACCCTAAATGCACGACAAATTCGGCCCAAATTCATCCTAAACGCATCTCCCCAAATCTCACCTTCATCTAACGATCACTGCTCCTCCACGTGCACCTGGGTTTACATCTTTGCCGTCCATGCCAGGTCATTTGGTCAATTCACCGGCACGGGAGGATCAGTTTACGCCCTTAGATTGCTATTCTAAACTGCATCGACGGTTCTGATTCTGCCCGAAGTTTTTCAGGGCAGATCTCCACGCCTTTAAGAACAGACCCTAGCCCCTCTTCTTCTTCGCTCAGAAGTCAGGATCAACCAAAATCCTCGAACCCTAGCGCTGCACCCTTCTTCTTTCGTTTTTCTTTCTCCTTCAATCTTTTTCTTTTTTTTTTTCTTCGGTGCGGCGGCGCGTGAGGGATTTTTGGGGCGCGTTGGAAAGACGTTCCGGGAGATTCATGTGTAATCCTTCAACCACATTGGGAAATACTCGACGGATCCCTGTCGGTATCCTACTGCAAACTTCGGATTCCGTACGAGAATGGCTTCCGCCGTCTTAGCTAACCGAAACGAAGCCAATTGGCCGCAGCCGAGAGGTAACGGTCGCGGTACGGAAGAAGGATTTATGGGTAAAGTACCTTTTTCAAACCCTAACCCTAAATTTAACAAGAAACAGTTCCACGGTGAAATGAATGGTTTTCAGATGGATGATTCTCCCGCTGTGACTCAATCAGCGTCAGATGATGCCTCGTCGATCAATCATCATCGTAGATTGTCCAACGGCGTCGATTTTAGTCAATACGTGAGCTTTAACGTTTCATCGTGTTCGAGAAAGGAGCTGATCGAGCTGAAAACAAGGTTAATCTCCGAGCTAGAACAGATACGGCAATTGAAAAGTCGAATCAATTCGGGTGAACTGCATTCCAGACCAAAACATCAGAAAAAATTCTCAAAAACTTTGGGAACCAAGCGGCCTTTGCCAACCTCAAGCAACGGTATGGAGTTGAAACGGTCTAATTCAGACAACGGAAATCTGCTGAAGGCTTGTTCGCAAATTTTGACGAAGCTCATGAAGCATAAACATGGCTGGATCTTCAACAAGCCGGTCGATGTGGTTGGGATGGGCCTTCACGATTACTACGACATCGTCAAGCGTCCTATGGATTTGGGATCTGTGAAAGTCAAGTTAGGTAAAGATGCGTATGACTCACCGTACGATTTTGCTTCCGACGTGAGGTTGACCTTCAAGAACGCGATGACCTACAATCCCAAGGGCCACGACGTGCACGCCATGGCCGAACAATTACTTGTAAGATTTGAAGAATTGTTTCGGCCTGTGGCTGAAGCACTTGAAGAAGAAGATCGGCGGTTCTGTGGTTACCAAGAAGAGTTGCCAGCGAGTTCATGGAATCATTCAGAGGCTGAAAGGACGGTGAAGAAGGACAATACACAGAAGCAAGTTGTGAAGAAAACCGAGCCAATGAAGGCTCCATCAAGTTCTTCTAACCCGCCTATGATGCAGTCGCCTGTTAAAACTCCATCGCCTCTACGAGCGCCCCCTGTAAAGCCGCTAAAGCAGCCAAAACCAAGAGCTAAAGATCCTAACAAGAGGGAAATGACTCTAGAAGAGAAGCACAAGTTGGGAATTGGGTTGCAAAGTTTGCCACCAGAGAAAATGGAACAAGTTGTACAAATCATAAAGAAGAGAAACGGTCACTTGAAGCAGGATGGGGATGAGATTGAGCTCGACATTGAAGCTGTAGATACGGAAACTCTATGGGAGCTTGATCGATTAGTTACAAATTGGAAGAAGATGATGAGCAAGATTAAACGACAGGCTCTTATCACGGCAGCATCTATGAAACCCAATGGGGTACATTTCTCCAAACACATTTGGATTTCATTGTTGAATTTCTTACGTACGGCCATTTTTCCTCTTTACTACTCCCAAATGCTTATATGTACTGTGAATGTGAATTATGGCAGGTTATCCCTACCCCTGAGAAAATAGAAGTGGGTTCCGAAACAAAGAAGCAACGGAAAGGGGAAGCTGGTGAGGAAGATGTGGACATTGGCGATGAGATGCCTGCAAGCAATTTTCCACCAGTGGAGATCGAGAAAGATGCCGGAGGAGGCCATGCTAGCAGTAGTTCCAGCGGCTCAAGTAGTTCCAGCAGTGATGATTCTTCCTCTTCCAGTGGTATAACCCATCTCTAAAAATCCTGGATGTTTTTGAGATTTGGGATTTGTTTCCACTAGTAGAGGTTAACGAGGTACTACAATCCTTGCAGATTCAGATTCCGAAGGCAGTTCTTCTGGGAGCGATTCCGACGACAATGCACAGTGAAGCGGGATATGATGAACAAGAAGAAAAGGGTCTGAAAAAGATCCAAAATGGAGAGTTACAAACCCCTCTCGCGCAGCACGGAGTGGACCGTTAGCCAGATATTTGTCTGAATGAGGTATTGTTCATCTCATCATTTGTTCAAATTATTTGTTACCTCTTTTGCTATTGCACAATGTGGATCAATGCTGATTAGATTAAAATCTTTTTAGGGCTGTAAAATCTTCAGAATGTGGAATAGAGGGCTTCACAATGGGGGTTGGGAAGTCTGGCAGTTTCTGCCTCGCTATGGCTCTTGAAGAAGACAATAACATAAACAAAAACTTGAAGAAGCTGAACAATGGAGAATGAGGGAAGGGAATGATGCCGCAGGTAAAGGGAGGGGATGACAGTTGAGAGGAGAACAGTGTAGGAATGTAGGAGAAAATCAGGTTTAGAATTTGAGTTCTTTTTTGTTTTTTACTCTTTTGTGTACACATCATTACACATTTATATACATATGCTTCAATGTCAATCAATGTGCAAAATTTTGTGGGTTTGAAACTTCGATTCTAATATATGACATACTTCTTTATTCGTAGATAATTGTACTCAATCAAAGCTTTTTTTCTATATACTTTACCCACTTGTCTTACCCTTGAATCTAGGGAGGCTGGATTAACACTTCAATGTTCATTCGTTGTATTATATTTTAATTGGTTTTGAAAGTTCTTGTGTCTGACCGTTGATGGAGATTGGAAATTTCAATAAACTTAAAACATGCCAGGTTTGAATATATATATATATGTACATAAGGTTGGAAAAGGAATCTGAAGAGAAGAAGGCCCCATGTGGCTTTTATTATTCGGCTGTAATATGAAAATTCCTTGGAAAGAATATGGCCAAAAACTTACCACCAAAATTAAAGTTGTGTCTCTTGGTTGTGTGTCCCACAACACAACACTTCATTAATTGTTAGTATTTTCAATTTTGTTTTAATCTCTTTTCATGCCCATTGGAGATCACACGCCCTGCACGTGCTACACACAATATCGAAGCCATAGATAGACGAAGAAGAGCGCCTTCGGTTTCTTTTGCACATCGGTATTCTCCATGAGGTAATCACTCCCATGACTCACGGGTTGATTTGATTCCTACGGTTTCCTTCTACTGTTTTTGGAAGTGTAATTTACATGGAACTGGGGTGTGGGTAGGGGATTGGAGAAACGTGTCTTGGGTGAATTTATTCACTAAAAAAGCCTAAACTCAAAAACATGGTTTAGAGAATGAATCCCTTTTTCACAGGAGAGTTTCAATCATCCAGAACATTAAGGCAGTGACCCAAATCACTGTTTAACAATGAATTCAACGAAATCAAACACAGATGATACCGCTACTATATCAGGAACAATTCTAAACATATTCCAACCTCCAAAGCATTTAGATACAAAATCCGCTATATTTCTTAGTCCTACCACGGAATTATGATCGGAGAGAACCCTTTGATTGTAAAAAGAAGGAAAAGTCTGAGCCATTGAAACAATGGAAGCCTTGTGTCCTTGAGCTTATTTCTTCACCTCTTCGTACTCAGCTTCAGATGCTTGTTCACCACCCTGGGATCCTCCTCCAGAGGCACCACCGCCTGAACCACCTGCCATGTGCTGACCAATCTTGGATACAGCTTTGTTTGCAGCATCCAGTTTTGACTTGATCTCTTCGAGGTTGTCTTCTGACATTGCCTTCCTCAAGTCTGCCACTGCATCCTCGATTTCTTTGGCAACCTCACTAGGTATTTTCTCCCTGTACTCGCTCAAGCTTTTCTCAATGCTGTAGATGGTAGTATCTGCACTGTTTCTGATGTCAATGAGAGCTTTCCTCTCTTGATCCTTCTGGGCGTGCAACTCTGCCTCCTTGACCATTTTGTCAATTTCATCCTCTGACAGTCCTCCAGAAGATCGGATGGTGATTTGTTGTTCTTTACCAGTTGACTTGTCCTTTGCAGAGACGGTAACAATGCCATTGGCGTCGATGTCAAATGTCACCTCAATTTGAGGCAATCCTCTTGGGGCAGGAGGAATTCCAACTAACTCGAATTCCCCTAGAAGCTTGTTGTCAGTAGCCATTTCCCTCTCACCTTGCAATACCTTGATACCCACCTGAGTCTGATTGTCGGCTGCGGTTGAGAATACCTGCAATGCCGGCCGTTCAAATAATTAATATAAAAACATCCACGAGCAGAGAAAATTATTAGCTTCAACATACTGTCCTTCTAATAAGATAAGCAACAGCAATAAATACTTTATTGATCATACTACTTTCTACAACTCAAATCCTACTATATCGAGCAATTAACAGCCATATACTATAGTAAATGCTCGATACGGAAGGTACTCATTTTCTGAAAATGTGGGGACGGGAAAGAAATAACTTTTGACAGAAAGGTTGCGAGAGTAAATTCTACTTTTATGCTACAGTTTCGATGAGAATTGATCAACATGCATACACTAAATATGGTGATAAGGTTCAATGAATTTACCTGACTCTTCTTAGTTGGGATGGTAGTGTTCCGACTGATCAACCTGGTAAAGATACCACCAAGTGTCTCGATACCAAGCGAAAGTGGGGTAACATCCAGAAGAAGCAATTCTTTGACATCACCACGAAGAATGCCACCCTGAATTGCAGCTCCCATCGCAACTGCTTCGTCAGGATTCACTCCTTTGCTGGGGCTCTTTCCAAAAATTTCTGTAACAACTTCTTGCACCTTAGGTACACGAGTCATTCCACCAACTAAAAGCACTTCATCCACTTCTTTGATAGAAATACTGGCATCCTTCAAACAATTTCTACATGGGGCCTTGGTCCTTTCAATTAAGTGGTTGACAAGACTTTCAAACTTCGACCTGGTCAAAGTGATGTTAAGATGCTTTGCACCACTTGAATCAGCAGTGATAAATGGCAGGTTAATTTCAGTCTGTGATGTAGATGATAGTTCAATCTTTGCCTTTTCTGCAGCTTCTCTAAGCCTCTGCAAGGCAAGCCTGTCCTTTGTAAGGTCAATTCCCTCGGTTTGCTTGAACTCACTCACTAGGAAATCCAAAAGGGCATTATCAAAATCTTCTCCACCCAAGAATGTGTCACCATTAGTTGCTTTCACCTAAATAGAGGTCATAAGTTAACACAAAGCCCATAAAATTAAGAAACAAATAAAAATTAAGAAAGTAAAACACGTTAACTGAAAAATGAAATAGAGAAAATCTATACCTCAAAAACACCATTGGATATCTCCAAGATGGAAACATCGAATGTGCCACCACCAAGATCGAAGACAGCAATAAGGCCCTCCTTATTGTTCATTCCATAAGAAAGTGCAGCAGCAGTGGGCTCGTTGATAATTCTAAGAACTTCCAAACCAGCAATCCTGCCAGCATCCTTTGTTGCTTGTCTCTGTGCATCGTTGAAGTAAGCTGGAACAGTAATCACGGCCTTGGATACACTCTTTCCAAGGTACGCCTCAGCAGTTTCCTTCATCTTTGTTAATACAAAAGCACCAATCTGGCTTGGCGAGTACTGTTGTCCATTGGCTTCAACCCAAGCATCTCCATTAGGAGCTTTGACTATCTTGTATGGCACCATCTTCATTTCCTTCTGTGTCTGAGGGTCATCAAAGCGTCTACCAATCAGACGCTTGGTTCCAAACACAGTATTTGTTGGATTTGTCACTGCCTGTCTCTTTGCTGGCGTTCCTACAAGCAGCTCACCTTTCTGATTGAAAGCAACCACTGATGGTGTGGTCCTAGCACCTTCTGAGTTTTCAATAACTTTTGGATTCTACAAATATATAACCACAGTCAGGGACGCATAAAAAAAACACACTCAAGCCCTCAATGAACCATGTGTACATTGCACGCTAGACTTACCTTCCCTTCCATGACAGCAACGCAAGAATTGGTGGTACCCAAGTCAACACCAATTACATCATTCCCAGCAGGTTTTGAACTGCACAAAGAAGACAACGTAGACATCAAGTAACAATGGAAAGCAACAAATAATGAAACAAGTAATTAGTGTGAGTAAATAGAACCTGAACGGCCTGGACAAACTCGCCCATGAATGACTAAGGTGAGAGTTTCCCCACGACGGCTTGGCATTACTTGTCAACTGCACCACATACACATAAGCATTTAATACTGAGAATTTTGGTTGCGTAGAACTAACTCGAGGATGGCAAACCTCCCATTGAATAATTGATTGAGATTGCTGGCCATGGATCGAAGCCATAGATCAAAGCCATAAACAACTTGCAAGAGGGAGGGAGGTGGGGGGTCAGAGACGTGTTACAATGATGCGAAGTTAATGAAATAACTAATTCGTGTAATGAAAATATTATGGTATTACCACAGCTAAATCCAACCATCTTCAAGCTCCTAACTAGCATACATTAACATACAATAGTCCAACAAAACAGTTAACAACCATCTACTATTTCAGCTAAAACCTCTCATAATAAACCCGATGGTAACAGAGGACTCTTCGTGGATTTCCCGCCACGAGATTTTCATCCCCATACAACAGTGAACAATCGCAAAAATATACGTTACACACAGATCCAACGAGACTAAAACATTAAAAGTACCAACCCACGGTTCTAATCAGAGCTCGTATAATCATATTCCATATCATAACCAAAACCGAAATGATCATTCTAAAGTATATTATTACACATAATTATTCTTTTATAAACAAAAACCCCCAAACGTACAGATTAACAAGCACAAGTAGCTCCCAGGTTTATAATATCAACAAAAACTCAAAACAGAAAGACATCAACCCAAAGATCGATCTAGAGCATAAAAGAAAGAAATGAACAATTAGAAAAAGGAGGATGAATGAAATCAGACATACGGATCGGTAAGCTGAAAGGGAGGAGGAGGCTAAATCGCGACGTCGAAGAGAACGGAGGAGGACGCCGGTGGCCATGTGGGAAGGCGATTGGTAAAAGAGAGAAATGAAAGAGAGGAAATTGAATTTGGGCGATGTGAAGGGTTTAGGGTTTTGGGTGTAAGAAGAAATGGAAGAAGGGTTTTTATGTGAGGCGGTGATAGGAAGCGGAGGATGGTTCTAGCAACCGTTGGTCCGTGTGGAACATTCTAGATCTCACCATCTAAACCTAAACCTAAAAAAAGCCCAACCATTCTCTTCTGCAATTTAATTCTTTTTTTTTTCTTGGTGTTATTCCATTTTTTTTTTTTTTTTTTTTTTGGTTGAAGAAAATAGGTAGAATGTAATTGTATTAAATTTTGTTAGGAAAAAAACACTTTTGAGTCATTTATGCCTCTCTAAAAATAAAATTTTGATTTTTTATAATAATTAATTTATGTACCCAAATTTCACTATCTAACCATTTAGACATGATACTTTCAAATTTATAACAATTTCATTTATAATGTATAAAAATTATCATCAAAATTAAGTAGTCAGTTTTTATTACTTTAGGACATAGATTATGTATATGTATTTGTAAAAGTATTAATTCTCTAATTAGTTTATTGATTTATTTTTTTCTTAAAAAAATTATTAAATTTTAACTATAAATTATTACATAAACTAAATTATTACAAATTACAGTGTAAGGATTCAATTGTTGTGAAAGTTAGAAATTAGAAGAGATTTTTAGTCCTTAAATTTGTATTGACGTGTCATGTTTTCACTGCACTAATAGGGTGCATTAATACATTACAAGTGTGAATTGATTTTTATTGTAGCTTCCGGAATATAGTGGGAAAAGGCAATAAAATGCCATTTGTAAACAATGTACATGGTAACTCTCTTTAAACCTCACATTATCCACAAATATGAGATTAACTTGTTGTATTTATAACTAATTTATTAAGTACAGTTGATTAATTAGGAGATGTTCGTTTTAAATAACTAATTTATGAGGTTAACTTATTTTATTGTTTTTTAATTAAATAAAATCTAAAGATATAATATTATCATAACTCAGAACATGTTTAGAAGTAAATTTTTAGAGGGTTAAGATCATTTGGGTTATACTAAAAAATTACTTTGAAATACATATTTCTTACCATCACTCAATTTTTGTTTTTTGTTTTTTTCTTTTTGCACTTTTAAATAAATTCTAATCTCATCAAATTTGGTTAAAATTTTTTTTTATAAGTTTGATTTGAAAATAACAAAACCAATATTAAATATTTTAGAATTAGTTATAGACCTCCAATCTTCTATATGCCACAAATAAACAATTTTTCTTAATAAAAAGAGTGAATATTTTAACCTCTAACTAATATTAAATATTATTCTATAAAATTATTGTGGATGTAAACTTGAACTTCTTCCTCTTTAATGAAAGAGTATAGTTTAAGTTTTGTTCGAATTAATGATGTGATTTTTGCTCAAATTAGTATACTTGTAAAAACGTCAAATTAGTATACTTGTAAAAACGTTAAGTGTATTACTAATCTATCATTCAATCCAAATTAACAATCTATCGTCTCATCTAAATCAACCGCATTCGTAATCATAATTATAAATTTGAACACCATCGTTACCATTTAGTAGCGTGTGCTTTGTCCTAAAGTTCTCATTATGATAAAAAAAACACTTGAATTTTTAGTGAAATTCTAATAACAAAAGCAAGTGTTGAAAAGCTACATTAGTTTTTAAGTTTTAATTTTGGTGGTGATTAACAAAACAAAGAAACTAAACCGGTTTTATCTTAATTTTAAAACATAAATTAAAATGATTACATAACAAAAACCATAACTATTCCACTAGGATCGTTGCAATGCCCATTTGTTATAAGATTAAGAATTTGCTAAACAACCAAATAAACATAATGTCAGTCATCAAGCCACACCAAAAATTCTTCATACCACGACAAAAAAAATATTGTTAAGAGTTGCAATATATCATTGGTAAATGTTAACAAGTACAGCAATCTAGGTGGACGAGGGCCTGATCAAAGCATTGATGCTGCCAAAAATCAACAATGCACAACAATGTGAATACAAATCTCTGAGGAAAGGGACAAAAAAAGAAGAAAAGAATAAAAGAAACTGTACATGTAAAAAGCTTACAAATATGAAGGAAAAAAAGAACTGTTAGGTTAAAACTGGCTAACCTCATTCACCTGACACAAACTGCAATCAAATTCTTTCAAGTCTACCGAGCTAAGGGAGGATGATACAGTAGGAATGTACGATATCTCATTAGTTATGGACTAATCGGAATTTGACAGGCGTTGGTAGTTAAAGGGTTTAGCTTACAAATCTAAGATCGAGATCAAGACCGAGATGGTGGGTTTGTGGAAGTGCTATTGTCTGATAGTTGGAACAAACCGAGCACATGAAAAGGACGACATATCATATCATCAAATCCGAAGATAGCCTCCTCCCCTGTCTTCAACTCCATTTCTCACAGTTCTCTTCAGAAAAGACTTTCTGTTGAGAGACCAGCTCTTTCTCATCTTTCTACGCCGATTCCACGTCGCTAAGTAGGTATAAAGAGCAGGGAAACTGAAGCAGAGCAGCACCAGTAGTAGCATTACGACGCAGAGAAGCATAACGTTGCGAAATCCCTCTTTCAATTCTGGATTTCTCTGCTCGGTCCATGGTACTCCACCAACATTCATGCCAAATACTGCCAGGACAGTTCCAAAACAATTGGATGAGCTTCTTCAAATGAATCATGGAAAAAAACTGAAACTAAAAACTGGCAAAAGAGTTTAGTTACCTCCAGTAATGACGGATAACGGTAAGAATATGATTGAAAGAAATGATAGATAATAGAGTTTCCTGTTAATTTGCTCGGCTTGCCAGCTATCAAGACCAGCTTGAATAGCAGTGACTCGATTTGCTATAAATCCCACATTCTCTTTCAACCGTCTTAATCGTCCAATTAGTTCCTCAAGAGCACTGATGTCTTCACTGGCAAACCATTGTTTAGAAGAACACTTTTCTCTCACTCGTGGAAAAACTTGTTCCCCATGTGCAATCACCTGCACTCAATGAAAAGACAGAGAAAAAGATGAGTACGTAAAGGGAAGATTAATAAGCATGACAGACGGGAAGATTAATAAGCATGATGAATGATCGCAAAGATAACAACCCAAACATCATCTACCATGTACAATGGTTGCATACTGCATTTCCTAGATTGATCCTCACCTTATGTGTCAAGAGCCCCCAGTAAGGTTTATCATTCCCTGTCTGATCAATGATCTTGCAATCATTTAAAATTGGTTAACTTACAAGTTTAGTCCATGAACTTTGAAGGTTGTGCAATTCAGTCTGTAGGTTTCTACTAAAAGAAAATCTTCTTGAACTTTTTGGTTCCTATGTTCTAAAAGACTTCTAATATGCAACCAATTGTTTTATTACGTATCTAGTAGGTCTCAATTGTTAACTTCTTCAAGTCACTACTTTAAATCACATGGTAGAATGACTGTGGGCAACTTTGAGTATTTGGTGAAATAATTGTTTTAACTCATGAGTTACTAAATGTCCAATTAGGATCTCTTTTGAATCTTTTGAAACATAGGGACTAAATATATACGACTACTAGAAACCTTTCAAGGCTTAAAAGTAAAATAAATACGTGGTCCTAATCTAGAAAAACGGGAGAGGAAGTCATAAGAAAATAAATTGAGAAACTACCTGCAGGAGCCGCTGCAAATTAAGGTTCATTTTGGGGAATCTTCGATCATCAAGCATTTGTTTTTTTAAGGCGAATCCACCTAAAACAGCACAAACGGACTTCTACTATTATATACAGAAAATCCAAAAAGATGTCACATATTCTGTCAGTGAGATTATGGGAACGGGGAAGAATAAAAGTTCGTGATGATATATAACTATTGTAAACTTTCATGCTTCCGTTTTCATCTTTCAATTATATCTGCACAGTTCAAGACAGCACCAACGGACTGATGAACAAGAAAAATGATACTGGAATTTCGAAATCAGCTACATAACATACAATGTTGCACAGTTATATGCAACGAACCAATATGGCCAATGCTCTTGACTAAAAGAACCAAACGAGTCCCGAAATGACAATGTATTAAGCAAGCGCACCTCTTCATATAAACATACATATTTCTTTATGTTTTCTTTTTGATCAGTGAGAGTGAAGTAATTGGGCATGACAGAATCCCAGTTTCTCTAATAATGAAGGATTAAGTAAAATTCCATCTCAGAAAGGCATTATTCATAATTCTACATTTAAATTGCCGCAATGTTGAGGGGAAGAAGAAAAGGAAAAAACTTGACATACCTCTATCCATTTCAAGCTCCACAGAATCCAACTCAATCTCAAGCTTAGTCACAACATCTTGAAGGTGATCCATATGTGTATCAATAATATGAACAACAAGATTTGAGAGAGATGCTGGCACAGGATTATCAGCCTCCTCCGAGTGATTCATTGTCAATAAGAATTCAAGAACATGCTCCCTAATCACAATGCCCCCAGTTTCCCTCTGCTCACCTCTAAAGTGAGAGGGTGTCTCCACACTAGGAACCTCCGAGAGAAGAGACTGACCAACCGGTGAGAATCCTAATCTCGGAACACGGCCCAAAGACACGGTGATGACAGAATTCTCAGTAATTCTAGCAGCAATTCTGAATGTAAAATCACTAGATGCAGGACCAGGTGAATTGACTCTAAAGACAAGAGCCCCATCAACATGTCCGCAAAAGGGTCCATTGCTTACAAGGGAGAGAATATCTTGAAGTTTCAAAGGTGGGCAAAGAACATCAATGAGATATTGAGCAGATTGGGCCAGTTTTTGATTTCCTTTTGGAAGTTCTACGTGATACCAACAAAACTCCTTTCCCCTACCCTCAGTAAGATCCCATTCCTTGTTATAGTAGTCGCCATTCCCATCAAATATGTAAGCTCTCTTCCTCACCATTCCCGGAAAACGTGTACGGGATAGACCAGCCTCTCGCAATAGAAGGCGCGCTGAAGGTTCCCTCTCCAATTCATCCAATTCGCCATTAGCAACAGGCTCCGCACCAGCAAGCTCCATGTATTTGTTCTGGAATTTCAAATACCACCACAGATCAAACACCCCATCCCTAACAAATTCAACCAAACTGTTCTAACTTCCCCCCATCAATTTTGACAGATTAATTGCTTAAAAAAACATGAATCCCACTTAGATCTAAAACAATGAAAAAGTAGCAAAAACCACTTGCCTTTGTCTTGAAGAAAGCAAGATTTCAGAACCATTTTAAAACGCGGGAGACATGAATCAATGGAACAATCAGAATCGCAGATTGGAAATCCCTAAAGCAACCCAGAAGAACAAAAGAAAAAAAAATGTAATAAATTTTTTAAAAAATCAAAGAAATTTACCTTCTGAAAAAACTCGAAAACCCTATCCCCAGAACATGAACAAGAAAACCCACATCAGAAACAAAAGAAAAAAGCAAAATCGAAAAGAGAAATCAACCAAATTTTGAAAAGGAAAATATACCTTCACGGCCCTGTCAAAGGCCATTCAACAACCAACCAACCAACCAATCAACCACGTAAGTTACAAAACATGAAATCACAGAGAAAATTCAACACCAGCGTGGAATTTTCTGTAATATATAATTGCCGTATGATTGACAGAAAGGATTAAACAATACTTGTTGTTCGGGTTGTGGTCTTTCGAGGAAGCTTCCTTCTCAACGCCAAATTCGGGAGTTGAATTGAAACTAATCCAATCGCAGCGCTGTATAATAATTATAATGATTCGAACACTTCCAATCACGAACAGTATTTAATAATTTGTTGATGAGAAGTTGAAATTCAAATCTATGGCGCTTCAATTTAGATCCACTTAAAATCTTTTCTTCGTTGGGATTTGGAATTGGTGGCCTCGGCGGCCAGAAATTTCCCATTGATACCAAAAAATAGTAAAAAATAGTTTACAATTGGTAACTACGAAGAAATGACTATCAATAACCCACCTAAATCAGCTAACTTCTCATATTTTATTTTGACAACTTGGTTAAATATATGCTAACGTTATTCTTAAATCATCACAAATATCCCTAAATTCTTGGGTTCGTTTTACTTATAATCTTCGATTTGAAAAGTAAAAATAATGATAATAATTTCTTAAGCTTTAAAGGATGAAAATATTTCTATCCACTTATGTCAATAAATCTAAATGGAGAAAAGGAGTAAGTTGGAAGTTAGATCAAGAATCTTAGCAATAGTAAAAATATAAAATAAAATAAATTATTATAAATAGCAAACTGCTGAAAAATATTTTTTAAAAAATAACAAAACGGAGATTAGTTATGTTTATTTTAGATAAACAATCTAAAACACTATTTCATTACTCATAAAGTTATAATACTTTTGTTTTTTCTCAATTATATGTTCCATGTGTTATGTGCTAGTATATGAAAAGAAAGAAAAAGAAGAAGTAATAAATTAAAAGCATAATGGATGTTGTTGAGCAAGAAATTGTGACCAATTAGATTCTGCCACATTATCGCATCAAATATTGTGATAATTATATTTTTGATTGGGTTTGGACAATTGAGTTTACTCAACCCAACTCAATTCAAACTCAACAAGTAGATGGGCCCAAGCCTAAGTCCAAGCTCAACAAGTGGATGGACCCAAACCCAAGCTCATCAAGCAAATGGGTCCAAGCCCCACCTAAAGCCCATGAAACTTCTCTATAAATAGAGACATTTGTCACTCATTTGAGACGTCTTTGGTTGAAGGAATAATTGAACCTCTTAAATTCTCAAAACGTGCAAGTTCGTATCAACCTCAAGATCAACAACTTATGAAATATTGAAGACTTTGAAGATTAAACTTTCATTGTATTTCAGAAGATCGAAGTTCAAATCGACTTGCAACTACAACATTCTAAATACCGAATACCAAGAAGTTCTAAGTTTTTAAGCATCAAATGAGTAAATACTAGAGATTGTATTCACAATATTCATCAATATACAAAGTTCAATTTCACGAATTACATTTCTTCGAAATCTCGTATGAACACACGTGTATTAAAAGACCACTGCGGCTACTTTTGTTTTCATTCCATCAATTGTGATCATAGGTTCTCTCTTTTATCTCTTTCGTTTTGTCAAAAGATGATGAAAAATTGTAACACTTGAGTTCAGGTTTATTCTCAACTTTAATTCAACTGATCTAGAAAACACGTCAGTCTAATGCACGTGAAATCTCATAGTTTTAACTAAAAATTATAAAATACATGAAATTTTTATCATGTAATAAGTGTTGTATAGTTTTTTTAGTTTGTGTTTTCATATTAGATCGTATTTTCATAGATAAATATATAATGTAAAAAAAAAAAGTAAATTATCAAATAAATATATACATTTTATGAATTTTGACATTGTAATATAAATAATGCAACATTTTTTTTTTATTATAACGCTTTCTCATATATTTACCTCCAACGCAGACACTCTCGTACATAAAGGAATGAATTTTATTTCAAATTCTTTTGATGAATGTTAGATATCTCTAAAGGAACGTTGCCGTTGTTTAAAAAAAATTTATGTCATAAATAGATATTGTTTAAATATTGTTTTCATAAAAATAAACATTCTGCCTTATATTCAAATTGTAAAATATATACTTCTACTTATAAATTATCTAACAAAAGAAATGTATACAATAACTTTAAGAAATTTGTCAAAATAGTAAAATGAACCAAAAAAAAAAAAAATCAACATAGTATGACTGGTAATTGATGTGCAAACTCCATAGTTTACCACTAGATTCACTAATATTTCATGAAGTTATGTGTTTGTGATTTGCATGGTATATATTGGCTATAAAATTTTTCTTGTATCTCTCTCAAAAATCTCTTGAATTGATCACAAATTTCGTTCTTAGGTCGGAGGATAGTAGGGAAGGCTCCCATGGTGGTTCCTGTCTTGTTCATAATCAATATCAACAATATTACAAGAGGATTTTTCAGACAACAAACGATAGAAATATTTGGGAAAGATGCCAACCTGAAAACTTTACTGATTACATAGAAGTATGGAAAATATAAATTATGCATTAGTATCCATTGAATATACATCACATGAAAACATATATGTAAAACTATAATTACTTAACATCTTTCTTTGGAAGAATGCCCATTAGCCCTACTTTGATTTGCTTCCATAGCCTCCCAGCAAGTGATGCATTTGATATCATCTCCCTTTGTTTTGTTCTTCGTTTCGAGGTCTCAATATTTCTTTTTTGTCGACCTAAATATAGCGATTGATTAGTTAAAATATATGCATTTCATCTAATATTTATGTACTTTTTTACTTCAAGTGTGATAGAGCAGGAACAAACCTTCAACTTTTAGGAAGAAATCGATCATGCAAATTATATATGGTTGAAACTTAATTTTGACCTCAAATGTTTATACGAGTTGAAACTTCAAGAAAATGTAATGAAATAATCACCTGTTTCATACCACATGATCTTCTTAGTTGATCCAATACTGTTTTTGTAAATTTCATTCAAACGTTGACGATAAAATGGCGAATTGATAAGATGGTTAGATAAAACACTGGGACTGAAATGAGTGGCTTTGTTGAGATGACCAATCATAGACTTAAACTCTTGATAGTCATATAGATTGCTATGACAATCTTTTGGAGCTCCTGATTGTTGTTCTTCCATGGAAATTGCTTGGTATCTCTTTTGGATATCTATGAAGCTTTTTAGAACTCTTCTTCAATGGAAGAAGTTACTTTGTTTTCTTTCATGATTTATTGATGATCCTTTTGACAACTCATTTGGATTAATTTTTTTTTATTGTTCTCTCTATTTTGGAATTGTAAACCTTTTTGTTTTGTTGTTTTTCCTATAGATGAATCAAAATTATATATATTTGTGGTTTGTTAATATCGTAAAAATGGAATTTAATTTTATTGGGAATTCATTTTTTCTTTGTTTTCAACGTCAATGTATTAATCATGATTTGATATATGACAAAACTACTCAAAATTGAAGAAAACAAAAACTATATTTTATAACAAGATGAGGTACTATTTGTTAATTTCATTTCAAGATTGAGATGTTTGATAAATATGAACTCATGATAGGACTATATTGTTTAGATAATTATTTAATAGTTGAGTCCATATATGAACTATTATTTAAGTAAATTTTAATTTATATTATCTATGCTTAAATTGCTCAAAATCTATGGTCCTTACGTACACAAATATACTTAACCCTTAAACCATATATTACACATACATTATTTAAATTCCACTAAAAATGAGATTTTAAATCCATTTCTTTTCAGTTTTCAGAAAATGGTTGAGTTTTAAAAAAAATCAATAAATAAACAATGACAGTGTATTTATGTGTATGTATATGTAACCTCAAACCTAACAATGCTATTACGTGTTAATTCTCTAATGATATTATTTGATTTAAAAAAAGTATAATAAGTTACCATAAGTATAATTCAATTCACATCAATTTATCTAATTAACAGATTGGGGTTTGGTAGAAAAAGGTAAAAATATTATTGAGTTTCTTACCGTTCAAAAAATTAATGTTTATAGGAAGCAACACGATAATTTAACAAAAAAAGAAAAAAAATAGTCACGGAATAACAATGCAGTCTACAAGTGGGATATTTTTTGAATCTTTGAACTTGAAGAATTATGAATCTTAGCTTCCTTCCTTCCTTCCTTCCTTCATTCGATCCCCCTTTCTCAACTCCTATCGTATTCTCAACCTCTTTTTGTTCTCTATTCAATTCATTAATTGTTTGATACTTCTCTTATTTTGTGAGGCTTGAAATATCCATGAATCATACATGTAATTATATATCATTTAAAGACATTCTTTAAATAACTTTAAAAATAATAATATCATATATGAGGTTGAAGGAAAATGAGAATACTTTATACCTATCTTATTTATAACAAACAAGTCAACATTTTTTTCGAGTGCTAAATAAGTTAAAATAATTGATCAAGTTATGAACCCCAAGCTGCCTTTTCCCTAAATTAATTTCTACACAAATAAGCCAACTCAGCCTCACTACTTGCCTTTACTCACACCCTTCATTTTCCTCCATATCTGATATCTCCCGCCATCGGTCGCCAATGGACCCCCAACCGCCGCCGCCACTCTCCGGCAATGATCCCGCTGCAGACGACGACGATATTTCTCCGATTGAACAAGTCCGGCTGACCGTGACCAACTCCGACGACCCGACGCTCCCGGTCTGGACCTTCCGGATGTGGACTCTCGGTCTTCTCTCATGCGCTCTTCTCTCATTTTTGAACCAATTTTTCTATTACCGAACGGAGCCTCTCATCATCACTCAGATTACGGTTCAAGTCGCCACTCTTCCGATTGGCCAGTTCATGGCGGCGGTTCTGCCAGCGACCCGGTTCAGATTGCCTGGGTTCGGGTCGAGGCGGTTCTCGCTCAATCCGGGGCCGTTTAACATGAAGGAGCACGTTCTGATTTCGATATTCGCAAATGCCGGGACAGCCTTCGGTGGTGGCTCGGCTTACGCCGTCGGAATTGTGAATATTATTAAGGCGTTCTATGGTCGCAACATATCGTTTGTCGCCGCTTGGCTTCTCATCGTTACCACTCAGGTAATTTTAAGCCCTAATCTTAATACCGTTTTGGTCTCCGTGCCGTACAACTCATTTTCAGACCGTGATATTTCTTCCGTTTTGCCCTTCGCAATAATTTTTTAATTTTTTACCAAACTTTTATAGACTAATAATAATAATAATTTCAATTTAAAAGTCTTTCAATTTTTTTAAATATGATTTTGTTTTAGTATTGTCATTGCAGAATCAGAATCTAAATCTTTGATTTAAACTATTGACTTTGAAAATGAGTACTTAGCACTTTGTTTAATTTAAAGTTTTAAGGGATTTTTTTAGATTTTTACGATAATATAGAATCTTTAAATCCTTATTTATCTACATTATTCTACCAAACTTGAATTATAAAAAATTATAAACTATACCTCTTGCCCGTGTTTTCTTCATACAATTCTTTGATATTTTATGATGAGAATTGTTTAAAAGAATTATATCAGACAATATATTATTTGTTTGGTTTAAAAAGTTGAAAATATATAATGTAAAAAAGATATAAATATCAAAGAAAAAAGAGTAGAAGTTTTTATCTTTATTTTCGTCCAACAATGTGACTGAAAAGTCGTAAATTCCGGCCAAATTTTATAAAAGATTCTTACCATTTTTTTAAAGAAAATAGATATCAAAGAAGTATGGAATATGAGAATTAGAGTTTTGACTTTGACCTTAATAAAGACATCTGTGACTTTTCACTTGTAAAGGTTCTGAAAAACAAATCTTTTTAAAACTGGACCCATTTTCAAAATTTAGAATTTAGAGGGCTAATTTTTGTCAAATTTTCCTCATTTGAAAGAATATGAATATATTTCCAAAGTTTACCGAGAAAAAATTAATATTGATGTATTTTTTTTATTTTTTTTCTAAAGGAGACTTATGGTTAAAACTAACCAACTAATCTTATTAATTAAATGTATAATAATTAAAAATTGAATGTATAAAAATATGAAAATTAAAATGGGATGAGTTTTCAAGTCCAATGATGAAAATGATATTTTAATCCCATTTACTAATAATTAAGAAAAGGTGGACTCACTCTTGCTTCCTTTCTTTCTTATTGCGAATGATGAGAGCGGTGGGTGGAAGGGTATTTCTGTACTTTGGCATTTTAGGAAAAAATGTTTCTAAATTTGATAGTACCAATAAATAGTTTTATTTATTTGTTTTAAATATGACTACAAATTGCAAGTGGGTATTTATTTTGGTTGGATTTTGCCTAATTTATAAATATCTCTTACTTAATCTTAATTGAAGTTCCTATACAAAAAGCTTTCTTTAGTCTTCATTTACAGGGAAATGAATCCCATTTCTATTTTAATTAGAGTCAATAGAGGCTTATCTTGAGGTTTGGTCGGTCGGGTCCCGGGTTGGCCCGAATGACAGGTGTTGGGCTACGGTTGGGCTGGGCTTTTGCGAAAATACGTGGTGGAGCCGGCCCATATGTGGTGGCCCAGTACGCTCGTTCAAGTCTCCCTCTTCCGGTGAGTCAACTACATATTACTTTTAAATGTGTGGTTTTTTCACTAATAGAAAAAATCGAAAAACTATTTACACTAAATAAAACCATTAAAAGACAAATAAATGTTTTTCTTAGTAAAAATTGATAAATAATTGAGATTCAATTTGATAATTATTTTCTTACTATTGTTGTACTTTTCACATTTTCTTATTCAACATTTTCACATTTCTCAAAAATAGACATTTGAATTCTTAGCTAATTTTTAAAAACAAAAACAAGTTTATAAGTATTTTTTTTAGTTTCAAATTTTGATTCTAATTTTAAGAAATCAAGACATGGAAGCTAAGTTTATAGATTTAATTTTCAAAATTAAAAAAAAATAACGAACTAATTATTAAGTGAGGCTTGAATAATTATCATGCGCCAATTAAGTGAAATAAAATCTATTATAATAGGTAAAACAGAGAAGTACGTCTAAAGTTGCGATTTTCAAACATACATATTTAAAAGAAACACACGCAAAGTTTTAAGACAACAAAACAAACTAAAGCAAAAGAAAATAAAGATTGGCCATATTAGTTTTCATGGTAGCTTACAGAAACATAATCGTAAGGACTATAATAACAATCGTTATAAAACTATGCCATACCAGTCATTGTGAAACTATGCTATATTTTAAAACTCATGTGCTAAATGAAAATCTAATCCAAGTAACGTACAACAAAAATTACCCCTAATTTCACAATGGCCTAAGAATGCATGTATGGAGCCTAACTTAACCGTTAAAACACCATTTTCATTCCTTAAAATTGGGGGCTCACATCTCCACCACATTCCAAATCAATATATATATATATATATATATTTTTTATTCAAGATGAGAAGTACTATATTTGATTGAGTATAATTCAACCGAAATACTCTATCATATCTCTAGATCTATATATACATGTTATATTATATTTCACAAGAATAAAATGTAGTTGTTGGTTTTTGAGTAACTTAAGTTCATCATAGCATAACTAAGAGACAAGGCACGTATTGTTATTACTATTCACCATTCGACAAGTTGATTGTTCGACTCCACATATGCAGTTATTAGTTTAAAAGTCACTAAAAAAAAAAAAGAATGATAAACAGTCTTTTTCTAAAGAATTTTAATAAAAATAATTCTTTTAAAAAACATTTTTTCTAAACCTTCGAGTAACTTCTTTTCCAACTTTCTCCATAACAGGGCTTTGCATGAGAAAGAAGACTGTCGCATGTCAAGAGGAAAATTCTTCTTAATTGCATTAATTTGTAGCTTCTCATGGTATGTAATCCCAGGCTACCTATTCCCTACACTAACAAGCATCTCTTGGGTTTGTTGGGCCTTCCCCAACTCAGTGACGGCTCAACAACTTGGCTCAGGAATGAAAGGCCTTGGCCTTGGAGCCTTCACTCTTGACTGGTCTGCTGTCTCCTCCTTCTTGTTCAGCCCTCTCATCAGCCCTTTCTTCTCCATTGTCAATATCTTTGTGGGCTACACTTTGATCATCTACATTGCTGTCCCCATTGCTTACTGGGGCTTTAACCTCTACAATGCCTCCACCTTCCCAATTTTCTCCTCTAAATTGTTCACTGCTCAAGGTCAGCTTTATAACATCACTGCCATTGTTAATGACAAGTTTGAGCTTGATTTGGCCAAGTATGAGGAGCATGGGCAGATCCATTTGAGTATGTTTTTTGCTCTTACTTATGGCTTTGGCTTTGCCACTGTTGCTGCTACACTTACTCACGTTGGTTTCTTCTATGGAAGGTATGAATATCGAAGAATGAAGAATCTTCTCTATTGTCATTGAACTTGATTATGGAAGTTTCTAAGGATATTGTTAGTCGGTTTAGCAATCAAGTTTTTTTTTTTTTTCTTTTTAAGTTGAGATCCCATTTACTGTCTGGAATTAAAAGATCAGTTAACGGTTGGCTTGTTTTGCCTTTGCTCAAAATGAGAGTGACTTTAGAAGTATAACTTTATAATTTAAATATGACAATTGTGTTTGATTAGAAGCTCATGTCATAGCGAGTTAGATTGGATACATATGTGAATTATGAGAGTGTCCCTTTTTTAATGCCTCTTTGGTGTAAAACAATAACTAAGATGTATGCTATGTCGTGGACCACTATGTACTTGGATGAAAAGGGTTTTGCTCAAAATGGCATAGTGAAGTGAAGTATGGAGAGAAGAAAATAAGGGAAACGGGCAGAGGTGTTTTAGTTCGTTTTCTTTTTCAAACCTTTTAGAGGGTGTTTGAGAAATGTGAATGCCATTGAGTGGATTGTGTCTTATGCAATTGAAACAAGGAATGTTAATTAGCTGTTCAATGCTGCTTTTTAATTATGGATAGGGAGATCTACGAACGGTACCGTGCCTCGTACAAAGGCAAAGAGGATATCCATACCAAGCTGATGAAGAGATATGAAGACATACCTTCCTGGTGGTTTTACTTGTTGCTTGTTTTGACAGTGTTGGTTTCTCTAATACTTTGCATATTTTTGAAGCATCAAGTTCAACTTCCATGGTGGGGGCTTATCTTTGCTGCTGTTATGGCCTTTCTTTTCACTCTTCCCATCAGTATTATTACTGCCACAACAAATCAGGTTAGTTTGGAAAGAAAAAGTCTTTACATTTGTTCTCCTCTTGCATTTCTTCAATTGGCATCGTATTATGCAACAACCACGTGAATTCTTTTTTACCACTCTCGGTATCAGTGACTAGTCTTAACTTTTATTCATCTGCTAGTAAAATTGGTTCCTTCCTTAATCCTCGTTTGGTAGTAATTGGTTTGTTTTGTTTTGTTTCAAAGGAAATAGTCATTAGCAAACAATTTGGCTTTAAAAATACAAAGCTAAGTTTTGAATAGTATTCTAATGGAAGGAGTTATTGCATTGTAACCTTTTTTTTCTTGTAAACAGGTGTGTTTTGGTAACACTAATCATTTTTCACAATGTCTTAAAAAGCCCTCTTAGGCGCGTGCCTTGAGCACAAATCTAACACCTCAAAAGGCAAGGCTCACAAATAAGGTGCACGCCTTATGTGAAGGCCAAGGCTTAAAGCTCACGGCTTTGGAGCTTTTTCATTATTTAAAAAAGTGGCAATAATTGAGATTTTTACTTCTTTCGTAGCTAAAAAATCAAATTTACTAAGTCTAATTCAACATTTTTTTTTGTGTTTAGGGTTTTTATTTTCTTTTTCCATATTTCTACCTGAACTATGCTTTCTCTTCTTAATGTAGCAGTTTTATATACAGTACTCCCCACAACTTTTTTTTTTTGGCGTCTTGAGCTTTAAAAACATTATTTTTAAGTTAAAAATATGTGACGCGGAGGATTTGAACCTTTGATCCCTTGGTCGAGTATATATAACTTAACTAGTTCAGTTTTGTGACAAGAACCAAAACAACGAGAATGGTATGGATGAAATATGAAGAATAATTCACAGACCAAAATGTTTAACTTCCTCCTTCCCTCATCCCTCTATTTATAACTAAATACCATAACAACCTCAGTGGCTAATTATTAATATATCGGTAAGCACATTCCTATCACTATGCTCGCGTGGGCGATACTACCTTATGATTATTTTGTTTAGGGTTTTTGAAAAAGACTATTGAATTCATTCAATATCTTTATCAAAGATAATGAAAGTTTTCACCATTTATATTTGGTAGCTCCTCTGTTCTGCTTTACAATTTTCAACTGTCTTTGAATATTAAAACATATTCTCATGTTTTGAATAATGGATCAAAAACAGACTCCAGGCCTGAACATCATTACAGAGTATGTGATGGGACTTATATATCCAGGAAGACCAATTGCTAATGTGTGCTTTAAAACTTATGGCTACATGAGCATGGCTCAAGCTGTTTCTTTCCTCAGTGACTTCAAGCTTGGACATTATATGAAGATTCCTCCAAAATCAATGTTCCTAGTTCAGGTGCCATTTCCTTCCCTCATTCAACTTCTTTGAATATGTACTTTTTTCATTTCAGTTCTCGTGCTTACTAATATCAAATTTCGATCTTCTATATGAAGTTGGAGAGTTTGACATCAGTATTAAATATTCATAATTATCTCCAACTTCTTTTATAAATGCATGTAAACCATAAAAAATGTCATTTGTTTAGTTTAATATAAATAGGAATACTTATAACAATATCCACAACGAACTTAACTATTGATCTAAATAAATTTTATAAATTTCATGATTTATGACTTATAAAAATATTAATTGATATCGATATCAATATTTTAATCCTTGAACATAATTGATTGGTTTAAGTAGTTCTACTGTTTATGACGTCATAAGTTGGAATCCTCCTCTCCATATGTGGTGTTGTAAGAAAATTAAAAGCACTTATTTCTATTCTGTTTCGAGTGTGTAATATAGTTCATAGGTACAATACTAGCTGGAACTATCAATCTTTGTGTGGCATGGTGGTTGCTAACTTCCATATCAAACATATGCCAAATGGAGCTCCTTCCTCCCAACAGTCCATGGACGTGTCCCAGCGATCGTGTCTTCTTCGACGCATCAGTCATATGGGGACTGATCGGGCCAAAGCGGATATTCGGATCACATGGATTCTACGGTACCATGAACTGGTTCTTCCTTGGTGGCGCAATTGGGCCAATTCTAGTATGGATACTCCACAGAGCCTTCCCAAAGCAATCTTGGATCCCTCTAATCAATCTCCCTGTGTTGCTTGGAGCGACGGCAATGATGCCCCCAGCGACACCAGTGAACTACAATGCCTGGATTCTGATAGGAACCATATTCAATTTTGTTATCTTTCGATACAGGAAGCAGTGGTGGCAGAGATATAATTACATTCTTTCAGCTGCATTAGATGGTGGGTTGGCTTTCATGGCTGTGTTGTTGTACTTTTCAGTTGGGATGGAAGAGAGGAGTGTTGAGTGGTGGGGAACTGCCGGTGAGCATTGTGATTTGGCTGCTTGTCCTACTGCCAAAGGTGTGGTGGTTGATAGCTGCCCAGTTAGGTAAACAAATTTGATGATTTAAGTAATACTCGAACATTCATAAATTGTTAGCGTGGAAGACTCTTTGGTGTAGATTTTATTGTAAAGATTGTGAAGATTGAAGCACTGATTACATACAAACCTTACTATTCTCAAAATATATCTTAGTTTTTTGTAATTATCGTATTGTCGCTAGGAGCAATTGCACTTATGACATTGACATGGGCGGTGAACTATAGTGTCTCATTTTTTTATACAACTGTTCATTCTCATTTCAGTACATGTGGTGGTGGCTATTGGGAACATGATTTAAGCTCTCGCTATAGCACCTGTCACCAATTAAGTTTCAAATACAAAATATGAGGGGTGTTGAAATGATATTGACAATTTTGTAAGAAAAAATGACGATAGATATAATTCAAACTCTAGATTTGTAAAGATACATTTTAAAAATTTGAAACAAAACTATAAATATATAGGCAACATGTTGATGGTCTTTGGCAAAGTATGTGTTTAGACGTTTAAAAATACTAATACTAGTTAGAAGGTCTTGATAAGGTTTAGGGTTAATTTTCATGATAAAATTTAAAATTTACTTTTATTTATTTGTTTTTATTAAGTTTAATTATTAGGCAACGAAGGTAACTGATTGAAGAAAGTAGTATTTAAATAAGTGATTTTCCAGAAATTAAAACAATTTACAAATATAATAAAACTTCACCTATTTCATAGTTTTGATTTTCTTTTCTTATTTTGGCCCATTTCCACCCATCTTTAACACAATTTTGCACTAATCTACTTGGACACCAAATACCTACAAATTCATTAACTACACTTTAATTATGGAATATATAGTGAATGTGAATTAAGAGATGAATGATAGCACCTTTCTAATGATATCATTAAAAAAAAAAGAGAGACTAGAAAAACTAAAATCGTGAGCTAGACATGAGAGATCGACAAACTAAGAGGCATGAGAGATTGACCGGTTGACTAATGAGAAAAATGACGACAAACGAAGGATGATGAAGAGATTGATGCCGATGGAGAACAAATATGCGTGAGAGATTAACGGAGGATCGAGAGGTGTGAGAGATTAATGGAAAGGGATTGGGCACAAGAGATCAATGGAGGCTTGGAATGTGAGTGATGTGGGTGAGGCAAGTGACTAAAGGCCTTACCTGTATATTATTTACGTACGATCGTTTAAGAACTATTTTTTCTTTTTTAATTTTCAAAATTTGGCATTTATATTTATAAAACATAGTAAAATTTAGATAAATAACAAGTTTAGAGTTATAGGGAAAAATGTAGTATGACCTTGGTACAAACTATTGCTGTGATTTATTAATAAAATGTTATTATTGTAACTTCAATAATTGTTAATGATTATTTTATTAATTTTATTATTAAATCTAATAAATTAGCATATTAAGTTATCTCATAAATATTGAATTGTACATAAATTAACATTAAAGATACAACTTAAAATGTTGACAGTATATAGATAAATATGAGTTTATGCAAAATAAATAAAAACACTAATGAAAAAGAAAATAGAGAAAGAGACGTGACAAAACTTCACCAACCCCTATAAAAACAACTTGTCAAGTTGGTTTCCTTTTGTCCGAGCTGTCCGAGTCATCGTGTCCTACGTTTCCAATTCTGGCCCCCGCAAAATCAGTTCCTTTTACTTTCCTGCACCCACAACTACTCTCACTATACCACTCAGCCCCATATCTGTCATTTCCTTTTCCAACTACTCCCTCTAAAATTCCCAAACTTCTGCCCATCCCATTCTCTTTACGTGTCCTCGCTTCCACACAATCCTAACTCATACATTTTTTTAATTTCATTTCACCCGAATTGGCCGAGATATTTTCTTCTCTCTCCTCCCGCCGCGACCTTTTTGATTCCTCCCTCTCAATCCGCGGGAAACAACAAAGCTGCAACTCCTATGGAAAAATCCTTCGCCTCTCCAGATTTCCTTTTTCAACCTTTCTCGTTGAATTTCTTCGTCGGTTTCTGAGTTGTTGTTTCTTGTTCTGTATCATCTACGGCGGTTCCCGATTCGAAGGCTCGAGATCATTTTCTTTTATTGATCATGGAGGTTTGCGGTCCATGTAATGCCGTTTCTTTCCTCACTTATATATCTTCTCATTTCTGATTTGTATAGATTCATACGGTGTTATGTGTTCTTCCGTGGTGTGGTTCAGCTGCCTTTCGTACGTTGTAGATTATCTTTATATATTTGGTTGTTGTGTGTATTGTATTTTTTAATGGAACTTGGAAGCTGAGTTTCTTGTATCTAATGGATGCATGGCTGGAGTTCTAGCATCGGATGATTCTCAGATGAACTGCTTTAGTGTTTCCTTTTGTTTTATTTAGAATTTGGACGCGCTGTGTAAAATATTCTAAGCGTACGTGTTTTTATGTATTTCAACTGCATGATTAGTTGTTTGATTTTCTAGCACACTGTAGCTCCAGGAACATTGCATCCAACCTATTTTCTACCTATTAGTTGGTTTCTTAAAAAGTAACTGCAAAATCAACCTGTCCAATCATTACTCATTATTTATGGAACTTTATTGTTATGATAGGTGAAAGCACGGGCTGTGGATGGTTGGCCACCACGAAAGTTGGTGTGAAATAAAAGGTACCTCTAGCAATATTTATTTATTTGAACCTTTTTTTGTTTTTGCTGACTATAGAATTGGTGACTGAGTCACAATCACATAATGCAAGGAATCGTCATCATATAGGAAGAAATTTCAAGTAGCCTGCTTAAAATTGTAACTGTTATTGTGAGTTCAATGGTAGGAAAGGAAACCGTATGGTTTGGAAATAAGTTTCCATTTTTATACCTGTAGAATTTTTATGACGACCTTGTCTGACTTAATATTCTTGTTTAGTGTTTTGCAATTTAGGTATTGCCATTAGTTATGTTTTTAGTGCTTAACGATTTTTGTTGGACGACCCTGTAATGTCAGGAACTTCATGTTAGAAGAGAAAGGGTGTGGATTACACAAGTGTGGAGAAAGTGATATTTAGATTCAATTAAACATGCTTTTATATAGTCTTACATAATGAACAATAGAATTTCCATGGTTAAGAAACCATAAATATAACTTAATTCTCATAATTTTTAAAAACTCCCAAAGAACTCAATGGACACAATTTGTTATAAAAAAACAAAAGTTACACATCAATTTAATTCCTAAAACCTTCAAATTCTCATTAATAACATGAAACCTTTTATATTCTCAACACTTCACACACACATGGTAGCTTAGTTGTTGTACCTTAGATGCTCCATATTAGGTTTCTTGTCTATCTAATCAGGATTTTCTTGTCAGATATGGACTTCACTAGCTAATATAAGGTAAGGATTCATGTAATATTTTATCTATATTAAGAATATGCATATCATGTCTGAATTCTTGTTGCTGACATGGAGGTCTCTTATAAAAATATAAGTCAGCGATTAAAAAACCAGGCGGTAGAATATTATAGAATCCTGACCACCAGTATCTCTAACAGACCCAAGTGTTTTCTGATCTTGCTCGAATCCACAATTGTTGATGTGAATTTTGTCTAGCCATTCAATGTGATTCTATTATTAATCTTCCAGAATCTTAGATGACATAAAAAATTCATCAACATCAAATTATATAGGAATGAATATAATCATTTTACTGTAATTCTTGAACTACCGTTAACTTGTAATGGAAATCCTGATCTACATTTATTCTATCGCCATCCAACCTATGTTCCTTTACCCCCCCCCCAAAAAAAAAAAAAAAAAAAAACCCACTACTAAAATGTACAAAAAAAAAAACCTATGTTCCTTTGCCTATTATGTGTTCTTAGCTAAAAAAATGTTTCATGTTGGTCATACTTAGCCTGAGTGGACTCTTTTAATTGTACTACAGCCAGAGAGTTAGAATTATTGTAATAGCAAATCAGTCTGATATTGTTGATATGTTGAGTAATATCAAATGATTAATTGATGAGATAAAAGGAAACTTTTGAAAAATGTAAGCTGGGTTGGTACCCACTGGCCTGCCCTGTCACTAGCTTATATAAGATAATTGCAAAGGTGCTAGCCAAAATATTAAATTGGAGGGTGTTATTTCAAAGATTGATTTTGTGAAAGTTTATGATCTTTTGGATAAGGTTTCCTTGTTAAAGTGTGTATAGAGAGGATTTTGAATTAAATAGAGATCCAAGATCCATAATTGCCTTTAGTTGGCTAATATTTTCCTTTTGATCAATGGAAAACCCTCAGGGGGTGTTTGGGGCAAGGAGTGAATTATTATAGTCCTAGTTTATTGTAGTTTGATTATACTAGTTTGTGTTTGAGGTGTAGATTATTTTAGTTTGGATTATAATAGTATGTGTTTGGTGTGTAGACTATTTTAGTTTGATAAGGAAATAGTAAACACTGTAGCAAAGAATAAAAAAATAATGAATGTCAAATAGTAAAAATCAACTCACTGAAAAGCCACTTGTGTGAAATTGTGGAGCTCCAAGTGCAGAATGGCAAAGTAGGTCGGTAAGGAATTGTGGAGCTCCAAGTGAAATCAACTCACTGAAAAGCCACCCATGTGAGAATGTCTTTTAATTAACCTCTATAAAGTGGTGTTAGATATTATATTAAATTTGTGTTCACCCATTAGTTTAAGTTTTTGAGTCAATTGGTATTTAAGATGGTATCAGAGTAGGTTGCTTCGGATGTCGTAGGTTCAAACCACGATGTTATTTTCTTCCCAAATAATATTAATTTCCATTTGTTGGGCCTTTCTTCATATTTCATGCCACAAGTGAAGGGGAATGTTAAATATTATATTAAATTTGTCTTTATCCATCAACGTAAGCTTTTGGTTAATTGGTGATTTAAGAGGAGGCAACTTGTATTGGTAAATTTTGGAGGTTAGTTATGATTAAAGTAACTTTAATTATAGACGGTGGATTCAACTTTAAAAAGAGGAAAACTAGAATTAAAAAAATCAAGTGCGCCGTGAGGAGAATAACCCCAAGAGCTAGAGGTTATTGATTTTTTTCAACATTTATATAATGACAGTAAGCAGAGTTGAAAAAATACAGAGAGTATTATTCTTGGGTTGAGAGTTTCTCTTATTGTTTATTCCAAGATACTGGATTGTGATACTGATAACCAAATAGTTCCTGTTGAGCTGTTTGGGAAAGATTTGTAGCGCGAGTTTGAGGGTTCTTTGCAACATCCGTCATAGTAGAACTAGCAGCTGTAGAATATCGGACATAGTCCCAAGTTCGGAGCGAATCAATATATTTCTTGGTGTTGTACTCTTTTTTCTCTTCTCTTTATTTTTTTACAATTTTATGATCGATTATTTATTTGGCTCTAACCTGTGAAGTGGGAGTTTGAGATATAATTTGGTTTATTCCTTATTTATTTATATCTCGTATAAATTTCCAACATAGGTTTTGAAGGTGCGGAGGAGGTTTTATTTCACCCTTCTTACGGGATAGGAGCAATACTTTGGCAAACACTTCTTCGGTTTTTTAAATTTTTTGAAACATTTATTTGGAGAGAAATAAAAGTCTTCAGAGTTGTAGGGAACATTGGGAGGGGGTTGTTTGGGCCTCCCTAAGCAGCAGGGACACACGACCGACATGATACGACGACACGTCTTTTTCTGGAAATGTAGGACACCTTTCCAGAAAAAGACGTGTCTGGGGACACACACATGCACACTAAATATATATAAATAATAATATATGTGATAATGCATGCTGGCCTTATCTTGAAGAGTAACTTTAGAACACAAGCCTAACAAATGAGCTCTAACCCTTGTGTACGCATTCTTCTTTAAGCAATGACAAAAGTTACATTGCCAAGATATGTTTTCACCTCCTTGAGTCAATCTTTGATTCTTGGTGACATATTGGCAGAGTGGTTTTGACTCATCTTCAACACTAGAAGATGAGAATGTAGTTGCTATTGAAGGAAACGTTGATGATTGACCACTATTGTTAGATGTAGACGAGGAAGATGTCATCTAATTTTCCCATATGTTTTGTCTGGGTTCATCTTTTTTTTTGAGCATTAGTCTCATTTATTATTAATAAAGAGGTTTGTCTTCGTTAAAAAAAAAAATCTCATCTAATAGAGAAAATGTGAATGGTTAAAAAATAGGACTAAAATCTTCTCAATGTTTGTTGTGGTTAGTTTGGAAGTGTCACTAAACCAAGGAATTTCTTGCACAATAGAGTTGGCAATTAAAATTTTTGAGAAACGTGAAATGTGAACTGAAAAAAACAGAAAAATAATGAAAAAAACTTGAACACGGAAAAAAAAGAAGACAATGACCTTCGCTTTTCCGTGGGGGAGATGAAGTTGCAAAGTCCATGTCGCTCAGAGAGATGCAATGGTCGTTTGGTGAGATGCGGCAGTCCCAGTGAGAAGCGAGGTCGTCGGTGAGTAGCAAATGTTCGAGCAACAACTGGTGTTTGTTGTCATTTATGGAGGCTGTGGTCAATGTTATCAAGAGGTGGGGTCTTTTAGGGTTTCAAGTTTTAGAATATATATATTTTTTAATTTTAAAAATAATCAGGAAAAAGATTTTGGATTTTTCCCGTGCGTGTCTGGTTTAAAAAAAAAAGACGTGCATAATTGTGTGTCTAGCATGTGTTCCAAGCGTGTTGAGGCGTGTCAGTGTTGGACACGTGTTCGACATTAACACTTCATCCAAATTGAGAAGTGGTCATGCTTCCTAGAGGCTCCCTTTGAGTTTTTCTTAACTAAGGACTTTAATGCTTATAATCAAGTTGGTAGTTTTATTTCTTTATCTTTATATTTGCAACTCAAATCACTGATGGACTCAAATGCTAGAACTAAGGTTGTAGTAAATTTTGTTACATCAATACTTCACTCAGTCTCACTTGTTGGCTTGAAAATTTGTAAAAGTTCCAACAAGTGAAAATCAATTTTAATTGGGGAAGAAGTGACAACAGATGTTTGGATGCAGTACTTCATGCTCTGATACCATATTAGATGATGTACAATTCTATCTAGAAATCAATTGGCAACGACATGAGTAACTCATGTATCCTTCAAACCTTAGGGATTTTTCAATTTGGGATCCTCAACATGCTCCCTTAAGTTGGTACCTATTTCGTTCTTGAATCAGACTTAAATTTTCATTTTTGGACTGAATGCCCATTTGTGCTTCATGAGCTCTTATATAATATTAAATCACCGATTGACCAAAAAGCTTAAGCTAATGGATTATGGTAAATTTAATTATATCAACACTTTAACATTAATAAGGTTTGAGAAGCACTATTCCTATATCTATTTTTTTAGTACATTGAATTTTACAATTTAGTTTAGTTTTTTTTTTTGTTCGTTTTAGATTCGTGAATGTCTAGGCTAACTTTCAGGCACTTCAACTAATTTCACTGCCCAACCTGCCCAACCTGCCCAACCCTACTAGTCTTAGGTGTCAAGAAAACTTGTAGGATATTAAGTCTTAAGTAGGTGACCACCATTTATATACCCAAGTCATTTATTTACCACTAGGCAAACCCATGATGGTTTATTTAATTCAGTTTCATACATTGATACTGCCCATCTTTTTTTATTTTTCAAAGCTGCTAGTTATTGTTATATCTCCATTGTGGTTATACCGCATACAGTACATAGCAAATAGGAATGATTATTGATGTTTTCTGTCTGATCTTGTGCTTGTATAGGAAAGTGTCATGGCTGAAAAGACCCAGCAATGGCTTGTTAGTTTCAAAACTTCACCCAGTTGCAGGTCAAGTTTTTGGCGGGATGCTTCTCTTCAAAAGGTAAGGGGTTGAATATGTTTATTAATAAGAGCTCAAAGTTTATATTGAACTGATTAATAAAGCTTGTGCCAGTTTTACGTGTGAACAGACTTAAACTTCGTTGCAAACTATATCTAATGTGTGTGATTCCATGTTGTCTTTGAAATGTAATAGTCATGTTCTTGATTTATGTCTCATATTTGCTCTTAAACTTAGTTTATGTCAAGCACAATTCTAGTTTACATATTTTAATATTGAAGTCATGGTGCTTATCGTTCAGGTATTCTAGTGTTAAAGCTTTACATGTTTACAAAGTTACAATCTGGACATTTTTGTGAAACCAGAAGCAATGCAAATTTATTCGCTTTGTATTTATTTTCTGTTTTCCTTGCACGTTTTTCTTATGACCTTTTAGCTTATAATTAGGTATCTCCCATGTTAGTATTGGTGATTCCTGTTGTATGTATACCTTGACCTTGTGCTATGGGGCATGTCTAGATTCATAATTGGACCTTTACATGCTTAAGTTACAATCTGGACCTCTTCTTGTGAAGCAAGGAACAATGCAAATTTATGCACTCTGGTATTACCTTGGTGGTTTTTATTTCTGTTTTCCTTTCATGTTTTTCTTATTTACTTGTAGGTTATAATTACTTGTCGCTCATGTTAGGACTGGTAATTCCTTTTGTGTGCACACATTGACATTGTGCTATGGAGCATGTCTGGATTTATAATTTATACTATAGTGTACATCATACATATTTTGTTGCTCTTAAATTACAAAAAGCTTAAGCCGATAAGTGAAGGTAAATTTTGTAATTATATCATCTAACACTCTTCCTCACTTGTGGGTTTGAAAACTATAGTAGAAGACCTTCTCAACATTAATTGAAAAGGAAATAACAGTTCCAAGGGTTTGAACACAAGTCCACCACTCTAGTACCATCTAAATCACTGATGGATCCAAAAGCTTAAGTTGATAGGTGAAGGTAAATTTAATATTATACCATCTACCAATTCCTTATATTTAATCTATTGAATGTCAAATTTTTTGTTTCTGTTCTGTATATTTATGTCAAACCTGTTGACTTCTTTACAAGGAGGAAGGTATGCTATTCATTTTTTCAATCCACTTAGGTATGCCATAGAATCTTGCAATTCACTTAGCTTTGTGTCTATTACTTCTGACGCATACGATATACTGATTATATCATACATATGTATATTCTTTTGCATGTATAAACATATTATTATTTTTTTATTGATGAATAACCAGACTTTCGTGAGAAAAATGAAAGAATACACAGTTTTATGAAAGTAAAGCTTCCAAAGGGAGCCAAACTACAAAAATTGACCTTAGTCGAGTAACATAATAAGACCAATGGGGTAATTACAAAATGACCTTGTCATGGAAACCCAAATAGAATCATAGAATCTAACAAGGGACCAAACGTTCTCTGTAAGATCTGTCTCTAAAGATTTTATTATTTCTCTCGCTTCATAGATCTCAGAAAATAGCACACCTCAACCTACCACAAGAACAATCTTGTCTCCCTATAACCTTGAGAGCTAAGCAAAAGTTAAAAGTCTCACAAAAACACCTCCAAATAGCACTATCATTATTACATCCTCAGAAGTTATGATCATGGTCCTCTGTTGCCCTCCAGCAAATAACACAACAAAGCCAACCTACCAAAATGGACCCCCTGGCTGAGATTCGTTCCCAAAGGTGTTTACTCTTTCATGCATAGCTTGTCACTTGAAGAACTTAACCTTATTGAGAATTTTCACCTTCGAACAAAGGAAAAAAGAGAACCATTCAAATTGGAGGAACTAACCTAACATAAGGGGGAGGAACTAACCTAACATAAGGGGAGGAACTAACCAAACATTGAAATAAAGATTTGGAGGAGAAGCTTTGGATAGACAAGGCCTTGAAAGGCGAAACATCCATCCTACCAGCGCTAAAGCGAAAGTCTACAAGCAAAGCCAAAATATCTGTTGCTTCCTTTATGATCAAGAAACTACAGAACTCCCAAGAAGAAGGCGGGTTCTCAGAGTGAGAATGGATCAAAGCCATCAAATAATTTCTCAAAAAGGACAACGGTTATACATTAGGGATAAGGAACAAAGGGGTTCTATCCTCATTCAATTATTCTCCCAAAAGTAAGCATCCCTCCCATCTTCCACCACACACTGAACAAATTAGGATAGAAAAAAAATATGTTCTATGGGTTTCTGGAAGTATTTTAGGCCCACCAACAATCTATTAAAAAATGTGAGGGTCAGACTTGTCACGTTCAGCTTGCGCCATAAGATGTTAGATTTATGATGAAATCACAAAGCTGTTTAGCCAAAAGGACCTTGTTTCTCGTCCCTATGGCCACAAAGATGTACATTTATAATGAAAAAATATAGGATTACAAAGCAAGTTGCTCCAATTTTATTGGATATCCCCAAAGAGGGCATTACAAAGTCAAGTTGTATTCTAAAAGATTGGTTTAAGTTGGTTGAAACTATACCTATTCCTCTGTAGAAAGTCAGAGGTCATCTGGGTTTCACATAACCACTGAAGGAATAATATTTCTTTCTCTATGCAAACTAGCTTTTGGTATATTGAAAGGAGATAGAAAACTCACCACCAGATTAAACAAGTAAACATACCCTGAGAGCGTAATATAATTTTGGGAAAAGTACATAATATGTCCAAATTACAAAATACAAAGACAAAACGGAGAAATGCCCCTTCTTTTGGAATTGCAAAATGGTTACTCCAGCAATACTTTCTAGTTCATATCATAGATTTTAGATTCTTAATCAACCATTCTAGCCATATTTGAAACATTTTAAATAGAAAAAAGAAAACCAATTCAAGGATTAGTTATAGATTGACATTTCTATATAATATTAATTGAAGTTGGGTATGCCAGGGTAGATATTGCATAGTGCTTGAAATATTCAAGCAAAATAGTCATAATCTAACAACTTAGGGCCGTTTGGGGCAAAAAATTATCTAGAACTATAATATCCATCTCTTGCTACAATCAATACGGTTTAAAAGTCTTCAATTAGCTACGGTAAATACTATTTCAAAACTCCCAATTTGCTACAGTTTTTACTATTTATTTATCATTTATTTATTCTTTGCTATAGAGTTTACTATTTACTTATCAAACTAAAATAGTCTACACACCAAACACATACTATTATAACCCAAACTAAAATAATCTACACCCCAAACACAAACTAGTCTAATCAAACTATAATAACCCAAGACTATAATAACTCCCTCCTTGTCCCAAACATCCCCTTAAGTTTTGAGGATTGGTGATTTTAAAAGTGAACGGAGAGATTTTTTTTTTCTTTGAAAAGAAACAATGTTCTTCATTGATATAATGAAAAAAAGTAAAAGCTCAATTTATAATATCACATGAAACAAAAATTAAACTGAAAAAATAAATACAATCCTGGATAAGCATAAGACAGTTAATTCTCCCAATAGAGAAACCTTTAGTTTCTTTGATTGGAGAAAAACCTTTAGTTTTAAATTCCTTTACTGGTTTAAAATTCCTTTACTGGTTTAAAATTCTTTTACTGGTTTAAAATTCCTTTACTGGTTTAAAATTCTTTTACTGGTTTAAAATTCCATGGTCTACAAGCTGCTTTACATTGTTGATCTCATTCATTAATCATAAGTTCAGTTAAAAATGCACGCAAGTGGAGTGTTAGTGAAGGATATGAGTGGTTATTTTAACCCCCAAAACTGCTCACTCTTTTAGGATAAGGGATTATTTAATATGGTTAATTTTAGCAACTCAACAAAACGAAGCCCACTCTTGAGGCATCTTAGGAATGCTTTATATAAGATTGGATGAACATTAACTTTCATTCAGCTAATTAGCATCACAACTTTAGAGTCTGGTCTAATTACTCAACACAACAAACGTTAAAAACAGCTAGAACAATACATGGTTCATATGGTGCATTGTCATTATTGGTAAACTTACATATGTAGCTGGTCTGGCTGCTAAATTTATTGGATATATAGAAGTTTGAAGAACATTGCATACCAAATGTGATGGATCTGGTGACAATAATGCGTAAGTGACTGAAACAGGAGATTCCTTCATGTTGAACATGACCATATTCTATGACAAATCGGATGAAATGACCATGGATGAATCATCCATGATCTACCTGCTGTTATTGCAGTTGCAATCTGTTGCAAGGTTCAATTATATCTATTTCAGTACTGGTTGGGAGTAAAAGTTGTAGTATAGATTGATATTCAGATGATTTTGATAGGGAATTTAATTCATGTTTCATGAACACAGATTGCTAGAACATACCCCAGCTTTATTCCTGGTATTGGTGTTTCATTGTTTTGCGGTTGTGGCTGTCTTAGCTGTAGAGCAGGCATACTGTATCTATTGGTGATAGCGAATTGTTGAGAGCTACTGCTTGTTTTATCTATTTCCATTGGTCCATAGGCCTGGTACTTAAAAAACCGCACAGTCAAGCTAATTAACAGGAAGGAAGAGTCCCTTTTCAGGGTCAGCAATCCGCCTCTTCCTGTCCCACTCTTAGAAACAAAAAATGTAAAAATATGAAAGAAAAGAGACAGGGAAGAAAGAAAAAATGGTGCATGGAAGAAACCCCAAAGTTCCCAATAAAAGTTGTCATTTCAATAAAAAAATCTTGATTGGTTAAAAATAAGCGGTAAGAATAACTTCTGAATTCATACAACTAAGAAAGAGTACATTTTAAACGAGTTAACAATGAAGCAATTCAATAATGTTTGGCTCATGGTAGAGAGTGTGGCACCGTGATTGAGGATGAGACTTGAGTCCCTCATTTTGTTATCTCATTTTGGTATAAAACAAAAGTTTTGTGGTAATCTTGTTTCTTTTCCATGTTGTGGGGAGATTTAACTCAAGAGAAATAGCAGAACAGGGAGGTTGAGAGATCTTAGGAGGTTTTTGTTAGTGTGATTTTACTACTTGTTTTGTGTGTGGACTTGTTTTCCTTGTATGCCATTGTATATTCTTTAATTTTTTTCAATAATGAAAGTTTGATTTTTTACCCAAAAATAATAAAGTAAGAGATGAAGCATTTCAACATAAGTTTTGGATCTCTACCTTCATTTGCAGTTCTGCATTTTCCTTACGAGTCATATCTAATTTTTTGTAGAGTTCCACATTTTCTTGATGCATATGGTTCCCCTGCAACATAATTACTGCAAATTAGATGTTGTTTCAGCACTTCTTGATATCATGAGATACGTGGATGTTTACAGAGGGGTAAACCTTCTGTTTTAGTTCAGTAATTTCATCACTTAAAGTCTTTTCCTGCAAGAAAAATACAAGAACACATAAACATCCACATACAATATGCTTTATCAGTTGTATGTTTTTATTGCGGTCTCTTCATAGTTTTTACCTTCTTCACACGGACGCCTTTCAAACTCATTTCCAATTGGTTTTCTAGATTTTGTAGATCTTTGACACTCAGGCCAGATAGTTCTTCACCCATCAGTTGTCTACGAATATAGAAGCCTGGATATATTATGAACTCCTTTGCATATTTGTGTAAACTAGAATTATATTATCATCCTGATCAATTCAGATTTGAATTATTTTATTTTATCTCAGTCATGAGCATGCCTTGATTATGGTATAGAGCATGGATGCAACTTAAGGTGTTAGTCAAATATTAAGTACACCTTTTATCAGGATAACCTAATTATCAGTCTAATCTTAAAGAACCAAGGAATGTGTGATTTCTACAACTCATGCTTAAACTATATTTTGAAGTTACCACTTACCATGTAAAGTTATTTCTAGCACTGAGTGTTGAATGGGGATTTAGAGCCTTCTAATATTGATAGCCCTTTTCATATTGAGAAGATTCATGAGGTCGAGCATTGACGAAGAACTTATCGGCCTTTTCATGAACTATAGTCGGGTTTAACCTTGGTGGGGTCTCACTTTTGAGAAAATGGTAAAAAAGTTTTTTAATCTTTTTTGATTCACCGTGGATTGTCTGATGCCATTTGATTTGGAATCAACCTTTATCTCTCCTTCATACCATTAATTTTAGGATATCAATTATTTGTATCAATTTAAACTTTGAAGAAATAATTATCTGTATGGTGATTCAAAGATAGGCTAGAATCTTGTGGAGTAATGCTTGTAGAGCTTTCCTCTAGGCTCTTTGGAAGGAAAGAAATAGAAGGTTTTTCTTAGGTAAGACATTTACTTCTATTAAACTGCGAATTCATCCAAAAGCTTAAGTTAATGGTTGAAGGCAAATTTAAATATATATCACAACACTCCCCTCACTTGTGGGCTTGAAATATTTGAAAAACCCAACAAGTGGAAATCAATCAATTTTACCTCACTTGTGGGCTTGAAATATTTGAAAGGCCCAACAAGTAGAAATCAATTTTAATTGGACAGGAAATGACAATGCAGGGGCTTGAATACAGGATCTCCCTGGACCACCTGCTCTGATACCATATTAAACAGCAAATTCACCTAAAAGCTTAAGCTAGTGGTTGAAGGCAAATTTAAATATATATCATCAACAACTTCCCTTGTTTTCCATTTTTATTTTTTGTGAAAATGTACAATTCACTGCCTCCTCTTGGAATGTTATGTATAGTTTTTCTTGAACACATGGCATGCTCTCATTCTTTTAGATTGGAGACCCTTACTCTTTTGATCCTCCATTCTTTGGCTTAAGGACCCGTCTACCCCGAGGCCCTTTGGCTGTGATTCTCTCTCTTCTGTTTAATATGAGTCTATTGATTTTTTATGAAGAGAAAAAAAGTAAAGCCAAGAACATTGTGAAATTGCCAATTCCAGTTGAAATACAGCTTCAAGCTATGGACTGCCCAGGAAGTTTGAGAGTCCAGAGCTCCCTCTCCACCCTCTTCCCCTGTGTTGATCCCAACCGAAAAGTGCCAAACTAGATAAAAGACACTCCTAAACCTGTCAGTTTAGTTCTTCCTACACGCGAACGTATTTGATTCTTTTTTTTTATTTTCAATCAAGCATTGATTCATCATCATCCTGCTCTGTACCATTGTTTTACCATTCATTCTACTCTTGGGTTAAATGGTCTATCACATGTTTGTGTATGTTAAAGAAATTGGCACAAAAGGAAGAGACACTTGTTAGACCACCAATAATCCACCAGTATAGTAGGAAAAGAAATAAAATAGAAAATAGGCGGGAGAGTGAGTTAGTTAACATGTAACTGACTAGGAGGGGACCCCACTGAGTGGGAGGGAGAATATAAATAAGAAGTGGAAGAGAGAGATTGGGTATTGAGTATTTTGTGGAGGAAATCATTTCTGTATATTTTTGAAAGAGAGAATAACAGAGTGAGAGTTTATTTTTTGTTTGTTTCATCGAATTGATCTTTATATTCAATTCGATTTCTATATTGTAATCCCCAATACTATCAATATAGTGATCGCATATTCTAAACAATCTTGTTGGAAAATTGAGTTCCAACAACACTCCCTCGGAATAAAGAAACTTTTATTATGAAAGTTTACGGAGATGGACACTTTTGGAGAGAACACTCTCATTGCTCTCAAAACACTAACTCACTTTTCACTCAATATTTCTCTCTAACTCTCTTGCTTTCTTTCTTCCTCTCTTTACTTGTTTTGCTTGCTTGTTTCACAAATGAGGATCACACCTCTTATTTATAGTCATGAAATCCTCTACAAAAGGATTTCTCTAAAATTCTAACTATTCTAGATATTTTTTATTTCATCCTTATCTAAAGGAGAATTCCTAAACCTAAAAAAATCTAGGATATTTCTAGAAATTTTCAATTCTATAAATTAATTTACATATTTAATACTTCGAGAACATTCTAGACTAGTTAGTTGCTATATTTTGGCAGTGCACACATAAAATCGATATTGTGCGAGTGTGATAATCTACATGTTTGATCATTTGATCTTCACTTGGTTTTTCGGCGTGTGGTGGCAATTCAAACACACAACAAGATCCTTTCAATTTATCGATCTTGTTTGCCTTGTTTCAATTTTCCAACATGCTACACATGTATAGAATGAGAAACTATTCTTTCATTCAGGAAAAATGAAAAAGTACTGGGGTAATTCAACAGAACTCAACCTTCAGAAGGAGCCAAATAAAACTAACATGGAGCCTAATCAAGCAAAATAAAAGTTAGAAGATTATTACGAAAAATGTATACCCACCGAGGCTTGTAGAGAGGTATGAACCCAACAAGTGACCAAACTTCTTCCAAGTTCTCTCATTTCTCTTAAAATTTTATTTTGACACTTACATTCTGATTATAAAATTCTATTGTTCCTCGTACATTCAAATATAAAATAATCCTGGTGTACCTAAAGTGTGTCCTATTTCTAGCTGGGATGTGCAACAGTTCTTCTATATGCCTAATTGAAATGGCACATGCAATTATTGATCTCTATGGTGCTTCTTGTTGATCATTTACTCGATTCATTGAATTGAGTAAATGATTTTGACCCTTAATAGGAAAAGAAACACCTATCTCTTTAGCTCCTTATTTGTGCTTCTCTTTTTTGCTTTTGGCAACAGCCTTTTTACTCCTAACTTAACTCTTAAATTTTTCTTGTTCCTCATCTAATATTCGGCGCCAGATGTCAAGAAAATTTGGTTTCTTGTGAATGACCTGTGAAAATAGAGGAACATTTGGCTTTTGCTCGCTAGTTGATGTAAGACCAAATGTCCTGGCTGAAACCTCAGTAATAGGATCTCTTTGAGAAATTTTCGGGTTTGAATATAGTTTTTTTAAGCCATCATGGGTTTGCCTATTAGTGAAAAGGGAAACAGTCTCAATATCTAACTAAGAGGTCATGGGTTCAATCCATGATGATCATCTACCTATGAATTAATTTTCTACGAGTTTCCTTGGCACTCAAATGTTGTAGGGTTAGGTAGCTTGTTCTGTGAGATTAGTCGAGGTGCGCATAAGCTAGCTCAGACATTCATGGATATAAGAAAAAAAAAGGAATATATATAGTTTTTAAAAGCCATATCAATATTTCTGTGCTTTAATTACTAGGTTTTTTTCTCCTTGTATATTATAAAGTACAGGAGGAGTTTGAGTACCTGTGACATTCTTGCAAGTAATGCAGTTGTTGCTTCAAAGCAGCTGCCTCTCTTTTCCAAAACTAGAAATCATAGAATAAATGGTCAGCTTTACAGTATTACTTGTGGCATAGGTGAGTTGAACATTCTAATGATTTTAACTAATTTATTTGTAAGGCCCGACTTTACGTCACTTTTGAACAAAAAGGGATATATTGCCACTAAGGAATTAATATATATGTGTATGTATGTATTTGTTAAGACATAACAAACTATTATTTCTGTACTGTAATTACTGACTGGAGTAAATGCATTTTTTTCTTTCAAGGCTATAGTATAATATCCACGATTTAAAATAAATTTTGCAGTTGTACCTAACATACCTTGATATCTTCAGAGTTTGAGCCTTTGGGTTCGTGCAGATTTGTTGTCTTAAAAAGAAGGAAAATTAAGGCAAAACCAGCCCACCCAAAACAAACTGGATATATATATATATATATTACAAGTAGGCATAATTCCTAACCATCAAGCAAAGGAGAGGCCTGGAATAAGAAACAAATCTGTCCAGTAGATCTTCACTAACACTAAGCTCCAGAAAGCTTAGGCAAGATTAATATAATATTTTAAACCATCAATTCACCCAAAAGCTTAAACTAGTGGTTGAAGGCAAATTTAGTGATATATCACCAACCCTCCCCTCACTTGTAGGCTTGAAATATTTGAAAAATCCAACAAGTGAAAATCAATTTTAATTGGGGAGGAAACGACAAAGCAGGGTCTTGAACACAGGACTTCCCGGACCACTTGCTCTGATACCATATTATAATACCAATTCACCCAAAAGCTTAAGCCAGTGGTTGAAGACAAATTTAATTATATATCACTACTATGATCTTTCATTTGTATTCTAAACACTCTCCTTATGTGAGCTTAAATACCACTGGTATTGTACCATTGTGATTCATTAAGTCCGACGTAGGCCCAAACAATGTTGCAAGGTTCAAACACTAACTTCTTACTTTGAATTAATATTCGACTCAAACTAGGTCCATAGGTTATAATATATATAATATTTTATATATATTCTCAACCACCTTGGGCTGACCAGCTAGTGGTCAATAAGTAGCAATTTAATTTAGAGGAAATGTGTCATAAATGTGTATTTAAGATTTAATATCCTTTAAGATTTAATATCCTATAAGTTGTCTTCACAACAATGTACAAGCTAACTCAAATACTTATGGATATCTTTAAAAAATAAAATTCCAATACTATTGATGCCTGAGAAGGTTATCATGTTTTTCTCCAATCAAATGTTTTAGGAGACTAAACAAATAAAACCAGCCTCCGAAGTCCGAAATAAGTAATTTTTATCCTTTAATGGATAGAAAACAGCTCATTGTTCGCATACTTGAGCTCAGAACCGTGGACATACAATTGATTTCCAAAGCAATACCATACCTTTAAAAGGAAAAAGGAAAAAGGAAAATGGAGAAGCGACAAAAGGTAGTTCAAATCCTTTTCAGCTCATTTTCACAGAATACACTAATTGGAGCCAAGGAGAGGCTCTGCTAATAAAGTCTAACCTATGAGCTAGGAGTAGAATCAAACTTTTTTCATGAGATGTTTTGCTTCCAAAGTTTAGAGAAGAGGATTGGAGAAGGATAATAAGCTAAATGTTTGTACAAAGGATTGTAGCCGGTAGGTAAAGACACCAACAGTATTGACAGAGGCCCAGAACTAGTCTTAAGGTGCTTATTACACTTTCATTATATTTTGATCCTTGTATCTTTAAGACTTGGTTCCTTTTCATTACATCAATTAAAGTTCCCTTCTCTTTCGGAAAAAAAAAAAAAAAAGAATCTGCCTGGATGATCCACAGGCCGATGTCACTGACATGATATAAAACAAGACAATAAAAATATCCATACAACAAAAAGAACACACCTACGTCAGGGGCAGAGAGTCTGATAAAAAATACTTTACTAATAGAGTTAAATGATTACAAAAGAACTTATTTGATATAGTACACACTATCAAGACTTGCAAGTCACAACAAACTTTACTCCTAATGAAGGGTTTAGGCTTTCCCTAAACTAGAGACTCTTTATCTAGATTGAACATCGCATTCGCATTTAGGCTTTTAAACTAGAGACTTCTCTCAATGTCTATGCTTCATTCAAAGTACGGCAAGCGTGTAGATGTTTATGTTAGTGGATCAAAATTAATGAGAAAATTAGAATTGCAGATGAACAATGAAAGATCACCTGGAGTTCTGAAACAGAGTTCATCAGCTGATTTTGCTCCTCTTTCATCTTGTTGTATCGATCGGTAATCGACCTTATGCTGATAAGATAGAAACTATAGGTATTCAGTACATAATCACGCTAAATCAAATAAAAAATTCGTAATTGCCACGGAATAACCATGAAACATCATAAACACTAATTATGTTAGATGCTAATAACAGTCTCCCTACCTTGTACAAACACATTGGATTACGGTGGTTTCCATTGAGATTCATCAAAACTCCTTTTATCTTCGGTTTTCACATGATGTTTCACATTGGAACAAATATCTCAAATTCTACCGAGGATATCTTTCTATCCCCTTCTTTCATAAGTCATCTAGGGTGCAAGCTAGGCTCAAGGTGCAGGCCTGGTTCAAGGGGAGGCTCACCAAATAAGGCATGCGCCTTTTGTGAAACCCCTTGAGCCTTGGGGCTTGTTCATTATTTTCTTTTTTAAAAAAATAGCAATAATTTGGGTTTTTCCTTTATTAAACAAAAAATCAAAGGTACGTTTTGAGATCTTGTTTTTTATGTTTCTACGTCAACTATGTAGTTTTTTATCTAGTGTCACAAAAAAAAAAAAAACAAAGTATGCGCTTAAGCTCCAAAAGACTCACGCTTTATTGCACCTTGAGCTTAAAAAAAAAATTAAACACAGCTTCTAATGGAAATTATGAAACATGGATTGGTGCAATTTTTTCACAATTTACTATTTTGTGAGAATGGTTTTGATCTGTCTTGCTAGAAGGAGGCTGTGATAATTCTGATTACAATGTCTTTAGAATGACATGGGGAAATAACCTAAGGGTCTTATGGTCTATGAAGGCTCATGCAAAGAGTGGACTTAAGGAATGGGTTTAAGTTATGGTAACCGTCTATTTAGGATTTTATATCTTACTAGGACATATGGTAAGTGATTGTGTTGTAAGAAGAGTTAGAGTTGTGTGGAAACTAGCTTGAACACGTGAATATACAAAAAATCGAACACCTATTTTCCATCAATATGTTTTGCTCTACAAACATTTCATTCCCAATTTCCATATCTTTCCTTCTCAAACCATGTTTTCAATTCCTTGATCTCGAATCTCAACCATTGTTCTTATCACATGGTTTTGCTATGAGTTTTATCCATAATCTTATTATGATGAAGCATCATTTGACATATTCTTTTCCAAAAATAAAGGTAGAACTGGCTAGAAGTTGCAGGTGAGTTACAATGGTTCTCGATTTTTCTTCCATATATATGGTTGCATTGCATCTAGCCGGAGAATACATATGTTCCATATAACAGTTCCTCATATAAGAAGATTATTATTAGAATACAAATGACCTTATAGAGTAAATGTTTATGGTTTGAATTTCAAGTAAAAAAGTTCACACGAGTTATGTCTTTTAAGATTAAAAATACAATGAACAATAAAAAGTTTTACCCTAACATACTTTTGTTGTTTTATGCAGGTGTGTTTGGAAGGACGTAAGTTACCAACCGTGGTCTTGTTTCTAGCAAACGTTTGGTATCCATGTGGTTGAGGATCTTTGGCTATGAAGTTAGGGAGGGTTCGCTGTTTCAAGTTATAGGTCATTTTCGACCTTGTACAGCTCCTATTTTCTGCTGTTGTGGCAACTAATTGGTTGGTAACAAACCATAGGAAGTTCTCAAGCTTTTATAGGTCATCGGTGAAGGATCGAGGTCGATGTTTTTCTTTGGTTCCCATTTTGTAACTTTTTTTTGTATTGTTAGTTGAGGCTACGTGTTTTTACGTTTCTTGTGATCGCTTTGAAGTATTCAATAGGCTACTACAACGTGGCTAGTAGTATAATGCCTCAAACCTATATCCAACCATTAACTAGAGGCATTTCAATTTTTTAAGCAGTTATTAGCCACAATCGTTTTTTATGGTTGTATGTACGTGAGTATATATATTTTTTACATTTTCTTTCTCTTACGTCATTTTCATTTTGTGTATAGGAGATTAGTTCAATTTTTTCATTAACAGGCCAAGTATTTAGTTATAAGGATTGATCGACAGATCATTATTATATAAGTAGCTTTATTTGAATAAGAACCATATACTCTGAAGAGATCAACTCTAGTCAAAAGATCGGCTTGGTTGTCCATAAGAGTTAGGAAGACGATTGGTATAGGAGTTAACTAAGAAGGCGATAGAGGTCGATTTCATATAGACTTCAAGAACCTTAATTCACAAGGTTGACCATGAGAAAAATAATGGACCTTAACACTATAATTTGTCTTGATGGATGAGTTGTGATCAGAGTGTTTATCAAATAAACCAACCACCTTTGTTTGGATCCATTTGTAATGACTAGACTAAGTATTTATTACATTAATTAACTAGAAGATTAATTAGTCACGTGACCATCCTAGAACCATTTCACTATATAATCAAAAGGACTTTGAAACCACTATTGAATTCTATACTCTCTATCTCTCTAAATTGTTAATAATGACTTAATTGTCAAAGTGTTTTGGTGGTCAAAAACCATGGTCTTGCAAGGTCTTTTCTAATATTAAAACAATTGCTAGATTCCTAAATTACCATCGAAACATTTTATGTATAAACAATAAGCGATGTATATAATTTGGTTAGAACACCACTTTAATCCTTTGATCTCATTAAACTTTTTACATCTTGTTTTAAAAAAATATATTGAACATTAAAGTACAACTTGTCTAGTCTCTGCCTTAGTTGTCATGTCACACAACTTAAACCTACATTGATAAACAAAGTATTAGTTAAGCTTCTCTCTATTTGTCATTTAAATTTTCTCACTTTACTATAATTGTAATGACATTTTCTAAAAGAGTTCCATTTTAATAGTTCTTTTGGATTATAATAAGGGGTAGAGTGCATTTCCAACTTTTGATCCAAACAAAATTTAAGTGGATGTGTTATCAGTGTTTTTTAAGAAAAATTTATCAAAATTAAAAGTTGTTCAGTCATTAAAATTCTCTACTATCACTAATCTTTCCTCAATCAGTCACATCCTTGAATAAATAGAGTTAAACAAATGTAAGTTGAAGACATAAAACAATTATTTCTTTAAACTATGTAATAGTTCTCTTGGATTATATATATAATCGTTCACATAAAGGTAGCAAATCACAAATTATGTGAATCTAAATTTATTTCTTATTCTTTGTTACAAGAGGAATTTCACTCTTCATCCTTTCTCTGTTCTTACTAGAAGTTGAGGAAGAGTAGAAACTTTCCAAAGTATTTTTTCTTAAGGGGGATATTAATTATTCAATTATATTTTATGATCTTAATTTAGATATATATATATATATATATATCATAATCTCAGTTTATAGTTAAATGCGAAAAGTATAAATATTTGAAGCTACAAGAGTAACTAGAAAATATATTCATTATCAAAGTCCCATATAAAATTAACAAAAATTTCTGTTTACAGTAGGGATAAATATCTTCAATTTCATATAACAAAAATTAACATGTTAAAATCACTCTCCTTCTAAAAAATTATTTTAAATGAAATTTTATATTTAGCCGTATAGCAAAATATAGACCATTATTTAATTTATGTCTATCTGATATAGATAAACTTAGTCCACAACTCATCGTAGATAGAGTGATATTTTGCTTTATCTCATAAGCATTTTGGTTTATTTTGCTACATTTGAAAATAATCCTTCAATTTAACATTATATCTAATTTCAAAAGCAAAGTAAATGGTATGCAAAAGAAAAACTGTCCAATAGTCTCATAATTCTAAATATATAATTGAAAAACTAATTGTTAAAGAACACACATGAATAAGCATCCATATGAGTTTTCTTTAATTTGTAAATAACTTTTTTCCAACTGATTTTTAATTTTGTTATTCTTAATAACATAGAAGTAAAAATGAAGACTCGTGGGTATAAGTTTTAGTTTGTATATTTATTTATTTGTTTGAAACTTGTTAGATGATATTATATTAAATTTAACTTTACACATATTTAAGTTTTGGACTAAACATAGATAAAATTATATTATAAACTTACATTACATAATCTAAATGATATTACAAATGTGATCATCTAAACCACATATGTTACACTCAACCTAGATTTATATCTCATTGCCAAACTTTGGTTAGAGATTCTCCTAAGCTTTTATATTTTGTTCACGCATAGAATAATGATTTATAACCTTCAAATTTATAGGTTAGATTCTCTCACTCAACATATTATATCAAAAGAAAAACCAATCATGAAATAAGTTAAAATAGAAACACACAGCAACCAAATAATAATGCAAAAATGGAGAAACTAAAACCAATTGGGAAGGTAATAAAGAATGTAATTTTGAGGATAAGCACATTACTATGGCAAACAATGTATAACTGAAAAGAAAATACTCCTAATAGGTTAAAATAACTATCAAAGTTGACAAGAAAAGTGTATATTTTGGAGAACTTTAGAAAAAGGATTATGAGAAAATAAATAGAGAATAAAAGAAAGGAATATATTGGAAAATCCATATACATATACAAAGAGAAACATGAGAAAGCTGCAAACATATATACCCTTTTTTTTATAATAATAATAATACCCTAATAACAAAAACAATAGAGATAGTATGAAGAAAAAAGAATATATATATATATATATATATATATATATATATATATATATATATA
>CM046889.1:21245870-21333645 GCA_025688845.1 Cucumis hystrix
ATATATATATATATATATATATATATATATATATATATATATATATAATAATAGTAATAACATCAGAATCACACTCATAATAATTCTCATAAAGTGAGATCAAGATGTACAATTGAAATTAAATATGAAACATCAATTAGCAATGTTTCAAAAAGCTAAAAAATGAAAAGATGTCAACAAAACATTCAGCCTAGATGTATGTATATATATACATTAAAAAAAGCAGACACACTTATAAATTTGAAGGGGGAAAAGGAAAATGAATGAATATAAAAGAAAGAGAAAGGCGAATGCATGTTCTTAGTTTTAGAGAGAATCAATCATCCACCACTCACTTCCTCGGAGGTTCAGAAAGGTACAAATTTAAAAGATCTAAAGAGAGAGAATTAAGAATAATAACAATAATAATTTTACTTTTTCTATATATAAAAAAAAAACCAATAAGAAGTTTTAACTACAGTACAGCATAAGATGAAATGGATCCATAATATTATCAAAGATGCCCATGCAAAATAATAATAAGCAAAAATTAAAATTAAAAAAAAAATCATGCAGAAATAATCCATTATATTTGAAAATTTTCCCCCATGACTTGAAAACACCAAAAAGAATCTCTTACTTCTTCCTCTCCTAATTAAAACGAACAATCTCATACATTTGCAGAACAAACTAATCAATAATTTATCACACCCATACGATATTTTAATTATTTTTTTTAGAAGAAGATTCAAATAATACATCAACAAGCATGAAGCTTTACTAGTTATAAAAGTTTTTATCTTGAATAATAAGATATATATTACATATATACAGACATATACATACATATATTTCACCTCAGATTGTTAATTACAATCATTTGATTTCTTTTAACCTTAATTATGCGATCCAATAATATTGGGATGGAAAATCATAATAGTATGAAAAAAAAAAAACAAAAAAAGAAAGAAAACCCAGTTGATAAAATTATGAAACGATATATATATATAGAGAGAGAGAGAGAGAGGGAGAATTGTAGAGAGAGAGAAAGAGATCTGACCTGGAACTGGAATAATCATAGAGTTTGCCAGTGCTTGAAAAAATGATCAAACCAACTTCAGCATCGCAGAGGATTGAAAGCTCTCTAGCCTTTTTCAATAAACCACTTCTTCTCTTTGAAAAGGTCACTTGCCTGCTTGTTGAATTGTCTATTCTTCTTATGACTATCTTCCCTCTTCCCATTTATATCCCTACCTAATTCCCTCTGCACTCCAAATAATATTACCCAAAAGGGGTACTCCAAAATCCTAATCTTGGAGAGATCCAAAAACCTTGGAAATAAACACCAAAAAAAAAAAAAAAAAACAATAATAACAAACAGAAAGAAAGATAGAGAAAAAGAGAAGCTTTTTACTGCACTGCTTAAGGGTCTGTGGATTTTCTTCTTCTCTCTTGTGGCTTTTCTGGATAGAGAGAGATAGAAAGATGTACAAAATTCAAGTTCTTCTCTTTCTCTCTCTAAAAAACACTTTTTTCTTTCCCTTTCTCTTTGTTGCATTATATGCTTCAAGAAAAATAGATTTAAAGTTAAAATTAAATTAAAGCCTAAAGCGGTTTTTTCATTTGACAGCTAAACAGTGCCAAAACCTGGGCGCTCTTTAAAACCGCTTAGTGGTTATTTTTCCCTTTGTGAGCCGCGAGTATAGATTTCTAATCGTACTCGCTCTCTCCATTCGACATGTCGCTACGGTAAATCAATCGAAGACTTGTTAGCGTCCGACACAGAATCCCGAGTCCGCGATTTACCATACGTGTCAATACTTGAGAGCTCGTTGTATTCACGCGCTTTATGTGGCGTGGAGTAAAGGTTTCCTCGTACGCACCAAATCCAGAAGAAGTGGAAATAACAAAAAGAGGTTCGGAAGTTGTTTTGTCGAATAGATCGCCGACACGTCGCTCGCGGTGCCCTAGAAAAGAGAATTTATCCGCTGTTGCCATTTCTAGGATGTCCACGTTTGCACTTCCTCTAATCGACCGCCACGTTTTCCAAATTTTTAGTCTTTTTTTCCATTTTCATAAGCCACTCAAATGCGCCGGCTAACCACATTTCCACCCCAATTATGGAGCTTAATGCCATAATTAGAAATGCCCTATTTTTCTCTTCTTTTTCTTTTTTAAATATATACATATGTATATATTTAAATACTTCATTTACTTTCTCACTATTCTATTAATTATTAAATAATTTATGATGTCCTATTTCCCCCACCCAAACCAATTTAAATGATTCCATCCTTCTATTTTTTTATTTTATTTTATTTACATCTATTTCAGTAGACTAAGTCAGCTTAAATTATTTACTGCTTTTAAGTGGAAGAAAGCCACGAGTTAAAAATATTCTAATAATATTTTTGAAAAAATATTTATTATATATCACGTCTGTACTCGTTTTAACTATGTGTGCAGATTATTTATAAGTGACAGCTAAGAAGTCATTTTATTATATTTCTTAAATTATAACATAGTTTTCGAAATCATCACTTTAGTTATTATTACTTTTATTAGAATTTAGTATTGCTATGAATTAAACTTGATTTTTCATTTAAATACAATAAATGGTACCACCTCATGCTTTTTTTTTTCCTTTTTTATTGAGTAACTTAACGTAGACGTCGTTCTTCTTTTTTCTTTTTTCTTTTTTTTTTTACTTTAACATATACGTTTTTTACAAAGAGTAATAGATATTTCGTTCTTACACACATCCTATATGATTTATAATATAACCTTAGAAATTAATGAAGTACTATCTCTTAAAGTTTGTAATGTGAAATAAGTAAAAAGTGTAGCAAAACGGCTAATTGGAGGAGGGGATTAATTGAGGCATCATATATTGTGGGATAATAAAAGATGTTAAATAAAACATTACATTATTTAATCAAGTCAAATAAATATTAATAAAAAACCATATCATGATTGATATCTACCACACCCTTCAAAAGATACTATTAAAGTTTCCAAAGGTTCATTTTAAAAAACAAGTGTCAAAGGGTTGATGAACCAATTCATGTGAACACAACACTTTATAAGAAAATAATAACAAATTAAATTAACAATCTTATCTGATGTTTAGCTTAATACATTTTGATTAAGTTTTATTTGTTTTGTCAAATTAAACGTGACATTGGGTTGTGTTTTTTTGTCTCTTAAAGTAAACAAAGATTTGAAACATATAGAGTAAGTTCTTAATTAAACTTAAATCAATTCAAGCTTCTAATATATAAGACATATTTTCTTTTATTTTTATTTTTTCACTTTGATGTTTCTTATAGTTTTTAAAATATACTTGAAAAACTATTTAATTATTTGACCTTCGAATGGTTTTTTTAAACTAAAAGCTAATTATATAAGAAATATAAATTCAGCTAATAAAAGTTTTGAGCTTGCCCTTCTAAAACTAATTAGAAAATATATTAAATTGGGTTGATGTTTGAAACGTAAAAAATCAATAAAACTTTTACTATATTAATTGAAATGCCGATCTATGATTTAATCTCTAATGGTTTTTGCACTTTTATAAACTAAGAAAATGATTCCAACCTCAATCTAAATCTCATCTCATAATTATTATCATATTGAAATTAATATAAATTGTTAAACTACAGCTTAAAAGTTTTAGTAACTTTAACCTATTGATCTACATTTAGAATGTTAATAAAATTTCTAATCATACAAATCAATGACGAAATTTCTATCATGTATAATGTTTTAAAAAAAATTATTACAATAAACTATTTAAAAATATGAGTATACTTAGAAAACTAAAGAATGCAATTAGAGGTAAAACAATCAAATTAATAATATTATCACTTAGGCTTCCAACTTCTAAATTAGAAATATATTGTTGCTGTTCAACCCCTGGCCCTACTCTAAGCCTTTTATATATGCATATACTAACTCCAATCATGCACAAATCTAAGACCAACAAATAATATGCCATAAAAAAAATCATCAATTCTTATATTTTAGAATGTACCATATGTCCTTTCTTTTTATTTTTGGTTTTTGATTTTTATTACTTGAAAATTAAACTTATTTCTCTCTTTTTTTTTCCAAGTTCTTATTAAATATAACTTGGAAGTGGGAATTTGAACCTGAGATCTTTTACTATTGAGAACATATAGATATGTGAGCTCGAGCTGGCATTATAAACTTGAATTTAAAAAATGAAAAACTAAAAACTAAAAACAAAGGAGCCTTAGCTTTTGGTTTTTAGTTTTGTAAAAATTAAATTTATTTCCTCCCTACGTTTTATAATAATACTTTGCATCTCTAATTTTTTAGATAAATAGGTTGAATTCTTAGCTAAATTCTAAATAAATAAAAAAATTAAAAGCTATTATTTTTAGTTTTTAAAACTTAACTAAGTTTTTGAAAACATGACAAAAAGTAAATAACAAACTAATAAATTTAAAGTTTGAAGAAATTTTTGTAAACAAGATTAATTTTTAAAAACTAAAAATCAAATAATTATTCAACCCTATGTTATCGCCACTTTTGGTGTTTAAATGAAAATGAAAATAACTATATATATCTTTTTACCCTCTAGCAATATTATTATTATAAAACTAAAAAGGATTATTTAAAAAGAGAATTAATTTTGGCCATAAGTGGCCAAAGTTTGAAGGTAATTGCTATCCAACCAAAGAATTGTACGAAATAATCTTAAACTATATCAAAACATGGATCCCCACCACATAAAGAAATCCTTTATAGTATAATTCAATCTATAGTGATAATTTAATTAATCAAAATATATCTATGTGAAAATATTTTATGTTTATAATATTATATATTCTTAAAAATAAATAATTGGGTTATTATATATATTATTATATGTTACTTTATTTTACTAAACAAATGGCAAGTGCCATTGGATTGTGTAAAAACAAAGTTAGGGTTTGGTTTAGGGTTATACCATAAAAGTAAAGTTTTCCACAATAAGTAAATTATCCCATGGAAAGAAAAAGTTACAAAACAAAATAGTATATTAGTTTTCTTCCACAGTGAAAAATTTCAAAAGAATATATTATGATAAAATCAAATAAATTTAGGTTAATATATCATTTTTTACAGATATTGGTTAATAATAATAATAAGTGTCATCCAGAAAAATACCATAGGTTAACCAATAATAAAAATGTCCTTTTTAAAAAAATTAATAATTATAAACTAAAATTATTGAATGATTATAATACTAAAGCATATAGTATAGCTCTATAGGTTAGAATCATGTTCCCTTTTATATGTTAATGTTTCTTATATGCTTTTAATGCACATAATATCATGAAATCTGTTTTTCTTTTTTCATAAAAAAACAAAGATGGGAAGTTGGTTTTGTTAAAATTTTAAAATATTATCAACTTTGTTGGAGCTTGGAGTGACATTTATATAGGTCGAAGTAAACTACCTAGTTAATTATTTTTTACTGAATATATAAAAATAAGGTTCAAGTATAAATGTCAAGTGTAAAATTGGTTTAGTGGTAATTAACATGACATTTTTCTTTAAAGATGGAAGGGTTGATCTTCCATCTTTACCATTATTATGTTTGTTCTAAAAGAAGATCAAAATTAAATATGTATATATTTTTTGTAAAAATATGTGTATTAAACATATATTATATATAAAGGTACTCTTCTGAGAACTAATAGAGACCTAAGATGTATATATATATATGAATGAGTTGAATCAATTTCTTCACAGACTAAATAAAATTAATTTTAAGTTTTATAAGGAAAATAATTAATAAGGGTTTAAGGCACAATAGACAAAATCTTAAAATAAATAGAGTATATGGTTGAATTGAGGAAGATAAAAGAGGGTGTGGTGTGTGTGTGTGTGTTTTTCTTTGATATTATGTATTATTGTGGGGGCATTGGGAAACTAAATGGTAGGTTATGTCAAATTGGGCTATATATTGGGAATATTTGGATGGATTCGAAACAAAAGTGAGAAGTGAGAACCAATTAATAGAGAATTTGAAATATTGTTGCTTAGCTCATCAACCCAATAATATGCAAATAAATAATATTCCATTGACTTTGATACAACAACCACCAGCAAAAGCCTTTGCCCCCTCCCACCCCTAAATTAGCATTTCTATTTTTATAATCAACTCCAAAACGCACACCACCTGAATGCCACTTCAGAGCTTTTCATATTACTGCTCAATAATCATATTCATTAATATTACTAAATGATCCCAACATTATAAACAACACAACAAAATTATAAAATTAATATTGAGAAAACTAATACATTAACCATTAAAACTACTAACACTAAGATGTGGTCTCCCCTTTGAACTCAACTTTCAAGAAGGTCTCGCCATGTAATTCAAGAGAATTTAGGGAAATTCTCCCTAAAATAGGCTCCTTAAGGATGGAAAACAATAGCTCTCTGTCTTCCCCCTTCCGATTAATGTTTTGAAGTGTTAAGTGTGTGAAAGATTGTGTTTTGGAAGCCATAAAGGCTAAAAGTTATAGTTGTTGAAATGGGAACAGTGTTATGACGCTACATAAGATTCTTACCAACCACAATTTTCAATCGCCCTTGAAAAAATCTATTTATTTTTGTCTTTAGAACTGTGTTGCTACGTTGTGAATAGTAATGAACAGTACTCAGAGATAATTTCATGCATTTTCTTCGTTTTAGCTTCTATTTGGCTTCCAAATTAAATTTTCACGATTCTTTGTTGAAAACACTAGCTAGCAAAATACATTAAATCTAATATATTTGAATCCAAATAAGAAGTCAAAATAAGCACATTTTAGGTGCTTTATCACATGCACAAAGTACTCAAATGGGAAACACAAAATAACACAAACACCCTTGGGAGTTTTAGATCCAAAAATCTTTACCTCTTAAGAAATCTCAAGGAACAGATCCCAAATGTAGATATGAAACCCCCAATCAGTCACCACAACAAAGCAGCCTTGGGGTTTTACCTTTTGATGTAGGCTTCAAATTAAATTAATTACCAAAGAAGACATCGATTGAAGGAGAAATATAGTAGAGAAGACTGCAAAGTAAGAGATTCAACCTTGACGTTTTACCTCTTGATGTAGGTTGCAAAGGAGAAATGTAAGAGAGATCACCGATTAGGGTAGCCATAGTGAGACAGAATTAGAATCAAAGCCTTTGGAGTTGGTGACAACGGAGGAGGGTTAGGGTTGGGTCATTGAGGTTGAAGAGATGGGTTGGGAGGCTAGTGAACTGTGATAACAAAAAAAAGTTTAAAAACCTTGGCTTTTCTTATGATGGGTTCAGGCAAGAGTGGATCGAGCCAAACCGACTCAAATTGGTTTGATTCTATTTAGATCATTCTCTTTTTATGCTAAAACCAATATGACCAAACTGATTTGGTTTGGTTCGACTATCAGTTTCAGGTCGGTTTGTTACATTTCTATTTTCTTAGTATTACCAAAACATCTAGGTTTCAGGTCGGTTTGTTACATTCCTATTTTCTTAGTATTACTAAAAAAACTATGGATCCTCTATGATACTACTAAGATCTCATAGTATACTTAAAAAATCTTCCTGATACGACTAGCTAGAACCTCTATAATACTGTTAGGCCCTCCTAGAAGTGAAAATTGATTCAATTTTCTTATTCGAACATTAAACCGAACAATTTTATAAAGATAGAAACTAAAGTGATAGTCCAATCAAGGACAATATCAATAGACTGGTTTGTTGTCAGCTTGTTTTTCAATAGTTGGTCTTTTTTTTGTCTTTCAGTTTTTCATTTTTCATTTCTGTTTTGAATGGTACCTTTTTTGTTTTTATCAAATTAAAGTTTGAGTTTATTTATTTCCTAATAGATTGAAATGATACATTTTTAAGTAACAAACATGTATGTACATTATAACCACCGTTAAAGTACTGAGGGACTTAACTTTAGAGTTTTTTTTAATAAAGAATATATATTTTCGATTCTGCTTTATTTTAACTAGTTTTTTCAATAATAAGAAACAAAAAACTGTGATCCTTCGTTGCATATTTCTATACCTTTCATTGTATAACTCTAAGACCTCTATGGAACTAAGACGATTTTTGTGAGTTCTCCCATGCAGTACTATTAGGACTTCTTTAGTATCAAAATTTTGGTCTAATTCAAATAAACTTTTTTAACTTTTTTTTTTGTAGTGCAGTAATTAAGAATTTGGAGATTTAAAACTTCTAACTTCTAGATGGTGGATAATGTTAATTACCATTAAGTTAAACTCGTTTTGTCAATAAATCAATCAATATAGTGAAAAATACTATGATGTTCATGTTATCTTTCATCGTCATTTTTCAAAATTGTTTTTTTTATATATGCAGCTTTCCTTTTATATATATATAATTTAAACAAAGAAGATGGTTAGTTTCGAATTAATTACTAGTCTAATGATTCTCGTATCTAATCGAATCAATTGCAGAAGTTTATTTATGATAAAGCTCAAACCCCAAAGCTATTTCCTACTTTTTCTTTTCCCTTTCATATTAACTTGGAATTGTGTGCATGTCACACATATCCCTTTAGATCCGTTTGCACATAATATGTCACCAACTACTATTTAACTTTTTCTAAAGAAAAATCATTCTAGTAATTCAACTATGTATAAATATAATACACACACTTCATACTAATCAATTTTCAAGGTTAAAAGTGGGATAGGTCATTCATCAAACTTTGTAATCTGTGTAAAGAAAGTTTCAAAAACAAGAATGAGTTTGGATGAAACTTATTAGTGTTTTTTTTTTGTAAAAAAAAAGATATAACTCAAAATTTTAAAAATATTCTTAAAAAAAATACCATAATTATTGTTAGTATATTAACAAAAATCTTTAATACCTTGTAAAGTTAAAAAGTGTATTTTATAAAAAAAAATTAATATGTTATCGAGTTTGTTTGATTTGAGAAAGCATACCACGTGAATATTCTTAAATTTGAACATCGGAAATAATGTTTATTTTGTAGGTTTTAAGTGTGATTCAATCTTTAAAGGAGTTTCTTTTTATTTTTTTGGAAAAAATTCTCTCGCTAGGTTATCTAGAGTCGTAAATTTTTTAACTCTTTCTATTTGATGTGTGAGCTTTCAATGTGATGATGGAGAACTTTTAGTGAATGTTCTTTGAGTTGAAGTCTTAGAAGAGTGTTTATATGTTAAAATGACTAGTTTTTAAGTATGGTTAACTTTTCACAGACTTAAAAAGTTTTCTGATTTCTAAAGAGAAATTTTGTTTATGGAACAAAATTCTTCTATTTATAAAGTTATGGTGTGAACCTTATGGGTGTGGGGCTTAATTGACCCACGAACCTGATTCTTGGGCCTACCAGATTGGGTTTGGACATGTTTGGCAAATTAAATCTAGTTTTGGGTTAAATTGATCTTGAGCCCAAATCTTAATACTAAATTAAACCGAACTATTTTATCTGTCAAATGGCCCAATGGTTACTACACGAGATAGCATCAAGAATTTTCAACTTACATCTTCCAATTTCAATTTGGAATATACGTTAAATTTTAATTAACCACGAATTTGATCATTTATAGTTTCTCATTTGATAGGGTTGTTTGTTAAAAGAAAAATAAATTTGTTTTCAAAAATATCTTTTGCGTATTATCTTTTTCTTCATGTTTGTTTTTTTTACCTCATCTCTATCATATATTTGTTTCGAACGTCTATTCAAATATCATATGTTATAAAGAAAATAAGAAGTTATTGTGTTGTTCTTGTTCACACAAGATTTCAACAAAAAAAATGTATATAATTGATATGTCAACCCTAGAGTAGTGGTGAATAGCGTTTTTACAAAATTATGAAGAGATTTTATCCAATTGGGTAAATTAAACAAATTAACAAACTTTTTTGGTAACATGTACCCAAAGGTTTGATTAATGATAGGATTTTCTAATATATTATCTCTCTTGAATTAATGTGGTTAGTCAACTTACCGAAATAGTTGAGGCAAGCACGCTTGCCTTTACATGAAAAGAAAGAATCCAATCCAATCCTACTACTACTATTACAACTACTACAACTACTACAACTACAGTGTGTGCTTATAGAAAAACGTTCATCATTGTTGTTTTTTTCTCGTGACAGAGTGATATTCAGACCTCACACGTATCACACGTATGGATGAAAAAAGAAGGTGTGTGTTGGTTGGAGAGTGACTTGGAGAGATATTCCGACCTCGCACGTATCGCCTTCAATGTCACGATCGTACGGCATTATCCCTTTTGCATGCCATTCGAATCATCTTCATTATTTCTCTTTTAATGGCAAATATCATTCTCTCTCTTTCTTCTTCTTCCTTCCCCCCGATGTAAACCCCCCACCCAACTCTTCTGCTCCAAACCATTCACTCTTTCACTTCAATTACGCACCGCATTTCAGGTTTTTTGCCTTCTCACTTTCGGCTCCCCTTTCGCTTTTGCTTTTGCAATGCCCTTTCTATTGCTATCCCAATGAATCCCTAGGTCTCCGCGTTTTTCTTGATCAATTGCGAGGTTTACGTCTTTTGTTTCGGAGGGTCTTGTTCCGAGTCTTTGCGCCCTCATTGGAAGTTAATCACAACTCTCTCTGTTCTTGGACTTTCTTGAATGTTTTTTCTTGGCTTGCTGCTGGGTTTATGTTTTTCTAGAGGGGAATGGGTATTTCTTCGCTTTTGAAACAGAGCAGTGAGTTTAAAAGCTGGTTTCTGGTGTTTGGGTGTTTTCCTCGGGTTTTTATCATTCTAGGCCTTTTTCTCCTGCTGTTTTGGGTCAGTTTAAAGGTTGTACAATTTAGTTGGCATGGAAGAGATTTGATGCAATTGCTATATGATTTTAGGGAGAAATCTGATAATATAAGAGCGGGGACCTGGTTGAAAACCAATGTTGTTGAGGTTTGCAATTCCATTTGTGGAATTAGTAGACGATCGGATTGGTTGAAGAAGAATGGATTCCTTTTCTGTAAGTTCAATTTAGTTGCAAACTCCAAATGGGCTGTGGATTCGGAGGATGATGTTAGAAGTGATGAGAAGAACGAAATGTTGGAAGAAGATGTTCAGAATGAAGAGAAAGAGAATTATTCTGAAGATGGGGAATTCGATGTTATTAAACTAAGGGAATTGGTGAAGATTGAAAGGAAGCAGAAGAAGGGAGCTCTTGAAGAGCTTGAGAAGGAAAGAATGGCAGCTGCAACAGCAGCTGAAGAGGCAATGGCTATGATTTTTCGTCTTCAACATGAGAAGAGTGCAATCGAAATTCAAGCCAACCAGTCTCATCGAATGATGGAGCAAAAGCAGCAATATTGTCAAGAAGTTATTGAATGCTTGGAAAGGATTATCATGGAATATGAGTCAGAGGGAAGTTTAAGCGAGCAACCGTGTTTCTGGAGTACAAAACAGAAGCTACAACCAACAAGATCAGTTGAAGACAATACAAGCCTCTTACAATTCGACATGGAATTCATTCTGGAAGATGATGATGTACTGATGAACAACATTGGCATGGACCTCAAGGAGATGTAAGTCCATGAACACAACTTTTGTATGATACTAACATAGATTTCTATAATTTTATGCTATATAGTTGCAGAACTTGACTTCAATATTGGATTGGAGATGAGAAGCGATAGCTCATCCCCATCTTTCTTGAACTTCCTTTGCTACTCAATAGCCACTAGTGAGATAACAAATAAGGGAAATGTATGTCCATTCTATTGCAAATATATTATGGTTGTCTTGAGTGTAGGCTTTGCCTCTTGATAAAACCGATAGTATATACTAATTCCCAACCAAAATCATGGCCTTATGGACTAGAATGTATGGAGGAATGGGAATGAACTCCATCCAACCAAACTTTGAAATGAGAAAGATATTCGGATTGATGTAGTTATAAACTAAGAACCACTGGAAAGAAGATTTGAAGTACAAAATATAATAACTAACTCATTTCTTCAAACACACCCTCCTTAAGATTCTACTGTAGTTATGGTTGCTTGACTAATCTTTGGGTCGCTTGTGGCATAGAACAAGAGTTATAAGTTGTGAAGGTGGAAATTTGGGACTTCAAAGGGTAGTAGATTAGAGAAACAGGAAGAAGTGTAACTCACCCGCAGTGAACTTTAGGAATGAATCACTATCAAACTAGTCCAAATGTTTTTCACTTTGGTGAGGTTCTTGGTACCCAATACCAGTTGCTTCCACTGTAAACAAAATGGATGGCAGTGTGTCGGGGCATCGGGCAGACCTTCCTTTTCCAATTCCCTCCCTTTTTAAGCAAAGTAGTTTTTTCTGTTCTGGTTTTTACTACATGAAGACAGTTAATAAGGAGGGTTATAAAATTTTTTAGCACCATGAAATTACTGAATATTTTTGGGAATTTTCAATTCTAGGGGAGTATGTTCTAAAAAAATACTGGAATCCACTCATATTAATTGAGATGGATTTCACTAATATTTATAAAGATGAACTCTATAGTATGAATAAAGGGGTATGGAGTATATTGTTTCAGTAATACTAGAAATTTTTTCATATACTTTTTCATATTACAGTGATTTTTGTTTGTAACGCCAGTGTACTTTAATTTGAGAAATATTATATGGCCTACTAACATTAAAAACTTAGTTTAAACAAATGGAGTATGATACCTTTCGGCCATGGAGTCCTAGGGTTATCTCAACAGATCGGATATGTGTTATATTTGTTCCATCATACAATAATATATCTACGTGCCACTCGATTAAATATCAGCATTCTCCATGCAAAGTGGAGTAGTGTTACTGCAGAAATAGCATACCCGACAATATTTACCTAAGCTATTCAACAAATCCATTAAACCATTTTGTTATAATATTGGGATTAAAAAATAAATACAGAGAGAGAAATTTGTCTTTTTAGGTCCAAGTTAGTAAACTCTTCAATATTTGGTTAATAGCACAGAAAGACATTAGTCCAAAATGAACTATGGGGGCTGTTTGGAGGTATGTAATGGAAAGATCGTGTTTGAATCGAGTGTTTTTTTTTTATCTCATTTTTAATAACAAACTCATTGTTTCTACAATTTCCAAATCTTTCTCTTCTTCTTTTTTGTAGTTTGTTTTTCTATTAGTAGAGGAGCAATGGGCAACTGAGCAGCACCTAATTAATTTGTGTTTTAGTGACTTGAATCAAATGATTGATTTCAATATAAAATCAATAATTGAATGGAATGTAATCTAACTATCTTCCATTTTTTATTATTCACCACACATTTCGTGCTTGAGCTTGTTTGTTGGGTTCTCATCTTCTTCATCCTCTTGAAGGGCTACTTTCTAAATTATTTTATTTTGTTTTTATACTTTTTAAATTTTGTGTTTATGTAATTTGATGTACATTTATGATATTTTAGCTATATTTAAACCCTTATTTATTTTTTTCTAATTTAGTAGAACTTAGAGGTCATTCGGATGTGACCACATTTACCTTCATCTTTTTAATGGTTTTCAATCGTGTCTATCAGTAATTTCATTACATTCATAAAGTTTTTTTTTTTCGTTATATTTGGAATAACTTTTACTTTTAATTCTAACTATTGACAATATAAAGATTAAACGTCCTCAAAATATGTCAATTAAGTTTTGTGTTTGGTACCTTTCATTATATTTTATTTACTTAGTTTTTGCCCCTTTTCATAAATGGTCATCAATCAAATAATCTATAATATTTTTGTAAAATCTCCGATTAAATCAATGAGTTTCTAATTTCAGTTCCAGATAAATATTAATAAACATTTAATTGCAACATTTTAGTGAACATCAAATATTCTAAAGGAAAATTGTTGTTTTTAACTTTGAAGAGTGTTCACTTTATAAAACTAAGCTCTTTTTTTAAAACCACTTTTTCTACGTCTTTTTTTATTATTATTTATTTATTTTTAAGTGGAGGACTACACATGGAGAGAAAATATAATTTCGTCCTTCATCTAACTATTTTCCATTTTACTTGTTCTTATTGAACTTTTCAAACCCAATTTCAATTCAATTTTAAACCTTAACCAAAAAAAGATCTTTGGAATTTCTCATAAGGATAGAAACTTTTCTATTTAGAGAAAAAAAGTAGAGGTATAATCTTTATTTTGTGATTTGATGTTAAAAATACTTGTAAACTTTCAAAAGTTTTAAAAATGTTTTTAAACTTACGAAGATGGTTAAAAAACACTTTGAATGGAATTGTTAAAATTTTGTTTTGAAAATACTCGCAAACTATTGAAAATTTTCATAAATACCGTTTAGCTTACAAAAATTAAAAATTACTCCCAGCAATCCACTTTTCTACCAAATTTTTTAGCACTTAAAATAAATAAAAAAACTAAAATTTAAAGTTAAAATCATAATTTTAAATTTTCATCGATATCTTGATATTTTTCACATTGTTCGATATCGATAGAATGATATTACCATTACATCGTAGAAAAGTCCACGAATCACGAAAAATAAATATCAAAATGACACTTATATAAATAATAAATATGATTAATTATTTGAAAACAATAGAATATAAACTTACTAATTTAAATTTATTTTTAGAATTTTGTTCGGAAATATCGACTGAAATATAATTTTTTTAAACAAAATTAACAATTCAATATATCCATCACCATCGATATTTTGAATTTTGATTAAAATATAAAATTCCACTAAATCTCGTTAAGTTTTTTTGTTTAAACATTCTCCTTAAAAAATACTAAATTAACAATTAGTCAAATAAAAAAACCTCACACCGATAGATCTATCAAACTATTAATAATCAAGTACATTTTTAAATTTGACATATTCAAATAAATTTAAAATTATAGTTTTAACTTGAATTTTTTATTTTTATTTTGATAGGAGTAAAATTTGGATCAATGAAATATTGTTTTAATTTTTTTTTTTTAATTATTTATAAAACTTTTTGATTGTAGGTGTATTTTTCAAACAAATTTAACTGTTTCCTTCCAAAAACTAAAGTAAGGGTATTATTGAATTTTTTAATAGTTGAAGAGCATTTGTTTTATATACTTCTAAAATTTTAATGGTATTTTGACACAAAATTCTTTATAATTTAGCCTAAATTTAATCTGTAATTAAATTAGTTTTTATAAAAAAATTAAAATGGGAAAATTTATTAACAAAAGATTAAAAACCAACCTAAAAGCTATTAAGTAGAAAGTAATCACATTTGTGTGAGTTGAAAGCAAAAAAATAAACAATAACATTTAAGAAAATTATTTTAGATGAATTTTTTTCATAAAATAGAAAAAACAAACTATTTACTATCAATAAAAAATAAAATTTATTACCTTCAATTTTGTAAGAATAAATATTTTGTCAATTTTTATTTTTTATAATCTCTTATAAATAGAATTTTTTTTTAAAATATTTAAAGTATCATAAAATAGAATATGACGATAAATACGAATAATAATTTATATCTATTTATTATAATTAATTATAGATAATTTGTGATATTATGTAAAGGTTTTGGTTTACCTAATAATTATATGGAAGCATACATCTTATGTGTCCATCTAATAAATAGATGTGAAAAACAAAACCTAACAAGAACCCATCTGTTCTTCCTTTTCTTTCCCTCTCCGCTCTTTCTCTCTCTAAACTAAATCGGAGTTTAGAGAGAGAAACTTCCGGCGCCACATTGGATCGCCCGAAATAGAAAACTAAGATCGATTGTATAGGAAGGGAGGATGGGGATGAAGAGATTTGCGTTGCTTCTTTGCGCAGAAGATTCGGAATACGTTAAAATGAAATACGGAGGATACTTCGGAGTGTTCGTCAGAATGTTGGGCGAAGAAGGCGAGGCTTGGGATCGTTTCCGTGTGGCTGCCGGTGAGTTTCCTGCAGATGATCAGATAGCCGACTACGACGGATTTGTGATTTCGGGTAGCTGCAACGACGCTCACGGCGACGATCCTTGGATCTGCCGATTGATCGCTTTGTTGCAGAGATTGGCGTCCTTGAACAAGCGAATTCTCGGCATTTGCTTCGGCCATCAGGTATTTTTCTAATTTCCTTTTTTTTTTTTTTTTTTTTCTTGAGTTAATGGGAAAAGTACACTAAATTTTTAGTCTAATTTTCTTTTGGTTTGCAAAATGTTAGTTAATTTATTTTGATTTTTAGAAGCAGTGTGCTCTTTACTCGGTTTCAAAATGTTAATAGTTTCATTTTCAGGGTTAGAATTTAGTTTTTATCCAGTCATTGAAATATTAGTGAAGGCAATTTAATACTAATTTTTTCTAAAATTCATCGATATACATGAACACTTAAATCTCGAGATTTAACCAAATTCAAAACTTTCTCCTCCAAATTTCTTTGTTTGTTATTCATTTTTTATCAATAATTTAAAAAATCAAATCAAAATTTTAAAACTTGATTTTATTTTGAGAATTTCCATTACATGGAAGCAATATGCAAATAATGGTAAGAGACGCAGAAGAGATATACCAACTTTTCATAAAGAAAACAAAAAATGGTATCAGATGAGCCTTAAACTTCTTTAACATTTTTAATCAATTATTGTGGTCATTTTAAATTTTCAACATAATAGTTTAGATTAAGACGTAGATTATTTTAAATAAAATATTGTGGTATTAATTAGATTTACATCTAAATTACTCGTTTATGAATAGCTGTACTTTTTAAAATAAAATATTGTGGTATGAATTTTTTTTAAAAATATTAAAATAAATCTTAATTTTAAAATGTCACGGCAATCTATTTTCAAAATTGCACTAAATTTTGATTTTGTTTGGATGAACTTCTAAATAATTTGTTAAATTTATAAATACTTATTTAAACACTTAAATTTTCTAGATGTATACATAATACCAATTTAATAATTGTTAGGTTTGTTGGTTGATAACTTTATTTACTTTTTATTTGAAATTTGTGAATTTTTTAAGAGGAAAATTTGCCTTTCTAAGAATTTAAATATATGTGTTTTGATTCTTGAGTTTTCTAATATTATTTTAGTCTTCAAGTTTTTAGAAATGTGTGTATAAGCTTTAAATTTGTAACATGCAAACTTTCTTCGACAAGTTTTTAAAATTGTTGTGAAAAATCTATATTCAGTTTTTTAAAAGCTAGACAGAAAAAATCTCTCATCTAAAATTATTTTTTAATTCAAAATGTCAATTTTTTTTTTAAAAAAAGGTTACTTCATAAACTTGTAACTATTATTCAAAATATAAGGTCTATGAAGGTATATTTAGAGGTGTATATATATGGGTTGAACCCGAATAACCCGGACTACCCAACCCATATTATAAAGGTTGGGTTGAGTTAGGTTAAAAGATGGGTTGGGTTGGGTTAAGTTTAAAAAAATTGATTTTTTCGGGTTGGGTTGGGGCTCGGGTTGGAAGATTGAAATATTCGATTCAACCCAACCCAAATTACCAAATTAATATAATATATAAATAAATAAATATATATATATATATATTATTTTAATATAAAACAAATTAAAGGTATATAAATCTTGAATTTATTGTATGAAAGTTTGAATTATGTATGTTTGAAATTAAATGTAACAATTTCAAACTTTTATAACAATTAGAAACTAGAAAACGGAAAAAAAAAATTTAATTTTTTTATATATACAACCAACCCAACCTAACTCGTAAAATATGGGTTGGGTTAGAAACTAAATTCGGGTTGCCAACCCAAATAACCCGAAAATATGGGTTGGGTTGGGTTGAGAATGTCTCCCAACCCAACCCGATTTCACCCCTAGGTATATTTTCACAATTCATAGATCAAGGACTGAAAAGATTTGTTTTGACCGCTCATGACTAAGAATGTAGTTTTTCCTCTATTTATTCTAAATTAAAACTATACATTTTAATTAATTGAATGATCTTTGACCTCCTAGTTCAACTTTAATTTACTAATATAAACTTTTACTTTTAGCTATTCTCAATTAATATTCTTTATATTTAGGTTGCATGTTAGAGAATGATTTTACTTGTCAATATGATTGACAAAAAAAGAATGTATCATATACCATCTTTTTATTTTATTCCGATTATATCATTCCATCTTTAACAAAATCAAGTCTATAAATATTGTTAAAATTATTCGTAGAATCTCATGTTGAAAATACATTTTATCTTGAGTTTTGAGTATAGCTATACTTTTCGGATTTCAAAATATTGAATACTTGCCTTTAGATTTTAAATTAAATTCTTTTATATGGTCTATAAATTTCAATATTCTGTTTCTTTTACTAATGTTAACTTTGGTCTTTGACCACAATTTTAAGGTAATTAACTAAAATAATTCTTTTTAACAGCAATGTAAAGTTGGTGAAAACTAATAATTAAAATTGATTTGACTGCTTTAAATTAATTGATAGACTTGACACTGAATATTAAAAATATGAAACAAAATTGAATAGTGTAAAAAGTAAAATAGAACAAATGAAAATGAAAATATTAGAAAAGGTAAAAATTAAAAATAAAAAATACCAAATAGGAATTCAATTTAAAAGGAAAGAAAGAAAATGTAATTTAGGCATAAATGTATTTCGTGCCTAATTTTAGAAGAAAATAAACTTGAAAAAGAAAACAAAAATCGTAAAGAAACAAGAGCACAATTACGTGAGACTATTTTGGCTGGTACCACGTGATTTCATTAATTTGGTGTTTATGATATGTCTGTTTCTGATTGGAGATCCACTAACTTTTGTCGGTGACGGTCAGGTTAGATTTTCTCATTCAGCATAATGACCGTTGCGTTTGCGAATATTTACACACTACAGAGAGAGAAAATTGTTAAACACAACCTTACAGGTTAAAATCTAAAAAAAACAAAAAACCATTTTAACACGGAATAAAATAAAAGAAACAATTTCAGTTTACATTAATAAAAGTTTATCAATATCTATTAATAAAATATAAAATTTTGCTATGTTTTATAAATAATTTAAACAATTTTATCATTTACATTAATTTTTTTTTAAAGAAAACACTATTTTAATATTCCTAAAAAATGTATATTAATCCAATTTCTATAAATCATCTTTTTAACTTTATAAAAAAAAATCTAACACAATTTTAGAGAGGTAAGATTTGAACCATCTATGCATTCACTTATGTCTTAGTTGATATTATTGTTTCTCCCTCGGCTTTCATTTTTCATTTTTTAGAGGTAGTTTCTTCTCTCTTTTTTTACTCACATCAAATATTGCAGTTTTTTAATATAACTATAATATAAGAGATTAAATCTCTGATCTTAAAGAAACATTGTATCAAAACTACTATTAAGCTAAACTTATTTTGACATCTAATATGGTAATTTAGTTTATAAACTTCCAAGTATGGTGTGGTACATAAATTGTTATATACATTAATGTAAAATGTAAAAAGTAAAAAAAAAAAAATGTTTAATGTGTTGATATTTGTATAGATACTGGGACGAGCTTTGGGGGGAAAGACAGGGAGGGGTAGATCTGGATGGGACATTGGGATCACCACCGTACACGTTTCATCATCTTACAAACTCTTCTCATCGCTCAAAATACCCACCACCCTCTCCGTCATCGAATGCCATCGTGACGAGGTTTGTGTCCTTACAAACAATTCCTTCACATTAATAATTCTAATTTTCAAATAACCAAATTTAAGATTTATACATATCAAAATTAGAACAATGCTTTTTAACTCAAAATAAGCTACAAATATGTATTTTTTCGCTTTAAATCAAACTTTAAACTTTACTGCTCTCTCTAATTAATTATCTCATCTTAAGAAAATGTTTGTTTCATTGCATATATAATCCCTACTCTATAAATAGTTTTTTAATCTACAACTTCATCTCTAATAGCTCAATTTACCAATTTGAAAATTATTAAAATACTCAAATCTATTAAAAGCTTTAGAAAGTTTAAAATTCATATATTTTTAAATTTCTATGGTTTTATTAGAATAGAAGTATGAAATATGAAAAACTTACCATTTTTAAAGAAAGTGTCTGTCCAATCATACTTCTCTATAAAGTTTAGGTATAAAGAAGAAAAGTATTGCTATAATTGCTGATAAGCAGCCAAATTTGTACGTTGACATGTTCTAATTTCGTGGGTACATGAAAAATGATATAGATCTACGAACTTCCTCCAAAGGCTGAAGTGATTGGGCGGTCAGATAAATATGGCATAGAGATGTTCAAATACGGGGATCATATCCTAGGCATTCAAGGTCACCCTGAGTACACCAAGGACATTCTCCTACACCTAATCGATCGCCTTGTCCTACGAAAACTCATCACGGTAAGGTCCATTATATTGTGGGTTAATTTCTAGCATGGTTTCGTACTAGTGTTCTTAAACATTTTTTTTTCCTTATATATGGAGTTGAACAAGTAGAAGTGGAGTATTTGAATCTTTGACCTCAAGGTCGATGACATACATCTTAATTATTTGATCTATACTCAGTTTTACTTCTTAAATACATATATTAAGTAATTGTAATGAGCAACAATTTTGAGACTAAAAATGAAGTGTACAACAAAACATTTTTATAAAGAGTTACAATATAGCAAAATATATATCTATTCATGAGACTTCTATTAGCGATACAGTCAATCACTGATAAACTTTAAGAGTTGGATCTAAGTTTTGTTATACTTGCCAATTCTTTTGTACTGTAATATATTGCTAAATTGATTGTTACATTTTTTAAACTATTATACTGTACATAGTGTCTATGTATGTATGTATTATTTATTTTGATTATTGAACTTGTAATAATTTGAATAAATTGGAAAATGTTCTATATTGGGTCTAGGATGAATTTGCTGAGGAGATGAGAAGCAATGTGGAAGAAGGTGAGGCAGATAGGGAAGCATGGAAGAGGCTTTGCATCAATTTTCTCAAGGGTGGGTTGTGATTTAGGGAAAGATGGGTCTTCTCTTCTTCAATGTAAATATGGACTTCAACGACAATTATTTAGACAATGATTTCGTTTTTAGATTTGCGATTTTAAAAAACAATGTAGGTTTGGTTCTTAGGTTTGAGTATAAATGCCTTGGGACTGGATCTAGTGCACCTATGTATGCTAATTATACGAGCTATGTAAACTTAGATTGTAGAAACCAATTCCTCCCACCATGTTAAACACTTGTAAGAGATATTGGTTCACGGGTCATATTTATCTAATTTAAGGTTAAGAAGCCTTAACCTTTACTTCATACGTGGCAGTTTGCCTTTTAGTTTATTCTCAACAAATTGTTATGGCCTATTTGTTACTAAGTAATTTTTGTTCACTAATTAGTATTTGTCATGGTGTGATTAAAGTTTACATTGGTTGAATAAAGATATTGAATAAGTGATTTGCTCGTTATAACCTTAAATCCAATAAACTAAGATCTCATGGATATAATGTATATACTTGAACTTTATGTGGTGAAATAAAAGTGGATCAAGTTCAGTTAATTATAGGCCTAAACGTTCTAAAGTATAGGGATAAGGTTGAGCATATTACTTTTAGAACACTATGGATGTGGTCCATTTTGTATTTAATACAAATGATGTGATACTGAATCATTTATATGAAGACATGCAAATGTGGACATCTTATGCAAATTTTTTATATAAGATCAGACCACGAAATAGACACTCTTACCTCATAACATCATTTACTATTTAAAACTGATTATTTCAAATTCAATGACCTATGCAACTGGATCGTAGTTCTAACCTAACTATAAACTTCTGTTTATTCAGAATTAAACATATCCTCAGGTTGAATGTCTACTCCACTGTTTATTAATGGGACGCCTAAAACAATTACCTCATGTTGATCTTTCAACGCATCCGTCATTCACCTAAGCTCCAAAATCTCACCTCCTACTTTCTTTCATAAAATATTTAACGCATATGTCCCTACTTGACTACTTACTTTCCAATATTATTAACAAGTTGGAATGTTGACCTCTCTATCCATCCAAACTTTCTACTTATATACCTAGCTACTATGCATCCCACCTCATCCTTGGCACCAACTACCTACAAAGAACGAGTGTTATAGTAGTTTGCCTACGCCAGTAGTTGAGAGTTTTTAGTATGTTTCAGCAATTAGGTTTGGGTGCGTTGAGCATGCATCCGCCTCAGGAGTTGTGAATGAGTTTAGGCTGATGAGGGTTTGGTGTGAAGCACCTAGGGAGGGTTCATTACCAAATGAATGTCCAAGAAAGAAAATTGATTTCAAAGCTTGATTTCCATGCGCTGTGAAATATTTTCTAAAATTTGTCACTCATTAAGCATTTGACTTGCATTTTTCTAAATGTTCACCCAAGTAGTGAAGAGTTCAAGGCATCTACTAAGCTGTTGACTACCTTTGTCGCATAGTGTCTTGATTTCAACACATTGTGCTTTCTTGTGTGTAATTACTGTGTCGTGTAAAGAGTTTAAGTTCAATTTTTTGTAAAAGATGTTGCATGCATTGCAAAAAAATGTGTTTAAGTAATAAATTTGGGTTTGCTTGCCACGTTGTTTTCTTGTCAGATAACATGTTAACAAAGACTCATGAACAAATCTAGACACATAGCTAAGCGTTGAGGGAGTTTAAGTTCTTCTAGGCATCAAATGTCATCCCAATTTGGGTCGTTAGCATTTTTCTTGCCTAATTCGCATATCCTTTTGGGTTTGTGAGGGCAAATTTGGGAGAGGGTGTGACACTATATCTTAAACATGGATCTATATATGTCACTACATACTATTTTCAATATTCATTAGATAGTTTAGGATGTTAGTTTATAAGATATTGGATTATTAAGACAAAACTAATTCTAAATAATCAATGACTTTGACTGAAACGACAACAATGACACTTTTAATAATAATGGTCAATTGTTTACATTTTCTATCTACGAGTTTTGGACATAAAATCCAACACATGTTTAGATACAAGAAAATCCACTATTGGTTTATGTGTGTTTCCTAGACAATTCACTTATTGAAAATCTAAGAAACACACCATTGTTTTCAGGTCGTGCATAGAAGTAAAATGCCTTGCCATTGTTACTATTACTAGTGTGAGTTGATTTAGGTGTCTCAATTATTGATTGATTTACAAGTTTCATCTCCTTCTCTCCTTCCTCAAATTTTGTGAAATAAGACTTCAGCAATTTACATTGCAAGTAATCCAAGCACATTGAATTGGGTTGTTAAAGGAGACGTGGAGCTTATGTCAATATATCAAGCTCTAGCTCGCTAACTTTTTTACCAAAGCATCGTCTTGGGCTACCTTTGATGCTCTGTTATCCAAGATGGGCATTGTTCATCCTTTAGCTCCATATTGAAGGAAGTATTAAAGTTGTAAATAACTGAATTAGTTAGTTTGCTTATGTTTATCTCTCTCTTTGACATCTGATTATGTGTTGGTTGTCTTTAGTAATAAGATAGAGCAAAATTTATTTAGCCTATTTATTAATAGGAATAGGAAGTAGTAGTGTTATGTTAAACTTTTATAGTCAATTTAAAATTTTTGATATATTTTGTAAATAGTTATATTTTTTTTGGATTGTTCATAACAATTTTCCTATTTTAAATTCATATATATATTTTTAAAGAAAGTAATAATTCTGTACCCTGAAAATTTAAATACAATTGAAATGAACTCAAGGTGGAAGGTTGGATCTACAACCTTAAGATGGTAGTGAACATAAATAAGTGAGAATTTGTGGTTGGAGCTTCATATTCCTTCCTAGTGAACATAATTTGATACTCGACTCTCATTCCTTTTCGTGTAGTATTTAAACAAATAACAATAATAATAACAATGAGGATGATGAAATTCGTTGAGGCCAAATTTTGAGTGTCGAGTCGTAAATCCAAAGCTTTGAAACGAACAAACCCTTCGTCTTTCTCTCTCTCTCAAATTCAAAACCCTCGCTCTCTTCTCCGATCCGCTTCCCGTAGTTTCCTTCTTCTTCCATTTCCTCCATCACTCATGGCGGACGACCCTGTTGCTCCATCTACGCCGTCGGTTTCGTCTTCTGCTGCTGCTCCTCTCGGCAGTTCCGTCATACCTATTGTTAACAAGCTTCAGGACATCTTCGCTCAGCTCGGCAGCCAATCCACCATCGAGCTCCCGCAGGTCGCTGTTGTCGGCAGTCAGAGCAGTGGCAAGTCCAGCGTACTCGAGGCTCTTGTTGGCCGTGACTTCTTGCCTAGGGGTTCAGGTATATGCACCAGGAGGCCTCTCGTGCTTCAGCTATTGCAAACTAACACCGACAAGGAATACGGTGAGTTCCTCCACTTGCCAGGGAAGAAGTTCTACGATTTTTCTGAGATTCGGAGGGAAATTCAGGTGAGGTTTATGCTTTTTCTTGTTGCTTATGTTTGATTTGCATCTAATTTGATGGCAGATCATTTCATTTCCGTCGGAGTGTGGAGCTCGCTTTTTAATTTTAATTTGGTTCTGCTCATTTCATTGACTTTTAAGTTAGTTGGTTTCTTATTATTGTTTACTTGTTCAATTTATTATATCATCTCTGATTGGGATGCGCATTAGAAGAGAGAATGGATTTGTTTTTTTATATAACTTGATTTTTATTTCTTTTTCTTCTAATGAAGTAGAAATGTTTTTGTGTTAACTATGCATCTTCGAGAGGCGATGTAAAATGGTTATTGCAATGCCTGATACACTTTTTTTCTTTTACAATATTATATAGTCTGAAACCGAGAGGGAAGTGGGTGGAAACAAAGGTGTCTCAGACAAGCAGATTCGGTTAAAGATTTTCTCCCCAAATGTTCTTGACATTACACTAGTTGATTTGCCTGGCATTACAAAAGTTCCAGTTGGAGATCAACCTTCTGACATTGAAGCACGAATTAGGACAATGATCATGTCTTACATCAAAGTTCCAAGCTGCTTAATTCTTGCTGTCACACCAGCTAATTCTGATTTAGCTAATTCAGACGCTCTTCAGATTGCAGGAAATGCTGATCCTGATGGTGAAGTTCTGCTATATAAAATCTTTAATGAGTTGACTTATCTTATCGCATGTATTGGATCCCTTTTAACCCTTTTGATGTTTTATTTCTGCTGATAGGTGTTAGAACCATCGGTGTGATCACAAAGGTGATGTACCATCTGCTCAATTTGATCCTTTTTTTTTTCTTTGATACTCTCAAGACACAATCTATGTTCTAATTTTGTTTGCTTTATTCTACATATCGAAACTACAGCTGGATATAATGGACAGAGGTACAGATGCACGAAATCTTTTACTAGGAAAAGTGATTCCTCTACGACTTGGTTACGTTGGGGTTGTCAATCGCAGTCAGGAGGTGAGCATAAAGTTAATTAGGGGAGCAGCGAGTACTTAATTAACATATGCATGATAGTGAATTCTGCTTCAAGTTCAAGCTTCATAATTGCATTAAAGAATTCTTAACTTCAACTTGGTCGTTAGGAAGATGTAATGCTTTATTCTTCTAGCTCACTTTGTCCTACTCAATAACTTTTACTTTTGCCGGTAGGTTTCAAGGTTTCAGCTAGCTTGCCTATTTTAGAATATACTGAACACTGCCTCATGGTAGTTTTGCATCCAAATTAATTTTTGCAATATGGTTACTGCTTGCATAAAATTAAATGTATTTTTTTCTATAAGATAGTATTTCCATTCTTTTGTTGTGAAAAAATTTCAGCTATGTGAGCAAGTATTGTTAATTAACATAGTTGTAGTCATTGAATAAGTATATTGATCAGAGATTTATAATTTTATAATTGAACAGGATATTTTACTGAATCGGAGCATTAAAGACGCCCTTGTGGATGAGGAGAAATTTTTCCGCACTCATCCTGTATGATCTATTTATAATAGAGCTCAACATAAGTTTCTAGAAACCCATAGGCCGTCCATATGTTCTTTACTTCTTATTGCATTGTACAGGTATATAATGGTCTGGCTGATCGTTGTGGCATTGCTCAGTTGGCAAAAAAGTTGAACCAGGTATGTTTTGTGTGTATGTATGTTTGTTTCTGCAATTGTACGAAACTTTTGGCTCACTACTGGAAGTTGATGATTTTGAACTATAACAATATTATTTTGTCCTAATGTTATTTATAGGTTCTAGTACAACATATTAAAGCTGTATTTCCTGGGCTGAAGTCGCGAATAAGTGTTGCTTTGGTTTCTGTTGCAAAGGAGCATGCCAGTTATGGAGAAATAACGGAATCAAAGGTTCTCAAAATTTCTTTTGTCCCTTCATAATCCTATTGATCTAATTCAATTGTGTGGTATGATGGCTTGCTCATTCATTGATCATATATGCTCCTGTCATAATTTATTATATGGAACGGATATCACACAATGACACGATGTTGACTTATGTAAAATGATCTAGAAAATATTGGCATTCAGTCTATGTTGTTCATGTGTTTGGGATATATGAATATGATATTCATATGGTTAACTCATGACTTTCCTTTGTTAACTATGAACTTTGCTTGAATATGAGTCATATGACGACTTATTATATTCATCTTTTGATCGTGGATAGGCTGGTCAGGGCGCTCTTCTTCTTAATATTCTTTCAAAATATTGTGAAGGTAATAATTACTTTTCTTTTGTGTATGTATTTATTTTTAACAAAAAACAACTTTTCATTGATAAATTGTGGAGGAACTATTGTTCAAGATTTTTAGTGTATGGATTTTAATAATCGTTTTCTTTGGAAACAGCATTTTGTTCTATGGTTGAGGGAAAAAATGAAAAGTCAACAAACAAGCTCTTGGGTGGAGCTCGCATTCACTATATTTTCCAATCAATCTATGTGAAGAGTTTAGAGGTATGTAATTTTGTTATATGTAGACTTTAGTTCGTATCTAATTGCATACAGTTTTTTTAAAAATATTTTTTCATTATTATTTTTAAATAAACACGTTGCTTGATATTAATTGTTAATGAAGTTGCGTGAATCATACCCTAGGGATCAGCATCAATGTGTTTCTTAAGTGACACTAACTGAACTATAGTTTACATAAAAAAGCTATTTTCAAAATATGTTGCCATTGTAGGTTATATATCAGGTTGAATTGTAACTATGATATGATTTTTATTAACGGGAGTGGTGAAATTTGAGTGATGTTTTAGTATGGATCGTGAAGCTCAACAATTTTCACATGCTTTAAGTTTGCATGGTTTGGAACAATAGGATTTAAGTAATTATATCGAACCACTTGCATGTCGGGAACATTACCCTTAATGCCTCTTTGTGGGCTTCTGTTTCACAGGCTTCTTGTAATTAGTAGTTAGGTATTTTTCCTTTGGACTTGGATCCCCTTCTGCAGTTCACTGGACCCTTTTTGTTAGACTGTTTTCTGTACGCTCATGCATATTCTTTTTTGTCTCTCTATGTACATTCTTTCATTTTCTTAAATAAAAGCTTGGTTTCCATTAAAGAAAGGCTTGAGCAATAATATGTGCTTCTGCAGGAAGTTGATCCATGTGAGGACTTGACTGATGATGACATTCGTACTGCCATCCAAAATGCAACTGGCCCTAGATCTGCAGTATTTGTACCTGATGTGGGTTTTATTCTGTTTGCTACCTTTTCTGCTATCTATCTTGTGAGGTTTTATCTACTAATTTGTCTCATGGAGATTGACATCAACTAATTTGGGTTTTTTTCACATAGGTGCCCTTTGAAGTACTTATTCGCAGGCAAATCATTCGCTTACTAGACCCTAGTTTGCAGTGTGCCAGGTTTATATATGATGAGTTGGTAGAGGTGGGGATAGTTGCATGTCGTCTGTACTTTTGGTGTCATTTATATGTTGTTATTTTCAATATAATTTCTATTTTCAGATCAGTCATCGATGTTTGACAAATGAATTACAAAGGTTTCCTGTTCTAAGAAAGCGTCTCGATGAAGTTATTGGGAACTTTTTGCGAGAAGGTCTTGAACCCTCAGAAACCATTATAGGACATCTTATTAACATTGAGGTAGGTAATAAAATTTTGTACACTTTTGCCATGGTATCATACTCTTACTCTTCATTTTTTCCCCTCTAAAATTTAAATTAGTGTTCCATGATGGAAAATCAAACTTCTTGGATGTTTTAAGATCCTTGCTTTGAAATATTAGCAAAATAAATGCTAACATTAGATGTCCATCATGCAATCATGCAACGAGCTGTAATATTGAATCTTGAGTCCTTTTTAGTGTTTTCTGTTTTTTTTTTTTTTTTTTTTGTTTTCGAGTAGTAGTCTTCTATAGTTGATAGCAAGTTAATATGTTATCATGTTATATTTTGGGTTTCCTAATACTTCTCATCATGTAGATGCGTTATCTTCTTAAGTTCGTTCTAGACCCATCTGTCCTTTTCATCTTGTACCTTGACTACTTAACTAGTACCTAACCAGTAACCACATGCAACTTTGGTGTGGACAAATGGATTACACTTCTAGAATGCACGAGTCATTGATAATTTTCTTCTAAATTGTAATCAAATTTGTTTCGTGGATTGATGTGGTCTTCTGTAAGTGAAAATAACGAAGTTTCAAAGTAGCTAGTTTTATAAAGGAATATTAATGTTATTCTATAACTCTCTTGTACTTTGAGTTGTTATTATTAATTAAATAGTTTGTCTCCGTTTCAAAAAAATATAAAGGAATATTAATGGTGTACCATGTGCAGATGGGCTACATAAACACTTCACACCCAAATTTTATTGGAGGAAGTAAGGCTGTGGAGATTGCCCTGCAGCAGGTCAAGTCGTCTAGGATTCCTTCGACTGTTCCAAGGCTCAAGGTTTCTTTTTCAACTTTTTAATAATGTTTTTTAAATTACAATAATAATGATTTAGAATAACATGTTTATTAATATTTAATCATATAAATTTTTTATTTATAACTGTTGACTGTTGTTAATTAGGATGGCGTGGTTGAACCTGATAAAGCACCACCATCTGAGAAAACTTCAAAATCTCGAGCTTTCCTTGCCCGGCATTCAAATGGCTTTTTGACTGAGAAGGTAAACAACACTTCAACTTCCTTTGCTTGAATAACTCACCAAGATAACATTGACTGATATTAAGTTCTTAATACTTATTTCATTGTTGTATGTCATGACCTGAATAGAATGACGTTTAAAATTTAAAATTGGGCACTTGTCATCTTGATGTTCTTGTGACTCAGTTTATACTGTCTGCACCATTAACAGGGTGCTCGGCCTTCAGGTGATGGTGAAAAAGTTGCACCTCCTGGTATGTTTTTGTTTTGAGAAATCTTGGGGAAATAATATGTTTGTGACCTGTTTATTTCCATTATATTTCATATGGCTGCCGAATTTTAGAGCGAATGATTGAGCAGAAACCAAATGTGTAATATAATGCTCTTTGAAAAACGTACCAACTTAGGGCTAGGTTTTCCAGACTATAAACTGGTAGTTTTTGTCAGCTTAACTTTTTAGTATAGATTTAACCGGGTTAAATAGGATTTGGACTTGCCCAAGGAACTTAGTGTACACAGTTGAACACAATGTGTTTAGAATTGTAAGTTTTCTAAAGAGTTCCTGCTAAATTTTTATTTATTGGTTCAAAAGGAAAATTTATATGCAAACCATAACAATTTGAAAATTAATAACCTTTGGTTGAACTCCTAATAACAAATTTTAGAACTCCCATAATCAATTTGATTTTTTGTTGAAAAGGAAACTGATCTCTTTAATAAATATATAAATAATAATAAAGATACAAAGCTTGATGTACATGAGGGATATACAAAGAGCAATAAACCTAAGGATCAATAGATGCATCCGGTCATCCGGACATCTCAACTAGGTTACACCCCTCTCGTGCCTTCATCGTGTCCATAATCTACAATTTACTGCAACTTAAACTTATAGCATCCTCAAAACATCCAGGAAAATAAAGTATACACCCCCCAAGTGAGGGCTACACACAGCCAATACCACCCAATAAACCAGTAATATAACATTCAAACGAAATGGCTATAATAGGGAGAAAAATCTGGCCGAAGGGAGCTGCAAAAAGGGGGAGAAGGAGGAGACTTTGGAGGGCTATGCTCCAATCGAAATCTTCAATCAAGGAGGAGGAAGGATGAAGGCTTGCCAATTAAGTACGATGTCTTGCAATGAGTAGTCGTTGAACTGTTTGCTTAGAGAGCACCATGAAGAGGCATTCAGCCGTGCCAACTCGTATCTGTTCTGACAAGAGGAAGATTTATTGTGGAAGACCCGTTGGTTTCTCTCGAACCAGATTTCTGCCAAGATTGCCTTGACAGCATTGCACCAGATCAAGGATGCAATTTTCCCCATAATTGGATCAGTTAGAAGCTGTCTTATGTTATTCTTGCAAACTTTATCAAGGGACCAGCTGAGATTAAAGATGAGAAATAGCTTACTCTGACACTTGGCGGCGTAAATGTATTCAAATAAAATATGCTGTAGATCCTCGTGAGATCTAAGACAAAATGGACAAATATGTGACGAAATATAATGGGTGGGGAGTTTCTTTTGCATAACTGAATTAAAGTTTAGACTCCCGAACAGCAGGCGTATATGGTTATATTCACCCTCCTCGGACTTTTAGATTTCCAAAGGCAATTTGCCAGCTGTGGGTCCAAAGGGGAGGCAGAAGCAAGGTGTCTTGATAATGACTTTACTGAAAAAACTCCAAGAGATTCCAAAGATCAGCTTCTTTTATTATCTAAATTGGATAACGTTGTCCTATCCAATAATTCAAGGAGACGTTGAAAATTGGAGATTTCCTCCTCTTTTAATAATCTTCTAATATTCGACCGACTGAGTCCTAATTCTAGGACTGACCTTTTGGTTGGCTCAAAAGGGTTTTTGAAAATGGATGGCTTGTTATCCTTGAGGCATTAGAAAAGTCACTAAAAAAGAGATCGTTTTTAACAATTTGGGGAGTATCAAGAGATTCCATATCTCCAAAATTAAGGTAGAAGTTGCCTCTGTTTTCATTTTTCAGCTCAATTGTAGCCGGTAAGAAACCACATAGTTTTTTCTGGACTTGGATTTTGGCTTCCGTGCAGTTAATAAGAATAAGAGTGTCCAATGCAATGCTCTCCAAACCCCCAAAATTTGCTTCAATAACTTGTAGAATGTCTCTTCTCCATAAGTCTAGGTGAAGGTTTTTAATGGACAACCACCCTCCAAAGCCCTTGATGAGAGATGACATGCTGTGCTTGATCGAATCCCACTTTTCGAGCCGAAGATGGTACTTTCCATAATCATACCATTTTCCTGGGGTTATGGTCATATCTTCAATGTGGTCTTGTTTAACTTTAACAGTTGCTTTGTCCACGAACAAAGGGTTAATGATTTTCACCTGAAATAAATCTTCCAAGAACATAGATATTTCATTCCAATCATAAAAAATGAATAATCTGTTGATAATTCATAAATCATTGAAATCCTCTCCAATAACATCATTACATTTTCGAACCCTTTTGGAGGAGCAGAGGAATGGCTTATGAAGTTTTCTGGCTTTAGACTTAGTTTTTTGATATGTTGTGTAGGGGACAAATTTATGTTTGAATCCTTCACTTTATCTGCATAACAGGCCTGGGCAAATTTACTGATTCAATTGATTTCCATGTGAGCGAGAGGCTGGTTGAAGAGATGAGTGCCACAATCAATAATCATGGTTCATTAAGAAAGAGATCCATCCTTGTTTCTCACCCTTGAATAGACGTGCACAAAGGATTGAAACCCTAAGGAATTTCAAGCAACACATCTGACTATCCATCCGAAAGGGGCTCTGAACTTTGTGAGTCTTGTAGTACATCTGCATGTCTACGAGAAATAAGCTACGTTCCTCGTCTTGGATCAAATCCGATATAGCGACAATAAACCATCTTAGTTGATTCTTTTAAATTTGTAGGATCCTTTGAAAATCAACATCTTCAATGTTGAAATGCCCCTTGTCGAACCAAATGCAGTTGAAGGATTTGACTATTGTACAACTCTTCCACTTCCATGTTGTTGCTGGGAGCAGGAATAATCGTAAATGGGAAAAGGAGAAGAGGAGTGAAAGAGGAGAGAGAGAACTTACCTATTACCTCCCCAGAATCAATTTGATGTAAATCCAAGGCTCCCCTTGGGAGGCAATTGAAAAGCTACTTCGTTTTCAGATCCCATCTCTGAGAAGTTACGTAAGAATATTGCCTTGTGGAAGAAAAGCTTCTTTTTCGAAGTGGGAAGGTTAATGTTGATCAGATTGGTGCTTAGTGTTTTCTTGTGTATTATTTTCTCCTCTTTCGAGCCCCTAGCTTCGTTTGCACGAGTTTAGTAAAATTTATGAGGGACTTTCTCTGGGATGATGGTGTGGATGAGGTGAAGGGATCTTATTTGGTAAGTTGGGAAGTGTTTGGGCGGTTTGTTCATGAAGGGGGCGTTGGAGATTGGCAATTTAAGGACTCACAACAGAGCTATGTTGGCCAAATGGCTTTGGCGCTTTGCCCTTGAGTTCGAAGCTTTGTGGCATAGAATTATTGTGAGTAAGCATGGTAACCATCCTTTTGAATGGGTGGCGAAAGGGGTTAAAGGCACATACCGGAACCTGTGGAAATACATTTTGCTTGAATTCCTACTTTCTCTTAGTTTGTTTCATGTATTGTGGGGAATGGTAAGGACCTGTTTTTCTAGAGGATCAGTGGGTTAGTGATAGAGCTCTTCTATCTTTCTGCATCTCTATCACATTTCTTCCTTTAAACATCTTCTGATCTTTGACTTCTTGATTTGGTCTGAGAACTCGTCTTTTTCTTTGGGTTTTGTCGTCACTTGCCCAATAGAGAAATGACAGAGGTTGCCTCTCTTCTTTCTTTATTGGAGTGTGTGTACTTTTAGGGAGGCAAGAAGGGATGTTTGCATTTGGAATATGAATCCTTTTGAAGGGTTTTATTGTAAATCATTCTTTAGATTATTGCTGGATTCCACTTCCATTGGGGAGTCTGTGTTCGATGTCGTTTGGAGGATTAAGACCTCTAAGAAAATCAGGTTCTTTATTTGGCAAGTCTTGCTTGGTCGTGTCACTTTTGATCGACTTGTTAGGAGATGAACCTCGCTTGTGGTGGGGCCTTTCTGTCTTATCCTTTGTCGGAAGGTGAAGGAAGACCTGGATCATCTCTTTTGGGGCTTGCCAATATGCGAGATCGGTGGATTCGTTTCTTGTAGGAGTTCGACATTAGCTTTGTCGATTAGAGAGATGTTCGTGCAATGATTCAAGGAGTTCTTCCTTCATCCACCTTTCAGAGAGAGACCGTTTCTTGTGGCTTGTTGAGGTTGGTGGTTTGGGATATTTAGGGGGAGAAGAATGATGGGGTGGTTAGAGTTAGAGGGAGGGAAAGGGGCCCTTGGGAGGTTTGGGCTTTGGCGAGATTTCACGAATCTCTTAAGGCTTTGATTTCAAAACTTTTTTTGTAATTATTCTTTAGGAAACATTTTCCTTAGTTGGATCCCCTTTCTCTGGTCGGGGTGTTTTGTTGATCTGGTTTTCTTTGTATATTCTAGTATTCTTGGATTTTTTCTCAATGAAAGTTGTGGCTTCAACAAAAAACAACACACGCCAATTGAGACAAATATCTTGAATAGAATAGCCAACAAACAACTTTGATTGAGTGCACCTGGAAGATGCTAACAAACGAGCTGACCTGAATCAATCTGACCAATTTATTGCCTTATTGTGGAAGACACTTTGGTTATGCTCAAACCAAATTTCTGAGATTAAGGCTGTCAAGCATTGGCTCAAAGGATTCGTGTTTTAGGAGACAAAGATGACCTGGTTAGGATGTGTGAAATATTGCTCCTTATGTTCTGTCCAAAACCCATTGAAATATGACGATAACTTCCTCCAACAATTGCAGGAATAAGAGCAATAAAAAACACATGCTGTAGGCCTTCGCCACTTGCTGAACATAAATGACAAATAGAGGGGGATTGGGTGATGAGATTGGAGTTTATGTTGTAAGAAATCAGAACAATTAAGTGACCCTAAAATTATTATCCAAACCAGAATGTTAATTCTCCTTGGGCTTTTTGTCTTCTTGTCTTCCAAATGGCTTCAAAAAGCTCTTTTTCTAAAGGGAGAGAGGAATTTAAGTGCTTTGACAAAGATTCAACTGTAAATTTACCAGAAGAGTCCAATGACCACAGCTTTGAATCTGGTGCTTGGGAAGGTTTTTGCTCTCAAGACAAAAGGTAGTTGGAATTCTGCAAGTTCATCATCCTTTAAAGGCCTTCGGAAGCTTTCTTCTCTGTTGGTACATGGCTGCAAAATAAAAATAAATAAAAGAAAAGTGGACCTTATGATCCACCCTCTCACATGTTTCACTCGCGGATGTGTTTCATTTGTGTTTACACTCTTTAATGTAAGCTCTCCACACAAAGTTGAAAATCTCTCACTGCTAGGGTGATATGCCAAGATTTTGTAATCGAGATCAGAGAAGCAAACCAGAATCAAATCAATCAAGAATGATTAAGTATTGTCAAACTCAAATCAAGAACTAGTAGAATTCAACCAATTGTTTTTTCCATCGATGATCTTTTTCTTAAACATTATAGTTTATCCTTTCTTAGTTACCAATTGATGATCTCTTTTGTAATCGTCTATAGATGTTTTGGGGTTATTCCCCGATTTCATTTATCAATGAAATGTTTTTTTTAGAAAAGTATTTTTTCCATTTTTATCAATAAAAGTTGTTTCTATTAAATAGTAATAATAATCAATAAATAAATAAAATAAAGCTGGACTAACTCTTATTGTATGCCTTACCGATTGATTTATCTAAAATCACCAATTAACCCAAAAGCTAAAGTTAGTAGGTGAAGGTAAATTTAATATAACATCTCACTTTTCTCCACTTGCGGGCTTGAAATATGAAGAAGAATCAAGCAATTGGAAATAGATATTTAATTGGGGAGGAAACAACAATGCGGGGTTCGAAACAAGGACATTTTGAAACAACTTGCTCTAATACCATCTTAAATCACCAAGTAACCCAAAAGCTTTAGCTAGGGGGTGAAATTAAATTTAATATAATATCTAATAGTTTATTAAGACATTTTGAAACATCTTGCTCTGATACCATCTTAAATCACCAAGTAACCAAAAAGCTTAAGTTAGTAGGTGAAGTTTAGTTTAATATAATATCTCACAGTTTATTACGTCATGAATGTAGACTAATTGAATAAAATCAAATTCATTCAAGTCATGGAACTTTGGATACTTTTCTTTTCTTCGGGCGATCGAAATAATATAATATAAACTACGTGGATCACATATATGAAATTCTGGTCCACCAAGTGAACTTTGCCATCTTTGCTTAAGTTTTGAAGGTTAATTTCTGCCTGACTTGAGGTTGTCAAACTAAGCCTAGCCTTCCTATCAAACTGTTCCTAATCCCAGTTTACTATCCGTTGATGATTTTTCAGGAGCAACGGCAAACAATTCAAGTTGGGGTATTTCGTCTATTTTTGGTGGGAGTGATAACCGTACATCAGCCAAAGAAAGTTCAACAAGCAAGCCATATAATGAACAGGTTCTCAACACAGAGCAGTCCTTCTCCACGATCCATTTGAGAGAGGTAATGTCCTGGTTTCATAGTTGGAGTTGGTCAATTTGTTTCACTGGTTTAAACTAAATTATGTGTTTGATGTTGTTAAAGCCACCACTTGTACTGAGACCTTCAGGAGGGTGTACAGAGCAGGAGGCCATTGAAATTGCGGTCATAAAGCTGCTCCTGAGATCATATTATGACATTGTCAGGAACAATGTAAAAGATTTGGTTCCTAAATCAATCATGCATTTCCTGGTAACGTTTAGTTTTTTGCAGCCGTTGTCGATTATTATGAGTAATCAAACTTAAAGTTCACCATTTTTTAAGTTCAAGAAATAGTTTTAGGTATCAACATTTTTTAAGTTTGAGAAATAACTTTAGGTATCTGTCACAATTCGACAAAGCTTGTGACATATAAGCTACAAGCTTCTACAGTTTTGTACATTCCTGTAACTTGTTTATGATTGATCTCAATCCAGGTTAACCATACCAAACAGGAGATGCACAATGTGTTCATAAAAAAACTTTATAGGTAAGTAAGATTTGTAATTATTCTTTTTTGTAAAGTATATGAGATGCAAATCTTCAGGTTTTGATCTTATACCAATTCTTTGATTTCAATGTGGGAAAATAGAGAAAACCTGTTTGAAGAGATGTTGCAGGAGCCCGATGAGGTGGCAATGAAGAGGAAGCACACGCGAGAAACCCTCCGAGTTCTACAGCAGGCTTTTCGGGTATGTATGTTTTTGCTACACTCTGCAACCATTTACAAATGGTGGTAGATTGGTGAAGCATGTGTGAGTTTCACTGTCCAAGTTAGTTTTTTGTATGTACAAGCGTTGCTTTGCTTCCAAAACTGAAAGAAACACTACTTTCTTATTTTATTTTTGTAGACATTGGATGAATTGCCTTTGGAAGCGGAGTCGGTCGAGAGAGGTGATGATCCGACCGGATTACCGAGGATGCATGGAATGCCAACATCATCTGTGTATTCTACCACCAGTTCGAATGATTCATTCTCCCCATCTCCCAAGAATCCTAAGCCGCGAAAGTCATCGTATTCAGGGGAGCTTCAGGTGCCGTTATACGGCAATTCAGATTCTAATGGGAACGGTCGATCATTCATGCCCAGCCTCTATCCAAAACTTGATCTATAATAACTCTCCATGTGCATAGCCAGTCGGAAATGAACATTGTGCCAATCACATTCATTTGTTTTGGAGTCCAACAAGTGGAGCTAATGGAATTCCTTAGTCTCCAACAAGACGTTCCTCGATCAGATGCTTTTTATTCTTCCAGCAGATTCTTTCAAAGTCGACCATTTTTTAAAAAAAAACAGAAAAAAATCTCATCTCCCTACCCTGTATCGGTCTTGATAGTATCGCGTATGTAGCTTTGGGAAGATAAAGAAAAATAATGGGGAGCAGTCAGCAGTAGATGAACTCATTCTCTCCTCTCTCCTCTTGGTTGGTTTGTTCGATAAAAGGTAGCCAGTTTTGGTTTAAAAAAAGATGGCTAGTTTTTGAGATTATACATCATAAGACTTGAAAATTGAATTGACAGGTGTATCTTTGTTTAGTTTAGTTTATAGTTTTTTTGTGTAGCCCTATTATCAATCAATTATATATTTTGAGGTTTGAGATTGAATGTTTTTAGCCTGTTTATATGAAAGTTGAAAGAGAGATTCTTAGTTGTACCATTGGCCATCATCGAGGACTAACTCTTAAAGGCAGCTGCCCAGGTAGCCTGTGGCCCTTGGTATTTTTGTTTTTTATAAAAAAAATTAATCATTATGTACTCCATTTCATGTGTTAATGTTGCTACATAGTTTAATAATCGAAGCGTGTTTTCGTGTTTTCTTAATTTTATCACTTGCTAAATGTTCTAATATATTGATTTAGCTGTTCCATTTCATAGTAATAATAAAACTGTTAAAATTGCCCTTTTATGTTAAAATCACATTGATAGACATTTCTGATTATTTAAAATTTAATTTAAAGACAAATATCAATTATATTTTTAAATTTTAGGGGTGGTGTCAATTTATTCTTGAATTAATAATGGTATGAATTTAAATCTTAAACTTTAAAAAATGTAGATCTAATTTGAATTGAGTAAACTCATGGAATGTATAATTTGAGTTAAGTAAATTTTGAAATTTCACACCTGTATAAATTTAATTATGATTGCTTTTGAAAATTAACCAAGAAGACTTTTGCAATTGTTAGTTTTACAAACTAGACAATTAGTGTAAATGCATAATTTTCAAAAGAAGTTATGACTTATAGTTTAAATTTGATCAATTTATAGGAGTTGAACACTTTGATTTCACCTTTCAGAAACTTCCATCTTCTTTTGGAAGGCAGAGACACTCTAAGATCCAAGCACGAAGTCGCACCTCATTGAAAAATCATGAGGTTCAGTCCCCCCAGATCGCGAATTATATCGTTGAGATAAGAAAGATTTTCCCGATAAGCGAAGATGATATCTCCGGTCCTTTTATTGGGAATTTTGAGACCCCCTTCCTGTAGGACCTTTCCTACACTCCCATCAATACTAGCCGTCCAGCGAATAGTCTCTCGCTTAAGGCTTGAATCCTGGCTTCGTTCTATGTAGGAAAGCAGGTTCGAAATTAGGTTGACGAATTCTTTCCACTGCTTTTTGAGAAAAGCCTATCTAGTCGGGGTGCTAGTCTAATGTAATGATAATGGTAAGCTCATCCAATTCTATTTCCATGAGTTTAGTTGATACAATTATAAGCATCACATCAAGTGCTTTCAAATAGAATTAGTCTGGTGCTTTGAGTTGATTAGTTCTTTGTCCCATGTGTTAGTGGATGTTACGGAGTTGTCGGGTTTTATTGAGGATACTTTGGTTTGCTTGTTTGTTTTGTGCGGTGCCCTTGCTCTATGAATGAATTGGCCCATCCTTTGGTAACTGGAGAGGTTGCTTTATCCCATCCCTCTCTTCTATCTCTTCTAGTGAGGGTGGGGGCTATATCTCTTCTGATTGGTTCCCTCTCAACAAAGTTGTATTATGGTTTTCCTTAAAAAAGTGTTTTCAGATAGAACATAACAGATGGTGTCAAAATGATACATTTATAAAAGTGTTCAGATTTAAAGATATAAATTGATATTTTTCCTTAATTTAATGTTTAGTTTAACATATTGTGATTTAGTAGGTAATTTGTTAATAAAACTAACTTTCATATATTATGACGCAAACCCATGCTAATATCGACATATTTAAATATTCACTATAAATTAAAGAGATTTTCAAATATAATATAATGAACAAAAATACTAACCAAACAAAACAAAAATTCAGATTCTATCCGTGTCCATCTTGTTAATATTTCTATTAATTTTAAAATCTTCAATAATTTTTCTAAATTAAATTGCAAAAAAAATTGAGAAATATTGAATAGGAAAACTAATAAATATTAATAAAACTCTGTCTCTTACTACTCACTTCTACAAAAATTCTTCATAACATTACAATAGTGTACATAAAATTAAATTAGTTCTTAGATTTAAAGAAATTCTACGCACTAAATTTTTTTACAATTAGAAAATGAAAGATCAAACCATCGAATTTGAAGCAGGATTATAGATTTGTGCACTCTTTAGCTAAGGCGAGTGTAAATTGGTATTCATTAATTACTTCCCCCATTAGAACAATTCCGCCATTTGATAAATTATTTTCCCTTACAAACGTTGTCATATCTAGAACACGAGGAATTTAAGAAACATGTAACTAAATGAAAATTGTGATACTCCATATTGATTATAAAACATAGAAATTGAAGATGCAAATTGCAAGAACTGCTTTTTCATATTACATATGAATCCATTTCTACTCAGGCCGTCTTCACAGCTGCAGTGGATGCAACTTCTGTTGTTGGAATGGCTTTGAGAATGATCTCAACGTTATCATGAACTCCTTGCAGCAACAATTCACCATCATAACTCACTATTTTTCTCTTCTTTGCTGCTCTTAGCGTCCCGACCAGTGCTTCGAATATGTTAGCACATCTATCATCATTGAACAACACCCCAAATGTTACCTGAAAATTGAAATTCCAAATGCTTGAACAGTTAGCTTCTAGAAATAGAAACAGGCACGCCAGAAAATAAAGAGAAGGATAATGGGTCGACTACAAGATCGAACGGTTTGTAAATTCGAGAAATTGCTTATAGAATGCCAACTACTAAGTGAAGACCCTCCACTTCATTGAAAAATGGAGGGGAGGGGGAAGAAAATGAAGCTTAACGAGCTTTCTGTTGGCCAACCGGCAACCACTACAAGAAAGCTCGAAGGAAGTGTAAGTTTTTGGTTCATGAGTTTCTCCACTGTAATGTTTGGATAACGCCAAATGAATCTGACTTTTCAGCTGCAAAGAAGTAGTTTCAATTTCAACACAGCTAGAAGATGCATCTAGTTATAAACATTTGATTAGAACAGACACAAATTTGGAGAAGTTATTGACAGCTGCAAAGAACTAGTTTCAGCATTGTTGGCAGATACATCTCAGTTCTAAATACTTCATTGTATTAGATAGCCCTTCTCTTGAAAATCTAATGAGAAGGAAATAAAAATGAAGCTGCCCATCAACTATCTAGTGGGCAATGTTTCTGAAAATTTCATCGCTACGATCATCTTTCAGATTCTCTGATTCTGACCCAATTTTAGAAAGTGAGGAAAAGGAAAACATTGAAATTAAATGCTCAGATATCCAATAAGCCAAGTTATCATACTCCAATTAAGCATGGTCCAAATCATATAGGATCGGATCCCAATCTTGTTACCCAACAAGGAGAGGCTAGATTGAAAAGTTCTAAATCACTAATTGACCCAAGAATTTAAACTTATAATTGAAGGTAAATTTAATTATATATTATTTAATATTTCTATAACTTGTGGATTTGAAATATGTGAAAGGTAATGTTAGATTGTAGGTAGTAACCTGAGCACATCTTCCAGGTAAATTTAATTATATATTATTTAGCAAGTTAAAAGACACCGAAATGAATGGCAGGCTGACTTTCAAATGGGCTTGAATGTGCAATGTTATACAAACAGGTCCGTTCTAAATGAATCTAGTAACTCAATACAATTGAATCGTTTCCATTTACTTCAGATTTTTAGTCAAATTTCAATCATACCCAATAATGGCAAAACATCAAACAGATAATTGGCATAGGCAGGCAGATCTCGTTCTGAGCTATGAGAAAAGTAATCTATACGACAAGGTAAAAAGAACCCAATTTCAAAATCTAGATCCAAGTTAGAAACACATTATTTTGAAGCGTAACTGGTAAATTTCTACATTCTGAGAAAGATTGAAACCGGATAAAAAGAGTTGACCTGAAAAATGAAAAGAGATCCAAAAAGAAAGAAGTGAGAAGAAATGAAATCTTGTTTATAGATGTAAAACATTGTCAATACCTTGTAAGAACCATCATCTTGGAGCTTGCCGAGCCTTTTAATTTCCTCCTTGAGTCGCTCAACTTCCTCCTCTACGTTCATGGCTTCAGATCTTTCTCTATCTTCAATTCCTCATTAGAATTCACAGCTTCACAGAAAAATAAACTAACAAATTTTAAAGGGAGAGAGAGTGGAGAGGGGCCCTTAAAAGGCTGGCAATTTTTATAATAATATCAGATATTTTGTAACCCAAATCACTGCTTCCATCAGGGATCAAATAGTTAGAGTTGGGCATGTTGACAAAGAGTCCGGACTATAATAACTCAAGTCTTGTGGTTTTAGGATTAAGTTTAGTTTTATTCAACCCATTATAATTCTTCAATAGTAAGAAGGTGTTTGTTTTAAGAGTTGGAAAGTTTGTTCATAATCTTCCTTGATCAATCTTTTGACTTCAACTTTTTTTAGTTTTTATATAACGTATTTAAATAAATTCACGTAAACTTATTTTTCTAAGTTATTATAAATATGCTCTTAGTTTAATTATAATAATATTTTTTAAAATACAAATTCTCGTTTCTCTATTTTTATAAGTTTTTTAAAACTATTATTATGTTAAATTTTTTAATTATCTTTCTTTCTTTATTTAAAATTAATGTTTACTTGGAAAGTTACGTTGGTGTATACATATATAGTGCTAAATATATGTCAAATAAACTTCACATACACACAAATATACATGGAGAACACACAAATATACAAATATACAACTTGTTCTAGTAATGCTTTATCAACTAACTAGGGTTGCCTTTGAATGGTAATTACTTGCTCTCACTTTTTTTTAATCATGTATCTATGTTGAAAATATTTTTTGTGTGTCATCTTGGTGGTGATATGTAATTTTGATATAAGTTTTTGTGCAATGTTATGGATTTGGAGAATTAATTGTTTTTGTAGAGTAACGGTAATAAGCATCATTCTATCATAAATGTGGAAGTTTTGATCCTTTATTCCTACGAATATGATAATTAAGATACTATAAATTGTATTGTACAATTTAAAAAAAAAAAAACCCTAAACTCTAAACTTATGATCAACTCAATGTTATGGGATGAAATTTCCCTTATAAAACCCTCTTTCCCTATTTTTTATAATTTCTTTGGCAAAAGTACATTATTTTCCAATTAACCCCGAAACTTCGGTCAACTGAATTAGCGCTATGAAATTTTCTTGTCCTTTTGAACACACTCAAGACACTTGTAATACCTCGAATCGAACTCAAAAGTTCATCGCCCAATCAGTAAGCTGAATCCCGAGATAGAATTTTCATCAGTCTGAGATATAGATTCTGGGAAATTCATTGGAGCTGAGGAAATCTGAGGAAATGGAGAGAAACGGAGATGGAGCACCGGCACCGGTACCGGCAGCGTCGTCGTCGTCTTCTTCTTCACAGATCACCAGACCTAGAAGAAGTGTGGACCCGTTGCTTGTGACTTGCAGGTTTTTCAGTGTCATAACAGCCCTCACTGCTATTCTCTGCATTGTTTCCAATGTTATCTCTGCAATTCGGTCCTTTAAGAACCAATCCGATGTACTGACACTGTTGCCGTTGCTTCTTCCTTATTGTAATCTTCGAAATCGAATGCGGTTTTCATGCGGTTGTCTAACTTTTTTGGCAGATATTCGATGGTATATTTCGGTGTTATGCAGTTGTGATCACATTCTTCGTGGTCCTTGCTGAGACGGAATGGGAATTTATTTTCAAGAACTGGAAGGTTTTATTTTGCGTTTGAACCCTAAATTTTCAATTGTCTTGAAATACGATTACTCGAAATATCTCCTAATAAATCGATGGTTGCAGCTAAGAATTGAAGTATACTTTAATTTAATAGAAATGGGTAAGAACTAAAACTCTCTCTTGATCATTTTTTACTTTGCCCACTTGAAAATTTATTTCATTTTATCAATCATTAAACGCTAGGGATTTAAGGTTACTATGACCTCCACATTAAAACTGAGAAATAAAGTAATTATCCAAAATGAAGGGATGTATGGTTTCTTTGAACTTTGCTACCATTAATTGATAGGAGTGTAGCTTGAAATCTACCCCGTCCGTCCATACAGTTCTCTTGCTCCGTATCAAAATGGTGTTTGTTTGCTGCTAGGGCAGTATTTAAATGTGTTCTTTAGTTTTTATTATTCTGATGGTCCATTTAGAGTCATCAAATGATAACCTTGGACCTTCTGTATTTGAAGATAGGGGAAACTTATGATGCCCATTTACATTTTACATCCGTTGTTCTGCATTCATTTATTGCTATCAACACAAAATACGCACGTCTTTTTTACACACAAATTTATCCTAAAGGTGCCTGTGCAGTCGTTGTTCAGGTCAGTTTGCTGCAGAAACTACATGTCGGTTTCCATGTATTGGAAATTGATGGTTTTTTACTGTCTGCTTGCCCCGACCAACCGACCGATGACCAGATCATTTTTTTGGATGGTTTGACCGTGTGGGACAACAGAGGGTAGGAGATGGATAGTAGAGTGCTGATCAGAGAGGTAGATGGCTTGGAATCCAGAGCTTCACAAGTCGTTAGAAGCGAGAGCCAGGTAGTTAGTAGTGAGAACTACGACAGATGAGCAGTAGAGGGAGGGTGAGGGGAGAGGTGTGTGGTGTGTGGTGTGGGAGGGAGTCAGATAATCAGGAGGGGGGTGGCGGCTTGTAAATTTTCTTATTATTATTAGTTCCTTTTAGTGTGTGTATACGCCAGTAGTTTGAGCCTTATTGGGCTCAGCTGCTGCTGACTGACTTTACAAACAGATCTTGTCTAACATAACCCTTAAGATGACCCATTCAATCAAGCAGCTCAATCTTTTCGTTCTCTATTGAGGCTAAGGATTTCTTTATTTTATTTTATGCATATTTCATAGAATGTTGTCTTTCCGTTTCTGGGATGTCATATTGCTCCAGTGTAATAAGCATTACTTATTGGCATAGAAATTCTTATTGAAGGATCTATTAAATGGTATTATATATTTGTTCGTAGCAGTTTATTCCCTGCCTAAATTTTCTGGGATGACACTCAAACTGCATCCTGCCATAAAGAACTATAGTTCACTATATCCTTTGAAGCTCAAAGATGTATATGGTGTATAATTCCTTCTATGAATTGCAGGTATTGGAATATTGGGCTGGCCGGGGCATGCTGCAAATCTTGTACGGTTTTATTTTTAGTAGCGTTTGCAACTTCTTCCTTTTTATTTTCCTGACTTGGTTACTCTGCGTCATTTGCTTCTATGTTCATCTTGCATGCACCCACTCTATTTTGTTGCCGAATTGTTGGTTTTCAGAAGCTACAATTAAAATACACTCACACATGCAACATGATGTGCTAATTAGATGCCTTTTTGTTAGTTCAGTGGACCAGTGACCTTTCTAAGGATGTTAGGCTGAGACTTGTTTAAATTTTACTCTTAACAGGAGATTTTGTCGTGCCGTAGAGTTATGTACTTACCATGATTATAAATATCGAAAGTCCTTGCATTGATCAATTAGATGCCATATGAGATCCACTAAATGCATGGATTTGTCGTATCAGGGATATTTAGTTAATAAGTTGCAATTGTTTTTGTACAGTGTTGCAGTCATGACAAGAGCTTTCCCTGTGTATTCTGTAGAGCAGAGAGAGCTTATTCTTCTTCAAGATGCTGCAAGTTATCTTCTCCTTGCCTGTGGTGCGGTCTATGTTGTATCGGTGAGCCTTGTGAACAACACCTCGTTTCCTAATTTAATCCTGGAGCTCAGGAGAGAGTTTATATGTTTCTGCTCTTTGCTTGCTGTGTGATGTGTGTTGTTTTGGTAGCTCCGAAGGAACAAAAACAATGTTAAAGCTTAAATGGAGATTTACATATTTTTCTTTCTTCCTCCACAGTTGTATATTTTTTCTGGTTCAGTAAAAAGCAAGGGAACACAACTTTTACACTCGTGTTTCTCTTAGTATCAATCCAACAGTCATATGACCTGTTCATGCACTCGCCTACTAGCAAGTTAGCGAAGTCAAAATCTCATAACCAATGGTGCAGATGAGTCTTTCACAAATCTTTATTCATATTTGCACGATAACATTGTTATTAAATAATACTTGGTCCGAGAAAAACATTAACTAAATCAAGAAACAGAGTGTGTATATGCAACAAAGTAAAAAAGAAATCAGACATCCATGATACTTTCTGTAATGGTACCTCTCTTCATACTTAGTATGTCTTTGACTGCACTGAATTTTACTTTCAGTATATCTTAAGACTAATTATGGGAGGTGCAAGTTGATTCAGAACCTTCTGTTAGCTGTGCTATCAAACAACAGTTAAATTACATCCCTGTGCAACTATACATTCCGTGTATAAAATATGTGATTACATGCTTGTTTGCATGCATGCTTAACACTAAATGGGATAATTGGTTCTGTTTTTCCTACAAATTTCAAGGGGATCCTGTGCATTGGGTTTCTCAAACGAGCTCGCGAAAAGAAAGAAACTGCAAAGGACAAGGTGGTGAAAGATCTTCAGGTAAGTTCTCTTTATCAGATATTTCCATAACTCATTGGGGAGTATGGATGGATACTAACATTGTCTTGTTGCCATTTATAAATGAAAAATATTAAAAACATATATGGGCGATATATTGTTTTGGGATTATTTCAAACCCTTTTCTGCCGATTAGCAACTACTACTCCAATTTGAGTCTTGAGTATTTTGGGAAGTGGAGTTGGTTATGTTTAAACACACCTAGTATGATTAACCGTGGAATCTACCGGACACTCACGGATGTAAGAAAAAAAAGAATTAACCATGGAATCTACTTTGTCTGGTTTATGAAATCAGTCACTCTGTCATTACATGGATTTAATTTACTTGGAAACTGAACTTCAACTCTAACAAGGCTTCATTTGGTGACAATTTTGATTACACAATTTTTTTTTTTAAAATTAAGCCTGTATATGTTAATTTAATTTACTTGGAAACTGAACTTCAGCTCAAACAAGGCCTCGTTTGGTGACAATTTTGTTTCCACAATTTTTTTTCAAAAAAATTAATCCTGTATATGTTAATTTGAAATCTTAACCAGTAGATTTTTTTGGACTACTTTTCTAAATTTTGGCTTTGATTGTAAAAATGAATAATGTTACTTTTTTAAAACATAAAAAAAAACACATTGTTACAAACTGAACCAAAGTTTGATTGTCTTATTAGTCATAGGGCTCCACTCTGTTCGGTTTACATGAATCAAGAATTTTTACTTTATTGTTGAAACATTTGTTCACATAATTTGACCTCGAGGAAGCCATGAATTTGTTGCAGGAGTTGGAGAGACAAAAGCAAGAACTTGAACAGTTGCTCATTTCAGAAACTGTTTGAAACAATTTAAATACATCCCTATGCACCAGAATTTAATTGCACCTGATTCTCACTTTGCTGCTGGGATTGTATGAGCATTTGAATGCTTCGTTTTTACTCTACTATAATTGTTCCCTTGCAAAGTGAGTTTGGCTTAGTAGTATTGGCATGACGAGGTTGAAGGTTCAATCTCCTACTCGCAGTTACTGTACTAAAAAGCAATAATTGTTGCCCCACTACTCATGTAAATTATGTCTGACTTAACAATTTGTCCCTGCAGTAATTATGTAAGTTCATTCTGATTGTGTTGACAATTTGTCTCACTGTGTTAACAAAAGAAATTGTTCGTTGAGACAAAAAATTGGTTCTTTGCTCTCTTAGTTGATGCTCTGCAAACATCAGTGATCAAACGATGCTTAACTTACAGGACCACAGCCTTGCGATGTCTTGATGAACGGTCTCAATCACAGCAAGATCACATCTCTCATATAAATATTTATGATGAATGTGCTTCATGATGCTACAAAAGCCATCAGGCAAGCAGGTTCTTTTACTTTGTCTTAGAATTTTCATTTGCATTGTTACTTTGTTAGTGACTTCAATTTACTCGTGGATAAAAATGAATCTGTTAGACCCTAGTTATAGAAATACTAGTATTAGTAGTAGAATATTTGTATGATTATTAGAAGGGGCACATTAGTATTTGGATAGCAATTTGGTTAGGGCTCTTAGTGTAAATAGAGTGAGAGGTTAGGAGCAAGGTGGGAAGAATATCGTGGGATTTCCTCTAGAAATTTTGGAAGAGTCTAGCCCTCTTGAAAGGCTAACCTTGTTACTTTTCTTATGATATTATAGCATATTTCCATACTTTAGTGTTCTTGAATTTTCTATTTGTTCTGAAGTGTGTTCTTGTTTGGAGGTATTCTAACCGAATCCTTCTAGAGTTTTGGACAAATTTCAGAATTATGACCGTGACTTTTATAGTGTTAGCATATTGTTGTTGGCTTTCTCTTTCACGTAAATTCTCTCTCACAGTTATACGAAAACACAATCAATGAACTCTGACAGTCATGGAAGATGAGAATAGAAGTTGATTTGACTATGAATTGTGCTTGTTTCTCCTTAGTTTGTGGGTATAGGAAAAATCTTTAGGACTCCTGTACACCTCAGTACCTACTTTCTATGTTCACACTAGGATTCGATGCGGTCATTCTTAAAAGACGCAGACGTTTTGTGGTCGAGACATTTAAGTGTGATTACAAAACCCAAAAGTGGAGTGCGACTTTGATTTGGGCAGGAATGTAAGGGAAGTGTGGGTTGTTGAGTTTGGTTCAAATCCACTTTCCACTATCTCACTATCTCACTATCTCACTATCTCACGTCTTTTTAGAATCAGAAGCTTGTATGGAATGCGCACTTTAGTTGAACGATGAAGAAATTATACAACCAAGAGTGAAGAAATTGTCAAGTTGGTATTACAATATAATATATTAGATCACTTGCCCTTTGCACGAGGAGATTTCTCCTCTTTTCATTATCTCACAAGTCTTATAATTTGAGTGAGTTAAACAACTCACTGACTCAAATGCTCCATTTCAGAAGTACAACAACGCAATACTTCATTTAAATTAAGTATGATTTCATTGATATGATTGAGTTTCGGTTTGATGCTTGAAGTTTCAGTTTGTATCTAAGAGTTCTGTGAACTGTAAATACAGGTTGTAAAAAAAAGTACTTATAAACATTAATAATTTTATAAATAATAATTACCTATATAACGACATTTTTTAAAAATTACAAATATAACACAATCTATAGGTTATAGACCATTATTTGCTACAAGAACTATTTGTTAATCATTGTTAGATTTTTCTATATTTACAAATTTTTAAATTTTTTTGCAATATATACTAATATTTTGAATCTAATTGCGTATTTGCAATTATCTTTTATAAAGTGTTTGATTTGGTCTATAAACTTTTAATGGTCGTTGAACTTTAAAAAAAATTAATTGGTATTTGAACTTTTAATTTTGTTCAAATAGAACCTAAAACTAATTTACTCCGTTTAGTAACTATTTAGTTTTTAGATTTTCAAAATTGAGTTTATAAACACTGTTCCACCACTATCCTTCTTGGTTTGTGGTCTTCTTTTTACCAATATTTTAAAATTTAAGCCAAAATTTGAAAATTAAGAAAAAATAGTTTTTTTCTTTTAAATTTGCTCTTGTTTTTTATAATTCAACTTTTTTCATAAAGAAAAATTAAAAGATTTACTTCGACACTTGTAAGTCTATCGATCAATCCAAGAGATATGAAAGTTTAAGGACTCACTCAAACTTGTAATTTAATAATTTCTTATCAGTGTTTTCATATGACTCAGTTTACTTCAACTCAACTGTTATAAGTTTACCTCGAGTTCTTTTAAGATAACACAACCTAATAAAATATATGTACCAATAAATTAAGCTGGGAACTACGTAACCATGCCCCAAGTGACTTGTGATTTTGTGTTACCGTATACAATGAAAGCAGAGGAATCTTCATATGCTAAAGTGTGTTAGCTTTGCAATAATTGACATGATATTTGTTTTTTAAAAAGTTAAAAACGCTTATGTTGTACTATAAAAAATGCTTCATAACCAATTAACACTCGGCTAAACTCTAATGAATAACAAATGCATATGAATGTTTATAAGATAAAGCTTCACGCATCAAAATTTAAAGTAAGAATATTAAAATCTTCATTGATAACATATCTTACCAAATTATATATCATACATAATTAAATGCTTGCTTTGTTGACTCAACTCAAACCTAATCTTAAATCTCAACAGAAGAATGAACACCATTTTCTAGTACAACAATTACAAAGACGAAGATCAAACCTTCAATCTCTAAAGAGAAAGACTATGTTAATTATCGTTGAGTTATTCTTCTTAGTATGTACTAAGTCAAGAGAAGGACATGTCTATCATCAATCTCCAATCCCCTTCAAGAGAAACTTATGATTGAGATATATAAATATACAATAGTAAAGTGGGGAGTTTATTAATTCCATAAAAGAGGAAGTTCTATATATCCAACTCTTACTCAATTGATATGCAGAGAAACAGTAAATACTCATATATAGTATCCAACACTTTTCTTTTTTGGTATTGAAAACACATATCATATTATGTGCTAATTAAATGAATTGGGATTAAAATAAGTACAATATGGTAAGGAAAAGCATGCCTTTTTGACATCCTTTAATTTCTCTATGTAAACAGGATCGTGCTTTGGCAGTCCATGTGATTAGTAAAGCTTCCATTAGAGAAGGGCTGTGTTTTGCATTGTCTTTTTGCTGCAAAGAACTAACTGCATGCATAACTTGGTGCCTTCAAAGACTGCATATATAAGGTCAAGCATTATATATATTAATTATCACATTTTTGTAACCAAATATATCATAGTAAAAGATCCTTTTCTAACTCCTTCAAAGTTTAAAAGAATTGTTAATTGAGAGTTGGATAGAATTAATGAAAAAAAAGAATAGTTTGCAATAAATATCAAATTTTGGGAACTTTATGATATGAGTTTTTAAGCTCATGAGTTTCATTAAGGTTAATCTTGTAATACAAAATGGTAGGGTTCCATATAAGCATAATTTCATATTGTGTTAGTAAGAGTGACAAACTCCTATATAATCTCAAATAAACTAAACAACCATATAGGTCCTAACATTTTACCCAAGTCAAATTTTAACTCAGGAGCCAATCATCCATTAAATGTTTGACAGAGCAGAAATGTTACCATTGCCCAATCTTAGAGTCTAGTTGGAATCTCTTTTTAATTAACGTTTAGGTGACATCTGGTCCACCGACTTCATAAGTATTTAGTGTTAAATAACTTAACCTTTCAACACTATTCACTATTGAAGTTTGCACATTTATCTAAGAACTCTCTCTCTCTAATGTTTTATAGCTCCACACAAAACTACTCTTCACCTCAAACACAAATCTTTTAAAATATTTTTAAGCAGGAAAGATCAGAGGTGCATTGACACCTCTCTAGCACCCTCATTAGATGTCTAAACCAAAATAAATACAAAGACAAGCTAGAGGAAAGATTAAGAGTTGAAAATTTGCACCTTAATTGAAGAATACTATCTTCCTAACTAGCTTGACAATTTGAGGCATCTCAACTAGGTTGACACTTAAAATATAGAGACTTCCTAACACCAACATACGAACGAAGACTTTAAAAATAAACTCATTGCTCTAAAGAACTTCTTAAATACTCCTTTTTTAATTCTCTAAAAGCCATTGTAAACAGATCTTTAATGTTGCTCTCAGATAGGAAGATGTCCCTAAGAAGGAAAGAAGAAGGAATATTGTCTTTTTAAGCAACAAAAATGTGGAATGAAATCACAAATTGCAATTAATATCAATCCATAACTAATTAAGTTCAAGAAACAAAATGATCAACAAGGATTTGAATCAAATTCATACTAAATATATCAAATGTATTTTCATCAGTTTGTTTGAAGGTCCTAGGGTTATAGTGGATATGTAAGAAAAGTACTGACCCCAATTTAAGAGAAATGTCATCATAATCTTGAGAATTAGGGTTTTGTGAGGAGCTGCTGTTGCTGGTGTTTGACTTTGACTTTGACCCCACAGAATTTCCACCAATAAGAATCACAGCTTCTTCTTCTTCTTGCTGATCATCTCTATTGATCAAGGTTTCCATCTGCCATCACATCACAAAAAACACCAGAAAGGCTAATTAAGTCTTTTTTAACTTTCATTTTCACTTACGAAGAGAATTAGAGTTGTTAAGTAATTGAGATAAAAGCTCTCACTAATTTATTCCTCAGTCTCTGATTCTCTTTCATTAGCAAACTTTCCTGCAATAATATAATATGAAATGACCATTTACACAGAGGATATCTCATAAGTACCTATAAAAGAAGTTTAGACAAAGAAATAACAGTGTCATGAAGACTTTCTTAATTAAGAGGACTCATTTGAAAGGTATAATACCAATTTCCTACTTAAAAGTAAATTATCGCCTTATTTATTTGATTAAAACAAATGTTTTTTTCGCACTTCTTTGATTGAAAATTTCATTTTTTTAAGGTAATTTTTTAAATTTTAGTCAAATTTCAAAAATTAAATTTAGAAAAACTACACTTCGATAACTTCGATAACCTAGTTGAGATGACCCAACTGACAACAATATAATAACTATATGGTTTTTGGTTTTGAAGAGTATACTTATGTTTTTGAATTTCTTAAGTAAACAATTGAAGTTTTAGTCAAATTCTAAATGAAAAAAAATAAGCTATTTTATTCTTCCTTATGAAAAAATTTTGTTCTTTATTTTTCGTTTTTAAAAATTGACCCTATAAATATCTTTTCATTTAAATCTCTTATTTGATACCCAAATGTCTTAAAAAACCAAATCAAAATTTGAAAACTAAAAAGTGTGGTTTTCAAAAACTTGATTTAAATTGATCTATAAACCATCGTACTTTTAAAATCAGAAAACAGACAAATGAAATGATTACTGAAAGGGGCCTTGATTTATTTTAGTTTTCAAAACATGATCTAGATTTTGAAAACATTTCTAGAATTAAAATAAGAAGATAAAGAAATCAATAATTGGGAGTAGGGTAGAAAAATCTAAATCAAATAATTATCAAAATGGGGTGTTTTTTTTTTTTTTTTTAAAATTTTAGTTTAAGAAATTAGTTAAAACAGTAGATAATAAACAAAGAAACGTATTAATTTAAAATAACCCAAAATGGGACACAAATTTTATCACAGTCGAGAATAATACTTTAGAACACACATAGCACCTACAATAGTTTGTCAAAGAATGTAAGAATTTTAAGAGAATATGCAGAAATTGATTAAAATGTGCTTTATAACCTTCTCCTTTACGGTACCAATTTCTTTAAGAAACTTTTCATCCTGCAAGAAAAACACACCAAATCTCCAAATTACGACATTTCAAGAGAAGACCAATAGTGTGATAATCATAAGCTTAATGAAAAATGACAAACCTTGGTCTCTATTACACGATTCAAACCATTCTCAAGCAATTTCTCCAACTGCTTTAATTCTTCTATTCCAAGTTCTTGAAGCTCCTCTCCCTTCATATGCCTTGTTCATAGTTTAGCACAAATTAAATTCTCTTCTTTTTTTTTTTTTCTCTGGGCATGATATACAAATTTATTTCCAAAGGTACAACAACTGCTAGATGGGGAGTCAAATCTTTAGAATCTCGGAAATAAGTTGGTTGTTTTGACTATCGTTGAACTAAGCTCACTTTTAACAATTTTCAAAGCTTTTGGTCGGACAAATAAGTATGAAAAATACTTGGTTGCATCATCGACAATACTCATTTTTGTGCATCCCTTCTCATCACTCACATAAAAAATATTAAAATATTCTAAAAAAAGGAATAAACAAAATTTGCTATATGACAAATTATGATTAGACAATTCAATGAAATGCATAAAGAGAAGTAAACTTCAAACCTGAAAGTATTCTTCAACAACTATTTGTATATCAAGATTTATTTTTGGTTACCTTTAATTTATTGGTCTTTATATTTCTGACAAAGTTAATAGTGAAATTTACTTTAAAAAAAAGGAAAAAAGAAAAATGGATCACCTCCTACCTAAAGGGTTCAAACCAAACACAAATCCTCCTTAAAGAACTCCAACAATCCACTATTCTTTACAAAAATGGAGGAAAAACACCCAAAATTATGTTAATTGCACTTGGAGAAGAGTTGAAAAACCAACTAGTTAAAAAGAAAACTTTAAAAGTTAAAGTTCCGTTTGATAAAAACTTGGTTTTTTCGTAGTTTATTTCCTTTCAATTTCCTACTATGATTTTTTCTTAAGAGTTGAGTCATTAGCCAAAAATCAAAATTTAGAAGTATGGAATATTGTTTATAGACATATACAATTTTCAAAAACTAAAAATAAAAAATCAAAATAGTTACAAGAGTCTAACCAACTAAGTTTCACTATTTTATAAGCATATATTGTTGAGTTAAGAACATCTATTGCCTTAATTTCGATCCTCACTTAAACTATAGAAGATAATACGAACTAAAATTGACTAACAAAGAAATATCAATCAAACCCACAAACATAGGTATATATATAAACCATTTATGAAAAAAAATAGGGGTGATGCTTTACTTTTGTATCTAAAAGTGGTAAAAGAAAAATGATGGAATGAATCATATATAGTGTTGCTGGCCTATATTTTTGTATATGAATTTAGATATGTTTATAATGTTGAGTAATTTTACCTAAGTTCTTTGGTCTTGGCTTCAAATTCTTCGGTCAATTTAGCATGGGCACTCTTTTCCAACTGAGAAATAAACCCTAAAATTGATTACACAAAGCATCAAAAGTGTCTAAGATGTGTATCTAGAATATATCTCAACTGTTAAGAAATATTTCATCCACTGAAAAAGTTGAATCTTTGAATTTCATTACCATATGTAATTGGACTCTTAAAAGAAAAGTGTTGTGAGGAGATTGGCCATATATAGAGAAAACATTGATGTTGGTATGTTCCATATTAAAACTGCAATCCATATGTGTCTTTCTTTAGTAAAATTTTATTGTAGAAATTTGAACTTCTAATGCTTGAATGTTATGCCATTACGTTCGCACAACGTTGCACTCGTGTGCTTGATGCTATTTATGTTAAAGAAAATGGGTACTTTGTTAGGGGATGTTAAAAGAAGTGTCTTGCAAACAACGACGTATTATCATAGAAATGTAGAAGAAATATCAATATTATTGAAGGCAGAAATTGCAATTTAAAAGAAAAGAAGGAAAAAGAAAAAAAAAAAAAAACTAATCAGGATACATTATTACTACAACTTTGAGAGATTAAAATAGAACATCTTTTCAAACATTAAGAAAATCTACACTACTTATAAGTGATAATCTTTAGAGAAGAAAAAAACTAAGACTTCTACTCTTACACTGTACTTCTAGAAGAAAAGAAAATTTCTTATTACTAACCGTACCTATAAAACCTTGTAACATATTATTGCTAACCATACATATAAAACCTTGTAACATAATACATTCAGATCACATATTTCTTGATCATTAACGCCTACTTTAGGAGGTCCATATAATAGAGTTATAAACTCAGTTTAGTAAGAAATATACGATTAATGATATAACGAATAAATGGATTATTTCACCTGGGATGGAGGTTGGCTAATGTTATTCAGCTCCGGTAGCATATTATGTCTTCTTAGTAAATCCATCATGCTTCATGCAAATAAAAAGAAATATATAAATTTAATTATGCCATTTAAATAAATCAAATAATTGAGAATTAACCTCTCTCATTTGTGAATAATTCACACCGTATTCTTTCCTTTTCTTTTTCAATAAAACCATGTTTTACTCGAATGATTAAAGACTCAAGTACCCATTTTCAAAGGAAAGTAGCAAATACCACACTCTTTAATAGATACAAAACGAGAGCTAAACTTTCATGACACTCACAATTATGTAATACACAATAATACAAAAATATACGACAATTTTGTATCACAACCCAATGAAACCAAAATTTCTCCCTAGAATTGTAATATGATCCATATTTAGCATATTCTTTTTCTTTCATTATTAGGCCATCCCCTATGGCCTATTATTATACAGTATTTGAGAAGTCTAGTGAACTTGTAAGCTTGTTCCTTATGTTCAAAGAAGATTAATTAATGTCATTAGACAACAAGTTACACTATAAGAGGGGATTTTTAATTTTTTTTTTTTTAAAATAGATTTAAATGTTTAAAATCCGACAAGGCATTGGAAAAAAAATCTAAAAATAGCATTTTGATGCAAAGTATGTTGACCGTACAATCTATTGGGGTCTGTGTGCTTGTGTATATAATATAATGTTAGTGAATGGTAAGTATAAATATATATATATTGTTCACAAAATAAAAACTGTAACCAAGAACCACTAGAAATGTGTTTCTACTTGGAAGAAGGGAAATTCTTAATACAATTAAACTCTAAAATTGGTTAAATCATATATACACAATATTCTTGAAATGTTTGGTAAAATTAATTTACACTGAAAAGATTCATTTCCTTGTTTTGGTAATTTAATAATATTTAAAAAAAAAAAAAGTAAGAAAATGACTGTTGATGGGTAAATTTTGATCATTTAAACAATTTTTAACTATATCTTTTGAAATAATACAACTAGTAAGAAGAACAACAATAAAACATAGTTGTAAATAATATTATGTGTCTTCCTAAACTTTATAATTTCAAAATGAACTTTGAAAAAATCCAGAGACATATTATGTTCATATTTTCATAAATATGTATAGTTGTATAGATTTTTTTTGAAATATTCCAACATTTTCTATTTTTTTATCTTTGACATGGAAACTGTACACATTTACAAAATTCAAGTACAGATAACATTACATAGTTATAGGAAAAGAAAATCAAACTTTAATCAGAGAGAGAGATTCTTGTAATAAGTTGCAACAATTTCGATATTTTATGGATAATAAGATATTAATATTGCAATTATAATAATAATATCATAATAGGTTTTTTTAAATAATATTTAAACTATAAGATTTCGTAGTTAATAAAACTCTCTTATGTCATGTGAACAATAATATCGTAATAGGTCAACATGTTATCTCAAAGGACAATTTGGGATTTCAAAATAACAAATAATTTTCTCATTTAAATTACAATAAAATAAACAGTAACAAATAAACAGAAGACAAATAAATTCAGAGTCACAGTGAGAAAACGAGATTTTTAGAACATAAAGAAATCAAGTGTGAGATTGAAAATTACTCATCAATAATCTTTTTTCTTTCAATAAATTCTCACTACATAAAAATTACATATTTAACAACCATAGGTAGAAATAAATATATATATACACACACAAAAGCATATAAAGATTTTTCATGGGGCTCTTGAAAAATACAAAAATTTAAACCTACAAGCCTCCAGAAAAGAAATCTTTATATGGAACTTCCTATATGTGTGTGTATATATATTGCACCATTTTTAGTAATCTACAAAACCCCAATCTTTATATAAACTTCCATATTCTTCTAATTCATTCATACTATTCCTTTCTTTTTTCTCCTAAATCTTAGCACCCGCAGTACTTCACTAAAAAAAAGACCCAAATATATATATTAATAAAGATTTAGAAAAAGAAAAAAGAAATTACCTTGAGCTAGAATAATCAAAAAGCTTTCCAGAAGCAGAAAAAACAATGAGAGCAATATCAGCATCACAGAGAGTTGCAAGTTCATGAGCTTTTTTGAATAGCCCTCTTCTCCTCTTTGAAAATGTCACTTGTCTTGCTGCTATGTTGTCTATTTTCTTTATCTCTATTTTTTGTCTTGTCATTTTTCCTTTTTTTTTTTCTTCCTTCCCTAAATTTAAAAAAAAAAATATATAAAAATAAATCTTTTAATTTATAAATAACCCCCACCCCTCCATAAATCACCAAAATAAATTCAACCCAGATCCAAACCTTCTTTAAATTTCATGAGAAAATAAAAATTACAACTTTATTATTAACATAAAATAAAGTGCGTGTTTGTGTTATTTTGGATCTACGTAAAGGGAAACTTGAAACAAAACCCTAACTATAAGAACAAAAATCAAATTAAAAATAGAAACTTGAGAGAGAGAGAGAGAGAGAAAGAAGAATTAACTACAGTGATGAAGAGTAAAATCAAAGAAAAAAATAGAGTTAGAGAGAAGAGAAAAAAACGGCTTAATTTTTCTTACAAATTACCTCGTGTTCTATGTTGGAGTTCTTCTGTTTCTGGGGTTTTTTTTTGGCTGTAAAAATTTGAAAAAAAGAAAAAGAAAAAGAAAAAGGTATTGGAAATTATGAAACAAAATTTAGGAGCTGCAATGGATTTTTGTAGAGAGAAAGAAAAAGAGAAGAAAATGTTTTTCCTTTTCTGGATAAAGGAAAGGGAATGGAATTGGTTTAAAGGGAAATTTGTGAAATGGGTGTATGTACCTAAATGAGGCAAAAAAAGAATCTAATGTTAAACTAATGGATTATATTATTTATACGTACAAGGGGGTTTTCTTTTTCATTTTTAAGTAGCAACCTCACCCATTTGATAGTTTTTTTTTTTTCTTTTTTCTTTTTTCTTTTAAAAATAAGAAAATAAAAAAATAAAGTAAGAAGTTTTATTTTTATATTATTTGTTGGTACAATTAAGGGTAAGGCATAGTGACAGACTTATCACTGAACATAATTTATGAGAACATTGTACCCTCGTACCCAATCACATCATTTTTTAACCCCTTGGAATGAGTGCTTTCCTTTCTTGCCCCCCCTTTTATAAATTACTATTTCTGTTCTTATTTTAATCTTCAACTTCTTTTCCTTTTTCTTTGTTTTTAAATAGTTAGAATTAGAATTGTGTAGTTAAATCAAAAGAGGTAAAGCTTTTCTTTCAATCTAAGAAAAGTTAATTTAAAACTAAATTTGTATGGTACAAAAGAGAGCAAAATTCACATGGGAGATCGATTTTTGTCTCATGCACTTACCTCAAATGGGTATTCTCATCTTTATTGCTTTTTGAGGGAGCAAATTTGATTAATAAAATAAATATTTAGACCCTAATTATCCTTTCTTCAAATGCGACACGAAGGATTTGACATTTTTCAAACAACGTTTTAATTATCTCTATTGCAATTTATGGCCAAATTTGTGGTCAGTTTAATCATTTTATTTTTGGTGGGCCAAAGTAAAGATACTTGTGGTTTCTTCGTTTTTGAATTTTTTTTCAACTCATACGCATCTTCCTCTTTTTTTGGAAGATGTAAAGGTCTGTTTTCTGGAGATGATATCCTTCTTCTTTTCGTGTCTTCTATTCATTGTGATGAGGGTGGTTTTCTTAGTTTAATTTGTTGGCTTAAATGAATGTCGATAAACTATATATACACACGTAAATGAAAATACTAGAATTGAAGAAATTATATACTGGCTAAAATTATGTATAAAAAAAATTACTCTACTTTGTGTCAAAATATGCCACATAACTTTTAAAAGTTTTAAAAGCATGCATGGTTTCATAAAATTTTTTTTTGAAAAATATCTTTACCGTTAGTTTTAGGTCAAATATTATCAATAATGTTTAGAAAAACTCATGAATTTTAAAAAGGTACTCTTGCAAAAATAGCAAAAAAAAAAATTATTATAACAAAGCTCATGTCACAATATTTTCCAAATTGCAAAAGTAGTAAATTTAAAAGTCAATAACCCTCTAATAGCTCTTCGATAGACGTGTGATATCACTAATTTTTCCATATTCGCAATATGCAAAAAAAAAAAAAAGTGTCATCAACTATATTTTTCTAATCCAATTTCCAACCTTGCACTTAAGAATTTTTTTTTTAAAAAAAAAAAAACTCAACCATTTTGTTAGTATAGGTAAACAAAAACCGTTAAAAAAATAAGTCTAAAATAAAAACAAACCCCTATTTTTAGGATAGTAATCAAATTGTAATTTAAAGTATTCTTGAGCTTGAAAAGAACAAAATTTAAAACAAATTATATAAATATTCTTGTTTGTTTTTTCACTATGATACTCTAATTTTCCCCTTAATTTTCCAATTTCTTACACAAATTTGCTTATAAGCGAACAAATAAAAAAAAATTAAAACAAAAAATTTCACACGTTAAATAGTCAAATAAAAAATTTCTCTTTCTTCTTGTTATTATACATCTTAAAAGAAGTAGACATATTTATTTATTTAATTTTTTAGATAAACAGATGTGAAACACTAGAAAAAAAAAGGAATTAAGATGAAAGTTTGAAAGTATATTTATACCTAATTAATAATTTTGATGGGAAATATAAAGTACGTATAGATATTTTGAATAATTTAGGAAAAAACAAGAAAAAGAATCCAAGAACAGTCTACTATGTTTACCTTGAAATTTTCTCATCAATCGTTTTCATAGGTAGGAGTAACGTGCCATAAAAGAGTATTAAATAATTGAAAAGACATTTTTTTTTATTAAATTTGTAAACTTCCTTCTGTTCTCAAAATGGAACCAAAGAGGAAATAACAATGCTTTCATTTCATACTTGGAAATTCTAAAAGAAACATGTTTTAAATCATTTTGGTGTTTTCCCCCCTCTACCTCACTTCAACCATACTTTTTCCATATATAGTTACTTTCCCCATCATGTTTGTCTTTCCATTTTAGTTTTGACATTCTAATCTAATGCATGATTCACTTTTACGGTATTCATTTTAAAAAAAAAAAAAAATCATTTTACCTGTTTTTGATCGAATACCCTTTTGGGTTCAATAAGCTATGATACCATATCTGATAGTATGCGATTCTATCTCAAAAATCAATCGACAATGAGAGAAGTAGTCTATTTATATTTAAGAAGTGCGAGTTCCTTTGTTTTTTAATGTGAAATTCTCAACATCTCAACCTCCAATTACATGTCAAAAAAATTTATTTGAATTTATGTGAATTTTCTTGGTAGAAAGTAGTGAATTTCCACTTTTATTGACTTGTTGCTAAAAGTTGGTCCCTGCTATATTAATTAGGTCACATAACCACCTTTCCTTCCCTTAAAAGCCATAACTAATCGAAAACTATGTCATTGAACTCCATAAAAAGTGAATGTGATAGGTGAATAATACATAGAACTACATAATTATTTCGCATTTGAATAAAGCACCCAAAAAGTGCTTTCATTTGCCTTTTATTTAGTAGATATTTCCTTGATTTTATTAGATTTTGACCTTTCAAAATGTGGCACCTTCACACTAACGTCATAGGGAGTCGAAGACATAACAAATAAACATATAGAGAAATATAGGAGTAACAAAGAGAGATTTTGGTTACCCAATTTGGTAAAGAACCACCAACATTTGAGGAGCATTGTGTGCCCAACAAAGATAATCTAATAATCTATATATACAAATCAAGCAATTACAACGTTGTACTTATCTATAAATGATAAGAATTATAAATTTGTATTATTATTGTGTTGAAGCTAAGTGTTCTATGGTAGTCATTAATTTGCAACTTCAAGAGTTGAATAATCGCAGCTGTTTTGTTTGTTTGTTTTTTTGTTTTTTTTTTTTTTTATGGCTTGTTTGAATACAAGTAATTCATTTGCTGATTTTGATATGCAAAAACTAATTCAACTTGCATAATTTTATCTAAGAGATTTTTCAGTTATTGAACTTTCTGTGCTTGAAGATGAACTTCTAAATTATATTATTGATATGCGTTCAAATATTGAGTTTGTTGAACTTAAAAACATATTTTATCTTGCTCACTTTGGTAGGGTGACATAGAGGGATGATGTATATCCATTAGTTTATCTATTGCTCACCTTGATTTTACTTGCTACAACATCTATTGTAGAGAAAACATTTTCTATTGCAAATATTGTGAAGACTTGATTGTACAATTGAGTGAGAGACCAATAAATGAATGATTGTCTTATAGCATATATTACAAAAGATTTATTGGATAAGTTAGACAATAAAATTATCATGAATTGATTTTAAAACATGAAAAATTGTAGAACACACTTATAATATATCAAATCAATTAAGATAGGGATATGTTTTACATTTTATTTTTAAAAAATCCAATTACATTTATATTATAATGCCCTTATATATATAATATTCGTGGATCCGCCACTCTGAGCCCATCTTCTATATATATATATACAGAAAAGTTTCAAGCAATGCAAAATCATCTCAAGTTGACACAATATATTGACCATCAATTAAGTGAGATTTGTGGCCAACTGTGGGTTTAACGTGAAATTTCATACATAAATCCACTCACTTCAAATAAATTGAATTTCTAAACTTCAATTAAATATTGAATTTCCTTGACTCCACTTTGAATTTAAATTATTTTAATATAAAATTAATTTAAATAAAAACAATTTTAAATATTTAATTAAACAATTTAGTATGATATGAGCTAGCAAATAGAATTAATGGACCTACGAATCAAAGCTCCAATAATTCGAGCTTAATTGGCTAAACTCTTTAACCTAGTTAACCAACCGTTGTTAACTACCAAGACACTAGTCCACTAAAGCCCACTAGTTGCACTCTTCTCACTGTAGATATATTTTTGTTCACTTGATATAACCAAAATTAGCAAGTTGAACATTCAAAGGTTTTTCGTAATTATAGATTGGTTAAAAATACCGTTTTCCCGTTTTTGACTGTTCCTCTAATGAATAAATTTGCTGTGGTCTAAACAACAAACTAAGTCATTCTCGGACCAATGAGAGGTTGTGGCCCCTTGTTTAAGATTCAAAGTCAGCACGCAAGGAAACAACTAACCTCTATACTATTCCTAATAGCGTGTAGGAGTGAATTCCATCTTGCACTTGATGTCTCTAACTATCTATCCAGTCCGTCTTATCCTTGAAATGGGAGGTTTATTGAGTCGAGGAACTGAGACTGCTCTCACCGATTCAAATCTAAAGATAATCCCCAATAATAAGCAAAAGTTCATAGTTAGATCATGATTAAAGATCGAGTTACTTAGGTCCAATTAATCTTAACAGTAAATGACGTTGTAAAGTAAAAGTGACTATTTCGTGGTCTGATCTTATATGAACTCATTGCATATAAAGTCTACATTAGCATGTCTCGATATGAATGAATCTAGATCATATTGTTTATATCAAATAAAAAGTGAACCACATCTAAAGTGCTGCTAAGATAGATAAGGTACCTAAACTTATCTATGTGCTATAGACCTTTTTTTGTTATATCTGTAGATACAAAGTGGGCCACATCGTTTGTATCAAATATCACTGTTCTATCAGCATCTATACAGTTGGTAGTATATAGATGCTGATATACAGATGTTATCATTGCCTATCATTGATATATTATAAAATTTTGTTATATTTATAAATATTTTTAGTGTTTAAAATAATTTCCCTTAAATGTAATCATTAGTTATTTACATATTAATCTTATTTATGTCATACTTGTAACTTTTTTTCTACTTATGTTTGTAATATTTGACACAAACTAAGTTACATTTGAAATACATTTGTAATTCTTTTTAGATACTTATAAAATAAAGATAAAAAACAATTTTTTTTTTCTAAGAAAAAATTTGTTCATTGAGTTTGTTTTAGCATAATTTAAAACTTTAAATTAGAAAAATGAGTGTAAATGACAAAAATATTAAAAACATTTACAAAATATAACAAAGTTTCATACTTTATGAACAATAAACACTGATAAACTTCTGTTAGTGTTTATCAATATCATTGATATAAACAGTACTCATAAAAGTCAACTAGTAATAGATATAACAATTTATTACATTTGTATATTTTGATTCATTTTGCTATATTTGAAAATGTTCATTTAAATTGTCCATTAAAATTCTCACAATCAATCCCAAATGTGTGACTTTAACACAGCGATTTTAATTTGTTAGATTGAAGGTCTCCCAAATATGCCTTCACAAAAAAAAAAAAAAGAAGCTAAGAAAACAGTAGGTCATGAAATTTTATAAAAGTAACCCTTTCATTTCTAAAATTAAGTTTTGGTATTTTTTAAAACTTAAATTTATAATAATTTTATTCATGAACTTCTAATGATACATTTTAGTATATAATAACTAGTTTTTGTATTTTCAATTTTCTCAATTTTTGTTTTAGTGTTTATAGTGTTTATAAGCCCAATGATTTTTATCCTCACGAACTTCAATAGTATATTTTTCACGATATAAACTAATTGTTATAATGTTTAAAATGATAAAAGAATATTAAAAATAAGAAATTAAATTGTTAAAGATTTAGAATTACATAACTGAGACTATTACAAGTTAAATTTTAAAAACTAAATTGTTATTTAAAATAATTTTAATCTATTATCTTTGCCACTTATTCAATATAACCTCATGAATTACCATCAACATCAGTATATAACAGGTATTAAATTTGCACCACAAACAATTAATAAGTTGATATAAAAAAATTAATAAGTTCAACATTTTTAACCCACGTATTGTTAGAAATTCTTGTTTAAGACTTGCACAAATTTAGGGTTTAATTTTGAAGTTCAATTTTATGTTTTCTTTTCCTTTTTAGTTGAATGGGCTATTGACTAACCGTAAAAATGGACCTTTTATTTTAGATTTATATAATAATTTGGTACTTTAAGTATTTTTTTTAGTTTATTTTGATGTTTGTACTTTTAAAATGATAATTTTTCTATCCATAGTGCTAATTTTGATTTAATTTAGTTCTTACAATTTAAAAGTGAAAATTCTAATCCTTTGGGTATGAAATAAAAAAAAAATGGACAAGTATAGAAACAAAAATGAAAATTTTAAAATGAACAAAAAGAAAAATATAAGGAAAAGTAACATTTAAACTTTTATTTCATATTAAAAAATCTACCCAAATTGTACCATCATGGTGATGAAACACATTGAATAATCCCCATTACAAAATCCAAATCAAATTGTTATTCCAATTTCCAAATTTGTAGTTCTCATTTGTGATTTGTTGTTATAAAGAGGTAAGAACCAAAACAGAATCTGAAACTTCAATCACTGGTTGATAAAAAACGACACAACCAACTTTGATTATTATCATCGACAGTCAACAAAGCCAAAGAAGAAAAAAGATTCTAATTTTTTTTTTTTTTTAAATTTTGCCCTCTTTCTAATATTCTGAGCTTCGAGTTCTCCGTCTTTCTTGGAGAGGAAACAAATGGTCATTGTTTTGCCAACCAACTCCCCACTTCTTTTAAAACAGGGATTCTTCCTTTATGCGAATGTTCCAGATCCCATCTTCTTATTTGATTGATTTTACACTTTTTTCAGGGCTTTGTGAAAAACCCCTTTTGATTACAGGTAGATCTCTGCCATGGACATTGCTCTTTCCGGTTCTTCAGTTTCACACTCCCTATTTTCCTCTTCCTTTTCTTCTAACCAGCGCCAGAGGAGCTTCTTCAAGACCTCAGATGTAGTTTCTTTTTGCTTTTTCTTTGTCTTTTAAATCTTCCATTCTTGTAATGACGGTTCTGATTTCTTGCCTTTATTTGTTGCAGATCTTTGAGATTAAGCTGAAAACAAGGAAAATGGAGCGTACCCATTTGATATTGTCCACCACTGTTAAGTGAGTTTGGTTGTTTGTTGGGTTTTATGCTGATTTCAATTGTAATTGGTTGTCTGATTTGCATTGTCTTTCTTCAATATTTTTAGGTCCCTTATGATGACAATTTGGTTTCTAAAGTTGGTGCTTATTTTCTCAAGATCCTTTACAATGCTAACATTAGAATTCACTGCTGAAATTTCAAAAACAAAAACAAGTTTTATAATACTGTTTTCTTTTGTCAAAATTCTCAAAATTTGGCTTGAATTTTGAAAAAGCTATTTAAAAGTAAATAGTAGAACAGAGAAACGTTTAGGCAGAAGTAGTTCTTACAAGCTTAATTTTCAAAAACCAAAAACCAAATGCTTATCAAATGTAACCTCAACTGTTCACTTTGCTATTTTGCTTGTGTTAGTTACTAGTGATTGTTTTCTTGCAATTCGGTGAAATTTACATAAGGAGGAAAATTTTGCTTGCATAATGGATCTAACTTGCTATTAGAATTTGAGCAATTACCTCTTAAACTATGAAGTTCTTCCAATTAAGTTTTGTATTGTATCCCTGTCGGCGGCACGTTTGGAACTGCACAACGACTTTGACACTTGGAACCAAGGTGCTAGTTAGGCAGTTTATGGGTGAACTATTGAAGGAAATTGAAGTTGTAATGCTGAGACAATTCTTTTATTACATGCTATATGCTGTGTTCTATCTATTGTAATGTATTTTCTTGATGTTCGGTAAGTAATAGTGGATTGAAACACATATGAATGCTCAATTACTCATGAATTTCAGTGCACTACAAATTTAAGAACAACATTCATCATAGTTTCAACCCTTGCTTCTTATGTTCAAGCTCGTTTTTTGTCTTTTTTCTGCCTATAAATGCCACGGATGTTGGAAAATTTCTTGGCTGTCAGTTTAAACTTTCGAATTTATGTTATTTTGCAGTATTTTTCTCTATGGTTAAGCAGGGAAACTTTCATTGAGAAAAATGAAAGCAGTATTTTTGGTGGTTCGAAAAACTGATTATGTATGGAAAGTGATTGATATTTTTTCATGAGAGATGGATCTTAATTTCTCTTTTCGACATGTGCAGCTGCTGCTCTGGGCTCACTCAGGAAGTTGAAAATAACAAAGTGAATGTTGTGATAGAAACCGAAAAGAGGCATGAAATATTTGAGGAAATCAAACATCGATTTCTGAGCTTTAAAAGGAATACTTATATGTAAGCAGCGGACTACTCTTCTTTTTTATGTTACTAAACTTTGAAAGAAAATAATTTTCTTCCATTTGTCAGGAAAAATTTAGAACATTTTCAGCGTCTTTCTGATGCTCAATCTCCAAAAGTGAGTATTCGTCTTCCAGTTTCAGTGATAATATACATTGACGACTCTTTGAAATAGATTGCTCTTTGCTCGAGAGACGATCATATCAACTGACATTTTGAAGACAGTTTTTGGTGATTTCTTGTGCAGATTCCCGAGTTTGTCCCTCAAACGTTTTGGGTTTCCAACCTGGAGAAGCATTTCTTGTTCGAAATATAGCAAACTTGGTTATACCTTTTGAGGCATGTAGTTTTTGAGTTTGAATTGTATCAATTCATATTGTTGTGGCTGTTCGTTAGGCAACTCACTTGGAAAGAAAGAAAGAAACTTTATATGACTAAGTTGAGAATGATTTCTTTTTATAAAATCATTTTTGAAACGAAGAAATCTAAAGAAAACATTGTTATAAACAGATTGTTTTTTGGATTAGATCACATAAAACCAATATATAGTGGTTATCTAACTTCCATAGATTTTAATGTGTTGTTAGCTTATGAGATGAAAATTTTCAGATTATGATATCTTGTTTATTTGCTAAAATTTTCATCCATTTGATCTTTTACAGAACGGACCATCAGAAACACAAGCTGCACTGCAGTTTTCTGTTAACACGCTCGAAGTGAGTTATCTTTAAAAGATATCGAACTAGGTGTTTGTTGATTAACCTTGGGTGCATATAGAGCATTGTTATAGTGCAGGAAACAACCATTGATGTCTTAAAGTTTGAAAATGCTGTTTATCCATTTCAGGTTGAGAACATTTTCGTCATTGGCCATAGCTGTTGTGGAGGCATTCGTGCACTTATGAGTATGCAAGATGAAAAACCGAGGTTCGTTCAAGATAACGTCGATTTTTTTCTTTTGAAAATGTTACATGTGATTCTTGATAAGTTAACTTTTTGGAATTGAATGCCAGCTGTTTCATCACAAATTGGGTAATTAATGGGAAAAATGCGAAAATAAGAACAAAGGCTGCTGCTTCCACTCTCAACTTTGATCAGCAATGCAAACGCTGTGAGAAGGTTGTCTCTCTTTTTTCAAAATTCTTTACAACTGTTTGAACTTTTACAAATGGTGAAAGAACGGAGACCCCAAATAATCATGTAATCATTTTTTGAATTTTTTGTCGATCTTTTGTCTTGTCAACTCGAGCACGTTCAGCATTCATCATCTGTTTCTAGCTCATGTTATTGTCAGAAGTGGTTGGAACTCAAAAGACATTTGGATCACATTTCAAATATTGCTGTGAATATGATTCAAATTCTAAGCTTCTTCTTGTTCATCTTTTGGCAGGAATCGCTCAATAATTCATTGCTGAACTTGCTGACATACCCTTGGATTGAAGAAAAGGTGAAGAAAGGTAATCTTTCCATTCATGGTGGTTACTACGACTTTGTCGATTGTACGTTTGAGAAATGGACTCTGGATTATGAAGCAAGCAGCTTTAACGAGGAAACACGCAGACTGGCTGTAAAAAATCGAGAATTTTGGTCCTAGCTTTTCTTAGAATATGCTTTTCTATTCTCTTTATAATGTTCCTTACAATTCGGTTTTCACGTATGCCTTTGAAGCCTTGTGATAGACATGAAAGAATAATTTGCCTGTGTCAAGATTGTGTTTGGGAAAATGGACTGCTGCTTTTGTGCTTGTATACAACTTCCATTTTGTACTTCATTTTTACTATATGCAGATAATAGACTTCTAGGACTAACTCATGAGGCAAGTAATTTTAGGCAGAAATAAATAGTCTCGATCGCAAACTGAAACTATGAGAATGCTGAAGAACTTTGCATTTCCTTTTGTTTCTTACTTTAATCTTGGGCATTTGCAAAGCTAAGCTAAATCATAGCTTTATATGGCCAAATGTGTAAACAATTTGAAATCCTTAAGACTCAAAAAGAGGGAAGGGAACAAAGAGGTCTAGAAATTGCCTTTTGTCCTTTAACTGTTTCAAAGGGCATAACCAATTGTTTGAAGGCATTTACGACAATCAAGGTCTATTTTGACCCCTCAAACAATAAATTGCGGTTAAGTTGGGAGGATATTGAAGAAAATCTGTCAAATGAAGATTTTTATCTTAGAAAGGGGTTTGAGGTCTATCTAAGTAGAAGATCTAGAGAATAGGATCCTTCATTCAGATCTCGATTCGTGTAGAGTAGACACGCGCTTGTGGGTTCTATGATAAGGAGCAATTATCTACAATACATAACATGCTTACTAATATTACTCACCCTTTAACTAGTGTTCTCACAATATGGTTTTGAAAATGCACTCTTTGGGTTGACTAGTCATTATGGATGCAAATTAGATTCTTATCGAAGGTGCAAAGTTGAAATGAAAGATGATGATTAGATGATTTGATCTCACTACTGTTCAAATATTCATATTGTTGAAAGAACAAAACTTGTTAACAGCCTAAGTTTGTTAGTTTGTTTTATTTATTTATTATCAATGTTATGGAATTCACGAATAAAGAAATAAAAAAGAAGTGTAAGCAATAGAGAAATCAATGTAGATATTTACGTGTTTGACTACATATATGTTAGCTACGCCAGTCACAGAAAGATTAAAATTTTATTAGAGTAAATATTAGAATATAGATTCAGAGAATTTGTATAGCACACCACTCTAAACCTTATAGCTAAAATCATAAATAATGTAAATTCAAGTAGTTTTTTTTTTCATATTTGAGTCCAGAAGCCAAGTAGGAAAATAGTATTTTTTTTCTTTTCATATATGTATGAAACAATACAATACAAACGTAATTGAAACAACAGCACACTCAAAAAGCATCATCAGTGAAATACATGAAAACAATCAAGCGTCACAAAAACAGCTATTCTATACCGAACTCAAGGAGAAGAAGTTGCAGGTGGAGGAGAGAAGAATGGGAGCGACGACGGAAGTGTAGTCGGGATTGATGGGAGGGATGGCAAGTTTGGAAGCGAAGTTGTCGGGAGAGGAGGCAACGCTACTTTGGTTGGGATGTTCATGGGGAGGCTTGGAAGTGGAGGAAGTGTAAGCTTAGGGAGGGAAGGTTGTGGGAAGTTTGGGATGGATGGAATACTCAGATCGGTCGGCACTGGTGGTAGAGGTGGTAGTGCAGATGGCTTAGGTAGTGATGGCATTGGTGGCAAATTTGGAATGGTCTGCAGAAGATGTCGAGAAGTTCGAGCAGCATCCACGCCGGAAAATGCCAAAGTAACCATGAAGGTGAGAATGTAGCAGTTGAAAGAAGCCATACGTATGAAGAAAATTATGGAGGTTTGAGTGATTTGGGATTTTGAATAGAGAAGAGAAGAGGTAGTTTTGGTTTATATAGTAGCGATTGAAAGTTTTGTGGGCAATCAGGTTGGTGAATCTGACCACCAATTTTCATGTTTGTTTACTCACGACCATAATGAAAATTAGATCACCTAATAGAGATTCAAATCGACTCATTTAAATCCCTAATTATGGTCACATTGAATCAGGTGACCAAAGTCAGGAAAAACTTCACTTCTAACTATTTTTTTGTCAAAATATATACAATATTTTAGTACCACAAATAGAAAGGATATGAAGGTCATACATCCAACCTCCAATATTTAAAAGAGTATGTTGATTACCAATTAACCACTTTGAAAATATATATATTGAACATACATGGCCTTGTTGGAAAAAAGGAACAAGGGAGAATTGAGAATTCAAATTAGAACTAAAATCTCGGTAATCTATTTATTTTTATTTTTATTGTTGTGTTTAATAAAAAATTATTTTAAATGAGCAAATATTCACAAATATAGTAAAATATAATATCACATATATCTATATGTTATAGATAGTAGTCTATCTTGATTTATTGCTGTCCGCTGTAGAATATCATTGATATTTTGTGATATTTTGCTATATTTAGATATAGCCCTTTAATAAAACTATTTTTCAAAACAAAATAAAACTACTCTTTTTCAAATCAAAATAAAACTAAGTTGCATTGTGATTGAGTTAATTAACATGTCAGATGGAAAGCTAGAAGAGAAGAGGTAAAAAAATTTGAGGTTGGTGGAAGGATTTTTTTTAAAAATATGACAAGGTGGCAAAATATTATTTCAAAAATGGAAAAAGTCCATAGACCACAACGAAAAGTACAAAAATTCCCCTAACACGCAATTAATTGGCCACTCACCCTAGTAATTCTTAATACACGATCGTTAGAAAATGATACACGATCAGAAAATGATACCAAATCTAAACGATCTTGGTTGTCGTGTACCAAATCTAAACGATACCATCCCAGTAGACGATAATTTAGATTTGGTACACGATAATTTAGATTTGGCTACACGGTCGTGTATCTAAATGTAAACTACCAATATCCAACTATTTTTGTCTAGGATCGTACCAAAATTTTTATATTTGGTACACGATCTTGAACCAAATTAATAACACATTGACAAAAAAAATAATACAAGATTTATATTACTTGAAAACAAAGATCATGATATAAAAAAAATATAAAATAAAAATTGAGAAAAAGAAGATGGAAAAGAAGGACCAACCTTAATATTAAAAAAATAGTCGGCTTCATGGTTTTTTTTTATTAGACGGGCCGTAAATATGCCATTTGTTATATTTATAAAAATTAACCCTGATTTAATTTTATTTTAGTCAATGTGCTTTTCATTATTAAAATTAGTTAATAAACTTTCAATAATCTTAAATTTAGTCTCAACTATTTTGTTTATAGGATCTTTAAAAAAAAATGGTAACCGATTTACATTTGTACTCTAAATTTTAGAAACATACTCCCTTATTTTATTTGTTTGCGTGAAAATTATTATTATTATTATTTAATCAATCTAAAAAAACTTTGAGAGACTAGGGGTGAAAGTACAAAAATTAATATTAGACCATTCAAAATTGAGGTTTTATAAACAATGCTACTAAGTTTAAGTTTCATTTATGGTATGTTATTAATTTTCTATCGCGTATTTAACAATTAAACCAAATCTTTAAAACTAAAACTAAAAGAAAAATAATCAAAGTTTATAGAACACTTGATTTCAGTTTAAAATTTTAAGTTGCAATTCAAATATTTATATAAAAGTAAAACCTTAAACACGGAAATTAAGATCAGAATACAAGTATAAATTTTGGAAATAGAAAACAAAAAATTGTGCTATTAAAAAATTATTAATTATAACAATAATTGCTGAAAAAATCAGTATGAATCTTTAAATTCAATCTTGAAATTTTTGTTCTATATATTGTCATACGTCACTAAAACTTCATTCTCTTCTTCCATTTCCAATCTCAACATATTTCTCAAAAACCATTGAAATCAAAATAAAAAAAACTTGAAACGTGGGCTGAAACAAGATGGTTTGCCCGTGGCATAAGTTTTTCCTTACAAAAATGGAGAAAAATAAAGAAAGACAAGTAAAACAATTCACATGTAATTTCTTTTTTTTTTCCTCCATTAGTAACTTTCAAAAAGAATTATCTTTAAAAATATGGCATATGATCCTTAATGATTATCTCTGACTAATTAAAATTAAGTTGAAACTTTAGAGTGTTGATTGATGGTTTTAACATGGTTTTAAATGTTCAAAATTTTGCAGTTGCCATTTTGTTGAAATCATCTTAGTTTTTACTTACCTTGTTGAACATTCAACAAATTTGTAATTCTACAACTAAAACGATGCAGTTTAATATACACACATATACATCTACATCTACACTAGCTCAACCTTTCCAGTTGATCCATGATATTAACTCAGTTTTAAATTTTATTTTTTTATTCAAAAGTAAAATTACAATAGAAAAGTAATTCTATGCTGAGGTTATCAGTGTTTAGCAATATCCCTTATTTAAAAAAAAGAGAGAATCAATTGCAAAGAAAAATCCATATCGTATAGCATTAAAAAACTACAAGAACACACAATACATGATCGATTAAACCTAAAAAAACAAAATCACAATATATATTACACAAATAACATAAAGAGGATAGGATGATGGGATCACAATGATATCAAACAAAATCAAACACTCTGATATAAGTGAACAAGAACAAAGGAACTAGCCGATTCCTTCAAGGTGAAGAAGTGGTGGCTGGGGGCGGAGTGGGAAAAGGGATGGACGGGAAAGTCGTCGGGATGGAAGGTAGGGTTGGTAGCGGAGGAAACACCACTCCCGTGGCCGGGATATTAACGGGGAGACTTGGAAGTGGAGGTAACTTAGGGAGAGATGGTTGAATGGTAGGGAATGTTGGTTGTGGGAGATTTGGAATAGAAGGCATTCCTGGTCCCATCGGCAAAGAAGGTAGAGGTGGCATTCCCATCGGTTTGGGCAATGAGGGCAACCCTGGCATGTTTGGTGGAGCAGTTTGTAGGAGACGACGAGCCGCTCGGCTGCTGTCGATGGCTGAAAACACCAAAGTAGCCATGAAAGTTAGGGTCATGAAGTCCTTGGGAGACACCATTGTTTTGATTTTATGAAGCTTGTAATTTTTGTGATTTGGGATGGTGCAAACTAAGGGATGACATTTGATTGATATAGCCTTCAACCCTTACAAATAAAAGAGTAATTTGGTGAGTTTGGCCACCATTTTCTTTCTATGTTGTTGAGAAAAATATTATCATATTAACATATGATCAGCTTACCAAACAAAGATTTCAATTGAAATTGTGTTGTTGATCTCAATATTATTGAAGGATTTTCATAACATATTTTTCAGCAATTTAATTTGCAGGTGAGCTACCGTTACAACAATAATCTTGATTATTATATAAATGGAGGAATAGAACCTTCTATCTCTAAGTTGGAACATCACGTAAATTGCTAAAATTCACTTTGACAAAAGAGTAAAGTTTTCACACAAAAATTAAAAGAATTGGTAAATTTTATAATTACAATATTAAATATATAATTAGAAATGTAAGTTTGTATATGGCACTTCCAAGTTCTAATATAGCTAGTATCCGTTCCTCATAGTTCAAATAAGTAACATATATGAACGTTAGATTTTTGTTTTTATTGGGTAGAAGAAAAATTCCTACCAGCCTTTTACTAGTAGAAAATATGTTTTTTTTCACATAGATATAAGCTTTTCAATGTATGTATTATAATTTAATAACGTGAAGATTTGTGGATGAAAATGAGTCAAATTTCATTTCCATATTGAAATGAATTTTCAAGTTTTTGTTTTATTTTGCTTCTTTAACTTTCAAGTTGTTGATTTGGTTTTTAAACAAATTTCATTCTCAACATTATAATTTTTAAATAAAATTTGCATTTATACATTTTAAACAAGTTAAAATATCTATCACTTATATTATTGTTGAATGAGAAATTATAGACCAATCACAAATCGTTACGTCATAGTAATATTAAAGTTTTTTGTCCACAAAAACTGAACAATGATGCCCCAGACTCAGTTATTATTTTTGTCCCAAAACGTTGAAAAAAGGGCCAATGCTATACACTACAACAAAAATGGTCTACGACGACAGTTATTTTCTGTCGTGAACAAATCCGTGACATTTATTTACAGTCATAGTATCGCCTGTTGTGGAAAGTCCTTCCATGATAGTTTTCAAAAACTGTCGCAATAAGTTTTTTCATGACAGAAAATAAATGTCATTAATTACTATTTTATGACAACAACTAACTGCAATATTTTATTTTATGACAACAAATAACTATCATCATTTGCATATTAACAACAGTTAAAAAAATGTCGCAAATTCATTTATTATGACATTTTTTAAATGTCAAGGATATGTCAATCGTAACAGTTTTTATAAAAATAAATGTCATCTTTTCAAAATTGACGACAGTTAAAAAAAGTCAAGAATTCATATTTTATGACAATTTTTCTCTGTCAAAGATATGCCAATCGTGACATATTTTTTATAAAATAAAATGTCATTGTTTCGCTATTGATGACATTTTTTTCCTGTCAAAGATAAGCCAATCGTGACAATTTTTTTAAAAAGATTGTCATTGTTTTAATATTGAAAACAATTAAGGAATGTCATGAATTCATATATTATGACATTTTTTTCCTGTTGCAAATTCCTCAATTACTACAGTTTTTCACTGTTCTTCTTGCCGCTTTGCCATTACACGAACCATTTGAATTACAATAATGTTCTAATACATCACACTATATAGAAACAAATAGTCGACACTTTAATATATATATATACGCTATAATACACTTTGTAATATTCGTACATTTCCATTCAAGTTTGAAACAATTTACAAGTACATCAAAAACAAAAACTATGGAATTCCAGCCCTTAATCAAAATCAGTGAAAATACCATAAGAATACATATAACATGATTTTCTGCACAAGCATAAACAACCAACCAGTAAGCCTTCATCTATGAAAATATTCTTTGTTGCTTGAACCATGCTAGCCAGTGTATTTTGATGGTCTAGATAAACTTCTTTGAACCAAAACTCATGAAGTTTTCGGCTCCAGTTGAACCTGCAAAAACAACATGAATATAAGCATACATCACAGTGCAAAAGAGTACAACTCGCTTAAAGAGAGTCAACATAAATAAAACAGACAGTCACAGAAAATTTTACTATGTAGCAAACATAGAAGAATGTAAATAAGAAAAAAGAATAAGATGCTGTCAATCAATGGGATCTACATTTAAGTACTATTAGTGATAGACCAAAGTTACATTTGCTGCAAAACCAACTATCATGAAATAAAGAAACTATTCTACAATAGAAATTCCATGCGTAAAGAGTTTAGTTGGAACAATTAAAATTTTCATATGCACGCTTCTATCCTGCTGTGTAAGAAAAACCACAGAAAGAAGTTGAACAGAAGAAGTGCGGTGAAAAAGTACGCTACACATTTTTTTTTGAATAGAAACAAACTCAAACTTCCAATTAAAATCATAAAATAACCACGGAAGACTGGAAATTAGAATCTTCTAAGCCCCTACATCACATTCTTTAAAATAATTAAAAAATAAAGTGGAAAACGAGGGAACATAAATTCATTTGTTTGTACCAGTTCATGATCTCTAATTAATTGTTCAAATCCATCAATATAAACAATGTGGTGACCATGATTGTTGGCAAAAATATAACAATATATGTGATAGACGAACCTGTACTAATGAAGAAAGATGTATGATTTGTTTGATATAGAAATGCTTTCTCAATTGAAAGAACCTCTGCCTCAAGTTGTTGCACTCGAATCATAAGACTATGGCCTCTTGCAACTGTTGAAATTACCTCTTTGTGTAAATCATGGAATACCTCCAGCAACAATCTTTCAACAAATGAAAAGATACAGATGAAGGCATGTTTTTGGAGGCGAGAAATCTCCATCAAATATTGTGAAGGTAAAAAGGGGTCTTAAAGCTAAATAGGTAGTTTGTACAAACTTCATTTTTTAAAAATATGGCTTAGGATTGAAATGTGTTTTCAAGGAAGATGAAAAGTTCACCAAAAAATTGTGATAAAATAAGAACAAAAGGTTATCAAACAAAGCTTAAATAAGGTACGTAATTTTCATATTAAATATCTCAGGTCTTTCCAGTCAATTTCAATGGTTGCACACCATAAACTAATTCACAATAATCCTTATTTCACTCCACACTAACAACTTTATTTGGATACTGCTCCACAAAGCTGCAATGCAAGAACACTAACCAAAAGTGATTCTATTTTCTATTTCAATGAAGTCAAGTTTCCAATTTACATATTACATATAATTTTCTTTCTCTGACTATCTCTCTTTTTATTATTGTTTTATTCAAAGATGACTCTCTTTGTTAGAATGAGGAAATAAATTGTGTCCATTAATATCAAAATCGATGGAATTGAAGTCCAAGAAGAGAAGGAGAGGAAACAGATTTGCTATTGGTTTGAAAGAAAAAAAACCCAGTTTGAAAATTCACATTTCTTGCAGTTTATAAATTAGTTAAACACACAATTGAGTTTAACGTATAAACTTGTGATGTTACAAAGATAAATGAAAGCCAACTATTTAATTTATACAATGAAGATGATTTCAAACCGTTGAAAGAAAGCAGGTTCATGCTAGAAATTAGCTAGTGAAATAAACACAAACAAAATCTATTATAAACTGCAATAATCACAGATAAGGAAGAAAGAATAGAGGAAAACCCAAATTCAAAATCAATTACCCTTTAATTTCATTCACAACTTTGTTCTACCACATCAATAGTTGCAGCACAAAATAAAACCCTTCGAAAAATCCCAAACAAAATTAGGATGTGATAAAATGATGTCAAAGGTTTCGAAAATTCACATCTAACTACTAGGTGGTTTCATTTTGAGTAATATTAAAGTTTTTTGCCCACAAAAGCCGAACAGTGATGCCAAAGACTCAGTTTTTATTTTCGTGCCAAAACGTTGAAAAAAAGGCCAATGCTATAGCCTACGAAGAAATGACCCAATTTAGAACGATGTCAAAGGTATCGAAAATTCACATCTAACTACTGGGTGGTCTCACTTTATGTAATATTAAAGTTTTTTGCCCACAAAAGCAGAACAATGATGCCCCAGTCTCATTTTTATTTTCGTCCCAAAATGTTGAAAAAAGGGCCAATGCTATAGCTTACGAAGAAAGGACCCAATTTAGAATGATGACAAAGGTCTCGAAAATTCACACCTAACTACTGGGTGGCCTTATTTTGAGTAATATTAAAGTTTTTTGCCCACAAAAGCCGAACAATGATGCCCCATACTCAATTTTTATTTCATCCTAAAACGCTAAAAAAAAAGCCTAAGCTATAACCTACAAAGAAAGGACCCAATTTAGAACGATGTCAAGGGTCTCGAAAATTCACATTTAACTACTGGGTGATCCCATTTTGAGTAATCTTAAATATTTTTGCTCACAAAAGTCGAACAGTGATGCTCCAGAAGTAGTTTCTATTTTCGTCCCAAAACGTTGAAAAAAGGACCAATGCTATATAGCCTACGAAGAAAGGACCCAATTTAGAACGATGTCAAGGGTCTCGAACATTCACATCTAACTACTGGATGGTCTCATTTTGAGAAATATTAAAGTTTTTTGCCCGTAAAAGCGAAAAAGTGATACCCCAGACTCAACTTTTATTTTTGTCCACAAAACGTTGAAAAAAGGGCCAATGCTATGGCCTACGATGAAAAGACCCAATTTAGAACGATGTCCAAGGTCTAAAAAATTCACATCTAATTACTGGGTGGTCTCAATTTGAGTGATATTAAAGTTTTTTGCCCACAAAAGTAAAAAAATAGATGCCCGAGACTCAGTTTTTATTTTCGTCCCAAAACATTGACAAAATGGCCAATGCTATAGCCTACGAAGAAATGACCCAATTTAGAATGATGTCAAAGGTCTCGAAAATTCACATCTAACTATTGGTTGGTCACATTTTGAGTAATATTAAAGTTTTTTGTAGCTAAAAGCCGAACAGTGATGCCCAGACTCAGCTTTTATTTTTTACAAAATGTTTAAAAATAGGGGGATGGTATAACCTACAAAGAAAGGACCCAATTGAGAACGATGTCAAAGATTTTGAAAATTCACAGCTAACTACGGTGGTCTTATTTTGATTAATATAAATTTTTTTGCCCTTAAAAGTGAAACAGTGATGCCTCAGACTCATTTGTTATTTTTTATCCTCAATACGTTGAAAAAATGGTCAATGCTAAAGGCAACGAAGAAAGCACCTAATTTACAACGATGTCCACGGTCTCAAAAATTCACATTGAACTACTGGGTGGTTTTATTTTGAGTAATATTAAAGTTTTTTGCCCCTAAAAGTCGATCAGTGATGCCCCAGACTCAGTTTTTATTTTAATCCCAAAAAGTTGAACAAACAGGCAATGCTAAAGCCTACGAAAAAAGGATTCAATTTAGAACAATTTCAAAGTTCTCAAAAATTCACATCTAACTACTGGGTGGTCTCATTTTGAGTAAGATTAAAGTTTTTTGATTTTAAAAGCCGTATAGTAATGCCCCATACTCAGTTTTTATTTTCGTCCCAAAACGTTGAAAAAAGAGCCAATGCTATAGCCTACGATGAAAGTACCCAATTTAGATCGTTGTCAAAGGTCTCGAAAATTCACATCTAACTAATGGGTTGTCTCATTTTGAGTAATATTAAAGTTTTTTGCCCCTAAAAGCCGAACAATGATGACCTAGAACCATCTTTTATTTTTTCCATACAAAATGTTAAAAAATGGCTAATGCTATAGCCTTTGATGAAAGAACCCAATTTAGAACGATGTCAAAGGTCTTGAAAACTCACATCTAACTACTGGGTTGTCTCATTTTGAGTAATATTAATGTTTTTGCCCCAAAAAGCCAATCAGTGATGCCCAGACAAGGCTTTTATTTTTTTTTTTCCACAAAACGTTAAAAAATGGGACAATGCTATAGCCTACAAAGAAAGGACCCAATTGAGAATGATGTCAAAGGTCTCGAAAATTCACCAGTAACTACTGGGTGGTCTCATTTTGATTAATATAAAGTTTTTTGCCCTTAAAAATGGAACAGTGATGACTCGATTAAGTTCTTATTTTTTGCCCCTAAAACGTTGACAAAAAGGGTCAATGCTATAACATATGAAGAAAGGACCCAATTTAGAACGATGTCAAAGGTCACGAAAATTCACATCTAACTACTGGGTGTTCTCATTTTGAGTAATATTAACGTTTTTTGCCCTTAAAAGCCGTACAGTGATGCCCCAGACAGAGTTTATATTTTCGTCCCAAAACATTGAAAAAAGAGCCATAACTATAGCCTTCGAGGAAGGGACCCAATTTAGAACGATGTCAAAGGTCTCGAAAATTCACATTTAATTACTCCGTTGTCTCATTTTGAGTAATATTAAAGTTTTTTTCCCCCTAAAAGCCGAACAGTGATGACCTAGACTCAACTTTTATTTTTTGCCGCCAATACGTTAAAAAAAGGGCTAGTTAAATGGCCCACGATCAAAGAACCCAATTTAAAACGATGTCAAAAGTCTCAAAAACTCACATCTAACAACTGGTGGTCTCATTTTGAGTAATAGTAAAATTTTTTCCTCTAAAAGCCGATCAACGATGCCCAGATTCAACTTTTAATTTTTTCCCACAAAAGTTGAAAAAAGGGATAATGTTATAGCTTACAAAGAAATGACCCAATTGAGAAGGATGTCAAAGGTCTCGAAAATTCACAACTAACTACTGAGTGGTCTCATTTTGATTAATATAATGTTTTTTGCCCATTAAAGCCGAACAATGATGCCCCAGACTCAGTTTTTATTTTTTTGCACACAAAACGTTGAAAAAAGGGCCAATGCTATAGCCTGCGAAGAAAGGACCCAATTTAGAACGACGTTAAAGGTCTTCAAAATGCACATCTAATTACTGGATGGTCTTATTTAGAGTAATAATAAAGTTTTTTGCCCCTAAAAGCAGATTAGTGATGCCCAAACTTAGCTTTTATTTTTTTCCCACAAAAAGTTGGAAAAAGGGGCAATGCAATAACCTACAAAGAAAGGACCCATTTGAGAACGATGTTAAAGGTCACGAAAATTCACAGCTAACTAATGGGTGGTCTCATTTTTATTAATATAAAGTTTTTTGCCCTTAAAAGCCGAAAAAACCAAACAGTAATGCCCAAACTCGACTTTTATTTTTTGCCCACAAAACATTGAAAAAAGGAACAATGCTATAGCCTATAAAGAAAGGACAGATTTGAGAACGATTTCGAAAGTCACGATAAATCATAGCTAACTACTGGGTGGCCTCATTTTGATTAATATAAATTTTTTTGCCCCTAAAAGCTGAACAGTAATTCCAAAGACTCAATTTTTTTGCCAACAAAACGTTGAAAAAAGGGTTGCTGTAGCTTACGAAGAAAAGACCCAATTTAGAACGATGTCAAAGGTCTCGACAATTCACATCTAACTACTGGGTGGTCTCATTTTGAGCGATATTAAAGTTTTTTGCCCACAAAAGCCTAAAATAGATGCTCGAGAGTAATTTTTATTTTCTTCCCAAACCGTTGAAAAAAGGGCCAATGCTATAGCCTACAAAGAAAGGACCAAATTTAGAACGATGTCAAAGGTCTTGAAAATTCACATTTAACTACTGTGTGGTCTCATTTTGTGTGATATTAAAGTTTTGTGCCCACAAAAGTCGAAAATAGATGCTCGAAAGTTAATTTTTATTTTCGTCCCAAAACGTTGACAAAACGGCCAATGCTATAGCCTACGAAGAAAAAACCCAATTTAGAACAATGTCAAAGGTCTAAAAAATTCACATCTAACTTCTGGGTGGTTTAATTTTGTATGATTTTAAAATTTTTTGCCCACAAAAGCTAGAGAGTGATGCCCGAGACTCAGTTTTTATTTTCGTCCCAAAACGTTGAAAAAAGGGATGCTATAGCCTACGAAGAAAGGACACAATTTAGAACGATGTCAAAGGTCCCGAAAAGTCACATCTAACTACTAGGTGATCTCATTTTGAGTAATAATAAAGTTTATTGCCCACAAAAGTCCAACAGTGATGCCTGGGACTCAACTTTTATTTTCATCCCAAAAAGTTGAGAAAACGGCCAATGCTATAGCCTACGGAGAAACGACCCAATTTAGAACGATATCAAAACTCCCAAAAATTCACATCTAACAATGTGTTGGTCTCATTTTGAGTAATATTAAAGATTTTTGCCCCTGAAAGCCAAACAATGATGCCCAGACTCAGCTCTTATCTTTTTTTGACAAAACGTTGGACAAAGGGACAACGCTATAGCCTACAAAGAAAGGATCGAAATGAGAACGATGTCAAAGTTCTCAAAAATTCACAGCTAACTACTGGGTGGTCTCATTTTGATTAATATAAAGTTTTTCGTCCATAAAAGTGAAAAAGTGATGCCAGACTCAGCTTTTCTTTTTGGCCCACAAAACGTTGAAAAAAGCACCAATTCTATATTCTACGAAAAAAGGACCCAATTTGGAACGACGTTAAAGGTCTCAAAAATTTACATCTAACGACATGGTGGTCTCATTTTGAGTGATATTAAAGTTTTGTGCCCACAAAAGCAAAAAAATAGATGCCTGAGACTCAGTTTTTATTTTCGTTTCAAAACGTTGAAAAAATGGCTAATGCTATAGCCTACGAAGAAAGGACCCAATTTAGAACGATGTCAAAGGTCTCAAAAATTCACATCTAACTACTGGGTGGTCTCATTTTGAGTGATATTAAAGTTTTTTGCCAACAAAAGCAAAAAAATAAATGCCCGAGACTCAATTTCTATTTTCATCCCAAAACGTTGTCAAAAGGGCCAATGCTATAGCCTACGAAGAAAGGACCCAATTTAGAACTATGTCAAAGAGCTCAAAAATTAAAATCTAACTATTGGATGATCTCATTTTGAGTGATATTAAAGTTTTTTGCTCACAAAAGCCGAAAATAGATGCCTGAGAGTTTTTTTTTCATCCCAAAACGTTGAAAAATAGGTCAATGCTATAGCCTTCAAAGAATAAACCCAATTTAGAATGATGTCAAAGGTGTCGAAAATTCACATCTAACGATTCGGTGGTCTCATTTTGAGTGATATTAAAGTTTTTTGTCCACAAAAGCCAAAAATGGATGTCAGAGACTCATTTTTTATTTTCGTTCCAAAACGTTGAAAAAGTGGCCAATGCTATAGCCTACGAATAAAGGACCAAATTTAGAATGATGTCAAAGGTTTCTAAAATTCACATCTAACTACTCGTTGGTCTCATTTTGAGTGATATTATAGTTTTTTGCCCCAAAAAGAAAAAAACTAGATGCCCGAGAGTCACTTTTTCTTTTCATCCCAAAACGTTGACAAATTGACCAATGCAACAGCCTATGAAGAAAGGACCCTATTTAGAACGATGTCAAAGGTCTAAAAAATTCACGTTTAACTACTAGGTGGTCTCATTTTGAGGAATATTAAAGCTTTTTCCCACAAAAGCGGTTCATAGATGCCCCGAACTCAATTTTTATTTTTCTCCCAAAACTTGTCCTCTAATGGTTTAATTTTTTTGTTTTTTTTTTCACCTCATTAGACCGATGATAGTCGGCATATAAGTGTGGCATCCCATCTTCTGCATATTGTATGACACAAAAAAATAACCTAGGGGTCGGGTGCGGCTCGTTAGTGGTGTACTATGGTAGCACCCAAAACGGTCAAAAAATGGCCAATGCTATAGCCTAAAAAAAAAAGGACCAATTTTGACGCATGTGAAAATGTCTAAAAAACTCACATCTAACTACTAGGTGGTTTGAATTAAAGCTTTTTCCAACAAAAGCTGCTCAGAGATGCCCAGACTCAGTTTTTATTTTTCTCCCAATACGTTTCTTGGAATGGTTTGAATTTTTTGTTCTTTTTGTTGCACCTCTTTAGACCAATGATAGTCGACGGATAAGTGTGGCATACCATCTTCTGCATACTGTATGACATAAAAAAATAGCCTACGGGTCGGGTGGGGCTCGTTAGTGGTGTATTATGGTAGCACCCGAAATGGTCGAAAAATGGCCAATGCTATAACCCAATACAAGAACACCAATTTTAAACCATGTTAAAAAGTCTAAAAAATTCACATCTAACTACTAGGTGGCCTCATTTTGAGTAATATGAAAGTTTTTTCCCACAAAAACTGCTCAGAGATGCACCAGACTCCATTTTTATTTTTCTCCCAATGGTTTAACTTTTTTGTTGCACCTCTCTAGACCAATGATAGTCGGCGGATATGTGTCGCATCCCATCTTTTGCATACTGTATGACACAAAAAAATGGCCTAGGGATTGGGAGGGCTCGTTAGTGGGGTACTATGGTAGCTCCCAAAACGGTAAAAAAATTGCAATGTTGTATAGCCTAAAAAAAAAAAGCAAATTTTGAACCATGTTAAACAGTCTCGAAAATTCACATCTAACTAATAGGTGGCCTTATTTTGAGTAATATGAAAGTATTTTCCCACAAAAACTGCTCAGAGATGCCACAGACTCAGTTTTTATTTTTCTCCCAATACTTTTCTTCGAATGGTTTAAATTTTTTGTTGCACCTCTTTAGACTGATGATAGTCGGCGGATAAGTGTGGCATCCCATCTTGTACATACTATATGACACAAAAAAATAGCCAAGGGGTCGGGCTGGGCTCGTTAGTGGTGTACTATGGTAGCACCCAAAACGGTTGAAAAATGGCCAATGCTATAGCCTACGAAAGAAATGGTCAATTTTGGACCATGTTAAAAAGTCTCGAAAATTCACATCTAACTATTAGGTGGCCTCATTTTGTGTAATATTAAAGTTTTTTCCCAGGAAACTTCTCAGAGATGCCCCAGACTCAGTTTTTATTTTTCGCCCAGCACTTTTCTTCGAATGGTTTAACTTTTTTGTTTTGTTTTGTTTTGTTGCACCTCTTTAGACCGATGATAGTCGGCGGATAAGTGTGGCATCCCATCTGTTTTGCATACTTTCTGACACAGAAAAATAGCCTAGCGCCTAGGGGTCGGGGTGGGCTCGTTGGTGGTGTACTACGGTAGCACCCAAAACGGGCCAAAAATGGCCAATGCTATAGCCTACGAAAAAAAAGGCCAATTTTGGACAATGTTAAAAAGTCTCGAAAATTCACATCTAACTACTAGGTGGCCTCATTTTGTGTAATATTAAAGTTCTTTCCCATGAAAACTGCTAAGAGATTCCCCATACTCAGTTTTTATTTTTCGCCCAGCACTTTTCTTCGAATGGTTTAACTTTTTTGTTTTGTTTTGTTGCACCTCTTTAGACCGATGATAGTCGGTGGATAAGAGTGGCATCATATCTATTTTGCATGCTTTATGACAAAGAAAAATAGCCAAGCGCCTAGGGGTCGGGTGGGGCTCGTTGGTGGTGTACTACGGTAGCACCCGAAACGGTCCAAAAATGGCCAATGTATAGCCTACGAAAAAGATGGCCAATTTTGGACCATGTTAAAAAGTCTCGAAAATTCACATCTAACTACTAGGTTGCCTCATTTTGGGTAATATTAAAGTTTTTTCCCACGAAAATTGCTCAGAGATGATCCAGACTCAGTTTTTATTTTTTGCCAAGCACTTTTCTTCGAATGGTTTAACCTTTTTGTTTTGTTTTGTTTTGTTGTACCTCTTTAGACCGATGATAGTCGGCGGATAAGTGTGGCATCCCATCTACTTTGCAAACTTTATGACAAAGCAAAATAGCCTAACGCCAATGGGTCGGGTGGGGCTCGTTGGGCGTGTACTACGGTAGCACGCAAAACGGTCCAAAAATGGCCAATGCTATAGCCTACGAAAAAAATGGCCAATTTTGGACCATGTCAAAAAGTCTCCAAAGTTCACATCTAACTACTAGGTGGCCTCATTTTGTGCAATATTAAAGTTTTTTCCCACAAAAACTTCTCAGAGATGCCCCAGACTCAGTTTTTATTTTTCGCCCAGCACTTTTCTTCGAATGGTTTAACCTTTTTGTTTTGTTTTGTTGCACCTCTTTAGACCGATGATAGTCGGCGGATAAGTGTGGCATCCCATCTATTTTGCATACTTTATGACACAGAAAAATAGCATAACGCCTAGAGGTCGGGTGGGGCTCGTTGGTGGTGTACTACGGTAGCACCCAAAACGGTCCAAAAATGGCCAATGCTATAGCCTACGAAAAAAATGGCCAATTTTGGACCATGTTAAAAAGTCTCAAAAATTCACATCTAACTACTAGGTGGCCTCATTTTGTGTAATATTAAAGTTTTTTCCCACGAAAACTTCTCAGAGATGCCCCAGACTCTGTTTTGGTTTTTCGCCCAGCACTTTTCTTCGAATGGTTTAACCTTTTTGTTTTGTTTTGTTGCACCTCTTTAGACCGATGATAGTCGGCGGATAAGTGTGGCATCCCATCTATTTTGCATACTTTACGACACAGAAAAATAGCCTAGCGCCTAGGGGTCGGGTGTACTACGGTAGCACCCAAAACGGTCCAAAAATGGCCAATGCTATATCCTACGAAAAAAATGGCCATTTTTGGACCAAGTTAAAAAGTCTCTAAATATCACATCTAACTACTAGGTGGCCTCATGTTTTGTAATATTAAAGTTTTTTACCACGAAAACTGCTCAGAGATGCCGTAGACTCAGTTTTTATTTTTCGCCCAGCACTTTTCTTTGAATGGGTTAACTTTTTTGTTTTGTTTTGTTTTGTTGCACCTCTTTAGACCGATGATAGTCGGCGGATAAGTGTGGCATCCCATCTATTTTGCATACTTTCTGACACAGAAAAATAGCCTGGCGAATAGGGGTCCGGTGGGGCTCGTTGTTGTGTACTACGGTAGCACCCAAAACGGTCCAAAAATGGCCAATGCTATAGACCTGGAAAAAAATGGAAATTTTTGAACCATGTTAAAAAGTCTCGAAAAGTGACGTCTAACTACTAGGTGGCCTCATTTTGTGTAATATTAAAGTTTTTTCCCAAAAAAATTTCTCAGGGATGCCCCAGACTCAGTTTTTATTTTTCTCCCAATACGTTTCTTCGCATGGTTTAATTTTTTGGTTTTATCTTGTTGCACCTCTTTAGACCGATGATAGTCGGCGGATAAGTGTGGCATCCCATCTATTTTGCATACTTTCTGACACAGAAAAATAATGTTGCGAATAGGGGTCTGGTGGGGCTCGTTGGTGATGTACTACGGTACCACCCAAAACGGAACAAAAATGGCCAATGCTATAGCCCAGGAAAAAAATGGAAATTTTTGAACCATGTTAAAAAGTCTCGAAAATTGACGTCTAACTACTAGGTGGCCTCATTTTGTGTAATATTAAAGTTTTTTCCCATAGAAACTTCTCAGGGATGCCCCAGACTTTGTTTTTACTTTTCTCCCAATACGTTTCTTCGCATGGTTTAATTTTTTGGTTTTATCTTGTTGCACCTCTTTAGACCGATGATAGTCGGCGGATAAGTGTGGCGTCCCATCTATTTTGAATACCTTATGACACAAAAAAATAGCCTTGCGAATAGGGGTCCGGTGGGGCTCGTTGGTGGTGTACTACAGTAGCACCTGAAACAGTCCAAAAATGGCCAATGCTATAGCCCACAAAAAATGGAAACATTTGAACCATGTTAAAAAGTCTCGAAAACTGACGTCTAACTACTAGGTGGCCTCATTTTGTGTAATATTAAAGTTTTTTCAGCAAAAACTGCTCAGGGATGCCCCAGACTCAGTTTTTATTTTTTTTCCCAATACGTTTTTTCGGATGGTTTAATTTTTTGGTTTTATCTTGTTGCACCTCTTTAGACTGATGATAGTCGGCGGATAAGTGTGGTGTCCCATCAATTTTGCATACTTTCTGACACAGAAAAATAGCCTGGCGAATAGGGGTCGGGTGGGGCTCGTTGGTGGTGTACTACGGTAGCACCCAAAACGGTCCAAAATTGGCCAATGCTATAGCCCACGAAAAAAATCGAAATTTTTGAACCATGTTAAAAAGTCTCGAAAACTGACGTCTAACTACTAGGTGGCCTCATTTTGTGTAATATTAAAGTTTTTTCCCATAAAAACTGCTCAGGGGTGCCCCAGACTCAGTTTTTATTTTTCGCCCAACACGTTTCTTCGCATGGTTTAACTTTTTTGTTTTATCTTGTTGAACCTCTTCAGACCGATGATAGTCGGCGGATAAGTGTGGCGTCCCATCTATTTTGCATACTTTATGACACAGAAAAATAGCCTGGCGAATAGGGGTCCGGTGGGGCTCGTTGGTGGTGCACTACGGTAGCACCCAAAACGGTCCAAAATTGGCCAATGCTATAGCCCACGAAAAAAATCGAAATTTTTGAACCATGTTAAAAAGTCTCGAAAACTGACGTCTAACTACTAGGTGGCCTCATTTTGTGTAATATTAAAGTTTTTTCCCACAAAAACTGCTCAGGGATGCCTCAGACTCAGTTTTTATTTTTCTCCCAATACGTTTCTTCGCATGGTTTAATTTTTTGGTTTTATCTTGTTGCACATCTTTAGACTGATGATAGTCGGCGGATAAGTGTGGTGTCCCATCTATTTTGCATACTTTCTGACACAGAAAAATAGCATTGCGAATAGGGGTCCGGTGGGCTCGTTTGTGGTGTACTACGGTAGAACCAACAACGGTCCAAAAATGGTCAATGCTATAGCCCACAAAAAAAATGGAAATATTTGAACCATGTCAAAAGGTCTCGAAAATTGACGTCTAACTACTAGGTGGCCTCATTTTGTGTAATATCAAAGTTTTTTCCCATAAAAACTGCTGAGGGATTCTCCAGACTGTTTTTTTATTTTTCTCCCAATACGTTTCTTCGCATGGTTTAATTTTTTGGTTTTATCTTGTTGCACCTCTTTAGACCGATGATAGTCGGCGGATAAGTGTGGCGTCCCATCTATTTTGCATACTTTCTGACACAGAAAAATAGCCTGGCGAATAGGGGTCCGGTGGGCTCGTTGGTGGTGGACTACGGTAGCACCCACAACGATCCAAAAATGGCAATTGCTATAGCCCAGGAAAAAAATGTAAAATTTTGAACCATGTTAAAAGGTCTCGAAAATTGACGTCTAACTACTAGGTGCCCTCATTTTGTGTAATATTAAAGTTTTTTCAGCAAAAACTGCTCAGGGATGCCCCAGACTCAGTTTTTATTTTTCGCCCAACACGTTTCTTCGCATGGTTTAACTTTTTTGTTTTATCTTGTTGAACCTCTTAGACCGATGATAGTCGGCGGATAAGTGTGGCGTCCCATCTATTTTGCATACTTTATGACACAGAAAAATAGCCTGGCGAATAGGGGTCCGGTGGGGCTCGTTGGTGGTGACTACGGTAGCACCC
>CM046890.1:0-39305 GCA_025688845.1 Cucumis hystrix
TTTTTTTTTTTTTTTTTTTTTAAACAAACGCTGCTTCAATTGCTAATCTTTTCAATTACGCATCTTCACAGAAACCATGGAACAACAATCCGAAAAATGCATCTTCACAGCAACCATCGAATGACACAGATTTACAAACTCGATTGCAAAATTAAAATGCCCAAAACACCAGGCCTTTACATCAATCAAATTAATGGAAAAAAAAAATTACAATCTAAGGTGCCAAAATCGAAAACATCTATTTTGCAAACCCACATTCATAATGTAGAAAGAAAAAAAAAATTACCCACCTTTTCTCTTACTTTTGTTTCAAGGAAAAAACAATTGCACAATTTTGGCTCTGATACCAATTGAAGGAATGGAATTCCCATAGCGGAAGCGTGTGAACGCTGTGCAAAGGAAATTCAACTTGAAACACAGAGAAAACACCTAAACATGCTTCTATGGTGGAAAAGAAGAAAAGAAAACTAACCTTTGTAGAACCTCCTATGAATTCTCGAATCTCCCAAAGAACACCACAAGGAGAACACCACTAAGTCTTCCTTGTTATCCTCAAGATAAAAAAACAAAACAACAGAAAGTTTGTGGGGCTTCTGTGTTTTTCTTTTGTTTAAAAGGAAAAATATTTGCAGAGAGATTTTTTTCTTCTTGGAAGCAATAGATCGTCAGAAAAAAAAAACTCATTCAGAGAAGATTGCATCCATTCTTCTATATCTTAACCAAAAGATATGAAGAGAGATGGAGGGGGAAGTTATCAAATAACTTCCTCCCTCTCCCATTACGTAGAATAACTCCCCTGGGAGTTATTCTTTTATTTAAATTAATATTAATATAAATATAATATAAATTCAAATTATATTATATCTTATATAATATTAATTTTATATTATATCATATATAATATAACCAATGGTTTAGATCTTCTCATGTGATCTATAGTTCTAATATGAATCGAATTCATATTAATTTTTAATCTATAGTTTATTTATGAATCTTATTCATATTATTATTATTTGAATCATATCCAAATATTAACTTCTCTCATAAAAACTTTATATTATAATGTATCAAATACATTATATTAATTGTATAATATACAATTTATTCCCTTTAATCAATTTGAACGATTCAAATTAAACCAAAATAAATTTGATTCTCATTTATCTTTATTGAGCTAACAAGGGGACCTTATGGACCTACAGATTAAAGCTCCAATGATGTGAGATTAATTAATTAAACTCTTTAATTAAATTAATCACTGTTCATTAACTATCAGTCATTCCACTAAAGACCAATAGTTGCACTCTTCTTACTGTAGATATATTTTTGTGTCCATTAGATATAACCAATCAACAGTGCAATGACCCTTCACAAATTGCTCATAAGTACAGCTAGGCCAAAAAATTACCGTTTTGCCCCTGTAGTTACATCTAACTCCTTAAGTACCACCAATTCCTCTAATGAACAATAGTTATAGTCCCACTATAACTAAACTCCTCTCGGCTCAAGAGAGGGTGTGGCGCCACATTGTTCAAGCCTTGGAATCAGCCCTTAAGAGAGCAATTTCTCTACTTACTCTATCTATAGAGAAGGAGTGAATTCCTTCTTGTGTAATTGTGTTCCCAGCTCCCTAATCAAACGAATCCCCAAAATGGTAGGTCTATTGAGTCGGCGATATAAGCCACTCTCACCCATGCAAATCAAAGGACTGCCTTCATAGGCAGGAGTTCACAACTCACTCAGGATTCAGGTCAAGTCACCTATGGTCATCTTGGTGAAATGTAGTCTCAACTAGTAACGGTGTTAATAAGAGAGACTATTCATTTCATGGTCCAATCTTATACAAACTCTTTGTATAGAATACCCCTGCTCTAATGTCTCGACATGAATGATTAGGATCAAATCATTTGTAGCACTTTAGAACAATTGTAACAACTACAAAGCAGGCCGTATTCGTAGTGTCATCAGGATAAGGTATCCAGCCTTATCCATCTACTACAGACCATTTAGGTTATCATTTAAACATGATCCACTTGTATGTCTCCACATACATGTTTATGTTACATAAGATAACCTTGGATGTTAGTTTATGGGTTTTGTGGGTTAATGCAACTAAATGTCAAATAAAATAACACACTTTATTTTATTAGATAAATAAAATGTTTGTATAATATATACAATTACAAACTACAAGACCACAAAATTTAGGACATCAATCCCAACAGTATTAGCATCTAGGATTTCTTCATTCTCGTCTTCTTCTTCTTCTGTACTATCAAGCCTCCTTTAAAATTTAGTAGCCGCCTGTTTCGATTTTAAAGGCATTAGTATGTAATTATTTTTATTAAGTATTTATATGTAATAGAACATGTGCGAAATTAATATGTAATTATACTACATACCATAAATTGTTGGGCGTTAACTTGTTCCTCTACATGTCATTCTATTTCTTCCATCTTATTCACCATCATATTCATTTTCTCCATTAGTTGTTCCATTTGCTCTTTCAGTAAGGCTTGGTTCCTCATCAGAGCTTATTGATTTTCATTCAACATTTCATTCATTGCTTGATTTTTCTCTATTATTTCTAGCCTTTCCAATATAAGATCATTGTCAAATAAGTAATGTCCCCCTCTATTAATTGTTAAGTCCACTAAATGTGACTCTAATCTACTTTTCTAAAGTTTGCTTCAACTTCAAGGATGAAATTTTTTTCCACTTCCAAGAATGGTTCAAACCATGGCACTGTCATTTCTTCTTTTGTTGCTAGAAGTAGACATATTTCAAGCTATAGGATAACAAACATACAAAAACTATTGATTATTGTGTACTATTTGAAGGATGTTGATTATTAAAAATAATTATCGTGTAATTCTTAAAAGATATTACCTTGGGTGATTCAAATACTTTCTTCTTCAAGTCTGTCCATTTTGGTTGATTATCAGCTGCTCAGTTTATTATTCTTGGTATCTTCATTCTGACTCTTTTTGTAAAGTGGGAATTACTTTATAACCCATGCAAGGATTAGGAAGACAAAACCACCCAATGTCGTGCCTGTAGCACACTTGCTAGATGCTTTTTTGTGCATTGCATCAACTAAAAGGTCAAAGGCTAACTTACCCCAAGGATATGTTCTAAAAAAATTTCATCATCAACCATCAATACATGGTCAATGTCTACATATACACTATCCTGTTTAGGTAAAAGGAAACTCTCCAAGAAATATAGTTGAGCCATTTTTAACCTTTCACTGTCAGTCCCATATTTACTAACCTTGAACCTTACATTGATATACATACTCATTATTTTGCTTTCTCCATCAAATTACATGTCTTTTATATGACCCCCTCCCTTGATATCATCCCTGGTTATCTATGGTAAAGATCCACAATTAAGCCCCGTTATTAAAGCAAATTCTCTAAGACCAAATCTTATGACTTTTCCTCCTATTAAAAAGTTTAATTCTTTGGAGGATTTGGGTTTGCAATAGTTTTTTATCAGATGCATAAACAATTGTAAGGATTGATTTGTAATCGCAAAGTCAAGGAAGTGTCCAAAAGGTGTTTCCGTAAATTTTTCTAAGAGACTATCATTTAGTTTTTCCTTGATTTTTTCATTACTTCTTAGTTTCAAGGTTTGTTGTCAATGGTCCATTTCCCTTTTGAATTGGCACGAGGTATTGTCCATCCTAAGACAATAAAAGACATAATGAATATACAGCCGGTCACAACACAAATATATGCATTTTGAATAATTAATCTATAATTATGTTGCCAGTCACAACACAAAAAACATATTTATTTCTTATGAATAGTCACAACATAAATATATTCAGTTCTTCTATTTATGCAACCAATCACAACAAAAATATATGCGGTTCAATAATAAATAATCTATAATTATGCAGCCAGTCACAAAATAAACAACAGAAGCTCTCAATCGATTATTTCATCTTGCACTCGCCATGGTATTCTTCTCTTTCATCCCTCTTCATTATAAAAAAAAGTCATTTTAAAAAGAATATATTTTCTATTTGGGTTTTTTCCAACAAAATAGGCTAATTTAAATTATTATTTTTAAATGAAATATCCCATAAATCTTGTGCATTTTATTTATTAAATAATAGAAATTATAAAAAAACGGGACCAAAATCTTTGTCCAACTAAATAGTCTACATTAAATTATTATCGTTTAAATGAAATATCTCATAAATCTCGTGTATTTTATTTATTAAAAAAATGGGACCAAAATTTCTCCTTAAAAGTCATAAGAAAATGGATAAATACCATAGACGATGCTGCTTTGTTCTTCTAAAAGCTTCTTTTAACTATGCTTCTATGTGATTGAAGGTGAAAACCGTAGACGACACAGAAGTTAGGAAGAGGAAGAAGAAAGAAAAAGGAAAAAGAAGGAAGAAGGAAGACAAAAAAGAAGGAAGAAGGAAAAAAAAGGAAGAAGGAAGAAGAAGATAGAAGAAGAAGGAAGAAGGAAGAAGACTACAAAACCAGTGGTTTTCTAAAATTAAAGATGAAAGGGTTATTTTAAATTGAAAGAAGACTAAGGGGCTGTTTACGGGGTACTAATTGGTATTGGAAGCCCACTTCTTGTTTGGGCTGCAGGTTGTGATAAGAGGGGGATTAGGGTTACCATAATCCCCCTTATCCCTTCCAACTCCTTTCATAACCCGTCTGATAACCCCCCCAACTCTCATCTCAGCCAACTCTAATACCTCTCAAATCCTTTCTTAATCCATCGAAAATCGTCCCCATCCACTCGTCTTCTTCCTTCTTTCCGTTCCATTTTCGTTTCGTTGTCCAAAGATGAACAACTTCAACGTTTTTCTTAATTTTTCCTCTCTGAATCTACACCCATTTTTGGCCTTTTCATCTTCCATCCTCATTCAGTTTTGGTCCCCAAAATCTCATCTCCGTCCTCCTGAACGATGTCCTTTTCTTAACCGAATCTCATATCCTTCCCCCTTTTGTTTCGTTGATGGCTGGGTTTCGACGTTGCCTCCAAAACGGTTCTCCTTCCTCTTTATGTGGTTTCATTGATCGGTTGCATTCCATGTGTTGCCTCCTAAACTTTTTGCCTTCCTCTCTCCTTTTTCATGCATGGCTTTGCTATAACACTTGTCGCTCTGATTTCCCCTTATCGCTCTAACGTACCCTTACTCGCGCTTTCATTTAGCCCGAAAGGGCCTTCAAGTGACAAATGCAACACCCAAATACCATGAATTGAGCAGATGCCACCGCGAAACTGTTCGATAGGGGCATTAGCGGAGCACGGTAGAGGTGGCTGATCTTTTCTACGGTTTGTACATAAACCCTTGAAACCGATGACGAGTTCCTCATTTGGTCAATCTATGAATCATTTTTCATTGCTTTTTGTTTGCATATTTGTTTGTATTTAGTTTTCAGACACATTTATTTGGTTCTTCTATGTTTCCATTATTTGTTGTCAATTTCTGTAAATCTTGTTATGGAAAATACAAACAAATAGTGAAAGAGTAAGTCGAAATGATATGTAAGTGGGAAAACATTTTGAAAGTGTAAGTCAAAAGACTTAGTGAGCAACAGTTCCTCTAAAGTCTCCTTGGAATGATCCTTGGTTGTTGAATTTCCTTTAAAGTCTCCTTGATCTGAAAAATTTATATTTATTTCTTAATTAGTCTCTTGTACATGAATATATCCAAAACTTCTTTTAAAATTTCCAAAAATATTATGATAGCTCAAAACAACCCAACAGTGTTAAATGACATAGTGGATGGGGTTGGCCGCGCGTGCATGGCCAGGGAGCCTTGCATGCTAACCTCACAGTGAGGGGCGTGTGTCGTGTGCTAACCTCGCAATGAGGGCAACGCAAGTACATGGCCGCACATCAGTGCCCACCACGTGTCCTTGTCAGCATGGTTCTATGCGCTCAACTTGCCGCCTACTAACCTCTTTTTGCAAGTCATGCGCGTAGTCTGAGCGCATGCCTTACCGCTTAGCTGTGCCATGACCTTGTCGCAAACCTCACAACAACATAAAATAACCTATATGACCAAAACGCCAAGCCTATCTCGCCTAGCATGCATGACACTGACCTACTGCCCAGAACATCATTTTCAGTCTAGAATACATGACCCGACTTTGAAAATTTATAACTCTTTTGATAAAACTTCCTACTACAAAGTTTCTCTAAAATGACTTAACTTTCTTACTTCAGTATTTCAAAGCAAAACTCCAATAAACAAACGAGTTTTGTAGCCCTTTGCGAATGCACCTTGCTCAGATTCTCCTAGAAATTGACCTTCTTGCCTTTGTTCAACCAAAAAGCCAACCCTTTTGAAAGCAAAATGCATAGCAGCCATCTCTCACAAACTAGATACAATTTATGAACTTTCAATACTAATTTGAGTACTGAAAATGCTCGAGTGAGTTGTGAGAAAACTTTTGTTAACATTGCCTATTTAAAGGAGTCCTTGGATGAAAATATGTTGACACTTCAACCTTGATTAGACTCACCTCTTAAGCTCCTAATTACACCTTAAACTTATCCTCCACATCCAAATGCATGTTAACATGGTTAAGACATTTGGATTATTTCTTAAATCAAATGCCTTAAGCTTTCCACATACTTGTCCTACTCAAAAGGCTAACCTTCATGGTCATCTCGCATAGCTTGACCGCCTAACTCATCTCGCCTACTCCTCGCCCACTAATCTCCATAGCCTTCTTGCAAAGCCTTGTTTTAGTGTAGTCTTGCCCCCCAATGACAAGTCCCAAACACATGTTAACCTCTAAAGCTATTCATGACATGCTCTTCGCCCATACTAACCTTTCAAGTCAATTCACCAACCCATCCAATGCTTAGACATTCTCTAAAACACAAAATAACCTCTTTATAGGTTCTTTTCCTTCCCTTGGTCGCCCGTCAAAAACTATTTAGAGGTTATATGGCCTCTTTGGTCGCCCACACTACCTCTGAACGAACAAAGTATCATTCTTTGATACTTAGCTAACTTTTCCAATTTTTCTTAACTTTGACTTAAACCTAAACTTTAACATTTCCAAAGATTTTAACTTCCTTAATCCATTAAATCTCATTTTCTCTTATCCTTAATAAATTACAAGCATCCAAAAAATTGGGGTTTCACAACCATCATCCCTTGACTATAAATTTGACCCTTGCATCCTCAGCCTTTCTGCATTTTCTCTTCCTTTTTTTACCTCTTTGGTATGTTAAACATTTTTCTCAATCATGTTTTTTTGAATTATTTATCACACTTGCTGATCTGTTTTATCCCTACGTTTTTACCTGTTTAGTATGTTTAACATGTTTCTCTATCATGTTTGCTTCAATTATTTATCACACCTTATGGTTTGTTTTATCCCTCTGTTGTGAGACCCGTTTTTAATTATTATAGTATAGGAAGTTAAATTTTAGCTAAAACTACTATAGAAATTGGCCTTTGAATATATGTGCGGAAAGGATTAAGCGATAAAATCTTTTATTGTTGAATAATTTTTGCAATTAAGAAGTTAATTAGCGAAGTAGTTTCGAGAAAATAAGGGTTTGCAGTAGAATCTGTAAGTCTAAACGCTCCCAGAAGAAAGTCTGTAAGTTTTAAAACGACTAGGGGTTTTGGTAGTCTTCGCGATAAGAAACAAGAGTTTCGCGATGAAGAATTTTGCGAGGAAGCCTTGAAGTTTAAATTTGCGATAAGTGTTCTAAGCGAGTAAAAGTTGGTGTGGTGTGGTGAGTGGAGTACAAAAGGAATAGGAGAATTTTTGTTAAAATGTGGTGAGTGGATTTTTTCTTTAAGTGTTTTGTGGTTCCGCTTTACTATTTTGAAAGATGATTTCAAATGAGAGTTTCAAAAAGAGATTTCAATGAGAAGTTTGTGTGTTTTAGCATTATAAAAATCATGTTAAAGCTTGATTTGATGATTCCTTGAGATGATGCTAACTTTTATATGCACATAAAGAGTCACGACTGCCATGGGGTGTGCAGACCACATGGTGATAAGAAGTTGACTTATGCGTTGAAAGGAGCTTACAAAGCTTAGCGGCCTGAGCAACAAGGACGAATCTGTATGTTCTCAGATGTTCTTGATACAGTAGTCAAACACGAGGTAATGAGACCAAGCGTAGAGAACGATTCGAGATCCTTGGCAAAAGGAATGAATGTTAACTAATATGTGTTTATGTGAAATTATTATGTTATGAATATGTTAAGCATAAAGAAAGGTTTGTGCGAGATGAAATTATTTGATGTTATTTATGCGAAATGATATTTATGAAAAGGTATTGCGAAAAGGATTTCATAAAACCTCAGTCTTTAAGACATTCTTTTAAAAATTCATCTTCCAGGATCAGACATTTAGGCCAAGTAGATAAGGTTGAAGGATTTGCGGCGAGATGACTCTAGACGTTTTAGAAATACAACATTGGTTGTTTGGTCAAAGTTTTGTAATTATGTATCAAACGTCTGTTATTAATAAAAGTTTTGGTAGATATTTGTACTTGGTGTTTAGGTTGACCACCATTGCATTTTAAGTTTTGTTGATAGTATAAAAGGAGTTGAGAATAATATTTTGGGATAAGAAAATTTGAATGTTGTAACAAACACTACAAGAAAATGAGGATCTCCCAAAGCACACAAGCATTGGGAGATATACAAAATGCGTCGGGAAAGGATCTTTCGACGTAAAAAATGTTTATCGGTACGAGAGACGGGAGAGGATTATTGAGAGTAAGTTAAGGATTTCTTATTGCAAGATGATTTAAGGTTTAAAAATGTTTTATCGAAACCAAGCTATCTCAGAAATTACTTGTTACGAGGAAGGCTTAAAATTTACTCGTATGGGACATGATTAAATTACTCGTAATGGGGCATGATCGGAAATACTTGAGTTTCAAGTAGAAAAAAATAGGATTTATGTTACTGTTTTTTTCAAATTTTTGAGGTTCAAACTTTCATTATATGATTTAATGTTTACTGTTGAATGATTTATGAATTATTGTTTCTAAAGGTTTTATGAAAAAGTGTTTAGAAAAATTACCTCTCACTGGGGTCGTTTAGCTTATCCTTTCCAAATTTTTTTCTCTTTCCCGGTACAAATTGTGACTCTCCACTTGCTTAACTTACTGCTGCTAGGCCAATAGGTTTCGATCATGAAAGAAAGAGAATTGTTAAAAACATTATTGTGTCTTTTCAAAAGTTTATGTTTCTATGTTTTATGCATTTTACTTGGTATTTATAAAAGGAATTTCAAATAGGTTACACTATGTTTTTAAAGTATTTCAAAGTTTAAAGACTTCCATTGGCAAATGTTTCATGTTTTCAAGCAAGGGTTGGTTGGAATTGTTTCGGAGGTGAATGGCTTCAGCTAACATCACGCCACATATCGGGCCAAGCAAGTAGGTGCTCAGGGTGGGTGTGACACTTTTGATTACCTTTACATAATTTGCTCTTTCGAGGCACTCAAGTAATTTATTGTTACACGTGCTAAATAAAATGTAGACGATATTCATGCTTATTCTACAAGATTGAGTCTAACTTCCTAAATCCATTGACAAATTTAGCTACTTGTATAAGTAGTGAAGACTAGAGATGAAGATGTAATGGAAGTTGAAGTGATCATATTGATAGTAGGATTCGGTTGCAAACGTCAACTTCTCTAATACATTCACGAATTAAAATGAATAAAAAAGACAGAAGATTATAAAAATCAAGTTGTGGATCACAATTTCTTGCTTTTTCAAGTTGATTGATGATCGTGCAACTTCAAGACTGATAGATGAAATGTGGTGGTAATCTGGGACGATAGTCAAGAACTTGACTTGCTTTCTTTTCCTTCTCTAATTTTTACTTTTTGTGCAGTTGGAACGTTTTAATTATCTTTATTCATATGGTCGCCATGAGCGACTAGTTTGTAGCTCTAGGATTTATTTTTTGTTGTTGGATTTCTTAAACCATTTTGGTTGTTTCTTGGAATTGAATATGTGCATAATTATTTTGGCATTTTTGTGCTTAATCATTTGAACAATTAGAGAATATATTTAAGAAAAAGAAGGCTTCCAACCTAATTTTCATATCACCATCGAACAGATTTCAATTTGTACGAAGTGATTTTCATCATTTACTTTGAAAAGGCCGCATCATCTTTTCTCTTTTCTCTACATTTGTTTTCTTTTTTCTTGACTCTAAATTAATCAAAAGAAAAAGAAGATTAAAAATTATCAATAGTACTCCTAAAATTTTCAATTCTTTTCTAAACAAAGAAGATTCAACTTTGTAACTTGAATTTTCATATTTTTTTACCCAACTAAGAGTAATAAGTTTGATGTGTGTGAAGCCATGTTATTTTATGGGGAGGACTAGGAGGAGCATGGGAATGAATTAAGTCATTCTTTTGGTTAGTGTTAGATTGAAGAATTAGGCTTGGAGAACATAAGAGAACTTTGTGGCGGTCGTCCATACTAAGCCCTTATGGAGCTTATGATCGTATCATGTAGTTGTTGGATCGGCAAGGAGGCGACAAAGGTGAAGTGTTGCAGCTGGTTTTCCTGCAACACGGTTTTACCTTTATCATTAGCTTTTACAATAGGGGTTTGACTCAACTTAGTAGTTTCTCGAACCTAAAATTGATCTCTCATGGTAACAATTACATGATCTTGCTCCCTTGTCAACTTTCATTAGGAGAATTATTTTCCTCTTCATTTTCACCATGGTTGTCTTGGCTATTACAACTACCATCAAAGCAGACACTACCTCCAGGTGTGATTCTCTTTGATCGATAGAAGTATGAGTAAAGTTAGCTTTGAATCAGTTTTCTTTGGTGCAATTGGTTGGTTTCTTTATTTCAATGACGAGAGAAAGATGAAAGGTAGAGATGTCCTACCAAACGTACCAATTTGTTTACACAAGATTTCGAAAGAATTGAAATTGTATTTAATTTAATTTTGATGCAATGTGGTTCAATCGCTAGTACTTAATCCTTTAATTCTCTCTCAATTGAATGCGTACACTTGATTTAAGGAAGCAGAACACACGATATACTTAAAGTTGCAATTTTGAAAGGATATTTGAATCTCCAAAGAATCAATCTTCAAGTTTAGTCAGCTCCAAGAGTAGAGAGTTTTTCTAATTGTTGGAAGAACTCTCTAAACCCTCCGGAGTATAAACTTTCTGACCCCACAAATCACCTGGGGTATAAACTTTGACATTCACAAATGAGGAGAGCTTCTCTATTCATGGAGTTCTCGGTGGACTTGTGAGTTTGAGTTTGGTTGGTCCATGAATCTAGCCTTGGACCAACTATATAGATTTGGACTTTATTATGCATTTAGGCTAAATTAGACATATTTTCAAGCTCAAATGAACTTTAGCTTAGTTATGAAAGATTTAGACAAAAGACTTGAGTTTACTAGGAAATTTCACAAATGTCATAAATTATGATTTATTTTCTTGATTAGGTTTTCGTATATTTTTAGGACAATTATAACATTATCATAATTATTAATTATATATAATTTTTAAAATTAAATTTAAATTATTTTCTTATTTATATTATATTCAATTTATTAGGTAAATGATAACTTCCTTAATTATTAATACATATATATTTGTATTTATTAATGAAATATTTATTACCTTTGCAATAAATTAAATATGGTATAAATTATTATCTTATTTGGTAATAATATTTTTAATTATACTACAAAATAATTATTTTCAATTTCATGCCCAAACTAAGAACTTTTTTCTCACGATTATCAATTCCGGCATCGGCTTTATCCCTTGATTTGTATTTCAAAAAATTGTTTTCTTCTTCTTTTTCAATTTGCTACAGAATATGTAATTAATCTTTTTTTCTTCTTTCATTTTTCGTTTCTTATATTCTTTCTTCTTTTGTTTCGTAACATATATTTTTTTCTTAAAATTTTGTTATTCTTCCGTTCCGTAGCATATATTTCGGTCATGTTCCTTCTATTTTGTTTAATTTTTTATTATTTAATTCATCTTCCTGTCATGCTCGACATAAATTTTTTATTAAATGTCCCGTCATTCGTATATATTATGTTATACTACTGAATAATAAATTTATATTTTGTGATTTATCACATATATACTACTGCATATATTCAATAATACATACACATATTCTTTTTCATGTTCTGTGATTTTTTCTTATTGCGTATATATACCAATATATACACAGATTATGTATCCATTCAGTTTTTAATTTATTATTTTTTACATATATACTACTGAATAATTCATTCATGTTTTGTGATTTGTTACATATATACTACTACATATATTCAATAATACATCCATAGATTTTTTTTTTCATGTTTTATGATTTGTTACATATATACTACTACATATATTCAATAGTATATCCATAGATTTTTTTTTCATGTTTTGTGATTTTTTCTTATTACATTTATATACCACTATATATACAGATTATATATCCGATCAGTATTTTTTAAAATTCTTACATATATACTACTGCATAATACATATATTTTCTATTATTTGTTATATATATACTACTTCATATATTCAATAATACATAAATGATGTTATCTTCAATATACTCAATACACCTCTAATGTATTTCGAATACGAAATATAAATTCTTACTAACCTTAAATTTTTGTCAATTTTTCTCTCGAAAGATCAGTGTACCAGTTAGCCGTCAATGTTCTTCTTCTTCACCGTTTATGCTTCCCCCAATCTTCTATTATTCGGTGTTTTGTGTGAAGAATTAATATTCAACGTATTCTAATAATGAAAATTTTACTTTATTTTTTTAATTTTCTAAACCGTAACCCACGTCCCTGATTTCTCTCCTTGTCGGTCCACCTTCTATAGACAAATTGATATAATAACTTTTCGTTCATAAAATATACACCGTATTATTTAATATATACTATAATTGGATGGAATATATGAAAAACAATGAAAAACAAAAAAAAGAATGGACGGAGAGAGAGATTGGAGAATGAGTGAGAGATCGAGAGGAAAGGTTTTTTTAAACAAAATCACCAAAATAAAAATAATTAAGAGAAAATTCTTGTTATAATATTACCATAACAAAATTAATCACTTACCATATTTACATAAAAATATCTAATAAATACAAATATTAATCATATCTAATAAATACAAATATTAATCATGATTCACTTTCTTTTTTTCTTTTTCTTTTTTCTATTTTTTAATTTATTATTAATAATAAAGATTGATTAAATTGGTCATTTGTGCCTTATATTTATGTAAAATATTAGACAATTTAGGACATTGCTGAAAAATTTAAGAAATTTAGGTTAATCTTGTAATATGTTATATCATTTTAGGTTATCTTAGTTAAAGACCCCTTAGTTATTACTGTATGGATTTGGACTTTATTCTACATTTAGGCTAAATTAGACCTATTTTTGAACTCAAATGAACTTTAGCTTAATTATTAATATAGAATTAGACCAAATTAATTTATTTGATTCAACAGTTACGATGAAACCACATGGCATCATTGGGACTTAGTCCATTTATGGCTGGCATCATTGGGACTTAGCCCATTTATGCTCTCCATTTCTATTTCGGATATGTCAACCTCTAGTAAGTCTCAAATCTAATGATTTGTAATTTTATCGTTAATTTGAGAGATGATTAAGCTGGTCCAAAATTTCTCATTCAACACCAGTATCAAACAAATTTATGGCTTTTCTCATTAAACAAAAAAGAAACGTGAACATTTTCAAATGGAACCGAGCTTTTCAATATTAGTATAAAAACTATGATTATTAGAAATGGATGTAAAACTTGAGTATTATTTTATACACACATAAACGCCACACTAAATCCTTATTTTGGATCGATGATAAGTACCAAACTCATATGCCCACTCTGCACTGTTGCAGATCAGGCCTTTTTTACATCGACAACTGAAACCAAATAATATTTTTTTTACAATGTGGGAGGGATCCAAATGTAGCCATGGGTTTGAACATAACCAGCCTTTTCCAGTAGCTCATCAGCCTCAGCTGGACCTCGGCTCCCTTGTTTGTATGGAATTGACTTCAGCTCACCATTGTCGATTCTGTGCAGCAACGGTGTGAAGATCTCCCAGGCAGCCTGTATATAATAAAACTATTTGTGAGCCAAGCAGAAGTCACCAAGAATGAGATGATTTGTAATTCATCAATGTGTTAATCAAGTCATTACCTTCAACTCATCTCGACGAACGAAATGCTGCTGATCGCCCCTTATTCTGCAAGTGTTTTTAATGTAATTAATGAGTTCTACCATGTAAATACGATGAATGTTATAAAGGATAAAGGATACGTCTTACGTATCAAGGATGAGACGCTCATATGCCTCTGGAATTGTGACACCCTGGTAGCGTTGGCGATAAGACAAGTCTAATTCACTCTGTACTGTTGACATTTCCAGTCCAGGTTTCTTGACCTACAAAGTCAACAGCAAAGAAGATAAGTAATTGAACTCATGAACAGGGTTGTCTTAATCAAGGCAGTCAAGACTCGAGAGATATTTCCATGTGGGATTGGATGATCAAGCAAAAACATGCATAACAAATTCTTGTCTTTGGTTCGATTTCAATCAGAAAGCTAGTTTCAGGGAGTCATGACATTGGAAATTTTCAAAAGTTAATCCACAAACAGAAGATGCAAATAAATTGTAGCCTTGTAGAGTTTATGTTCTAATTACACATTGACAGTTTCAATACTCTCTATTAGATGCCCTTTCAAGCACAACTAACATAAACATTTAATGTTGAAGTCAGCTTATAAGAACTGTTTTTGTACCGTAAGCTTCATGTACATGGCCTCCGAAGGTTGCAAGCGAATCACAAATTCATTCCTCCCTTGCTTTTTGCCTGCATCATAAACCTTGATCAATTTCGATTATCAAGCAACTAAACAAAAGCATGTTCCATTTGCAACAAAACATCAAGCACCAAAGCCTATATGCGTAAACAAGTGAGAATAACCAGTATGATATTAATTACACTGATGAAACTTTAGATCAAATGTCTTACATCTGAAAATGTCACCCGGAACATCCTTGAACTGAACTCGAATTTCTGCCTTTCTTGAGCTCAATGCTTTTCCAGCCTTCATTATAAATGGGACACCTGAAACACACACGAAATAATGACACAGTTAAATTAATATTTAACTAAGAATCCGCAGAGTAAGTATGTGTTTGATTTAACTTTTCAAGGGTACAATTTTGAAAATAACTCATTTTGGAATAAAAAATGACAACCACTCAAAATAGCTTTTAAAACACTTTCAAATTTTATTTTAAAACTTTTTTCCTCAAAAGAATCTAAATAAAAGTGACTTAAAAAATAAAACTTTTTTTTATCCAGTCAATCTAAATAGACCCTAAATATTCATAAAAAGTCCACCTGAAACTATTTAACTTGTCAAACTAAATGAGACCACTTTGAAATCTAAGTAATTCTTACCCTCCCATCTTTCATTGTGAATCCTCAACACCATAGTTGCGAAGGTTGGCGTATTTGAGTGATCAGGAACAGTAAAATCATCTCTATAACCTTCATATTGCCCAAGAACTACCTCTTCATCCTTAATTGGCAGCACTGATTGAAGAACCTGTACAGAAAATGACCCGTCACATTAGAGACTACAGAGTAGAAAGGGGAGAGAGGCCAAAACGCAATAGTACTCTTGAGGAACTTGAGAAATAAGTAAAAATATACATCTTACAAGATTCTATTTATTTTATATCCTAAATGCAGGTTAAATATACAATAAAATATTCTTTTGTCAGTTTGAATTCCTACCTTTACTTTCTCATCTCGGATGTGCTCGGGTTTGAGGGAAATAGGTTTTTCCATGGCAACCAAACAAAGAACCTGAGAGGACAGCCAAAAAAAACTAAGAAATTTTAGAAGTGCAAAAGTAGTAGATAGTTGAGTCAAAGATGAAATTTCTAGTAGTGCAACAATAAATAAAATCTAATGAACTTTAGGAACATTAAGAGAACAAGTTCCAATTAAAAAATTTATGTCTATGTCACAAAAGATGATAAGAATACTATTCAGTTTTTAGAAACCACAGATATTTTGAGTTGACATCAACTTCTTACCTGTAACAGATGGTTTTGAATGATATCGCGAATAATCCTGCAAAAACAAAATTTGAATCAGTTAGATTACCTCTAAGTCTTGAGTTTAAATTTTATTTGGTCCCTAAATTTCAAAATGTTACTTTTTTTAGACTCAAATTCTTAAGTTTTATTTCTATTTGTTTTGAGTTTAAAATTCTATTAGGTCCCTAGATTTTAAGATGTTACATTTTTTACCCTTGAGTTTTAAGTTTTGATCCTATTTGATCCCAAAATTTCAAAGTTCACATTTTTAACTTTGATTTGTCACTACATGACCACTATCAGATCTTGGTGTTAACATCTTCTAGTTAATTTAAAAGAATTAAATTAATATTATAACTAAATAAGTTTTAGGTTTAAATCCTATTTTTGGTCCCTAAACTTTTAAAAACGTCTATTTGATCTATGAACTTTTAAAAAGAGCATATTCTGGTCTTTGTCGTTAGGATTCTGTTAACTTTTTAATAGAATGATAAGATGGCTTCTATATATGATGACTAGACTACCAAATAAGATAATCTCTAGGGTTTTAATTTTTCATTAGAGACCAAATAGTAAATTGATGATTTATCGAAGACCTTTCAAATGTCACTTTGCCTTCAAGATTTTGATCACCACCGTTTGGCACGTTGGCATTCTACTTCACTTTCTTAACTCATGTTACATGCAATTTCATCCACATACAATGTTTTTAGTACCTCAAGTTTGGGATTTTTGTGATTCCTCGAGGTGTTTTTCTTCTCCCAATTCTTTCTTCTTCCCTTTTTTTCTTTTTGTGTGTGTATCGTGGTGTCAGTATCTAAAATACCAGTGTTTATTTTATAAATGGGTTGTACTAATTTATTTCCCCTTGCTATGAATGTTAACATAAATATGTCGTTTATGTTTTATTTTACTCAATGCTTTTCTGATTAGCTTCAAGATTCCAAATTGAAAAAAAAAAAAAAATAATAGGGGGGGGGGGGGGGACCAGGAAGGGAATGTGAGAGATTTGAGTCTTGGAGAAAAGAAAAACAAAATTTAGTTTTTGGGTTTATTTGATAAATGTGTTGATTATGTTTATGTATTGATATAAAAGATTTATAGAATAAATTAGTAAGATTTCTTAGTTATTTGTCAATTTATGTAATATGATGAATATGAATCTAAAGCCTAATCATCCAAATATAAAAGGCACATCATCATTTCGTTAAAGAGTTAATGGAATCAGGAACTTTTATTTAAGTTTGGGACTAAATAAGACATTTTAAAAGTTTAGGAACCAAAAATACAAAGTTTAAGGACCATAATAGGATTTAAACCTTAGTTTTTACTATTTTTCCATCACTATTAAAAGTAATTAAAAGAATTCAAACTATAATTATCTTAAGTTAATTAGTTGAAACTTGACACTGAAGATCAAGGTGTGCATTAGTAAACACTCAAGGGTACAAGTGTAGAATATTAAAACTTATAGATCAAATGAAAGCTAACTTAAAACTCAAGGGTAAAAATGTAATGTTTTGAAACCTAAGAACCAAATACAAATTAAAATTTAAAACTCAGAAGTAGAAGTGTTGCTCAAAATCTAGAGACAAAAAGCGTACTTTTCTGTCATTTAAGTATTTGATTCTACACTTTTAAAAGTAATTTTCATACCATAGAAAGTGATTTTGAATAATTGAAGGTATGCGTAGAAGTGAGTCAAGGGACCAAAATAAGTGGTTTAAACATAAATGGCTTAATAATTATTTTTGTATAAGTGTTTTATTATGAATTATTTTACTCTCAATTTCACACTAGTAAAAGAATACTTTTAATTAAAGTAAAAGTATTTTTCATGATTAAATGTTTGTTTTCAAAAGTGATTTTAAAGTAATCAAATGACTAAAAAGGGCATTCCATTGGAGAGAAAATAATTAGAAGGTGGTAAACAAAAGTTAAAGAGAAAAAAACCTTAGGACAATAAAAATGTAAGAGAAAATTTTAAAAAACAAAACAAAAAGAAACGTTTTAGAGAGGAATAAAAAGTTTAGAGGATAAAAAAATTAGAAGGATTTTTAAAATATTGGTGATTGAAAAAAGTGAGAGAACAGATCAAAATTTAAGAACATAAAGTTAGAAATAGAGGCTATAAAAAGTGTGGAGAGAAAAATCAGAGAAAACAAGATAAATTAGAGATAAATAAAGATAGAGAGAGACAAAAATTTTAAGTTAAAAAAAAATATATCTATTCACATTATTTTAGAACAAAAGAAAGTAAAGTATGAGGATTTTGCTCCAAAAAAATTGAAATAAGCATCACTTTAAAAACAAAATCACTCACAATCACTCACCAAAAATCATTTGAGAATCACTTGCTAAGTAATGGACTGAAAATCACATAAAATATTTTGGGCATGCTCATGACAAAAGTGATTTTTTTGGTCCTTCCAAAATCACTTCCAAATATGAACTAAGTTTTCATATATAGATTGGAGATGTGTTCAACAACATAAAATATCAATATATTTAGAGATTTAGCTTCACACACAACATTTTCAGATGGTACTTCTAAAGTAAATAAAACAACATACCCATATTCATCAAAGTATCCACCACGCCCGTCAGTACCAAAATCCTCCCTGAACACGATCTACCACCGAACAACACAAAGAGTGAAAAGAAAAAAACAAATATTAGTACACAACATATAAAAATTAAAATCAACCATGCTCAGATTTTCAAATCAATTTCAGCAGCCTTTTTTTTTTGTAAAAGTTCTGCAGATGTTCATAGAAAATTAAGTTGTGAACTGAATTCTCACCTGTACATTAGCAATGTTGTCACGGTTCCAGAGGGGCAAAAAAAATCGGTTTGCAAAACGAAGTACCAACTGAAAATTCAGATCATGCAAGAACACACATTAGACTGCTATTTTCAAAATCATAGACAACCAATAACATCTTAGTTACGCTAATATTACCAGATTTTGAACCAATTCCTTCCCCAGATAGTGATCTATACGATAAATTTGTGGTTCATCAAACAATTCTCCAATCTGGGAACTTAACTTCTCTGCAGATTCCAAATCCTTGCCAAACGGCTTCTCCACAACAATCCGGGTCCATCCACCAAGATCAGCTAAAAACAGATAAAACATCCTTTAACAATAAGTATTCAGAAGTAGATGAATCCCAACCATGAAAATAATCTGGACTTAAAGCTTACATTTATTCATGCAATAATGCTTGATCATCTTGCAGACAGATGGATATACCGATGGAGGAAGTGCAAAATAGAACAGCCTGCGAGACGATCCCTCTTTACTATTTCTGGAAATCTCATGCTCTGAAATTTTCTTATCCAACTTCTGAAAACCCTCAGCAGAATCATAGGACCCACTCACATATTTGATCTGAAGAAATTATTGAATTTATGCATGAGAATGATTCTAGTGAGTACATACTGCATACTAACACAACAATAATGTGTAATGAGTAAAACTAACCAACTGCAGAAACTTGGATACTTCTTCTAACTGCTCTGAGTCAGTAGTTTTGCCTTGGACAAGATATCTGCAATTATTATTCATATTGAGAGCCCCTAGTGAGTACATACTGTTTGCATGAAAAGATCAACGACTGGAGAAAGTTGACTTGATAAAATATAGAATGGCATTAAGAATAAAACTAGAGAGGGTTCCATATCTCACCCACGTAAGCGGTTTCTTAGATCATCATCAGAGATTTTTGACCTCGCATAACCAAAAATGTGAACTTCATTTGATTGTAGGAATCCCTAGGAATAACAATTGATAAAAAAGAAAAAGAATAAGAGAGTTAGTTCATAGAGCACTATTAAACAATAACTGAGTAACAGTTGTACATTGGAAAAGAAAACACTCAAGCACTTGAATTGAATAAACCATCAGAGAAATATGTGCATACAAAAGACTATCTAGTAGCTAAGAACTTATTCACGTTGCCAAATCCTCTCAATGTTTGGCCAACCAAACAACCAAATTACTCCATATAATGAACAGTGGAAAATCCTTATAAAAATAGGCATATTAGAATTAGTATTTGGATCATTGAACGCATGAATTATTACCACTTAATTTAACTTGCGATCTATTCTACTTTTCAATACAAAAGGGAGAACCAATTAAACAAAATAAATAAATAAATAAAAATAAACCTGGACAAAAAGGTGGAAGAGAGCTGGAAAAGTTTTCTTTTTAGCAAGATCTCCAGATGCTCCAAGCACAACGATGGAGATACAGCCAGTTTCCGGCACATTGTCCTCTCCTGTAAAAGAGTCATTTCTCAGAGAAGATCTTTTCTCAACGTGCCATGATCCAGATTCCATGTTTTAAGCTGCAATACACAAACCACCCTTATTAGCACCATATGGACAAGAAACCCAAATATCAAAATCGAATAAAAATTAAAGAATCATAACTCAATTTGCAGTACAAGATTCAATTAAAAGCAGTAGACAGGCCTGAGAAGAAACTTAATCCAAAACAGAAAGAACAAAGATAATGGAAAAAGAAGGCATGCAAAAGGGAAACAAAGCACTGTAAAAAAATTCCGTCAAAGTTAACACAAAGAGCACAAAAAGAATGAAAAAAAGCGAGATTACAAGGAATCCACATCCACTCCAATTCACGGATCTGATTCTCTAAGAACGAATATCAACCCGATCCAACATCAAAATTATCGAACTAATTCAGTAACGATCAGCAAATCTAGCTCCACCCCATCATTTTCAAAACGTTGAAGAAGAAAAAGAATGAAACCCCACAAGAAATTAAACCCAAATCAATGATCATAGTATTAAAACGTGACAAATGGCAGCAGAAAAAACAGAGAGAGCACAAACCTATGCCTCTACTGTCCGTATTCTTTCTACTTCAAAAGGTGGCCAAAACTCGAAATGAATGGAGATTTTAGAAATTCAGTGTGGTTTTAAACCGTTGAGTGGCTCACCAAACACCTTCGTCGTCGGCGAATGGCACTCAGCCACTTCTAGCCGCCGTTCTAGACACGAAAAGAAAAGAATCATTTTTTTGCTATGATTTTACATTAACATCCCTATTTTTCGTCTTATTATCCTTTGCGCCCCTTAAGTGCTTCGTTGTTTGACTTTGTTTGGTGGGATGATGTATGTGGTAAAGGATTAATTACAACCACAACTCTATTGCTACCTTTTCATCTTTTTAATTTTGCTAAGATTCCTTTTAATCAAGTTAATTAGGTTTTCATTTAACTTTTGCTATAATTATCAGAAAAATCTTCTTTTTTTTTTTTCCTTTTTTTATTTTAAGAAAAAAACTCCATTCAATTTTTAGTAAAACAAATAAGATATAAAATTTCAGCTAAATTGAATAATAAATTTTGATCAGTCTCAATTATATAAGATTGTATTTTATCTTAAATTAGTTCAATCAAAATTAGTCAAGTATGCATTGCAACATATGTTAATTGATTTTGTTATGCATAATGACTTAAATTGCCTCAATTAAATAATGACACTCATTAATTCAATCATACCACTACAAAGTCTTTCATGGCATAAATTGATTCAATAAAATTACAATATTATCATTTGGTGCTAAGGAATTAAATGACATGAATTGGTCTAATTAAATTGTGTCATTGAGGCAATGGATTCACAGTCAAATAAACTTAGCCTCGTCTAAGTACATACAAAACGAAGGAAAACATCCTAGAGGAGTGTGACAAGATTTAGAAGTTAAAAGGGAACTCTTAAAAAAAAAAAAAGAAGACTAAAACCTCCCTCAACATTAAAATTAAAGTAGTGTCCAAGATTTGGATGGAAGTACATCATTCATATATATATATATATAATCGATACATTTGCGTATATAACAATTAGATTTAAGTATTATAATATTTAACAATATTTTTTAAATTATAAATATAGCAAAATTTCTTATAGTTTGTCAATGATAGAAATCTACCAATGATTGACCATAGTACAAATATTGGTTTATTGCTGATATATCATTAAAATCTATCTTTATCAGTTGCTATCATTATTAGCTGTTATAAGTCGTCATCAGTAATAGTTATTATATGTGCTAATAATTGACAGTTGTCTTATTATAAGTTGCTATTACTAATAGATGCTATTAATTATAACTTTCAAGTTGAAAAATGTGTTATCAATTGTTATTCTTAATATCATCCATGTGATATAGCTGCTATCTACTAGAGGACAAACTTTGACATTAAAAAAAAAAATTGCCAGTTAACTGGTCAACCTTTGCTTTTTTTTTTGCAAATAATTTATTATTATGTTATATTTTAAGTTTATTTCCTAAAGTGTGCTATTTGTTATAATTTTTCTAAAACTTGTCTATTTAATTATATTTTTTTTGGAAAATTGTAAAAATCGTCTCTAAAGTATAGTAAAAATCACAATTACACACTTAATGTTTAGAAATTGAACTTGTAAACTTTTTAAATTGTTAAAACTAAATTGTCAAGTTTACACTGGTAGAAATTGAAACTATAAATGGTAAAATTTGAAGTTTGAACTTAGAAAATTATTAGAATTTATACAAGAATGTAAATATGAAAATTCAAAATTTAACACTTAGCTGTTTGAGAGGCTTAATTTTCAAAATTAGAAGTGTAAGAGTATAATTGAAAGTATGAAAGCGGGTTGAAGAGTGAATTGGGAATTTAGTTTATGTTTGCTTTTCCTTTTTAATTATTGTATATTTATTTTCAAACACCAATTTGGCATTTCCCAACCACTATTAAATTACTGATTAAGAAAAAGAAAAAAGAAAAGAATGGGGAAATTGAGAATGTGGAGATGAGGAGAGGAGAAGTATAAACGTGACAAACTTTGGTGGGCTCAGATCCAAGTTGAGCTGTCGATCAACGTAAGATGTATGGGAGAAAAAAAGGTTGTAGTGTTGGTATGGAGAGCAGTGAAAAGGCTTCTTTCCATTTCGACGTGAATCACGTCGCTATGTCATTTGATTACGAAAGCTTAGGACACCAAACAGAACCAATTCCGTCTCCCTTCATAGTTTTTTTTTCTCTTTTTTGGTTAACCTTAGGCTAAGTTGTTTTATTTTGCTTCTGTATTAAAAAAAAAAGTATGTTTTATTATTTAAAATTTTAAAAATAACATATTTTGTTCTCTATAGTTAAGATTCTATCACTTTGCAGAACATAGAAGTTTTGGTAGGACTACTTATTGATGGAGAGCCCATTATTAGTCAAGTGCGTGAAGACTTGTCAAATGTTACTTGGTGTGGTTCCACTTGCTAATAAAATAAAGGGATCAAGTTTAAGTCTAGCGTGGTTAGGGACGGAATTTCAAGAACTTGATGATGATGCAGAAGAGAAAACTATCGTTAGATATACAAGAGCATACATTCCACAAATAATGTGTAGAAGTCTGTTTTCAAACAAATCAAGTTAGTATGTGTATATGATGTTTCTGCCATTATTAGTTGATTTACATGAGGCGGGTCGATACTTCTATAGGAACATCTCCCAATGCCATATTGACAGCATCCTTCGACGTTCATACAACGTCGGGAGATGTTTAGGATTTACAACTTGTATACACGTCGAAGGATGTTGTCAATATGGCATCGGGAGATGTCGCGGAACTCCCGACGCACCATGTGCGTCGGGAGTTCCTATATATATATATTTTAAAAAAAATACCTTCTATTAATTCATAAATTTAAATTGAAATTCAAACTCATCTTCAATCTCAATTTCAACACTTCAATCTAAATTTCAACACTTCAATCTAAACTTTCAACACTTCAATCTAAACTTTCAACACTTCAATCTCAACTTCAACACTTCAAATTCAAATTCCTAAAACCTACAACTAATTCAAAATCCTAACAAAACTTCAAATTCAATTTCAATACTAAAACCTACAACTAATTCAAAATCTAAATACTAAAACTAATTTGAAACCTAAAATCTAAAACCTAAAACTAATTTGAAATTTAAATACTAAAACTAATTAACTAAAACAAAACAATAACTAAACTAAACCACTTACCGACGACGAAGGCAACGGGGACGACAATGACGATGGTGACAGTAACGGGGACGACAACGGAGATGAATGCCTCTTCTTCTTGATCACCCTCTCCCTCCCTCGGTTTTCTTTCTCTTTTTTGTTTTCATTCTATAAATAATGGAGTTAAAAAGACGGAGAACTCCCAACACACAACGAAAACGTTGAGAATAGCACCCTATTCCCGATGCAATTAGTGACACGTTGGGAATCCCTAAACCTATTTTCAACGCGATTAGTGACACGTCGGGAATCCCTAAACCTATTTCCGACATTGCTGACACCACGTCGGAGGAAGGCGTAACGTACAATTAATGATTTGCCCTTCCTCCGACGCAACACTGTAGACGTCGAGAATAGGTGCACATTTCCCGACGCACTTGACACCACGTCGGAGGAAGGTCAAATGGTACAATTAATTGTCCACCCTCTCCCGACGCTACACTTTCTACGTCGGAAATAGTGGCCCATTTCCCGACGTACCTCGCACCGCGTCGGAGGAACCTTAAACCCATTACAGCCAGTTCCAACGCTAATGTGTCTGCGTCGGGAGAAATACCTTCCCCCGACGTGCACCAAGCTGCGTCGGGAAACACTGACTTCTACCTACGTCATGTTTCCCGACGAGTTTTCCTGCGTCGGGAAACCCCCGATTTCTTGTAGTGGGTTTCGTTAATTAACTTCATTCAGACTTAGAGAATAGTTTTGTTGGTTATGTTGGTGTTTCATTCTACATGATGCTGTTGGAATTTATGTCCTAAAACTCGTAGTTTGTAATCATATTCTATTCAATAAGTCGTTATTAATACTATAATTTTAAAGCCAATAAACTAAGGTCCCAAGGCTATTTTTATGTAAACTTGAACTTTATGTAGAGACTTAAACGTGGATCAAGTTCGAGTAAATAGCCTAAATAGTCTATAGTATACGAATACGGTTGGGCGCTTTATTCGGGAGATACTATTGATGCAGCCCATTTTGTAGTTAGTACAAACGAAGTGATCCTAAATCGTTCATGTAGAGACATGGAAGTGGGGGCATCCTATGTAAAGAGTTTACATAAAACTGGAACCATGAGATAGTCACTTTTAAGTTATAACACCGTTAACTTTGTAAAACTGACTATTTCGTTTATAGATATCCAATGTAACTTAATCTTAATCCTGAGCTAACTATGAACTTCTGTTCACACGAAATTATCCTTAGATCTGTATAGGTGAGGGCAGCTCAATGGCGCTGGCCCAATAAGCCTTCCATTTCAGGGGTAAGATATGGTGGATAGCTAGGGACATAGGGTGCAAGACGGAATTCACTCCTACCCACTCTGGGTTAGTAGATAGGTTGTTCCCTTAAGGACTGAATCCAGGTCTTGAACAAGGGGCCCCACCCTCTCATTGGCCCGAGAGGGATTCGGTTTAAAGGTTGGACCTTAAACCAATTGTTCAATAGTGGATTAGTGGGACTTAAGGAGAAAAGATATATTCTCGGGGGTAAAACGGTACTTTGACCCAGCCGAGATTATGAACAACCTGTGAAGGATTAGCTTACTTATCATGGTCATATCACATGGACACAAATATATCTATAGTGAGGGGAGTGCAACTACTGGACTCTAGTGGAATGACCCGTTAGTTAACGAAGGTTGATTAACTCGGTCTAAAAAGTTTAGCCAGTTAATCTCGGATCGTTGGAGCTCATGATCTATAGGTCCATTAGGTTCCCCCGCTAGCTCATAAGGAATCAACTTAGAACATTATGATAAAATAATTTGAATTGTTCAAAATAGGTAAAGAGAGAGAAACCGATAAATATATTTGATATAGTCATCGGTTATAACTTAAGTAGAGCTTCATATTTAAATATGATTTAAATATCAATATGGAATCATATTTGGAAGCTCGGAATTGATGGAAAAGGTCAAAGATGTAAAAAGTCAAAATGTTGACTTTTGACTTTGAAAAATCAAACTTTGACCGACTTTATATTCAAATATGATTTGAATTTTGAAAAAATGAATGCGGATTCATACTCGGGAGATTGAAATTAGTCAAGACGGATAAAATGGTAAAAAGTCAAAATGTTGACTTTTGACTTTTTTTTTTAAATGTCAAATTACCATTTTACCCTTGGAAGAATATTGCATGTAAATAACAAATGGCTTCATGCATGTGAGACACCTACTTGGTAATATGCCAAGTGTGGAGAGTGGAAGCTCACTACATGCAAATTTTGCATGTAGTTTGCTAAAAAAGGAATGGATTGGAAATAAAATGCAGGGTTGTTTTTTTTGTTGAAAAATTGATTTTGTAATTTGGAATTGCAAAATCAAACCAATTTTCCTTTTACTCTCCAAAAAGTTCTCTCCACAAATTCTTCCTCCTAAATCCATCTCTCTCTCTCTATTTTTCTCTACCGTTCGAGTCCCACAACTCGGTTCTAAGTCCGGAGATTAGCGGGTCAACACTAGTGGTAGTTCCAGTTTTGATTTCGTGAGGAGATCGTGAAGAGCAAGTGAGAAGATTGCGATAATAGAAAAGCATCAAGGGTGAGTTTTTCTATTAACCCTATTTTGTTTCCTTTTAGGGTTGTGATGCATGTTTACCACTAAAGTGTTTAGTTGTAATTAGAGTAAATTTTGATCCTAATTCCGCTGCGCATGTCTACCGTTTCCATCAGATGCATCATTGATCAAGATCATTGCATACAAAAAATGCTTAACAAAGATCTCTTCATCATGTACTTCTATGCCTTGTTTTGTACAAGTTTTTCTATTGCCTACCCAAGTGAAAGCGAAACAATAGGTTTTTCTAGATGATTCAAGGTCGAACACAGGGATTTGAAATCAAAACATAGTTCTAGAGTCTACTTATCAATCATGTGGTATAAAAGAATAACTATACAGTATGATAAATATAAGTTAAAACTATAACTACTTATACGCACTAGAGATTCTCTAAAAGTGGTTTGGGTTGGATGAGATGAAAACATGAACTAACTTGTTTGTAAGAAAGGGGTGAAGGAAAGTTTTTGCATTACTAGGCGATTACGCTTATGTGATAAGCATGATGCAATATAACTTACTTAACTAGCTTATTATTAGCACGAGCTCCTTTCAGAGTCTTTACATGTCACACTTGCTCTCTTTTTGGGACCCAAGTGACTAATCCTAGCCAAACAAGGTATATCTAGAATGGTTCATTTATAAGACTTATAGAGCTTCACGTTTAAGGGTGACAAACTCTCAGCACCTAATACCCACACTTGTTCTCTTGTTGGGACACAAATGATGGAAGTTATCTTGCCAAGGTGGAGCTTATCTCCAAACTCCTCCTTGCGCACGTTAGCGATATCCTTGCTACTTGCCCTCTCGAATATTTGGCGATATACACTCGTCAAGAGTGATGAAAATAGCTCAGCTAACATGATAAGAAGTTTTGATAAGAATTATAAGCAAAACTTCTTATCAAGAACTTATCCCAAACCTAAAGAAATGCTTTACAGATAGTCAGAAGGTTATTCTTTGCCACTGTACAATATGAACAACTACAATGTAAAGAAATACAAAAATGGAAATAATAGAGATGCCATTACAAGTTAGGGGAAGATAGGGAATGAGATCTTCTTCACTCAAACTACAAGCTTTCACTCCATAGACTAACTGGAGAAGATAAATAAATGCTTTACAGACGGTCAAAAGGTTATTCTTTGCCACTAACTCTCTAGGACTCTACCCACCTCTTTAGGTGTACGGATGGTGGTCCATTTAGACGTTGCTCTTCTTGGTAAGGATGAAGTTCCTTTTTATAGGCAGATTTAGACGAAAAATCTAATCTTTTGAGCTTTTCAGTGTCGAAAGTTGCCTCTGTTATCAAGTCATATCAACTCCATCTACCACTTTTTCTTCTAGCGAACCTCTTCTCTCGTTCTGATATGGTCTTCTCGCCTAATCTTCGTGCGAGTTTCTCTACGATTCACTAGCTTATTCTTTTATGCTTTAGCCTGCGTTAAGACATTAAAAACAGGGTGAAATAGACATGTGTAACGACCGAACTCTTTATACTGAGCTGAGGTCAGTACCATTTAAAAACTAATAAAGATTTTTTATTTAAAATAAAATAAAATACTAAATTTAAAGAAATATTTTAAATCTTCAATTAAATCATTAATAAAGTATATAAAGAAAGAATAAAATAAATAAATAAATAAATAAAAGAATAAATAAAACATTACTTCGGGCCCTATTTGAAATAAAAGGAAATATCTAAAAGTAAACATAAGTTCTGAAATAAATTTCTAAAAATTAAATACTAAAAGACATAAATAAAATGCGAAAAAGACTTAGATGGTTTCCTATGGCGTCACTTCATGTCATTTGCCAGCTTGCCTCTGCCTCTACCTCTACCTTTGTTGGTAAAAAAATTAAACATAGAGAGAGAATGAGTATAATTTATACTCACTGTTAGTCCTGTTAGAGTAAATTTTGATTTTTATATCTTGAATTTATTTGGGTGTTATTTTAGATAATTGGAACTTTTATTTGTTTTGTGGAGATTATGATTAATTAAATATTTATTGAAAAAATATTTGATTAATTATTAAATTTTGGAATTTAATTATATTGTATGGTTTTGATAAAGGTTGATTGAGGTTGATAATTAAATTTGGTGAGATTTAAGGATATTGGTTGTTTATATATATATATAAAGTTATGGAATGTTAGAAAACAATTATATTATGGGGATAATATAATTATTAAAGAGAAATAATAGTAAATTATTAGTATTTTAAATAAAGATATTTGGAGAGAAAGAAAATAATTATATTATGGAAATATAATTAATATAATTATTTTTCTAAAGATATTGTATTTTGGAAAGTTAAAGGAGATGATTTGATTGAATAATTAATGAGGAGGGAGAAAAAGTTGATTGGGATATTTGAAAAAAAAATATTTATTATCATTATTATTTTATTTTTAAAAGGATATTGAAATGCATTCACTTCATTTTATCCCCCATTCCTTCTTCCTCCTTGGACAAACCCTAGCAGCCGCTCCTCTTCACCTTTCTACCACCGCCGACGACTGCAGCTGCTTAGTCCACGCTCAAACGAAGCTGTCCACTTCGCGTCAAAGGCCGAGCGATTTTGAAGCTTCGTCTTCGTCGCGTCCTCTTCTCTGTCGCAAGTCTCCACCGTGCATTGTAGAATAGAGTCGTTTCCATCACAAGCCGGGCATCCCAGACGTTCCTTCTCAAGCCGAGCGTGTTCCAGCCGACGTTCCTCCGTTTGCCGACTACGCCGAAGCTCAACCTGTAGTCGATCTTCCTCCGAGCCGCGTGCATGGAAGAAATCCGAGCTGCCCCTCCTCGCGAAGCCGAGCCGCATGTACCACCCAAGCCGACCTCCTCCTTGAAGTGAGCCGATGCTCCCTTGTCCAAGCCATCTCCATCCTAAGCCATTTAGCAAGCCAAACCTCATTTTTCCTTAAGCCATTGGGGCCATCTAATATTTTGGTAAGTTTGTTGGGTTTGGTTCGCCCAAATAATTATCCCTTGGATTTTAAATAAGTTTACAATTTGAAATGAGTTGGATTATTTTTACTTGAAAGTTAGACTAATTTTGTTGGAGTATTGGAGCTGTGATTTTCTTCCAACCAAGTTTGAATTGGTTTCAAACTCCTCAGTTGGTAAGAATCTCGAGGTAAGAAATTCTACTATTAGACCATTATATTATGATTTTCCTTAGTATGCACTAACGTAGCTATGATGCATGTTAAAAATGTTAGCCAATGATAGCTACATAGAAAATTTTATGTTATGAATGTGATAATTGAGATATATTATGGTTGAGATGCCTTATGTTTGAGTTATGATATTTATGATATAATATATTTGTAAAAGCTATGATTTTATGTTAGATTTACTATTAGAGTTGTACCATATGGGGTTCCCTTGGGATCACCACCCTGTGTCTTAATTTTTTGGGTGTTACACATGAGTGCTTATGTAAAGTGCTTATGTAAAATAATTTTTTGGGTGTTACACATGAGTGCTTATGTAAAGTGTATTTCTAAATATTTATGCATTTACAAAATAAGTAACACGCTTTGATACTCTTCCTATGCATTTTGGTCTCATTATTTTACTTAAAAGGCCATAATAAGTTGTATTTCTACAAGTTATCAGCTTGGAGATGATTTTCCACAATGGCTTCATAGCTTCAACATGTCAATGATCATCTACTACCTGGACGAGCATACAGTTTTCGGTATGTTATTTTAATATGTTTGATATTCTTCCGCATAATTATGTACGTAAATACTAAAACTTGATTTCTTTATACTTTAGTTTTTATTTATGATGTAATATGTGATGTTTTTCATATTATTTGGGAGACTTAAAAAATGTAATGGACAATTTGCCCAAATTTTGTAGGAACAGTCAAGACATATGGCAGACCATCAATCATCTCATATTTTTTCATATTGGGGAGTTGCACTATCCTAATAAGGTGATAAGATAGTTCGGTTTTAAACTAGACATCCCACTAGAATGCAGTATTGAGCTACTCCTGCACAACGGTGACTTGAGAAATATGGATTGGTCAGATAAGATCACACATTTGGTAGTGCGATGATAATCTCGTAGAAGATTTATTGTGATGAGAGCTTTGATTCAGCAGTTCCATAGAGACGTGACTCAAGAATACATCAACTGGTATATTAATATTACAAGACTCTACATCACTCGACCATGTGCAACTATGGGTCATCAGATACGTATTTAAATATTGTATAATTAATTTAAATTGTATACTAAATTAAATATTTGCTAATATTTTTTTTTGCAATTCACATAGATTGAAAAAAATTAAACCTTGTGATGTTGTAGATTATCCACAACAGGTTCCTGATATATTCAATAATAATGAGAGGTACATGGAGGAGCTACATTATAAGTATAATATACTTATTATACCTCCACCGATTCATAAGGGATGTGCTGGAGTGGAAGAAGTGTCTCCTATGACATAAACCCAGAACCCAGGGCCAGACTAGTTATGGTAGTCCAATGACGATGATACCAACATTTAGCCCATAGTAATATGATTCAAGGGCATGTACAAGATATTTTGATTAAGGAATCGATCCATTTTCTTCATACATGGACTCACGTCCATCAACTTTATACATGCATAGACACGGACGGGGTTGTGGAGAACATAACGAATATCTATAATGTTAACCACCTAGAGATGTATCGACTCCATAAGAGTACCAACAAGAACCAGAGAATCAAAATGAGTAAGAGCCATGTAGAGTTTAAAGTCGAGGGCGACATCCAACTCAAAATCAACTATGTCTATTGTGGGATGCATTGATTTTCTTTAAAATTTTAAATTGATGTAAAACATTGATACATATATTTTAATTTAATTTAGATTTCATTTTTTATTTACTAATCATTAAAAAAAAAAGTTCAAAAGCTTCTTTTTTTTATTATTATTACAAAAAATATAATATAATTTTCATAATTAAAAAAGAGAATTGAAAATTTCATTAAATATTTATTAGTTACAAATTAAAAAAAAGAAAATTTAAAACGTGTTAAGGTAAAAAATATGGTGCATAAGTCGAGTTTTCAAACCCATGACATAAAAGAGATGTAAATCTAAAATATTTTAGAAAGTACCATATTTCTCTAATTTTTTTAAAAAAAGAACTATATTAATGCAAATATCTCCGTATAATAAAATAATGCACACCCACCAGAATCCCATATTTGAGCATTAAAAAAGATGATTTTGTCAACTGCACACAAATTTATTAAATACGAAACTCAAGTCTGAACAAAATTACAGGTTTTTGTCAATTTATGGAAACAAAAGAAAGAAATCTCATTCAAATTTGGGAATTGAATATTAAAATAAATAAATAAAATAAAAGAATTTGACATTGAAATTGAAATTGAAATTGATAAAATAATGAAAAATAATATAGGAATTATATATGTCACCAACCCATCTGAGGCCGCCAGACATAAAAATGGAGCTGTCAAATAGGACCGATCACTTCGTCCATCTGATTTGGATTCCGATTCGGGAAGGAGAAAAATTGAGTCCTTTTGATTCATTTTTTTAAACTTCAATTTCCCCAATGGAACCATGGGCTTTTCGGTAATTTCCAACCTCTAAAACCTTCGTGACTGAAATAATTAATGTTATATTATTGATTGAATTATTATTCATTTACTCAATCCTTTTGATTACAGTGCAACAAATAATGAAAAACAGAAAAATAGACAAAAGCATCCCATCTAAAACGGATCTATTGATTTGGTTTGATTTCTTAATATTTAAATTACATGTGTTTTGGTTTGATTTTTTTTAATTAGAAAAATCAATTAAAATTGACTTAAATGAGGAATGCATATTTTTACTTCTAGTATTTTAATTACAATTATTTATAGTGCATGTATATTTATATTCTAGAAGAAGACACAGTTGATTATTATCTAAAAGAAATGAAACTATAGTACCTAATTTTCATCAACAAACAAGATGGGGAAATTTTAATTTGAAAAAAAACAAAATTGCCAAATTTGAAATAGACCAAAATAAGATTGAAAGATTAGGAAAAAAACAAAAAGATACTTCCAAGTATAAGAATCATGCTCAACAATCAACAAAATTAATACAACAAATTTCCTTTTATAAATATATGTAACACCCCAAAACTATTAGGTTATTTTTTTTATTATCATTTTTTAAATTTTGGGTGTTATTTGTGAAATTGTTTTAATTTGTGGAGATGAAGTGGTTTTGGAAAGATGTGTGTGGTTAATTTTTGAAAATTGGAATGCTATTGTTAAAATTTGGTTTTGAAGTTATGGTTGGTGAATTAAATTTGTAAAGTTGGAAGTATTATGAGTAAATATTGATATGTGTATGTAGAAAGTTATGAAGGAGTAAGAATAATTATATTATGGAATGATATAATTATTAAGGAAAAATATAAAAGAGGTGATAGAAGAGTTATTAATGAAGAGAGAGGGAAAATTAAATAGGATTAGGGAGAGATGAAGGAAAAGATGAGTTATTTGGGGGAAATTAAATAATAATAATAATAATAGTATTATTATTATTATTATTAGTATTTTTTTATATATTTAAATACTCACTCGGGACGCGTGCCATAGTTACTATTCATCACCTTCTTCCTCACAAAGAACCCTAGCCGCCACCAAGATCTTCTTCGTCCACTCCTTTTTGCCGGTAGCCGCACGTCGGTAGCCAACCACAGAAAGTCGTTTGGTTCATCATTAGTCGGGCGTCGGGCGTTCATCGTTGAAGACTAGTCGTTGCTCGTCCGCGCCTCACTGACGACCGAGATGATCTGCCATCAAACGTCGCCGCCTCCGTTGCGTCGTCCAAATCTGAGTAAACTGGTTAGGGACGCCTTTGAGCCGCACGCGTGAGTCCTTCTCCACCGAGCAGCGTCCGAATCGCAAGCCGAGCCGTCTCCACTGTTTCGAGCTGCAAGCGTGAGTCCTTCTCCACTGAGCCACGTCCGAGCCGAAGCCTCTTCTTATCGAGCCATCTTCAAGTTTAGCCTCTTGCAACCTTTTGACCCATTTGGGTGAGTTTGTATGGGTTTGGTACATCCAATTAAATATTTTTTTTTATCTTAAATGAAATTGTATTTGGAATAAGTTGATCTATGGTTGCTTGAAGGTCCAAGTGAAATTGGTAGAAATAGGACTGTGAATTTTCCATTTAAGGTGGTGTTGGATTCAACTGTAATCTTGGGGTAAGTTGGGTAAGCTTGGTTATTAATTAAACAGTAGGGTGATAGTTAACAAAATTATTGATTTTTAATTTTATTGGTGGTTAGGATTGAGTATTGGGAGAACCTGATTGTCAACCAGTGAATTATCATATTGTAGCAAATATCCAGGTAAGGGATTTTTCCCTATATCCCTTTAAAGCTGCATGTATATCTTGTATATCATGTGCTCTTCAGTATAACTGAGATGAAATATGACCATTTGGTTACTTCGGTAACCCTTTGATTGAGATGCAACACCATTGGTGTATGATATGATTATACGTTATTTTTGAGTTATGTGTGTTTGAGCCAAATTATTGGTGTTATGTTGAGCATTTATAGCCTATAGTGTTCTGTTGGTCTGCCGGTTAGAGTCGTACCACGAGGGGTCCATCAAGGTCCTCCCCTATATATGTCTGTGTAGCTATTGAGACATGATTCGACGGGATCACTTACAGCCCGACTCTCCTTTAGGATGATTCCTTCGGGTCCACCGAGAGCCCAGTTCAGTCCCGGTGGGACTACTGGATAGTGTGCGTTCGGGAGCACCATAGCGCGTGGTACTTTATTTCAGGACTCAAACAAAGAGACTAACAACACATAGTGAGACTAAATATGGGACTCTTACTGAGTATAAATTTATACTCACTCTTTTTAATGTTAAACTTTCAGGTAAGGGGAGAGGCAAGGGCAAGCTGGCGAATGATAAGAAGTGACCGTGGATCGCCATAGGGAATAGTTCAGTTTTTCCGCATTTATATTTCAGGAATTATAATTTTGGTTTATTTCAGAACTTCGATTCAATTATTTTATGTATTTCTCTTGTTTTATGGGCCTGAACTAGTATTTTGATTTATCACTTTAATTACTTATTTATTTTTATTATTTAAAGTTTTTCCTCAACTTATAAATTAATTTCTTGAAAAAAAAAAAATTATACTTATTTTCATATTAATGACCTCAACTTACAGGAAAGTTGGGTTATTACAGTTGGTATCAGAGCCCAGTTTTAGGTTATGTAGACTGACTTACGATGTAAGTCGTTGATTTTGTCTCTATGGTCAATACGGTCCTTCGTCACTCGCCAGGTACGTATTAAGATATAATTTAAGATTGTGCATAAGACCTTGCCTGAATTAAACTAGATAAGTAAGTGAGTATGTTATGAATGAATTCGTAGTAAAAGACTTTTAATGGTGGAATTTAGGAAAAATGCCGCCACGTAGAAGTGTTCGTAGAGGTGGTAGAGGAGGCAGAGGAGTTGGACGTAACCAGCCTGAGGGACAACCTGAAGGACAGCCTGGAGGACTACGCGGGGAACAGCCAACTGTACAAGCTGTCAACCCTACTGCACCTGTCACTCAAGCAGACCTTGCTGCTATGGAGCAAAGGTACAGAGACCTATTAGTGGAAGTGATGGCATAGCGACAGCCGGCCCCACAGACCCAGACAGCTCTTATTCAGGCCCCGACTGCAGGTGTTCAGATACCAGCCACAGAAGTTCAGGCCCCGGTTGTAGCCCAACACTTACCAGACATGCTTTCAGCCGAAGCCAAGCACCTGAGGGACTTCAGGAAGTATAACCCTCAAACTTTCGATGGATCTTTAGCAGACCCCACAAAGGCACAGATGTGGTTGAGTTCGGTGGAAACCATCCTTCGGTATATGAAGTGCCCCAATGACCAGAAGGTTTAGTGCGCTGTGTACTTACTGATTGACAGAGGCAGAGGCTGGTGGGAGTCCACAGAGAGGATGTTGGGTGGAGATATAAGTAAGATCACCTGGGAGCAGTTAAAGGAGAACTTTTATGCCAAATTCTTCTCCGCCACAGTGAGAGAGGCCAAGTGCCAGGAGTTCCTAAAATTGGAGCAAGGCAACATGACGGTGGAAGAGTATGATCAAGAGTTCGATGCGTTATCCCTGTTTGCACCCGATTTAGTGAGAACCGAGGCTGAGAGAGCTGACAAGTTCGTCAGAGGTCTCAAGTCAGAGATCCAGGGTTTCGTTCGCGTCCTTAGACCAATCACCCAGGCTGATGCGCTGCGCATGGCAGTAGATCTGAGTTTGCATGAGAGGACGGTGTTGGCCAAGGCTGCAGAAAAGGGACCAACTTCAGAACAGAAACAGAAGTCTGAGCAGCAACCTATAGCAGCATCACACAGGAATTCGAGATCAGGTGGGTTGTTCCACCGTGAAACACCCCAACCTTCTTAGAAGGTTGAGATCATTACTATTTAAATAAAATGTATTTTTTTTTTTTTTTTTTAAAGGCAAATTAGTTTTATAAGTTTTGAGAAATACTTAAATAAATATGTAGTGAGAATAATAAAATAAAATACTGATTTGGGCCCATAAAAATAAAAGAAATACTTTTAAAATAATTAAAGTTCTAAAGTTCTAAAAAGAATAATTCTTGAATCATAAATGCAGAAAAACTGAACTATTCCCTATGGCGAACCACGGTCACTTCTTGTCATTCGCCAACTTGCCCTTGCCTTTATCTTTACCTGAAAATTTAAACATTTGAGAGAATGAGTATATAAAATTATACTCAGTAAGAGACCCGTACTTAGTCTCCCTATGTGTTGTTAGTCTCTTGCTAGAGTCCTGCAATAAGGTACCACGCTCTATGGTGCTCCCGAACGCACGCTATCCAGTAGTCCCACCGGGACTGAACTGGGCTCTCGGTGATCCCGAAGGAGTCACCCTAAAGGAGAGTCGGGCTGTAAGTGATCCTGTCGAATCACGTCTCAGTAATACTCAAACATATATATGGGAGGACCTTAATGGACCCCTCGTGGTACGACTCTAACCAGTAGACCAACAGAACACTATAGGCTATACATGCTCATCATAAAATCAACATTCAACTCAACATACACCATCTCATAGATTCATATAATCACATCATGCATCGATAATATGCATCTCAGGCAAAAAGGGAAAAATTCTCTTACCTGAAGATCCGCTAAAAATAATTCACTGGTTGACAGTCAATTCCTCCCAGTACTCAATCCCGAAGATTAGGGTTGAATCCAACACAACCCTAAGTGAAACAATTCACAGTCTCAGTTCCTCCAACTATATTCGTTCCTTCAAGGAAACATAGATCCACCTAAATCCATAATCTTTATTTATTCAGAATAGAATAGGAAATTAATGGGAGTACCATCTCAATCGATAATAGTCCAACTCACCAAAGTGACTCCACAACAAGGAATGGCTTGAACCAAATGAAATCAGCTCAAGTGGCTTGATGAAGAGACTCGGCTCGGACCTTGAGGCTTTACGGCTTACGTACGGACGAAGACGGCCCGCGCGGCTTGGTGAAAACGGACGCTTGCGGCTGGACGCTGGCGGCTGGACGCGTGCGGCTCGGTGAAGACGGACGCGTGGACCCGTGCGGCTGAAACTCGTGCGGCTGGACGCTGGCGGCCGGAACCCGTGCGGCTAGACGCTGGCGGCCGGAACCCGTGCGGCTAGACGCTGGCGGCTGGAAGCGTGCGGCTGGCCGACTGAGACGTGAGGCGAACGACTTCGTCCGACGACCGTCGTCGTGGTGATGTTCGCGGCGGCTAGGGTTTCTTTGTGACGGCTAGGGTTTCTTTGTGACGGCTAGGGTTTCTTTGTGAGGAAGAAGATGAATTGTAACTATGGCAAGCATCCCGAGGGTGTATTTAATATGTAAAATACTAATAATAATAATAACATTAATACCATTATTATTATTATTATCTAATTTTCCCCAAATAACTCCTCCTTTTCCTTCATCTCTTCCTATTCCTATTTAATTTTCCCTCTTTCCTCATTAATATCCCTTATAACATATCTTTCCTTAATAATTAATAATGATAACAATAGTATTACCAATTTTCAACCATTAACCCCACATCTTTCCAAAATACTTTATTTTCCACAAAAATTAAAACCATCTCACAAAATAACACCCAAAATTAATAAAATGATAACGAAATATCTTGAAAATTTTGGGGTGTTACACACCGGCACCGACAGCAAGCGACTCAGGCAGGCCAAACCTTGAGGGTATTACCCATGTGTCCAAATTGTGGAAGACATCACTCGGGTCGTTGCCTAGCGGGGAGTGGAGTATGTTACAAGTGCAGGCAACCTGGGCATCTAGCTGATAAGTGCCCTCAGAAATCGTACGATGTTGTTGGAAACCAAACTTCCCCAACCCATCAGGGGAGAGTTTTTGCCACTAATAGGCAAGAGGCCGAGAGAGTTGGCACAGTGGTGACAGGTACATTTCCAATTTTGGGACACTTGGCTTTAGTATTATTTGACTCGGGGTCCTCTCATTCTTTTATATCCTCAGTATTTGTACAACATATGAATCTAGAAGTAGAACCCTTGAGTTACTTGTTGTCCGTTTCTACTCCATCTGGAGAAATTTTGTTGTCGAGTGAAAAGATAAAAGCATGTCAGATAGAAGTAGCAAAGCACGTTTTAGATGTAACTTTATTAGTATTAGACATGCAAGATTTTGATGTAATATTAGGCATGGATTGGCTATCTGCCAACCATGCAAGCATAGATTGTTTTCGCAAGGAGGTAGTTTTTAACCCTCCCGAGGCAACTAGTTTTAAGTATAAAGGGGCTGGGACTGTGGTTCTACCCAAAGTTATCTCAGCCATGAAGGCTAGTAAGCTGCTCGATTAGGGTACTTGGAGTATCTTGGCTAGTGTTGTGGACACCAGAGGGCCGAAAGTATCTTTATCATCTGAGCCAGTAGTAAGGGAATATCCCGATGTTTTTCCAGAGGAGCTTCCAGGACTTCCGCCCCGTCGAGAGGTTGATTTCGCCATAGAGCTAGAACCAGGTACCGGTTCCATATCGAGAGCCCCATTCAGAATGGCACCAGTAGAACTGAAAGAGCTGAAGGTCCAGTTGCAGGAGCTGCTGGACAAAGGTTTTATTCGACCTAGTGTGTCACCTTGGGGAGCACCAGTGTTGTTTGTGAAGAAGAAAGATGAGTCGATGCGTCTTTGCATTGACTATAGAGAGCTTAATAAGGTGACAGTCAAGAACAAATATCCGTTGCCCAGAATCGAGGACCTATTTTATCAGCTGCAGGGGGCCACTGTGTTCTTTAAGATCGATTTACGTTCGGTATATCATCAGTTGAGGATTAGGGACAATGATATATCTAAGACGTCCTTTCGTTCTCGTTATGGACATTATGAGTTTATTGTAATGTCCTTTGGCTTGACAAATGCTCCTGCTGCTTTTATGGAATTAATGAACAGGG
>CM046890.1:39315-50799 GCA_025688845.1 Cucumis hystrix
CTAGGTAAGGCGAATGTGGTAGCCGATGCTCTTAGCAGGAAGGTATCACATTCTGCAGCACTCATTACTAGGCAGGTTCATTTGCATAGAGACCTTGAGAGAGCTGAGATTGCAGTTTCAGTAGGGGAAGTTACCTCGCAGTTAGCTCAGTTGTCAGTGCAGCCAACTTTGAGGCAGAGAATTATTAATGGCCAGCTTACTGACCCTTATTTGGTGGATAAGCGCTGCTTAGTAGAAGTAGGGCAAGTTGAGGAGTTCTCTATATCCACTGATGAGGGACTCATGTTTGACAAACGGTTATGTGTGCCAGCAGACAACGTAGTTAAGACCGAGTTGTTGATCGAGGCCCATAGTTCTCCATTTTCTATGCATCCAGGTAGTACAAAAATGTACCAGGATTTGAAGCGAGTTTACTGGTGGAGAAATATGAAGAGAGAGGTGGCAGATTTTGTTAGTAAATGTCTGGTGCCAGCAGGTGAAGGCACCAAGACGGAAGCCAGCAGGTTTGTTACAACCCTTGGGTGTGCCAGAGTGGAAGTGGGAGAATGTATCTATGGACTTCATTTCTGGACTGCCTAGAACCCTGAAGGGTTATACAGTGATATGGGTTGTTGTGGACAGGCTCACAAAATCAGCACATTTCGTTCCAGGAAAGTCCACTTATACTGCCAGTAAGTGGGCACAATTGTATATGACGGAAGTAGTAAGGTTGCATGGGGTACCAGTGTCCATAGTTTCCGATAGAGATGCCCGTTTTACCTCCAAGTTCTGAAAGGGATTTCAGGCTGCCATGGGCACGAGATTGGACTTCAGTACAACTTTTCATCCTCAAACTGATGGTCAGACAGAGCGTTTGAATCAAATTCTGGAGGATATGCTGCGAGCTTGTGTGTTGGAGTTCTCAGGGAGTTGGGACTCCCATTTGCACTTGATGGACTTCGCCTACAACAATAGCTACCAGACTACTATTGGCATGGCGCCGTTTGAAGCGTTGTATGGTAAGAGTTGTAGATCCCCCATATGTTGGGGTGAAGTTGGTGAGCAGCAGATGTTAGGTCCTGAAATAGTTCAGACCACTAACGAAGCCATACAGAAGATTAGAGCTCGCATGTTGATAGCACAAAGCAGACAGAAGAGTTATGCTGATGAACTACGTTGGGATCTTGAGTTTGACGTGGGGGACATGGTTTTTCTGAAGGTAGCACCTATGAAGGGTGTTCTGAGGTTTGAGAAGAAGGGGAAGTTGAGTCCACGTTTTGTAGGGCCATTTGAGATTCTTGAGAGGATTGCCCCGCAGCTTATCGTTTTGCTTTGCCTCCGTTATTATCTGCAGTTCACGACGTGTTTCATGTCTCCATGCTGAGGAAGTATGTAGCAGATCCCTCACATATAGTTGATTATGAGCCATTACAAATTAAGGAGAACTTGAGCTATGAGGAGCAGCCAGTTAAGATTTTGGCAAAGGAGGTTAAACTGCTTCGTAACAGAGGAATTGCTTTGGTTAAGGTTCTATGGCGAAACCACGAGGTTGAGGTAGCTACTTGGGAGAGAGAGGACGACATGAGAGCTCATTATCCCGAGTTATTTAAGGATTAAAAAAAAAACTTTCGAGGACGAAATATCCTCAAAGGAGGGAATATTGTAACATCCCAAAACTATTATGTTATTTTTATTATCATTTTATTTTGCTTAGTTTTGGGTGTTATTTGTGAAATTGTTTAAATTGTGGAGATTAAGTATTTTGGAAGGATGAGTGGTTAATTTATGGAAATTGGAGTCCTATTGTTAAAATTGGTTTTGGATTTATTGGTTGGTGGATTTAAATTGTTAAGTTGGAAGTTTTATGGGAAAAATATAAAAGATGTGATATAAGAGTTATTAATGAAGAGAGAGGGAAAATTAAATGGGAATAGGAAGAGATGAAGGAAATGATGAGTTATTTGGGGGAAATTAAATAATAATAATAATAATGGTATTATTGTTATTATTATTCTTAGAATTTTATTTATTTAAATACCCACTCGGGATGCGTGCCAAATTACTATTCATCACCTTCTTCCTTCATCCAAGAACCCTAACCCTAGCCGCCGCGCCTCACCTCTGGCCGCCGAGAATCCCACAACCGATGCAACTCCTTCGCACGAAGACAACCGCCGCGAATCCTACATTCGGAGCAACTTCTCCACGCGTCCGTCTTCATCAAGCCGATCGAAGTGGTGGCGTCGCGTTCCTTCTCCGCCTCGCGTCCCCATCCATCAGCTGCAGCCGCACGCGTTCGTTTTCACCAAGCCGCGTCCCCCGGCCAAGCGTTTCGTTCCAGTTGAGACGTGAGCCGACGTCTCTGTCTCCTGGCCGCGCGACCGTCTTCGTCCGTACGCGAGCCATGAGCCTCAAAGATCCGAGCCAAGTTCCTTCAACGAGCCATTTTCATCAATCCGAGCCGACGTCTTTGTCACCGAGCCACACGCGTCCTTCTCCACCGAGCCGCGTCCGAGCCGAAGCCTCTTCTGGTCGAGCCATCTTCAAGTTTAGCCTCTTGCAACATTTTGAGCCCTTTGGGGTGAGTTTGTATGGGTTTGGTACATCCAATTAAATATATATTTCTTTTTATCTTAAATGAGATGGTATTTGGAATAAGTTGATCTATGGTTGCTTGAAGGTCCAAGCGAAACAGGTGGAAATAGGACTGTGAATTTCCATTTAAGGTGGTGTTGGACTCAATCATAACCTTGGGGTAAGTTGGGTAAGCTTGGTTACTAATTAAAACAGTAGGGTGATAATTAACAGAATTATTGATTTTGAATTTTACTGGTGGTTAGGTTTGAGTATTGGGAGAACTTGATTATCAACCAGTGAATTATTTTAGCAGATCTCCAGGTAAGAGATTTTTTCCCCTTTTGATTGAGATGCAGCACCATTGGTGCATGATGTGATTATATGTATTTTTGAGTTATGTGTGTTGAGCTGAGATGTTGATGATATGATGAGCATGAGGTCCATCATGGTCCTCCCCTATATATGTCTGAGTAGTTATTGAGACGTGATTCGGCGGGATCACTTACAGCCCGACTCTCCTTTAGGGTGATTCCTTCGGGTTCACCGAGAGCCCAGTTCAGTCCCGGTGGGATTACTGGATAGTGTGCGTTGGGGAGCACCATAGCGCGTGGTACTTTATTACAGGACTCTAACAAAGAGACTAACAACACATAGTGAGACTAAGTATGGGTCTCTTACTGAGTATAAATTTATACTCATACTTTTAAGCGTTTAATTTTCAGGTAAGGGTAAAGGCAAGGGCAAGCTGGCGAATGATAAGAAGTGACCGTGGATCGCCATAGGGAACAGTTCAGCTTTTCCGCATCTATGTTTCAGTAATTATATTTTTGGATTTCAGAACTTTGGTACAATTATTTTAATGTTTTTCTTTTGTTTTATGGGCCCAAACTAGTATTTTGTTTTACCACTTTAATTACTTATTTATTTTTCTTATTTAAAGTTTTTCCTCAACTTATAAATTAATTTCCCTTTTAAATGTCTTAAAAAAAAAAAAAACTAAACTTATTTAAATATTAATGACTTCAACTTATAGGAAAGTTGGGTCATTACAGAAGTGACCGTGGATCGCCATAGGGAATAGTTCAGTTTTTCCGCATTTATATTTCAGGAATTATAATTTTGGTTTATTTCAGAACTTCGGTTCAATTATTTTATGTATTTCTCTTGTTTTATGGGCTCGAACTAGTATTTTGATTTATCACTTTAATTACTTATTTATTTTTATTATTTAAAGTTTTTCCTCAACTTATAAATTAATTTCTTGAAAAAAAAAAACTATACTTATTTTCATATTAATGACCTCAACTTACAGGAAAGTTGGGTTATTACAATATAATTGTACTTATATCTAACTCTAAGAATCTATACACTATATTGTTAATAGAAGTCTATCACTAATTGATTTTGTTATATTTATAATTCTTTTAAAATGGCTGTTTCTATACCGTTAATTACTTACTAACCCTAAAAATATTGTCTATTGCAATTATCCTAAAAAAAAAGAAGAAAAAAGAATCAAATTGATCCCAAAATAAAAATAAAGAAACAAGAGATAATTGCAAATATACCAATTAGATTCAAAATATTAATATATATAACAATATTTTTAAAAAAATTATAAATATGGCAAAATTTGTTAAAGTCTATCAATAATTAGACCATGTGTCATAAATTAAAATTGAAAATCAATTTTGATAATATCACATGTTTTTATTATGAACGTTGGATTAAGTTAATTGTTTTGGTTCAATTAAATATTATTTACTTGAGCTAAGTTCAATTGAGCTAAAAAAATAAGCTTAATTTAGCTCAAAGGCTAAATATGACTCAAATACATATAATTGAGTCCATGGGTCTAGTCCATAAAGCGCACCAGAGAATTCTATAAATAAATTAAGGAGTTCTCCTCATTTACAAAAGTTGGAAAATTTTGACTCTAGAAGATCTAGAGAGAATTCTCCTAAGAGCTAAAAGACTCTCTAACTCAAAGTCGACTGCTCTCAAACATTGAAGCTCCTTTGAAGATAAAAACTTTCTTCCAAGACTCTAACTTCAAAAACAACATGTGTTCCACTTCCTCAAATCAAGCATAAGCATCCAACTGAGAGAGAATCAGAGGATCAAATATTAGAAATCGAATCACATCACATCAAATCAACACAAGTTCAACTCCACTAATTAAATTTTTCTATAAATCTCGTGCGAACAATGTTGTTATATACTTAATTATTATTCATAAAATTTCTACATATTACAATTATTCTTAGAAAAGAAACCAACTTAGACGATCTAATAAAATTAAAAAAATAAACCATGGATTTTGTATTTTATTGGACATCAGTTTGGTTTTTCAATTAGTTCAATTCGGTTCTCAATCGGCCCTAAAACCAAACAAAATCAAACTACTGTCTTCTTAAATACTAAATTTAGGCTTTCTACTTTTTGTTAATTTTAAAATTAATTAACCAAAACTATTAAATTGCAAAAACAAATATTTTTCAGGTAAGAATATGTAGATAAATAAATCGACAATAAACTAAATGCATTGACTATATTCTAGAGATTTATTAAAAAAACAAAAAATAATTTGAACACTAAGCATAAGAACTAGAATGGGATGGAACTAAATAAAAAAAACTAAAATGCAACTTCAACTTGTTATGATTCATTTCATTATTTTAGATTCTTTCTTCTCTCTCCTGGTTGAGAGATGGTAGTTGAGAAATTATGAGAAATAACATCTTTTTTGTTTTATATTTCAAAAGTAGCATAATTGTAATTTTTTTCTCTTGAGGTCAATATCGGTCGAGATCAACCTCGAGATTCTTCTTAAATTTTAAAAAATTATTTGAAGGAAATTTTTTGGTTTCTCTCAGTCGAGCGTGTGACCGAGATAGTGCGTTTTTTTTTTAATTTCAAAATAAAGAAAAAGAAGCCAAACAACGTAGCTTTGGATATTAAAATAATTTTGTTTCTTGAAAGCATCAACAAGAACAACCTTAAAGAAATGGAGATCGTTCAATGCTTTACAAGGTTGTTTAACAAGGTCGTTCTTCCAGTGATTGGAGGAGGCCATGAAGGGGGAGCATTTGTTTAAGAAATTCAAGTATTCTTCTTCATGGACTAAAAATTGAACTTTAAACTAATATACATTTGTATTGTGAGTAGTATATTAAAAAATTAGTTGTGTATAGATTGACAAAATCTTATTTATTAAATGTTGAAAGATGGAACGATGTAATTAATGAGAAGCTTGGGTGTAATTAATGGATTAAGGAAGACAAGTCACCCACCTTAAAGTGGTAATTATTGAGAAGCTTGTGCAAGAAATTCCACAATATTGCCCTGAGAAAACTAAAAGTGGATTAAAAAAAACTCGGAGACCTCTCGGAACGAACTTAACCCAAGATCATATTATATAATGTTTATGTTCTTTAGCTCTAGGGCAAACCTTAGCTCGAGAGCATATTACATAATGCTTCTTATATCCAAAGTCTCTTGTTACGTTGTTTGACTTTCTTTGTCTTTCTTTGCAAATTTTTAATAAAAAACGCACTATCTCAGTGACAAACTCAGCTGAGAGAGATCGAGAAATTTCCTTCAAAATTTTTTTAAAAATTTGTGAAGAATGTCAGGTCTATCTCAGTCGAGATTGATCTCGAGAAAAAAAATTATGAGTTTTCTAAAACTGTGCTACTTTTAAAGTATAAAACAAAAAAAGGTACTAGTTTTATCAATTTCCACTTGTTGTTGTGATTATTCCACTTGAATGAAGATTTTTTTAAAAAGAAAAAAGAAAAATACATCTAATTAGTCTAGAAGATTCTTTAAGTATTTAAAATACGATCTTAGTTTGTAAATTATATTTCTCTATAATTATATTGAAATATGAAAATAAATATCTCAAAAGAAAAATCGAATTCTAGATTTTCTTTAAGTTTGAATTCCTTTTGATATGAATAAACCAAGAAATATCTAGATATTTAGAATCAAGATTAATCTAGAGAGATTTTTTATTTGGACTCCAAGAATCCAATGACTATAATAAATAGGAGGTGTGACCTCATTTGTAAAACAATCAAAATAAAAGATAAGTAACTTTACCAAAAAGTGAGGAAGTGTGTCTTGAGAAAGTCAAAGAATATTCCCTTAAAAGTATCAATATTTAATTTGTAAGTTGATAGCAAAAATTTCTTTGTTTAAAAGAATTGTCACTCACTTTCTTCTGTGCCAATTTCTTCGACATGACTTGTAGTATTTTGACCATAAATAATTGGATGCAACTCAAATCAACAAATAGTAATGAGTGAATATAAGATAAATAAATAAGAATAATTATTACCATTTGATGACAAAACTAGCTTGAAACTAACTCTAAGGGCTAGTCTTTAGCTACCAATAATCGCTACTTTTAATAAATGTCTAAATTTAGTTGGGTAATTTTAAAGTTTAAACTAAACATCAAGAAAATAAATTTTATCTAAATTTCGTTTTCTTAAAATCGTACTATCACATATATCCCATATAAAATCCATAACTACCACATTTTCTTCAGGTAAAAATTAAACATTATTTCAAGCTTTGTTCTACTTATTCAAAACATGCATTTGTCTCTTACACCATTTCCATTCATAAAAAATTATGCAAGAAAAACATGTAGGTTGATTCCACGTAAAAATATATTTCTAGATTTCGTTCAAAGCACATTGTTATTGTTCGAACTCTAAAATAAGTTTGAAAACATATCGATTTCAGTTTCATACTAAATGCTCTGTAATATACATAATATATTCTAACAAGTTTAGTGAAGAATGAACATAAATTACTTACCGAAACAATATTTAACGATAAAAAATTTTCCTTTCTATCCTCGTTCAACGAAACCCTAGAATTTCTAATATAGAAACTGAAAGTAGGTTGACGACCGATTTCATTCAGCAATGCTTGCAATTTTCAGAGGTTGCTTGAAGAAGGAAGGTTCTCAGACGTGATTTGAAAATAAAACAGATATCCCTCCTTCTATGTATTTACCTTTATGTAAAATTGAAGCTCATTATGTCTTTTATGAAATAAATTCTATTCTTATGTGCCTAACATGTAATTAAGCATACCTATTTTGTCTCTTATGGCAATGACTTGCAAGGATTTTTTCAACAAAGTGTCGTTGAAAACATGTCATGGTTTTTTACATCAAAAATGGAAAAAATCTTTGACATATCAATATTAAAGGAAATTAAAAACAGCCCCTATCTGCATGATTGTCTGTTGGCAACGAATTGAAAGCTCTAGAATTCAAAGATAGCGAAGCGACCAACATAATGAACAATAAGAGCAATGTGTTAGTCCACTTTTGATGTTATTATGTGGTAAATCCATTTTATATCACTATCATTGGTAATAGGCAAGTCCTTTTTCAGATATTCTATAGGACCTAAGCAGAGGTATATATCCAGACTATCCATATTAACAAAACTGCTTAACTTGGATATAAGACTATTTTGTAACTCTTGAAAAGACATCTGTTCATAAACTAAAATTCCTGATACACTGTAACTAATATTGTTGTTTGAATCCTTAAAAATTTACTCGTTACGAGGCAGGATTAAAATTACCCGTTATGAGGCAGAGGCGCCAAGGAATTAGAGTTTACCGTTTATGATTCACGATGTACTGTTTCAAAAGGATTTATAATTACTGTTACAAAGGTTTATGAAAAGTATTTACAAAACTACCACTCACTAGGCTCCTTTAGCTCATACTCTTTTTCACTTTCCAAGTAGAGACTGTTTCCTCGAAACCTGAATCACTGCTATCTTTCTGCTGAAGAGTTTAGTATGTTATTGTACGTGTTTTATGTCTAGTACTTTTGTTCGTCTTTGTAATGTTAGACTTAATTTTGAGAATCTGGTGTTGTGTTTTGTTATGTAAATAAGGTTTCGTGTTGTCTGTATAAACTTATATAAAGTTTGTTTTAATACAAGGTTCTACCCAATTATGTTTAAAAGTTTTGTGTTAAAATTTCGCTCTCGTTTGTTGTTTATTGTTTTAAGGGTTAAATTAAGGGTCAACTGATGTCGTTCTTGAAGTGGGCAATATCGGTTGAATTCACATCACATCTCAGACCAAACAAGTAGGTGCTCGGGATGGGAAGTGATAAAAACATTTTAAGAAGAACCACTCACAAATCAACTAGCTTCTTCGCCTAACTCCTTAGTCAAGAACCTCCTTGCACTTCCTTGAAATTCCTTGTCGGATTCAAGCTTGTGATGAATCTTTGAAAATTTTAAATTTCTCCCAATTCTTTCTTAAGTGAAGACAAAGTAAAAACAACTTAAAAAATGGTTGGACTTCATCTATTTATAAGTCTCTTCGATGAAAATTCCGATATAGGAATGATTGCCTCTGCCTAATGGTGACGATTACCCAATGACAGAACGCCATGTGTTACTGTCACTTCCTTATCCTGAACTCAATTGGGCGGCGAGGTAAAATCAATCATCGGCTTTCTTACACAAGAATGATGTCACTACTTTCTGGTGAAGGAAACTCAAATCACATTGATAAGAAACCCCTGGGCATATGATCTAAAAACTATGTTAAACAACAAGACTCAAAGAACACAACCCCAACAGCTCCGAAACCGATTTGATTTTAACCCCTAATAAATGCTAGATTCAAGTTACTTAGATGATCTAAGAAACCAAGGATCAGACAAAGTTTTGAAACTCCCATCAACCGTTGATATTCAAAGCACTCCACGAGCAAGACAGATCAATCCTCGCTTGAATGCTTCAAATATTCGTGCATTCTATCACAAGAACATACAAGACCAAAATTCTACATTCTAGAATTTTCAGATTTCATTCATCCAAATTCCTCTTCTTTTTAAATGTGGAAATTACAACCCTATTTATACTAATTAAAATATGAAATGAAAGGTCACAACATTTAATTTTATGCTTTTTCAACTACCATAATAAATGAAAAGCATATAAATACATAATTCCTTAAACATTTAATATTATGACTTTTGGGTTGTCAAAATAACTCTTTCGGAGAAATTTGATTCGTGGTGTTAAACTTGAGTTGATGTTGTATTTTTGTTGATTTGATGCGATGTGGTTCAATCTCTAGAATTTGATCCTCTGATTCTCTCTCGATTAGAAGCTTACGCTTGATTTGAGGAAGCGGAGCGCATGATGTTCTTGAAGTTGGAGTCTTGGAAGAAAGTTTGTATCTTCAAAGAAGCTTCAATCTTCGAGGGAAGTTGAAGTCTTGGAAGAAAGCTTTGTATCTTCAAAGTAGCTTCAATCTTTGAGGATGATCGACTTTAGAAGTTAGGAAGTCTTCTAGCTTTTGGGAGAATTCTCTCTATACCTGGAGTAAAAAATTTCCAACCCTTACAGATGAAAAGAACTCTTTTATTTATAGAGTTCTCTAGTGGGCTTTATGAGCTTAAGTCTGGTTGGTCCATGGACCAGACCCATGCCACATGGATTTAGGTCATATTTACCATTTGGGCTCAATTAAGTTTATTTTTGGGCTCAATTGAACTTAGTCCAAGTAAATAATATTTAATTGAACCAAAGTAATTAATTTGATCCAACGGTTATGATGAAAACATGTGACATTATCAGAATTGACCAATTTATGTTTTCAATTTGAATTTGGGACATATATCAATTTTTTAATTAGTTCCAAATTCAATTATTTGCACTTTTCACCATTAATTTAATAAATGATATGGCAATTTGTGATTGGTCTCAAAATTTCTTATGCAACAAATGCCTCTTTTCGAGATTTATGCAAGTATATAAGTGAATGAATCTAAAAAAAAGATAAATTTGAAGTCAAAATATGAGCATTTTTTTTTTGCTCAATTCAACATATCAAATTAATCAAACCATGAATTTAGTACATAAGTTTGATTTAAATTTGAAATAAGGGTTGGAATATGGTCAAACCTTAATTAATTTGAGAAAAGTTCAAGATTTTATCCCGGATTTAATTTGATTTGAGGATAAAAATTTTAATTTGACTTTTTAAAATAAATTTTGGAACATAACCAAAAATTTAAGTTGAAATAAGGATAAGGTTATGACTCTGATTTAAATTTGAGATAAAAAGGAGGTCATATATGCAAGTTAATTTGACTTGAATTTTGAACCCAAATTTCGATTTTAAAATTGGGAATAATTTTTTTTTTTTTGAAAATGTTGAAATATTTAAATATTTTAAATAGGCTTAAATCAACAAAAAATCGAGATTTATCCCAAAAATGAAATAATTTAAAATAAGATAAGATAATTGGATTATCTTTTCTTAATTAAAAAAAAAATTCATTCCTATTCCTTTTAGGAATTTGGTTTGTTTTTTTTTTAAAAAATGATTAAATATCATTCCTATTCCTTTTAGAAATTGGATTTGTTGGCCTTATAAATAGACCAACACCCTGACCATTTATTTCTCATCCAGCAATAGAAAGATATGAAGAACTTTTCTTCTCCATTTCTCTCTTCCTCCTCTTTTTTTTTTTTTTTTTTTTTTTTTTTTTTTACAAGAGCTAAAGGTAAGAACTTCATCTTTTTTTCTTTCCTTTTTTTATTTTTTACAATCGTTTGCAGGGATGACTTTGTCGTTAGCGATCTAACTTCTTCTAAGGGGCAATCAGGCTTTTGTCGTCAGATCCACCTCCCTAGTAGGAGCGATCAGGCTTCTTCGCCGTCAACGATCCAACTTCTTCTAGGGGAGGATCGGGCTTTTGTCGTCAAATCCACCTCCCTAGTAGGAGCGATCGGACTTCTTCACCATCAACGATTCAACTTCTTTTAGGGGACGTCGAGCTTTTGCCGTCGAATCCACCTCCCTAGTAAGAGCGATTGGGCATCTCGGTTCTGATTCGCCGTCAGCGATTGAGCTTCTTCGTTT
>CM046890.1:50878-94793 GCA_025688845.1 Cucumis hystrix
AAAAAAAAAAAAAAAAAAAAAGAAAGAAAGAAAGAAAGAAAATATGCACGTACGTTCTTTCTCTGTTTGTATTTCACGGTCATTGAAGCATTGAAGCTTCAAGATTCATTCCTTCAGTGCACCCTCAATTTCAACCTCCTGCAAATAAAATGATAGTTGAACAAAAAGCGAATAAAAGCAAGATGTGGATGAATGCAAAGTAAAGTCATAAATTACAGTAATAGAAATGTTCAATCGCATGAAGGTTCTCTCTCTCTTGCTTACTGTTCACTTTTGTGCTAATGCCCCCTTCATGATGTTGCATTATGTCGGTACCTCTACATTGATTACACTTTGTAATGACTTGAATGCATTGTTTTTTACATAACGGAGTGGCTTTGTTAGCATCTTTTCTTCTCTGTTTTTTGGTCTACTAGGAGGCCTTCAATTTTAGGTGGTATCTGAAGGGATGAAAGCCATGTGTAGTGAAATAAATTTTAAACAGAACCATTACTCAATTTAATTGAAATTTTAAAAAATATCATACATTGAAAAAGTAATTACAGAAACAAAATTCTATGGCTAGGCATGCTTCAGAAATAAAAAATATAAAGAACTAAACGTACTTACTTTCGTTGAAGCCTATGTATCTACTAAATCTCCAATATTGAGGCACCACCACTCACAGACCTTCCTATTCTCTGAGAATGAAATTGATTTGTGGGAACCGAAAAGTGGAATGAAAATTTTATTGAGAGAGAAATCTTTTTTCTGTTTGAGAGAATTGATAGTGCAAAACTTTCGGAGAAAAACTGAACTCTTTAGTCGTACTCCTACCTCCCACTTTCTTCAGGATGAAGAAAAGAGAGTTGAGAGATCTTTGGGTTACGTGGGAGAACCACCCACGTTTCCCATTTAATTAATTTAATTTAAAATAAATAAATAAATTAATTAAAATCAAAATAATTAATTAATTTAATCCAAATTAAATAATTAATTAAATCTATTTAATTAATATTTCATTTAAATCATATTTAAATAAATATCTCTTATATAAACTATAATTTTAATTTAATTAAATCAAATCAAACTAAATTGAATTAAATCAAACTATTAATTAATTCTTCAGTTAATTAATTGATAATATAAATATCTTATATTCAATTTAATTCAAATTTGAATCATATTCAAATATAATTTCTTTCCTAACCTATAGTTAATGTGTATCATATACACATTAAATTTTAATTTATGATTTTAATATGAATCTAATTCACATTATTATATGAACTCATTCAAATATTTTATTTTCTAGTAAATTAATTTTGAATTATATACAAAATTAAATTTATATAATAAAGTTTAATTAAATTAATTACAGATCCAAGACTAACTCCCATTATAACTTAACAATTGTTGTCCTACTTATTGACGCGATAGCAGTAAGCACAGTGTGGTACACCCCAATCCGCAAGACAGCCAAAACGTAGGAAGTAGAGCGGAAAGGATGCGATTTAGCTTAAACTTTGCTATTGGTCTTATTACTAACCTTATTCTCAGCTCCTTTTAATCTATCAACACAACTCAAAACGTAACATTGGTCAACCTAAACTCCAAGTATAATAAATACATACCAAAACATATACTTTATTAATAATAGAAGTTTGATACATAATTACAACACTTTGATAAAATAACTAATGCTTAACTATTTCCAAAACAATTGGAGTCATCTTGCCGCAAATCCTTCAACCTTCTTCTCTACTTGCTCTAAACGCCTGAACCTGTAAGATAGATTTTGAAAACGTAAGTCTAAAAGACTTAGTGAGGTTTTATGAAATCGTTTTTACAATACCTTTTCATAATCAGTTTTGTAAAAATAATATCAAGTAATTTAAACACAACAACAAATCATTTCTTTTCACATAAACCTTTCTTTATGCTTAACAAATCATTGCGCAACCATTTCATTTCACCAAGGATCCCGAATCACTCTCAACTCTAGGTCACATAACTTCGCGTTTAGACTATTGAATCATTACCATCCGAGAGTAGATTCGTTCTTGTTGCTCAGGCCACTAAGCATTATACGCTCCTTTCAACACATAAGCCAGCTTCATCACCACGTAGCCCCGTACACTCATGGTGGTGTTGGGACAAATATTGACCCCTTTAAAGATAGCCTATTCTCGCATTCTTTATGCAAAATTTCACTATTTCTATATTTTTATGCAGAATATGAAGTAGACTCCGATACGAACCCAACGACACGAAAATCACCTAAATCGGAGTTCAAACGAAGGAGAACGGGCAAATTAATCATTAGGGGCATTTTCGTAAATATTGAAGTGGTTGACACGTGTCAACCCCTCAGCCGCGCACGCCTATCTTCGAGATCACGGGTTCGAATCTCCCTTCACGCATAATATTTACTACATATTTCCCTCAATCCGTGTCTTCAACAATTCGACGATTCTCCTTGCGCCACGTGGCGCAATCTCAGTCCGCACGCCCCTTAGCCACCCGAGTTCGAATCCCAGCCAACGCAATTTTATCTTTTTCCATTTTTTCGTGGCATTTTTGTAATTAATATCCAAACTTCCGAAATTACTCCAATTTTCATCTTTTCTTCTTGGATATGGGCTTAGAAATACACTTTGACCCATTTCCTCTATCTCTCCCTATAAATACCCCCAATTAACCCCTAATTTCACAATTTCAATTCAATACAATTCACAATACCCTCCAAAATTACTCCAAATTCCCTCCAAATTCCAATTTCTCTACCCTCTCTCTACAATTTTTGATCTTCAACCATTTTTCCAGAAATATTGAAGATGGAAGGCTAATCTTTTGAGGTAAATTGGGCTTAGGCATTTCCAATCTTTGAGAATTTGATTAATTATATTTTTTTTTATAATTAGGGTTTGATTAGTCTTTGATTTCCATGTAATTTTTGTTAGAATCAATAATAAATTGCATCAAGAGTTGGATGTTTAATTCAATTTTATTGAATTTTGTGATCTTGATTCTTGATTTTATGAATTTTTGGTTCAATATTGTAAGCAATTTACCCCTAGTATTTCAATTAATGCAAGATTAGTTGATTTGCTTGCTTATATACAAAATTTCCATGATTCTTCATTTTATCTCTCCCAATTTTAGAGTTGTGTAATGCCTCTTTTGGATTTCAATTGATTTTGATAATTCTTGGAATTAAATTGAATACCTTTTTTTGTGCACAAATTAATTTCTCTTTGATTCCTTGAATATAAAGTTGTTGTTGATCCATCTTGTGTTTTCTTTTAAAGAAAAGAATAATGGGTTTAGTTAGAATTGCAATGATCAAACTAAACCCTTTGAAATTCTTTACTTGTTTTTTGAATTTTGATTCAACAAGGAAATCTTGAATCAAAATCTTTTTAAAGCTATGCATAATTCAATTTTCTTACCTTCTTTGATTCAATGATAAGAATTGATGTAAGCCTAAGCCCATTCCTCACTTACCATCTTGGAATTCAATATCTAGTATCTCCTCTTTTTTGTGAATTGTTTTGCATACCAAACTCCCCTTCTCATTCCCTCCTACAATTTTCTTCAATTTTTTTTCAATACTTTTATCTTCCTTTTGTTACTAATCTCTATATTTCCAAGCATTTCATTCAAGGAAAAATCAATCACTCCCTTGGGTTCGACACCCTTGCTTGCTTCTATCTACGGTAAAATCAAGGGTAACTATAAATAATTTTTCGTCAAGGCGTTTAGGTAAGTACCCTTCATTGATAACGACCTTACCTACTCTTTGCATAATCTTTTACTTTTTGCATGTCAATTCTCGCCTTGTCAAAAAATGGCGCCGTTGCCGGGGAGTGACACGGCATAGTATATCTTGAATGTTTGCTTACAATTTTTTTTAGTAATTTTAGAAAAGCATATTAGATTTGTATTCTTTCTTAGATATATATAAAAAAAAAAAAAAGAAGAAGAAAATTTGCATGCTATTTTCTTTTTCTTTGCTTTCTCTAATGCATGACTAGGTTGTCAAATGCATCTAGATTAGAATTTAAAGAAGACATAACCTTGCATGAAAGAAGACTAAGGAAAGAAAAGAAAAAGTTAGTAAGTTCATCCTTAGAGCCTCACATTTTCACATTTGAACCATCCCTTGAAGAACCCCTAGAGCCTTCCTTAGAGAACCATTTAAATAATCTAATGGGAGAAGAGGCACCCGAAAAAACACTTAGGGAATTATATGAGCCCGATATTAACCAAAGACCAATAGGGATAGTAATTTCACCTACCACGACCAATTTTCACCTTAGGTCGGATTTAATCTCAAACTTACCTATCTTTAGAGGATCCAATGAAGAAGACCCACATAAACATCTTAGGGATTTTTGTTGGACATGTGACCTCCTTAGACCACATGGGGTAACCGAGGAACAATTGAACCTTAGGGAATTTCCCTTTTCCCTTGCCGATAGTGCCAAAAGATGACTTATAAACTTAGAGCCTCAAACCATCACCACTTGGGAACAACTTAAGAAGAAAACTTTTCTTGATGGTCAAAACATGTCATCAAAAACTCTTTCTTGATGCTATTGGCCATCAAGAACGAAAACTTTGATGTTTTTTGTGCATCAAAGAAACTGAAATCTAAGGTGTCATAAAAAACCTTTTCTCATACCCTCCTTAGCTAGGTGCTAAATGGCATCTTCATAATCTTGATGACATCTTTATTCTACAATTTTTTTTTGTAAAAATATTGCAATAAATGCAGGAGTGGGGATTTGAACCCGGGACCTCTTGTCCATAGGTACATACAGGTGCCGGTTGAGCTAAGCATGTAGAAATATCATAAACATCATAACATGGCATGAATATCAATCATAATGTCCTTATCATGCATCATAGCATATTCGTCATCAACATTAGTCGTCAACATTAGTCATCAACATCAGTCATCAATTCACTACAAGAAAATGCAGAATTCCCAGTGTCGTCATGGACGTCGAGAAATAGAATGTTGCCAAATAGAGGAAATGACGATGTTGACGTTACAACGTCGCTATAGAGGGGCAAGGCCGATGCACATGATTTTTGGCGTTGCGATATATCGTAATTAAATTTTTTTATTAAACTTTCCCTAATGTCACCGTAGATCATGTCGAGGAAAGTAGGCATTAAATTTTTATTAATATCTTTCACTGAAGTACAGTACGAAGCTTCGAGGAATGTCTCGATAAAGGCTGACGTACTGACTAACCGCGTCGGCAAAGGCTAAATAATAGTATAAATATTAAACTTTTGTCGACGTCCGCGTTGACCACATCAGCAAAGGTTTTAGGAAATTAAATTATTATTATTCTTTTGGTGACTTGTATGTGAATTGGCATCGAAGAAGGCCAACTTTAATTTTACGGTTGGATTTTCCCTCATGCCATTAGTAAAATGTCGGGGAAGGTGTGGAAAGGTTGACGTTTTTAAGTTGTGTTGACCTTTCCTCTCCCTATTTGTTATGTAATTACAAAACAAAGAACCACACTTTCAAACGAGAAAAGAAAAAAAAAGAGAAAGAGAGGGAAGAAGAAGAAACCGTCCGCCGCTCCTCGTCCGCCGTCCGTTGTCTGTCGCTTCTTGTCCATCGCCGACTGCTCCGTGCTCCTCCCTCGTCCTTCGTCGTCAATTTGTTTGGTATAAGATTTTGTCCATTTTTTTGTTTTGAAACTATGAAAATACATGTATATATTGTTTTATGTATGTATTACACAAATGTAGGCATAACGTGTGTATTGATATTATGTGTAGTTTGAAATTCATTGTATGTATGTGTAATGTATTATGAAATTTTGTATGTGTAATCCATGTGAGAGATGTATGTATGTGTAATATATTATGTATCTTTTTATGTGAAAATGTATGAGTTTTTATATGTAAGTTTGAGATTGTATGTGTAAATTTGAGATCGTATGTTGATATTATATAATGTATGTGTAATGTATGTTTTTTATATTTGAATATGAATTAGATATTGAATTTGATAGTTAATTTAAATTCGAGTTTGAATATGAATTTCTGTTTAATATCAATTCTTATATGAATTTGAATTTAAAATTGAATACGAATTTGAATTTTATGGTTATCCTGCAGTTATGGTAGCCTATTTATTCATGTCAAAAATTAGTTTCTAATATGTTAATTACTAGCTTTGGAATTCTTTAAATATCTTTTAATTAAGTATGTATGAATTGTTAGGTATGTTGAAAGTGTTAGTTATATTTAAACTTAAGATTAGATTTGAACTTAATTTTAGTGCTAGATTAGATATTGGAAAATATAGCTTATTCATGGAGTAAGTTAGAGTACGTTCGAGTAAGTTTGAGTAAGTTGAAGTAAGTTGAGAGGAGAGATATAAAACTAATCAAACGTATTTATGTTTTATGATTTTTAACGAGATGGACAAGAGTTAGATGAAACTTAGGGATAAACTTTCGGTTGAGTACAGAGAAGGAGTTTTCCAAATTTTAGAGGTTGCAAAATATCACGTCAATAATTATGGACAAATAAGGTGTCGATGCAAGAAATGTATGAATTCGAAATGGAGGGTGTGGAACGACATCTATTAACCACCGAAATAGCCTCTTCATACATAGACTGAGTGGATCATGGAGAGCTGGTGAACTTGTACAGAGGTATGCAAAGACTTGATGAAGGAACGAGTAGTAGTAATAGTCTTTTTGATGAAGGAACTAACAATAACCCATTTTTTGAAGAAAATGAAATGTTAGATACGCTGCATGATTTACAAGCTGGTATTGAACATGTAGAAGGGGTGAAAGAAGGTTTGGAGAATGAAATATCATTTATCAATGGGGTAGATTTAGAAGAGGATAGAACAAACGTGGTATTTAAGGAGTTATTAAACCAAGCAAGTCGTGAGCTATACCCCAGCTGTTCAGAATTTTCATCCTTGAATTATTTGGTTACGATGATGCATGTGAAGGTTCTAAATGGTATAAGCAACATGGGATGTGCCAGAAGTGGAAGGATGTCGAGAATGACCAACTTAATGTATTGGAAATCGTCATCAGGCATCGTGTGGACGAAACACTGATTGGGGATGCAACTTTGTGCAGAACTGAAGTTGATCCAACAATTGTGGAAAGATCAAATGTGCGTTATGTAGCAGACAACTTCATAGACGATGACGAACAATCATCATCATCACATCAGAGCGGATCAAGCAAAAATGAATAAAAAAGTGTTCTTAACGTATACACATTAGTCATATATTCTTCTACACATTTCGTTTGCGGTACTCACATTTTGTTTAACGTTTGTCAGCTTTTATGTCTACAGGAATTATGTTTAGCTTTCCAGTCAGTAATCATGATGCAAACATTTTTCTCAATTTGGAGGCGTTAGATAACGCGGGAGGATTGTCCTCGGGGCGACACTTCAGGTTAGTCTTGTTACACTTAGATAGTTGTAGTCATGGTTACTGTCTAATCTAATAAGCTATTTTTTTGTAGAGCCATTTCAACCCACTCCAACTCCCATTTTAAGGATGCGACAACACTTCAGGTGATGGAAACGGTAGACATGCGCAGAGGAATAAAAGATCGGATTTTACTCTAATTACAACTAAAGTGTTTAGTTATTAACATGCATTACAACCCTAAAATGAAACAAAATAAGGTTAATAGAAAAACTCAACTTTGATGCTAAATTATTGCAATCTCCTCATGTGCTCTTCACGATCTCCGCATGAAATCAAAGTTGGGAGTACCACTAGTGTTGGCTCGCTATTCTTCGGACTTAGAATCGAGTTGTGGGACTCGAACTGTGGAGAAAATAGAGAGAGAGAGATGAATTTAGGAGGATGAACTTGGCTTTTAGAACTTGTGGAGAGAAAAGAAATTTTAGTTTGATTTTGCAATTTCAAATTCCAAAATCAATTTTAACCAAAAACAAAACTTTATTTTTCATTTCCAATCCATTCATTTTATAAGCAATTTACATGCAAAAATTGCATGTAGTGAGCTTCCATTCTCCACACTTGGCATATGACCAAGTAGGTGTCTCACATACATGAAGCCATTTGTTAATTACATGCAATGTGCTTCCAAGGGTAATATGGTAATTTGACATTTTAAAAAGTCAAAAGTCAACATTTTGACTTTTTAACATTTCCGTCTTGACTAATTTCGACCTCTTGAGTATGAATCTGCATTCATTTTTCTACAATTTAAATCACATTTGAATATAAAGTCGGTCAAAGTTTGAGTTTTCAAAGTCAAAAGTCAACATTTTGACTTTTTACCTCTTCGACCTTTTCCATCAATTTTGAGCTTCCAAATATGAATCCATATTCACATTTAAATCACATTTAAACATGAAGCTCTATCTTAAGTTATAACCGATGACTATATCAGATATATTCGTCAGTTTCTCTCTCTTGACCTAATTCGAACAATTCAAATTATTTCATCATAATGTTCTAAGTTGATTCCTTATGAGCTAGCAGGGAAACCTAATGGACCTATATAGATCATGGGCTCCAATGATTTGAGATTAATTGTCTAAACTCTTTAGTTCGAGTTAATCAACCTTCGTTAACTAATGAGTCATTCCACTAAAGTCCCGTAGTCTCCCGGCACTATAGATATATTTGTATCGATGTGATATAACCATGATAAGTAAGTTAATCCTTCACAGGTTGTTCATAACCTCAGCTGGGTCAAAGTATCGTTTTACCCCGAGACTATATCTTGCTCCTTAAGTCCTACTGATCCACTATTGAACAATTGGTTTAAGGTCCAACCTTTAAACCTAATCTCTCTCTGGCCAATGAGAGGGTGGGGCCCTTTGTTCAAGACCTGGTTTCAGTAGTTAAGGGAACAACCTATCTACTAACCCTAAAAACGGGTAGGAGTGAATTCCATCTCACACCCTATGTCCCTAGCTATCCACCCGATCTTACCCCTAAAATGGGAGGCTTGTTGGGTCAGCGCCATTGAGCCGCCCTCACCTATGCAGATCTAAGGATAATTCCGTGTGAATATAAGTTCATACTTAGCTTAGGATTAAGATTAAGTTATATTGGATATCTATTAACAAAATAGTCAGTTTTATTAAAGTCACGGTGTTATAAAAGCGACTATTTCTATGGTTTCAGTCTTATGTAAACTCTTTACATAGGATGCCCCCACTTTTTTGTCTCTACATGAACGATTCAGGATCACATCGTTTGTACTAACTACAAAGCGAGCCATAACCATAGTGTCTCCAGAATAAGGTGCCCAACCGTATTCGTATACTATAGACTATTTAGGCTATATACTCTAACTTGATCCACAGTTATGTCTCTACATAAAGTTCGAGTTTACTCAATAATAGCCTCAGGTCCTTAGTTTATTGGCTTTAAGATTATAGTATCAATAATGACTTTATTGAATAGAATATGATTAAAAATCACAAGTTTTATGACATAAATTCCAACACCAGATACATTGAGTTGAAGAGTTACATTCAGCATGATGGAAGGATTCTCATTTCAATCCCCCTAGGAGGGGATAAAATTGTCTCTGCACATACCCTTCGTTTCAGCATGATTGATGTGTTGACATGAGAGACGTTTCCAATTCAGGGGCTAAAATGGTCAGATGTACCCCGAGAGTGCATCGAGGTCGTCAAGGGCGGCCGAGGGGTAAGTTTATAAATTTTTTAACATATATATATACACGTTGAACCTACGTATGTAGAAGAACAATCTCAAACCTATTTCTTTTGTTGCAATTTTTCGTGCTAGATTTCCAAATCCAGCACTAAATCGATTTATTGAGCATCAACAGCATGTGGAAGAAATTCAGGAGAGAAAACCATCGACACTTCAAGAAGTACAGCGACCCTGAAGGAGCACGTGCAAACCCACCGCCTAGATTGGCACTTTCTTTGTGACCATTACATGACTCGACAGTTCCAGGTTATTTAGATCGTCTACATTAAAATCAATTAACAATAATTCATTTAATTTTTGTTTGGATATAACGTTTTACATTTGGTCTGATTGTAGGAGCAATCAAGTGCTTGTAAGGCTGCTAGAGCGAAGCAACCTTACAATTACAGAAGCGGTTCCAAGTTGTTCCTTTAGTGACAAGTCGGGCTCACTACAGAACGCTGTCGCCTAGTGGACCATGTCGAGTTGTTTTGAGAGATGCAGGCTAGTAGGACTGATGAGTTCGTTTCACCGGTAGCAGAGGACACACATGCAAGTTCACCAAAAGTTATTATTACTTTTTATTTTAATTCTGATGATCTCTCCTAACCCCAGCTTGTATTATTGTGTAGAATCAAATGTTGGCACTTCAATCTCAGCCAATCCCAGAGGGTTCTCAACTACTCTTTGGGGACGAGATATGTGAGACTCTTTTGGATAGACAATTGGGATACTCAAAAGGTATTGGTTGGGTTCCCAAACCCAAGTGTAGAAAGAGTTGTACTTCCTCTTCTTCCTCCTCTTACGACCACCAGGCACACATTGCGAAGGTTAGCCAACTTAAGGACAACCTTGAAAAATGCTAACCGCATGATTCAAGAACAAAGACTAAGAGAGGAGGAGCGGGATCGACAAATAGCAGATCATGATAGATAAATGGATGAAACAGTTTAAAGATTGGAAGAAAACTATGCACGAAAAATGGAAGAGATGAGGAAGATGATCAAGGATATGAGTCGAAAAAATAGAGGGCCATGAACACTTGGGGTACATACTTTTCAATATTTTAATTTGTTTGATTCCACACTCGTCTGTGATATTCTAATTGTACATTTGTGTCATTTGTAGGTTTTGCATTTTTTATGTGGCATTCGTGACTACTGGATATCTAAAAGATAGTGTAGTTTTTTTTTTTTTTTTTACTTTAATGTGAAATTTTAAAACATTTTGAACATATTATTTGTACGTTTTGAACATATATATCATATTTGATTTATGATAAATTGCAATTTTTTAACTTTTATAAATTATTGCACATTATGTTTCTTGCCAAACGGGGAACCGAGAACAATATTCAACAATAATAACAACAAAATAAAAAAATAATTAAAAAAAATAAAAATAAAATTTTTGCCGATGCATGGCAAATGTCGGTATAGGTCTTCTTCTCCGACATTGTAGGCATGCATTGGGGACACCCTTTTCCCGATGCAACATCGGTATTAGTTATTCCGACGTTAAACAGTCACGTCAACTTTAGCTATTTACCGACGTCCTCAACGTGTCGATAATCAATGCATCGACGATAACGATTTGCTGATGTAGCCAATATACAACGTCGACCAATGTTTTGCTGATGCATTTTTCCCAACTTTGATGTTGACGTCTCATATTGCGTAGGTAATAGTTTGGTTGACGTCATCTACATCCTTCGCCGACGCTTTTGTGTGTCAGCCATTTCCTTGTTTCTTGTAATGAACATCATCACATTATGCATCTTAGCTACATCAATGCAAGCTCTTAATTTAGGTTCGAAGCTCCAGTAGTAGAATCTCTTACTTGAGAGATTAGCTAATAAATAACCCCTAGCTGATAGTAAAATTTCTCCAATTAATTCAATCCTTAGTTATGCTAAGTTCCTTGCTGCAAACAAAACCACAATTCCACCTAGTACGTTTATACTTAAGGGAATAATACCCTATAAGAAATAAATACCCATGAAAAGAAGTATATGACTATTCGTTAAATACCCCTGAAAGGGGAGTAGTTTATCTTAATAGGAAAAAAATAATAATGCGGTCTACTACGAGGAATAGGGAGGGTGTATTATCATCTATGACATTTTCTTAGAGATCATCTTCACAACTTCTATAGCTCATAGAAAATGATCGAAAAAGGTGCAGCAGTGGTGGATCTTTCTTATCCCTTTCCCTCTTTACCTAGATTCCCCACCACCCCATCCTTCTTATTTTTTTTTCCTATTAAGATAAACTACCCCCTTTCAGGGGCATTTAACAAATAGTCATATATTTTTTTCTAGGGGTATTTATTTCTTGTAGGGTATTATGTATAGCCAAAATTAAATTAACAATTTTTGCCAACAAATTATTAATTTAATTACCTTAGCTTACCAAACTTATGAAAAAATTTATCTCATAAATCTTCAAGATTTGCTCAAGGGACTTTCCAAAGACATGCAACCAAAATCAATTTCAATAATAAATTTAGTGAAAAAGTTGAAGAACCTTTACTTTTTTTCTTTCTCTATTCAATTTGAGCATTCCAATGCTATTTATAGACCCAAATAATAATAATAATATTTATTATCATTATTTCCTTTTCCTTTTAGGATATGTATATAATACCAATCCATACATATATTTTTATTCCCATTATCTTTCCTTAATAAATTCCTTAAATGAACAAAATCTAAGGCATTTATAACATTATTATTATTATTATTCTCTCACCAAAATATATATAAACATATATATTTATTTAAACAATTATTCTCTCTCTTAATTAAATATATCATCACTTGGTCAGTGTAAATCGCCAACTACCCGAGAGGGCAAGTAGCAAGGATAAGACTAATGCACGCAAGGAGAAATTTGGTGACAAATTCTACCTTAGCGAGGTAGCTTCCAACATTTGTATCCCAAGAGGTGAACAACTGCGGACAATAGGTGCCAAGAGGTTGTTGTCCTTAAACGAGAAGTCCTATGAGTATTAGTAGTCAAGTTCTTTAGGTATAATTTGCGCAAGTAAGCATAGTCATTTGTATCCTGAAAGGTGAACAAGTAGGGCGTTTAAACACTTCGAGAGGAGGTTGCCTTAATCATGTGTTAAGTACACAATTATAGCGCGTTAGGAGTATCACAATATATAATCGTATAATAGTACGTAGAATTTCCTTCACCTATCATCAGCATACAAGCTAGTTCAACTCCTTTTTTTTCCTTATTTTAAGTTACTCGTGGTGCAAGAGTCTCGAACTGTAAATAAGTAATTGTAGTTTCATACATTGTTTCAAGTTAATTTTTATAAAGCCTAAATCACAAGTGGAATCTAGAACTAACTTCTAAACAATTCCCTGTGTTCGACCCTGGATCACCCAGGTAAACCTATTGGTCGTTTGCACTTGAGCGAGTAGTAGGAAAACTTGTACTCAACGAGAACGTAGAAACTATGTGATGAAAAGTACTTGGGAGCACTTCAAATGCAATGATCATGACTCATGACTCATTGCACAAGAGTAAAAGCAAGCAATACCGAAAGTCATGATAAGTGCATCCTGACTTAGTGAAGTGTTGCACTTGCGTTACACATATACTTGCTTCTCCGGTAAGGATTAGATAGATCACTTGGATTTTGCGCTTTGGGCATATCGCACAACATATAAGACCCCGATCGGAATGTCGCCCTACGTGTTAGTTTTTTAGAAGGTTTTCTACTTGTCGCTTGAATTGGAACATAAGGCATTATGGGTGTGCAAAAAACTAAATTTTGAACATAAAGCTGTGGAAGAAGCAAGACTTTTACAATTGCTCAAACTTTAAGAATGGCGAGCTAAAGCATACGAGAATGCTAAGATCTACAAAGCTAAGACCAAAGCATGGCATGATAAAAACATTCGTAAACGAGAATTCCAAATAGGACAAAAAGTGTTGTTATTTAATTCTCGTTTACAATTGTTCCCAGGAAAACTCCGCTCGCGCTGGTCGGGACCATTCTTGGTGCGGCAACCCTTCCTGCATGGTGTTGTGGAAATTACTTCGCTTGATGGAACCAATGTGTTTAAAGTAAATGGGCAATGACTGAAAGCCTACATTGGAGAGGAATCTTGTAATAGAGTCTCTATGAACTTGTTGTAATCGCTTTCTATCGCGTCTCATTAAAATGCATTGTGGCATTTTAAATCTTTGTGCACGACAGATCACTCATGAAAAACACATCATTTTGTGTGCAAGTCTTATAAATAACATTGCTTTATGATTTTGAATCATAAGTTTTTGGCATAAATATGCTTCTCTTAGTTTTCTGTTAATTTTAAATTTTTTTTTGTGGAAAGTGGGAATCGAAAAGACGCGCCGACTTAGTGTCATACAGTTAATGGGGCGTAATGATTATATATTTTTTATAAATACGACAGACTTTCCATTTGCGCTTCACTCCATTCATTCGCTCTTAGTCGAAGAACCCTAGCTCTCTCGAATTACAATTGTCACTTTGTGATAACCATCTGCCTATTCTTTAACAACTTCAATTCTTTGTCCAAATGGCTGATCAAATTTATAAACAACCTTCGAATCCTAAGGAAACATCAGAATCTTCATCCCTACAATCTAATCCTGGGAATCCGGAAAGACGAATTGTCTTCAAACCGCGAAACCCACCAAGGACCTAGAGTAGTGACGTTCCACCGGAGATAGAAACCAACCAATGAAATGCTTTGGATTTCATTCTAGAAGTCAATGATTGGATGAGGAGTGACAAAAACATATTCAACGATTTATCTGATATCATAATGGAGGAGGGAACGACAAGTGTAGAACCTGACTTGCTGCAATACAAACATATAAGGCATGGAGCAAGGAAAGTCTGGTAGAGCATCAGAAAATGAGCCAAGTAGTGAGCTTAGAAGTCTCATCCCACCTGTCGGGACAAGTCGAGAAATTTTTGGACGACTTACAAGCCACAAAGCAAAAGCAACTTATCTCAAAGAAGAAGAACGAAGACAAAGCAGAGCTTGAAGAGTTGGCTAATAATGAAGAGCTGAGGATTAGGAAGAATGAAGAGCATAGGCAGGGAGAACGTGCACACAAATCACGCATGATGGCAAAAAATAAAGAAAAAGATAAAGCACGAGAGGAAGATGAATGCCTCAACCAACTTTCTACCAAGAAACGGTAAAATGTTGCGTCCTTGAATAAAGTAAAAGGTAAGTTAGCAGAGGTCCAGACTGTATAACGAGGCCACAGAACGATAGGAGATTGATCACCTAGACATTGTGGTGGAAGAACTCTCAAGGGAAATCGAAGGGATGAGCCCTGCAGAGCCGGTCGGGCGAGTTGAGGATCCAGAACTTATAAACAATCAAGGGCTTACAAAAAGAAAAGGCAAGGCACAGGCATCTAAACAAACATATGGCAAAACGGAAATAAAGATGGGAACCCAAGATCTTAAGAAGATTATCAAGATCGAAAAGGGGTTGCTACCTTTTAATGGACTGCTACCAGATTTTCTTCATGGCCCAATTAAGGCTCTTAAGTGGAAAAAGTTCTTTGTGGACGAAAGAAAAGTGAGATTAGATTTGGTGACATTTTCTATGCTGCAAAATTCCATCCCCAAGAATCATATGTTGTGGTAGAAGAGGAAAAAGTCTCATTCACCGCCGAGGACATTATTGAGTTATATGACTTACCAAATGACCTGAACACACACCCTGGCCAGTGGATTATAGAGAACCCAATGCGAAGTGATGTAAAAAAGGTGGTTAAATTAATTGCATGGCTAGGAGCTGAGTGGACAAAATACCGACTGACAGACTCCAACTATTTACCGCACTAATTGTCAACCACAGCAAACGTCTGGTTGTTTTTTGTCAAGAAGAAGATTCTACCCACAAGCCATGATATCACTGTGCCTTTGGAATACACCTTAGTGCTTTACTGTATTTTGACAAAGCATGTGTTTAATCTGGGCAAGATGATCAATAGAGCAATCCTTGATTGGCAACGACACTCAAAGGGGGCGAAACCTTTCCCATCCACCACGGAAAAGCAATGTTTAAAATATCTACCAACTCTAGCTAGATTTCCACAAACACATATGGCGGCAGAGAAATCTGGTCTCTCGGGTCTAAACCGCATCATAAATGTACACCAGAACAAAGAAGAAGCGCGAAAATTGAAAACATAGACACCGAATGAGGCAAAGGAATTTGAAACACAAGAATCTTCACCACCTACTTCTCTTAAACGCAAAACAAATGAAATGCTGGCAGTGAATGTCAAGGATGGAGCAAACCTAGAATCTCAAGAGCCCAAGCATAGAAATCAAGTAAAGGCACCTGTTAAACGTGCGATGATTAAAGAATCAGTCACTGAAACAGCCTATGAGCAGCCCACTGCAGTGGGCCATGGGAATCATGAGGAAGGCGGTCTGCCGCTTCCCCACGAGATAAATTTACCTTCACCAATGCCAAGCCTGAAGAAACAATCAAATATTGATGTGATAAGTGATCAGGTAGTGCCACCTAATCTTGTATCCCCTAGCCAGCGAAGCCCACGCTTGACCATTAGTGCCTAGATCCAATGACCCCATCCTTCACCAACCTTCAATCGCACAACATCCCAATACCTTGACCACATTCCGTCGCGTCAAACTTCAGTGTCGCCTACCCAAGCAAATAACCAACCAAGCAGCAACAATTTAGCATCTGACCTTAATAAGCTACATAGCACTCAGACGTGTGGAAGTACCCCTGACAAGTCGGGTGAGCAGGCATGCAAAGATATCCTGGTAGTTGAATTTGACCTTCCTCTCCCCACCAGAGCGCCGATGCCTCAAAACATAGTGACAGACAACAATAGAAGCACAAATCCTATAATAGAGGAAGGTTGTATAGACACAACAGCACCGGGCGAAGGAAGCCATCGTGAACCCATAAATTCTAATAAGAAATTTTGCAAATGAGAAACGTGCTCCAGGAGATGTCGAGAGAGAGTGGAGAGGTGAAAGAGAAACGACCAACCTAAACACCCAGATGGGTGACATGGTAGGAAAGGTAAATCAGTTATCATTTGCTCTGTCCACCATGAACTGCTTACTGGTAGCACATTCTAACCGCTCCCACCAAATCGCGGAGAGACACGGTCAATAATTCACCACGCAGATATAATATATCTATGTAGCATTTGTACAGCGTATCCCGCAACCGATCATCGCACCAGATTTAGTGATTCCCTACCCTCCTCTCGATGATCCAGACTCACATCTTGGCGATGCAGCTCCATGCCCTCTAATCCTGAAATGCAAAACTAGGGACATATTGTTACCATGAAATTTTCACCTACTTAATCTTTTTGTTTTTATTTATAATTACTTCTTACTTCCATTCAGTTAGTAAAACTATCCTTTTTCTTTATAAGAACTAAATATTACCTTGGTGCAATATGAGTAAATATGAGGCTTGCATCCTTTTATAATTGCTCTATTATGATTTTGGTTGTTTTGGGAACAAATAGCTTTCATGATGCAACACATGTCACACTGAACTCAATTGATCTTAGAATTTAATCGCTTATTTGGCAAAATGAATGTGTCAATGTTTCCTACATTCTTTAGGCGGGCAAGCTTTATCTCAACATTCTTTTGATAATCTTTCAAAAGTTATCTAATCATCCTCTTTTTCTTCCAATGAGGACATTGCTACTCGCTAAATTTGGGGGTGTACTAAGCCTGTATACTAAACAAAAAAAACTCCTATGTCCCAGACTCTCATGCAAGTAAATAAGAAGCAAAGCTTCACCAAAATGTGGGAGTAGTTATTGTTGGATTTATGTCCTTAAACTCGTAGATTGTAAATATAATCCATTGATCGTTATTAATAAAGTGTTATTATTGTAATAATTGTTATTGATTATATTATTAGTTTTATCTTAATAACCCAAATCCAATAAACTAACATCCTAAGCTGTTTAATGAGTCTTGAACAGTACGTAGAGACATACAGGGATCAATGTTCAAGATTAGCTTAAAGGGTCTATAATATAGGGATAAGACCGGGTACCTTATTCTGGTAACACTATGGATACGACTCACTTTGTATTTGATACAAACGCAATGATCCAACGCGTTTGTGTAGTTGACATGCGAGTGAGGGTATCGTATGCAATGAACACTCGTGAAGGACTACTTACTATTATTGGTCTATATCCATGGACACAGAAATATATCTACAGTGAGAAGAGTTCAATTGTTAGTCTTTAGTGGAGTACGCACTGTTAACGAATATTGATTAATGTGGTTAATGAGTTTAGCCAATTAATCTCAAATCGTTGTAGCTTCTGATCTGTAGGTCCATTAGGTCCCTTTCCTAGCTCGTAAAGGGGAATGAGATTTATTTATATTGGTTGTAATTTGAAACATTCAAATTTACTTTGGGAATTAGTTCAATATATAGTGATACATTATAATATAAAGTTTATCAAACTTTATTATATAAATTAATTTGGATATGATTCAAAATTAATTTATGAGAGATAAAATATTTGAATGAGTTCAAATATTAATTTAATGTGAATCGGATTCATATTAAAATTATTGATTACGAGAGAAACTTATATTTGAATATGATTCAAATTTAATTTAAGTTAACTATAAAATATGTTCCGACTTCTACAATTAGACCCTCCGAAGGGATGGTCAAGCTAAAATGACATGCAGGCGGATCATAGAAATCTCACGATGCAACCTAATGGAGGAGATCGTAGGATAAGTTGACCAGCGTCCTTCTCCCACTTACTATGAACATTTCCCCTATTCACCTTGTTCTTGACCAATACAATCACTCTCTGAAGGTAGGTCACTCCCAGGACGACACAAAGCCGAGTATGAATCTCACATGTGAACTCTTAGGGACATGAGAGCTAAAACCTATTCACTGGTAGAGACATGAGAACTCTTAGGGACATGTGAACTCTTAGGGACATTAAACCAAAATTAAATTTACATAATAAAGTTTGATAAACTTTATATTATAATGTATCACTATACATTAAACTAATTTCCAAAGTAGATTTGAACATTTCAAATCACAACCAATATAAATAAATCTCATTGCCCTTTACTAGCTAGGAAGGGGATCTAATGGACTTATAGATCAGAAGCTACAACGATCTGAGATTAATTGGATAAACTCATTAACCACATTAATCAATATTCGTTAACTGTGTGTACACTCCACTAAAGACTCACAGCTGCACTCTTCTCACTGTAGATATATTTATGTGTCCACGAATATAGACCAATAATAGTAAGTTAGTCCTTCACCAGTGTTCGTAACACCAGTTGAGTCAATTTACCATTTTACTCCTAGATTACTCTAATTCTTAAATACCAATGCTCCTCTAATGAACAACTTATTTATGGTCCTACCAATAAACAGAAACCCCTCTCGTGCCATAGAGAGGGTAGGGCCCTTTGTTCAAGACCTAGAGACACCATTTAAGGGAACACTCATGTACTTACCCTAAAGTAGGAAAGGAGTGAATTTCATCTTGTGTAATTATGTTCTCAGCCCCCCACTCGGTCTTGTCCCCAAAATGATAAACTTATTAAGACGGCAATCTGGCCACTCTCACCAGTACAAATCAAAGAACAATCCCTCGCAAACAGGAGTTCATAACACACTCACCTGCATGTTAACTACATGAACGCGTTGGATCATTGCGTTTGTATCAAATACAAAGTGAGCAGTATCAATAGTGTTACCAAGATAAGGTACCCAACCTTATCCCTATACTATAGACCATTTAAGCTGATCTTGAACATTGATCCCTGTATGTCTCTACATACTGTTCAAAACTCATTAAACAACTTAGGATGTTAGTTTATTGGATTTGGGTTATTAAGATAAAACTAATAATTTAATCAATAACAATTATTACAACAATAACACTTTATTAATAACAGTTAATAGATTATATTTACAATCTACGAGTTTTAGGACATAAATCCCAACAGTTAGGCGACAAAAAGCAAGTGTATCACGTGAAGTAATCACCTCCACTTTAGGCGACAAGAAGCGGAGGTTGAGCGTCTAAGAGACACTAGTAGACAAAAGAAAGTGGAGGGAATTTCAAAAAAGGACAAGTAAACTAGGTTGCGTGGTAGAGCGACAACTTTTCAGAGTATTAATGGAACGCTGACATGTCAACACCAATTGATGTGTATGTAAACCAATACACCCCTCTTCATCGGGTGTGCAAAAAATTGGCCAGACAAGCAAGTTGTTCATAATCTCTACATTCTACCTATCATCATAAGCCAGATGAGAGCCTGAGCACAAGACAAAGGAGAAGTCAGCAACTCCACTGCTTCCCCACTCCTAGCTAGTCAACTCCAACCAAAGAGAATGATTTATCAAATTCGGAGGCGTAACCACCTACTTATGTTTCCATTTAGTGATTTTCTTGTTGTATTATCTTGTGATCAAAACTTTAGGGTCAACAGGTTCAATATTTTATGTTCAAAGGCTATGCACTTATACTATCACTCTGTCATTTCTTTATCTCTTTCACACATTTCCATGGTTAACTAACTATATGTACATGAGTAATGTGCCTGATATGAAGAAACCCATAGTGTGTGTAATAATGGTTTGTTCAGTTTAAAGTATCAGTTTTACTCCCGATTCTTTGAAAAAAACAAGGATAGAAATTAAGGTTATCACGTACTTTGAACTAGATAGCGATGTAATGAATATATCAATGTATTCATATTGCCAAACCCCCTTAACATGCAACTCTAAAAGGATGTTGTGTGTTGTTAAACATGTCGAGAGGTATGTACCTTAATCAAGGGTAGGTTACCATTATCGCATGCATAATGAGTTGCGATAAGATGATATTTAACCCGTGTCTTTACATCCTGAAGGTGAGTAAGTAGAGTACTGATAGGTAACAGCCTAAATACGTGGTTCAATTATTTAAATCGCATCGAAGTATCACGCCATCTGCTAGTTGCTATAGTTCTTTAATTCAGTTTACTTCGTTATCTTGCCTAAAAAGAGAGCAGTAGTACTCACATCGTAACTCCCCTGAACATCTTGCACCGCCAAGCACTATAGTGTAAATAATTAGGAAAAGTCATATACTTTTTATATGAGATATGATTTATTATTTACAGCATGATTGTGCACGAATTATGAGGAAATAGGAGCTAAGGAACAATTCCCTATGCTCAAGTCTGGATCACCCAAGTAAAGCTACTATTCGCTTCCACTTGGGCGAGCTGTAGAAAAACTTGTGTTGAACGAGGACTTAAATATAAAGCAATGAAGAGGTACATAGTGAGCATTTCGCATGCTATGATGATGACTCATGACCAAGAGTAAAAGCAAGCAAAACTGAAAGTTATGATGAGTGCATTACGAGCAATGACTTGACTTAGTGAAGTATTGCTATAGTATAAATGAAATCGATGAATCTAAGTCCACGACATAATTACAATCAGTTACCTAGGTCATCTTAGTGAAATAGAAACCAACTAGTTAACATAGTTACATCTAGTTGTTACTATTTTGTGGTCTGATCTTATGCAAACTCATTGCATAAGATACCCTCACTCACATGTCACCTACACGAACCTGTTGGATCATTGTATTTGTATCAAATACAAAGTGAGCCGTATCCATAATGTTACCAGGATTAGGTACTCAGCCTTCTCCCTATACTATAGACCCTTTAAGCTGATCTAGAACATTGATCCCTGTATGTCTCTACATACTGTTCAAGACTCATCAAACAACTTAGGATGTTAATTTATGGGATTTGGGTTATTAACACAAAACTAATAATATAATTAATAACACTTATTGAAATTATAATAATAATATTTTGTTAATTAATAACGATCAATGAATTATATTTACTATCTACAAATTTTAGGACATAAATCCCAACTGAAGGGTGTTAGGCGTTTGGAGATGACCAAGGCGAGAAGGATGGTGTTGGCGTGAATAACCTCAAGAGACAAGCTTTGCGTAGGGATCTCTAGACGGAAAGCTTGGTGTTGTTGAGTATGGCCAAGGAAGTAAGCTTGGCGAGGTGACCTTTTTTACATGAGGAAGGGCTTGTATACAAGTAAGCCATGGGCACGCGAGAATGTCTAGTCCAAGCAAGTAAGCTTGAGCGTGAAGAAGTTTGCGACCAAAGAAGATCAAATGAAGTTTGAGTTTGAAGATGAAGAAAACAAGAAGGTCAGATTTCAAAGGATTCTGAGCATTATTGGGTTTTTGGAGGCTACAGAACTCAATTCTTTGAGTTTCAAGATGAGATTTTGAGGTAAGGTATATGACTCAATTATAAGCAAGTTCTAAGTAGGAAGTCTTGCATTTTGAGTTTTGGTTAACAAGTTATAATCATTCGAAGTTGATAGTAGATTTTTAGAAAGTTCAGTGTTCTCGGTAGTTGTTGTGGTTGGCCGAGCTTAAGCATAGAAGAGCTTGGTGAGTGCTCAAGGTAAAAGGAAAAGTGGTTTCCTTGTCGATGGTGTATCATAAGAAATGGTCAAAGGCATAGCTAGGTAGCAAGCGGTGCAGGCCAAGTTATGCAATAGGCCATGCACGCGCAATGGTGTGTGTAGGCGTGCGGCGACCGGCTTTAAGAGGTGAGATATAGAAAATATGCAATAAGGCTAGGCACGCTCCCGGAATCCAAGATCTCACAACTTGCCAGTCTTTGGTTTCTTATATTTTACGAAATGTATACAGTAGCTTCATTCTTTCATTAAACTGTTACATTGCAAAACCCTTTTGAAATATTTAATCCCACGGCTACTATCTTTAGTTCATACACTCTAGTTTTCATCAATGTGGCCTCCTGCTTTATAACCCTCGTCGCCTTTTTCCATTGAACACATAGATGTGAAGTAACAGTTTGGTCTGACATTAAGTTAGCGATTTTTTAACAACATTAGTCCAGGCATCGAAAATTTTCATATTTCTGAAGAAACTTCTCCAGTTACATGTTTATCGATCAAGGTACAAGGGGAAGCGAACACACCCGTCATGATTGTTACATGATGAAATTCAAGTTCTGTATCATGTGCTCAGATATTTAAATCTATGTTGTTTTCAATCGTTACATGTACTGACCCTCGAGTTTTGCAGCACACGTTTAATCGTATAATCAGTTGCAACGATCAATATATGATTAAATTCGAGTTTGGTATCCTTTCATATTTAAACGTACATCGATCCAATCGCTACAAATGTGGACGATCGAGGTTTGCACTTGACGATAAGGCAGAGGTACCAAAACACCTCGTTCTTTTCTGGGAATGGCCGAACATGGCTCCTTAACTATAGGGGACGGAGTTCGACGATAGGCCAAAACTAATGATTCGTTCACGTGATGATTTAATTTTTTCAGGGTCTTTAATGATGTGAATAGCACGATGAAAAGAACGACTTATACAATAGACATTGCCTACGTATGGACACAAAAGAGGGAGAGTGCGAGCGACGGAGCGAACTTATAGTTTTTCATTTTTTTTTTTTTTTTTTTTTTAATATGATTTCATTATAGTTAACTGAGATGGAATTTAAGCACTTGGAAACAACTGCATGAAAAAGATCCAATCTCGAAATATTTCATTACATAATGCTTGGCTCCTTATCTCCGTAGTTATAGCAAATTTCTTTGCCAGGGTTTTGCGGGTCTTGCAAGCACATGCTATATTCATGAATGATCCATCTGCACGTGGTGCATTTCCCTGCATCCCTTTTGTCGTCGAAGACATTGAACCAGTAGATTTGGTGTTGTCCAGTCCATGTGAAGCTGCAGAAAAACAGGGTCGTCCCCACGAGGTTGGGTCTGAACTTGAACGAGTAGCCTTGTCCAAGCGGAAGGACATGGACTCCTAGGTCATCGTTCTTGGATTTGCAGTGAACGGTCACAGGTATTCCATATTCAATTTGGTTGAAGATTACGACTGTAGTTACGGGTTGGATGAAGATCGATCCTTGAATTGCACATAGGTTACATAGAAAGAAAATTAGCAGAGACAGTGCAGGCGTTGGAGATGAGCCCATTTTTAAGGGGTCGTTAGAAACACAAAGGAAGAGACAAGAATATGAACGCTTTCTACCCTTTATTTTGTATCGGTATGATTGGGACGTGGTGCAAATAGTGGATATATGTATGTAGGGTCTGTGCAAAGAAAAGAAATTGTGTTTCTCGTATGTTGGTAAGCAATGGTTTATATTTAAACTATAATTTCTATTGTCGTCGTTATTGCTTGAACAATTGCGAAAAAAAATAAGAAATGGGTAAAGTTAGCTTTCGTTGGCATGAATTGGGACTATTAAGTTGGTGAGGCCAGAGGTGGAGGAGGACATTAAAACAGTAAAACGAATTAAACAAAAAAGGGTCCATATTGCAAAATTGTAATCAATGAGGAGTTCAACGTTATTTATATTTTTATCACATTTCTTGGAAAAAGAAACCGTTGTTGAAGTTAAGTTGTTCGTGATAAGGAAAGAGAGATTTCGCGTAGGAAGTTTTGAAATTTAACACGCAAAGTTTTTCTATATTTTGTGCTACACGTGTTGTGTATTTCTTTTTTCCTTGACATGTTGATTCTTATTATGTTGAGATTATTCTAAAAAAAGTTCTAAGGTTAACTACAAAACATTTTTAAACTCACTTTTTATTGTTAGGAACGTTGTTATTATCTTGGGAAGCATGCTACAAGCTTGCTGTACTATGTCACATCTATCTTTATTTTCAACACTCAAACATTGTAGAATAAACCGAGTGTGAAATGCTGTTACACCCGTCCTATACGGAACCTATTTGAAATCCTGTGGACGCTCCCGGAACCCAAGATCTCACAACTTGCCAGTCTTTGGTTTCTTATATTTTAGGAAATGTATACAGTTGCTTCATTCTTTCATTAAACTGTTACATTGCAAAACCCTTTTGAAATATTTAATCCTATGGCTACTATCTTTAGTTCATACACTCTAGTTTTCATCAATGTAATCTTCTACTTTGCTTATGCAAAACGTGCCTTGAGCTTCTTCCAACCCTATTGAAAAGAACATATAAGTCGAACATTTTGAAAAAATATTTCTTCCTCTGAATATTTTACTAGAGTGTTACATACTTTAATGGATCTTGTTTTCTCAAGTTGCCCAAGAAAATCTGCAGTTCCAAATTTTGCCTTCAGTGAAGAACAATTAACACTTTCCAAGTTTGCTGATTCAATTATATAGAGGTCAAAACAACATAAAAACCCACAAACTTCTACATTTTCATATACAAGGATGACTATAAAATTTAATCATATATGTCCCAAAATTTAAAATAAATCATTTACCCTTGCTTGATCTAGAAGGAGCATCAGTTGTGCTGTCAAAATTGGATTTAGGAATAACTTTATTATCAAACAAATATGAATGAATATTCAAATCAACCAATACTTCTATTGGAAAACACACAAATCCAATATTTCTAGTACACAGACTTGAAAGTGTCATTAATAAGATCAAAATATCATATAGAGTTTAACTACTAAACTACAACAAACTTGAAGATATTATAGAAAACAGTGAGAATGCCATGAAATGGGTGGTTGTATAGGTTTGAAAATAGAAGAGAAAAAAAGAAGGAAAGAAATGAACCTGAGAAAGCTGAGAAAGTTGTTGGATAAAATTAGGATGATGAAGGGAGGAATTCCCAATCTCACCAAAGGTTAGAGCAATGATTAGAGCAACTAATAGGTTGGTTTTGGAGTAATCAAGATAAGTATGTTAAGGAAGACGCTCTCCTCGTTCAAGAAAAGTCAACAGTGTTGGCCATGTTCCTAATAACAAAAGTGCAAAAACCATACAAGCTATAGCACCTCCTTTACTCTCCACCACATACATCTTTTTAATTAACCAGAAACATATACTTAAAATATCATTTCTGTTCTATTTTTAGTCTATATGTAATCTATAGAACCTTCAATCAAATATTCAAGCTAGTCTTTAATGTTAGTCCATTCTAAACATTTTTTCAAGAAAAAAACGTTTTAATTAACCTTCCCTTTGTAGATTTTAGAAACATATTTACAGTGTCATTGCTCGCATGAAGATTATTATTAATTATCATTTTACGCATTTTAACTATAAGTGGAACTAATATGATTCAAACTACGGAGCTCTTAACCTAGAAGATATAGCTTAACTAGTTTGAAGCTTTGGTTGGCATTTTATTGATCAAACTAGAACACACCCAAAACAAACTATAAATACTCATCAACAATGGAGATGAGGTTCTACTTCAAATCTAATACACCAAGCAGATCACTTCAATGGCAGCAGCTTCTAGCATGAATCTTGGGGGGAGAATATCAAGTTGAAAGAACAATTCTTAGCAAAATGTGACCTTTTATGGCAGCTCCAACACAAAACTTCAAAGGCAACTCTAACACGAAACTGAGAGATAACCTTATTGTCTGTACATTAGCAAGAGGATCATCCACAACAAAGCCAGCTAACTTCCATGAAGGATCTTTGGTTTGAACTCTACTATGAAGAGCCCTCATCGACCTATTGGCATCCCCACTAGCAAATCTTAGTGAAATAATCTAAGCTACTGGAATTGCATTGTAGTCTGAATTGAATGCTACAAGACTAAGAACTGGATACTAGACAAGAATGCAGAAAAGGCATAGTTAGCATCATCTGACATTGAAATTGGATCTTATAATTTAATAAAGTTGAAAGAACAAAGACATAAAAATTGACTGACACACCTTCAACTTGTTTGTTCCAAACCTACATATTATGTCTTTGCATTATGTCATTGCATAATGGTCTCCACAGAAACACCAACATATAGAAGCGACAATATGATAAAACATTGATATAGTTTTTCTATTTTATTGATATCTCAAACAGAAAATTACAATATTAAAGAACAAACAAGTAAAAGAACCCTAACCCTCTGCCCTTCCTTTCTTTCAAGAAATGTTGCAGCCTATTAACTTCACCAAAATCTTCATGCCTTTATTCCCTCCCCAACTCCCTATTTATAACCATCTAACTGCCTTATATAACTGACTATCCTTAGCCCTATCTAAATCTAGGTATCTAACATTACCCGGGCCTTGAAAAACACCTTGTCCTCAAGGTTTGCTTACAAATATGATCAGAAAATTAACCCTCCCTTTTTTTCTTTTTCTTTTTTTAATTACAACTCTTTACAGTGATATGCTCATCAAGTTTGAAAAAAAATTCTCTTCAGCTTCAAAAAATTTTGGACACCAAACTGATCCATTGCCTTCAGCCCATAGCCCAAAATATTCTTCCTCCAACCTATAAACCAACCCATTATTACTGAATCTTACTTTCCCCACCTTTAGGCACATTTTTCATCTCTCCCATTCTTCAAAATCTCCACCCAGTTCATCTACACAATAATGGACCTCCACTATTATATTTATAACAAGTTGAAGTTCATTGATCAAAAGTTGAAGTCCATATAACAAAAGTTGAAGCCCGCTGGAAAAAATAAAGCCCAAGATTTTAAGGTTTATTTCTCTTGCCCTATTCTTCTCTCCTATCACTTTATGCCACGTCATTGGCATCCTTACGTGTGCAACTTCATCTTCTTCATGAGATTCTCCCATCTTCCCGATCAGCTCTTCGGGCCACCGTAGATCGTCATTTGCTGGCGTTTTCTTCCTTCTTCGCATCCAGACAAATGCCGTCAGCGTTTTCTTCCTTCTTCGCATCCAGATGAATGTCGCCATCTTCTTTTCCCATCCACTTGACGACTTTTTCTTTCTCCTTCGCATCCAGACGACTACCGACTTTGGCTTCTTCTTTTCCCATCGCGAACAGATAACTTTCGGCTTCTTCATTCTCTATCGCAACCAACCAGTTTCTGTTTCCTTAAGCAATAACTTTTTCTTCATTCGAATCTTCGTTTCATGGAACCTTATTGCTGCATCGATTAATTTCCCCAAATCATTTCGTTTATACTTTTGGAAATTCCGTTCGACCCCCCAAAAAAATGAATCGAAATCCTTGCCACTAAACACTGGAAATTCTATCTTCTTGAAGGTGTTTGGATCACTCATTTCGTCTTTAATTCCTATCATCTTCATTCGTTCTTCATTCTTGGTTTCTTTCGACGGTATATTTCTTCCTTCTACTATACTGTCCGTTATAACCATTTGACTTGCTGATGTTATGCTTCCTACACTATTGTAATTTTTTTCTTCGCCAAGCTTTCGATGTAGTGAATATGTTGTTTGTCGATTTGATCCTCTAAGCGCTCAATAATCGTGTTGCTCCTTTTTAATTCCTCAATTATTTCAAGTATGGATTCTTCACCTTGCTTTACCTTATTCTCACTCATCTTTATTCGGTTAAATGGATCTTCTGTTTCGCTCATCGTAGATCTCTAATGAATCACGTCTTCAATATATTTCATTAACGAATCTTCTTTGATTTTTCACCTTTTTGCCTCTTTCCTCTCCTTTAACAACTGCTTTTGATTTTTTATTTCTTTCCTTTTCGTTTCTTCCTTCTCTATCATTTCAATCCACTTTAATATTTGCTGATTGTTTTCTTTGATTTGAATTCACAACTGCTCCACATTTTTTATTATGGATTCCAAAGTTTTTGTGACGCCATTTGCCTTCGATCTTCCAGGAAATGAATGCTCTGATACTAATTTGATAGAACATTGATATAGTGTTTCTATTTTATTGATATCTCAAACAGAAAATTACAATATTAAAGAACAAATAAGTAAAATAACCCTAACCTTCTGACCTTCCTTTCTTTCAAGGAATGTTGCAGCCCATTAACTTCACCAAATTCTTCATGTCTTTCTTCCCTCCCCAACTCCTAACTGCCTTATATAACTAACTACCCTTAGCCCTATCTAAATCTAGGTATCTAACACAATATATGTAGACGAAGATCTTCAGAGATGTAGGGTGCAAACATAGCATGCGTACCTTCAGCCTTCTTATCTTGAGGACCATGACATGGCAACCCCTTCTTATCTACATGCTTATCTTCATTATATATGATCAGTGCAACAGATGGTTCAGCAATTAAACGTTTGACAATAAAGTGGCAGGTGCAACCCCTTTTAGTGTTTGGCCGTCCAGCCTTATATTTTTTTTCTTTTGTACACAAGTACTTTTACTGGGTCGTCTGACTCCCCCTTTTCTTTGGTCATCGGGTCCAAAGGAACACCAATACCTACATATTCAATGAAATAACTAAACTTCTTAAACCTGAAGAAACAACAAAAATAATTACATGAAAACATCTCTACATATTATAGAAATTCATGAATGTGGGACTTACAAAATGTATTTCAGTACACCATGAACCTTTGCCTTGAAAGGTGCTTTTAATGCTTTTCGCCGCCTTGCTTCAACATGAAATCTGGATGGACATTCTTTATTTGAAGACTCATCATGCACAAAATCACCAACTCTAGCAAAAGGGATTACATCAACTCTATCCATGTTGTCACACCATCCCTCTACCTTAGACCACACAAGATCAACTGAAGAAAATTCCATGGGGATTCTGAACTAGAAGAGAAAAAATTTCATCCCATCAGACCATCTAAATATGAAACAAATAAATTCCATGAGTCAATAGTTTAAGAAGCATGAAACACATATTAAAAGACCCTAAATTTATAAGAAAATTTTTTTTCTCACAGCATAACAAATCAACATTAAAAAAAATGGCAGGAACCATCAGCATATTAACCAATAAACTTATCAACACATTGCACTACTGCAACCAAGGTATCAAAATCCAAATGACAAAAAGATCAAAATAATAATGCATTCCTCTTATTGTAAACTCTATACTAGAAGTTACAACACCCAGTAATACCTAACACACTAAGAATGTCAGACTTGATTGAGTCCATTGATCTTTTGGGGCTAATCGAAGAAGGGATGCAGTACCATGCAGATCAACAAGCAACTTCGGTCCCGCACGGTGAGAGCTTTGAGTGGTGAGTCGCAGTAGTCACCGACGTTGGCGGTGGAGAGATTGAGAGAAATTACGGTGAGGGAAGGGCGGGCGAAAATTTTTGCGAAGAGGGACGGAAAGTTTTTGGAAATTTTTGGGCGTATCCTCTTTTCTTTCTTTCTTTTCTTTTAACTTAAAATAAATATTTAATGACATTTAAATATTGTCATAGATTTATGACATTTAAAAACTGTCATAAATTCTTTAAATCCAAAAATTTCCGTCTTTCCTATTAAGAAAGCACATTTTGACATTCTGTGATAGTTTTTTCTTCCCTCTTTTTAATTTGGAATGTATTGAAATGTCATAGAATGTCATTTCTATTGTAGTGTCTAGAGATCGAACCACATCGCATCAAATCAACACAAGTTCAACTCCACGAATCAAATTTCTCCAAAAATCTCGTGCGAACAACGATCTTGTATCCAATTCTAAGCAATCTTGTACCCTAATCTAAACAATCTTGTATAGACGACTGTCTTTATCTATCTGGAATAGACGACTGATCGTTTATATATTAGTACACAATCGTATAGAGAGAAAAGAAGAAGAAGAAGGACAAAATACTTGATAATGAAAAAATAATAAGGAAAAGCATATTCTCCTTATGAAAAAGATGAAAAGATGACGCCAAAGATGAGAGATAACGAAGAAGAAATAAATTCTGGAAGAGGAGATAAAAAAATTATGGATGAACAATTCTGTAATTTATGAAAAAATTAAGGAAAATTGCATAGGGTAGCATTTTGAGAATATGATTAGCAAATATAGCACATTGTTTTAAAATTTTGCAAATATGGCAAAATTTTCGCTTATAAAAATACTCTCCATCTTAAATTTGTTATTATGCCTAAACTACCCTTCAATAACTTATTTTTCTTCCTCTTTTTAATACCCTACTCATTATTTATTTATTCTTCCTTTGTCCCTAGGCTTGATCTTCTTCTTTCCTTAAACCCTTCTTTAACATACTAAGAACAATGGGGTTTTTTGTGTACTTGGCCGCCCATAGACAAAGAGTTGCCTTGTCTTTATGGATGGGCCTTTGGAAGACGAGGTTGGTGGCGATCCAATCTAAGAATAGAGATTGATCCTCTAATTCTTCTTAGAAGAGGCCGACACATGAGAAAAGATGAAGATGAATCCTCTCAGCTGTTGCACATTAAAGAAGATGAAGATCATTCACGACTGTGACACATGGGAGAAAATAGAGATGAATCCTCTCAGTTGCGGCACATGAGAGAAGATGGAGATACATTCTCTTGACTGTAGCACCTGGGAGAAGATGAAGATGAATCCTCTCGACTGTAGCACTTGCAAGAAGATGAAGATGAATCCTCTCGGCTGCGGCACTTGCAAGAAGATAAAGATGATGATCCTCTCAATTGTGGCACATGGAAGAAGATGAAGATGAATCCTTTCAGCTGCAACACATTGAAGATGAGACAGAGGTGGAGCTTTAACATTGTAGGCATCTTCATGGAGAGGCAGAGGTGGTGCTACACCATCGTCGTCATCTTTGAAAGGCGAAGACAGAGCTGAACGATCGTCGTCCTCTTGGAGCTACATCATCGTTATCCTCTCAGAAAGGTGGAGCTGCAGCATTGATGAAGCCTTCAAGCTTGAATATAAGGAATCATGGATGAAGCCTCTGAGCTTGATTTTGAGGCTCCCTTTTTTACATGCACTCAACTTGTATGTAATCTTGCACAAATTTTGTACATCTTCAATTTATTGCATCCCATTTTTATTAGGGATGAACATCTTGAATTTAGGGATTTGCCCCCAATTTGTCATGATTCCTTAGTAGAGATGAACATCCTTTGAAGAAAAGAATCAAGCCATGACGTAGTTCAAGTTTTTTTTTTTTATTTGCTGGACTGAACTTAAAGTTTCCTCTAAACTGCCTACGTACCCTTTATAAGGTAGGGATTAAGTCATAACGTAGTTCAAGTTTTTATTTTATTTAATTTTAATTTTTATTTATTTATTTATTTATTTTGTCATTCACCTTTTAAGCTCTTGTGGGCTAGGAGCACCATGCAGTTTAGGCTCTTGCGATAAAGAGCTTCGCATATTTAGCAGCTCATATTTCCATCAAGGATTTGTTCACCTTCTTTATTTGTAGAATTGGTGAATATAATAACTCTTGGCTTTACTGTCAAGGAACCTTCTGTATTTATGTCAACAGACAACTTCCTCTTCATGTGTTATGGGACACGACTGTGAATCTTATCGTTCTTGTTTTTTTCATGAAATGATTTTACCTTCAAAGTTTTCATCTCTCTTTCGTGTTGATCACTTGACATCTTTAGAAGATCAAAAGCAGATGTTGAAGGTTGTCCTTTCTTTATGTGAAGATACTTAGCCTTTTGAAAGCTGAAGTTATAGTGGAAGTAGACGTTGGACATTGGTTTTTGTTGGGACAAATATTGAACCCTTTAAAGATAGCCTATTCTCGCATTCTTTGTACAAATTTTCATTATTTCTATAATTTTATGCAGAATATGAAGTAGACTCCGATACGAACCCAATGACACGAAAATCACCTAAATCAGAGTTCAAACGAAGGAGAACGGGCAAATTAATCATGAGGGGCATTTTTTGTAAATATTGAAGAAGATTGACACGTGGCAGCCCCTCAGTCGTGTGCGTCCAGCCTCAAGGTTACGAGTTCGAACCGCACCAGACGCAAATTTTTATCCTGATTTTTAAAGACGAAACGACGTCGTTTAAGGCATCCGCGCGTGTCCAAGAGGTCACGAGTTCGATCCCAAAAGAACGCACGAATTAATCACCTCATTTGAACCTTCAATCCGTGTCTTCCCATCTCAGCCTGTCTCCGCTTGACACGTGGCACGATATCCTCACGCGCGCCCCTTAGCCACCCGAGTTCGACTCCCACCTAACGCAAACAATTTTTTTCCTCCATTTTCAATGGCAAATCTTAATTATTTGCCAAATTTTCGAAAATTCTCCATTTTTTCCGTGCATTTTAAGTGGGAATGGGCTTCAGAATGTAATTTTGGGCCCATTTGCTATAATCCCCCTCATTTTCACTAAGGCGTGCGCGGCTGAGGGGTTGACACGTGTCAACCACTTCAATATTTACAAAAATGCCCCTTATGATTAATTTGCCCGTTCTCCTTCGTTTGAACTCCGATTTAGGTGATTTTCGTGTCGTTGGGTTCGTATCGGAGTCTACTTCATATTCTGCATAAAAATATAGAAATAGTGAAATTTTGCATAAAGAATGCGAGAATAGGCTATCTTTAAAGGGATATTTGTCCCAACAAGGAGACCTGAGGAAAAAATTGCTACACGAGTGCACGACACTCTATGGGTTGGCCGCCCAGGATGGAAGAGAACATACGCCTTACTAAATAAGAGCTACTTTTGGCCCAATATGAGGGACGACGTCATGTAATACACGAAGACGTGTTTCATTTGCCAAAAGGATAAAATCGAGAAAGTGAAAGTTGCTGGACTTCTCGAACCTCTGTCAGTTCCAACAAGACAGTAGGAGAGTCTTTCTATGGACTTCATCACTCATCTCCCTAAAGTAGGCGATTATGAGACCATTTTGGTCATCATCGATCGATTTTAAAAATACGCCTTCATTCCCACTACCAAGTTGTGTACAGCGGAATTGATAGTCCAGTTGTTCTTCAAACATATTGTTAAGTTATGGGGTGTCCCTACAGGAATTGTGAGTGACCGAGATGGTAGATTCAATGGCACTTTTTGGATAGAACTATTCACTTTCTTGGGGACAAGTCTGGATGTATCCTCAAGCCACCATCCTCAGACAGACGGTCAAATCGAGCGGTTCAATTGTATGCTCAAAGAATATCTGAGCCATTTTGTCAATGCAAGGCAGAAGAATTGGGTTCAACTGTTGGATGTAGCCCAATTTTGTTTTAATGCTCAAACGAGCTAGTCAACTGGGAGAAGCCCGTTTGAGAATGTTTGTGGTAGGCAGCACCTTGTTGATCACCCCTATGCAAGGAAGAATCCCTAGGCTCATAACATTTCCAGGAAATTGAAACAAAAAACAAACATCGGGCGGGCCAATCTGGAGAAAGGCTCGAAGCGGATGAAGAAATTGACAAATAAGTAGCATCGCGCCCTTGAGTTTCTGGTGAGAGATCAGGTCCTCATTAAACTGCGATAGAAACAGATTTGATTTCAGAGACGCAAAGACCAACGCCTCGTGAGGAAATACGAGGGACTAGTGGAAGTGCTAAAAATGGTAGGGAGTACATCTTACAGAGTGACATTGCCCACATGGATGAAAATTACCCAGTAATTCATGTGAGTAACTTGAAGCCCTGTCATCAAGATCCAATGACATGCAGTGCAATGTCATAGTCCGACCAACCATCAACCTCAGACAGAAAGAGGATAAAGAAGTTGAAGAAATCTTTGTCGAGTGAGTGAGGATGGGCCGAAGACCCACAAGAAGGATCCACGAGTACTTGGTGAATTGGAAGAACCTTCCAATGGAAAAAACTAGTTGGGAACTTGTCGAAGATCTAGAAGTCTGGATGCAGAAGATCGAGGACTTCAAGCTTCACCAGTTGACAGAGACGTCAATTGTTTAAGTGGGGAAGAATGTAACGAGCATACTTGTCCTAGGCGATGTTTGCCTATGGCCGTATGCGCAAATATCCTCAATCTATCTTATTTTTATGTCTTATGTTTAGTTTAGCTAGTTGCTTTCTTTTTCATGTAATAAATCTATAGTGTGACATTTTGACTTTTTCATATGCAAGCCTACAAGAGCTGACAAAGTCCAAAATGTACTATAAGGGAGGCATAGTAGTTGAATCCTCGCCCAAGCCTTGTCGCACTCTTTGCAACCTAAGATTTTCGTTGCAATTGACAATCTTCAATGCTTGTTTAAACAACGATTTCAATGACATTATTTCTCTCACGTTTTCTAAAAAAATTTCTCAAAAAACGTGACAGAAGGTTGAATCGTACCGTGAGTTTGTTCGCAGTTTTTGGATTTTGATCAACTGACTTGTTAACTAGGTCGAACAAGTGCCGCACAATCACTCATCCTGACCCACTAATCTCTAGACTTAGAACCGGGTTGTGGGACCCAATTTGGTGAAGAAAATAAGGGAGATAAATGGAAAATGGAAGGTATAAGTTTAGTTCAAATTTTGGAGAGTAATAAAATAGTAATTTCTAAAATTACTTAAAAATGGCAAAAGGTTTTTAATAAAAAGAAAGCAACTCTATTTATAACCTAATTACATGCACAAGTGCATGTAATTAATTTGCCACATCTCAACACCTAATATTCCACTAACAATTAGTGGAACTTAGTGGGCTAGGTGTCTACATCTCATGTAGCCACATATCCCACTAAGTGTTAGTGGGATTATCCAACAAAATGTTAGATTTTCCGACTAGATTAGTCCAAGGGTAAAATGGTCATTTGACCTTTCAAGTCAAAATTCAAACTTTGACTTTTCGAAGTCAAAAGTCAATATTTTGACTTTTTACCCTTTTATCCGTCTTGACTAATTTTGACCTCCCGAGTATGAATCAGCATTTATTTTTTCAAAATTTAAATCACATTTGAATATAAGGCCTATCAAAGTTTGACGTTTCAAAATCAAAAGTCAACATTTTGACTTTTTACAACTTTGACCATTTCCATCAATTCCGAGCTTCCTAGTATGAATATGTATTCATATTTATAGTATTTAAATCTTATTTAAACATAAAGCTCTATTTCTAATCAGAAGACCGACGACTATATCACATATACTTGTCGGTTTTTCTCTCTTCTCCCAATTCAAACAATTCGACTCTTATTCCATCACACTGTTCTATGTTTATTCCATATGAGCTAGCAGGGGAACCTAATTGACCTATAGATCATGGGCTCCAACGATTCAAGATTAACTAGCTAAACTCTTTAAGATCGAGTTAATCAACATTCGTTAACGAACAGGTCATTCCACTCAAGTCCCGCAGTTGCACTACCCTCACTATAGATATATTTGTGTCCATTTGATAAAACCATGATCAATAAGTTAATCCTTCACAGGTTGTTCGTAACCTTGGCTGGGTCAAAAACACCATTTTACCCCTAAGACTACATCTTGCTCCTTAAGTCTCACTGATCCACTATTGAACAATTGGTTTGAGGTCCAACCTATAAACTTAATCCCTCTCGGGACAATGAGAGGGTGGGGCCCCTTGTTCAAGACTTGGATTTAGTGCTTAATAGAACAACCTATCTACTAACCTTAAAGCGAGTAGGAGTGAATTCCGTCTTGCATCCTATGTCCTCAGCTATCCACCTGATCTTACCCATGAAATGAGAGGCTTATTGGCCCAACGTTGATGAGCTGCTCTCACCTATGCAGATCTAAGGATAATCTCGTGTGAACGGAAATTCATAGTTAGCTCAGGATTAAGATTAAGTTACCTAGGTCATTAATAATCGAGATAGTCAGTTTTAAACAGTAAACGGTGTTATAACGTAAAAGTGACTATTTCATGGTTCAGTCTTACTTTACATAGGATGCCCCCACTTTCATGACTCTACATGAACGATTCAGGATCACCTCGTTTGTACTAGCTACAAAGCGGACCGCATCCATAGTTTCTCTAAATAAGGCGCTCAACTTTTATTCATATACTATAGACTATTTAGGCTATATACTCGAACTTGATCCACATTTATGTCTCTACATAAAGTTCAAGTTTACTCAAAAATAGCCTTGGGACATAGTTTATGAGATTCAAGATTATAATATTCAATTTCTCAATAACGACTTTATTGAATAGAATATGATTACAAACTACAAGTTTTAGGACAAAAAATTCTAACAAAGCAACCATATATAAAAGATGTGCATGGTGAGATTGAAGGGATAAAAGCACTATGGCAGCGGAAGATTTTACACAACTATTTCTCAATTTAATTTGGAAATCCCAAAATACTAGTACATTGACAAAAATAATTGAGAAACTAGTTTTCTTTTTAAGACTTAAAGGCTAAGCATGCTTTCTAATTATAGATTAGAGAAAGAAAAACTTAATTGTTTGACTTCTCTGAATCTACAAAATAAATCTCCAAATTGGGACATCATCCGTCGAAGACCTTCCTATCCTCTGGAATGAGATTGGTTTGTGGGAATCAATTGGGATGAGAAAAAATTTAGAGATATTTTAGAGAAACTCTTTTGCAGAAAAGCAAAATTATGTCTTATTTTATTTCTCAGTTCTATAAGTTATATTAATGTTGCAATGGGGATAGAACAGCTGGAATTTTCAATCTTGTCAACATTAGCAATTTTCTGTGATGTATATAAGAAGCTTGAAACTTGATTACAACAGTAGTTTTTCTGCTCATTCTTTAAGCTTTTACTTTATTCATTTTTGCATGAAAAGTGATATTCAATGGCTTGACCATGAAAATGGGGATTTACCTTAGTGTTTCTTTTAATTCTGTTGAATTTTGATGAGCCTTTTTCTTTGTTGATATTGATTTACACGCTGAATCAATTAGAGTTGTGTTGACACTTAACATACAATCTTGTTGGGAAGATGAGATATTCTAGGAGCATTTACCATTGCTTTTTGAAAAGTTGTTTTGTGTTCAGATTGTAAGATTTTACCATCTGATAAGACACAAGAAGAAGTTTAAAGATAGAGGCTTTTATGCTAGCCAATTAACCAAAATTTGTTCATCAAATTGGAGGTGTGTTATTTAGACTTTGGCATCACTTTTGAAGTAGCAAGTGATTTTAGCCAACTTAGAGTACTTCATATAGACTTTTCAAACACTTCCAAAAAGTGTTTATAGTGATATAACTTTTAATTGGTGCTTCTTTAAATTGGTGCTTCTTTTGAATTGAAAGTTGTTTGATTTTGGATTAGGTTGTTAATTAAAGGTGTGTTTCTTGTCAGCTTAGGGTCTCTTTTTTGTTCTTACATGTTTCTTAGGATACAAATAAGTGCTCTAATATGTGCAAGTCTACTTTGCCTTTACAGTAAATAATCTGAAGATGTGAAATGTACAAGCACCTTTTTTCTAGGTTTTTTTTTTTTTAGTTTGTGAGGTGAATGATTTGCTGAAATGAAGCACCTTTTTTTTTCTAGTTTTTTTTTTTTTTTAGTTTGTGAGGTGAATGATTTGCTGAAATGAGAGAATTCGATTGTTAAAAATGTTTAGTGATTTTTTCTTTCGTGTAGCCTTACTTGTTATTCTTTCACTGGACTTTTGTTTTTCGATTTTTTGGTCAGATGGTTTTCAATTGTATGTGATGTTTATTACTGATTTAGTGGAGTTTGATAAATGTGAATGTTGTAAGAAGATTGAAGGAAGTTCGTTTTTTGTCTTTCTCTTTATTCTTGTAATGTATTTCTTTGCAGAAGCGGGGAGGTGTTGAAACACTTAACTCAATTGAATAGGTACTCTTATGTATTATGATTTGGGAGACTTGCTTAGTTATACGGTATTCTTTAAGTTAATTTTTAACTGTTCTTGAACATTAAAAATATTTAATTGGTGTAGGTTTTCTAATTTGTGTTTGAACTTAGTTTCATATAGGTTTAAATATTCATGTTTAGGTTCAGGGTGTAGAATTTTTGGATAAGGGGATTATTTTTTTAGGATGGAAATAAGTTATTTGTCTTACTAATTTTTATTTTTAACAAAATGTTTACCCGACTTTTTATGTTTTATAGATTGATACAAGAAGTTCGTACTCACAACTTGAATTGGATGAAGTATGAGCGGAGTGGGCTGAATTTTTAGCTTGGTACATATGATAGACACCCTTAGATGTGATCTTATTAATTTTGTAAATGACTAATATATGGGAATGCCCATAACTTTTTTTTTTTTTTTTTTTTTTTGTAAATGTTTCATTCATAGCCATTATGCTTATGTACATGCAATAGATGTAAAGGGGATAGATTTTAGTTTTGGTATACCACACATGTTTTTGGTTATATAAGATAATTATTTTTATTGTTGATTTTGGAATAGGTCACATATAGGAAATTTTAGTTGACTATATTGGATTGGAACTATGTAATTGTTGATGATGTTGTTGAGAGTAATAAAATTATTGTCAGTTTACTTATTATACTAAATTATTTGTTATGTAACTACTAGTTGGAGAGTTTATTTTGTCAATGGATATGTTTTATTGAAATGAATGTACGTAATGCAGAAAACAGGAAATGGAAAATTTTAAATATTTAATATATTAATAAATGGTATACATGACGTTAGATGTCAAGTATACTATCTTAGAATCAAATATACTATTTTACTTTACAGATAAATAGTGTCAAGTATATTATCTTACTTGACGGGTACATAGTGTCAAGTATACAATCTTACTTGACATGCAAAAACTGTCAAGTATACGACTTTACTTGACATGTAAAAGGCGTCATGTATACGATCTTACTTGACATGTAATAAACATCAAGTATGATAGATTACTTGACGTTAATACAGTGTCAAGTAAACGTATACTTTACGATTTTTTAGTGTCAAGTAATGTGACTATACTTGACAGTCGATTACTTGACGTTAATACAATGTCAAGTAAACGTATACTTGACAATTTTTTAGTGTCAAGTAATGTGACTATACTTGACAGTCGATTACTTGACACTTTTAAAAATGTCAAGTATAAGTTTACTTGAAATTTTATTAACATCAAGTAAACCAATTTCTGTAGTAGTGGTCCCTTATAGACAAATATTTTATAAATTTAATATTTGACTATTCTCCTTTGACTATTGAAGTGACTCAGACACTTCTTCGCACTTCTTTTTTTGTAGTGAGGTGCATTCTGACTGTGCTTGCCTATTCAACTGATCCGTGGTAGTTTAATTGCTCCGCCAGCGGCCGCTATCGCTTCTTCTTCTTGTTACCGATTGAGGGAAAGAGATCTAACCTTTTTTGGCACTGGTACTAAGACAGGGTGTGCCGCATCCACTAATGAGTGAGTTATTGTATTCATTCAATTTCGGAATCAAATCCAACCCAGTCTCTATATTTATATAATGCCTGCAAGACAAGACAGATAAGAACTGTAGGCAAGGCTCAAAGAATTTGAGGCGCGAAGCGCATTTATATCATTTTAATCCTATTAAAACAATAAAAGATTAATCTTATTTCTAATTTAATTAGAAATATTATCCATTAAGGTCTAGGTGAATTAATTTTAAACCATTTAAAACTAATTGTGGCCTAAGTTAGCATGCAACTCTTTATTATAGATTTTAATTCTAAATTCATAAACTTATAACACTTATAAGAAAAGGAAACAATTAAACCTATAAAAATGCATTTCTAGTGTCATTTAATAAAGATAACAATTATATTCATTAAGTAATGACATTCTCAATGCATTCCCAATTTCATCACACAATATAACAATTATATTAATGCAATGAAAATAAAAACATCCATCAATCAAGATATATAATACAACAATTTAAACAATAGTATGATGCATGGAAATATTAATGATACATGTTATCATATAATATAATAATTATAGTAAATATGATGCATGAGCATGCTTAGAAAATCATGCAACTAAAATCTTAAGAATGATCACTAGTACAGAAATTGGTTTACTTGACGTTAATACAGTGTCAAGTAAACGTCAAGTAAACGTATACTTGACGTTTTTAAAAGCGTCAAGTAATTGACTGTCAAGTATAGTCATTTTACTTGACACAAAAAAACCAAGTATACGTTTACTTGACACTAAAAACCCGTCAAATATACGTTTACTTGACATTGTATTGACATCAAGTAATCTATCACACTTGACGTTTATTATGTGTCAAGTAAGATCTTATACATGACGTCTTTTACGTGTCAAGTAAAGCCGTATACTTGACGATTTTTGCACGTCGAGTAAGATCGTATACTTGACACTATTTTGACGTCAAGTAAAATAATATACTTGACACTATTTACACGTCAAGTAAAATTGTATACTTGACACTTTTTACATTTCTCATTTCCTATATAACAATCATTCAAATAAAGACAGATTCATCAACAAAGTAAACCTTCCAATCAACATTTATTTCATTCTTCAACAATAGGTGACGTAATTTACAATAATATACATAATTTACAATAATATTATACAAGTAGTGTGACTATTCATGTCTCTCCACAAACTAATCTCAATTTACAAAGATAAACAAAATTACTAACTATAAGACTCTAAAACATTAAATTATATTCAAACCCTCAATAATTACGTCTTTTCGAGTGATAATACTTCATGAAGCCTCATTGTAAGTTTCACCGCATAATTCTTTAAGCAACAACCTATAATAAAATTTAGCAAGTTTTAGCAAAAAAGAAAAACAATTCATCTTTAAAAGTTTGTAGTCTCAATCATCTCAACACATACACATATAAAACGATACTATGAAAAGGTGCACATTAAGGATGTACATGTTGTACTAACATTCATACTATGAGGATTCCTTCAGTCAACCATTAGAACAATCATCCCTCAGGTATTTAACAACGCAATATTAGGAAGTGCCTAAGAAAGACAAGGACAATCATCACTGAAGTATTTAACAAGTCAAAATACAAGAATTGTAGGTTATATTAATCATCAATTGTCTAAGAAAAAAAATAAAAGACAAACCGCAAACATGTGTTATCCTCAACAAAAACTTTATCCTCAACTACTATGCACAATTCAAAATCACTAATACACAAATTGGATATTCTGTAAATGAAGAAATGAGTACATTTCTCAGCAAACATAGAGATTACAAATTTACACCTATCAACTAACCAACATTTAAAAGTCATTTAGTTAATAAGGAAAATAAATCTACTATTGTCAATGTACTGTGAGTTCATATTCAAAGTTGATATTACATACAAAACTGAAAATATAGAGCTTGTTAAACAACCACAACAATGCATGATAAGATCTCTCAATTCACTCAAATGTAAATGGGAGTGAATAAAAAGCAACAATGGGAATGTTTCTTGAATAGCTCCATTCCACCCACCCCTCTATATTCAGCCAAGAAAAAATTCTCTCTTCAAGTCATTAGTATTTGAATATTCTCCTTGCTAACAAATCTTCTTTAAATGAATCTACGTTGCTGTTTATGAACAGCTATGGTTGCAAGTAATAACATCCATATGTTTAACCTTCTCCGGAGAACTTAAGGGTATTATACAGATCCATCAATATCAATAATATCTACAAGGTATATATTGGAATAATTTCAGTTACAGGGATTTGACAACTTTAGATTAATATATTGATAGTACCAAGACTTACCTTTAGATGACCAAAGTAGTAACCATCCGACTCAATAGAACCAAAAAAATCTAACTTCAAGAGGCAAACCTTTAAGTTTATCATAGTAAAGGCCTCTAATGAAGAAGGTAGAATCATACTTGAACTTCATGCAAGATTCAGGATATCTTAATTGAAAGAATCAAATAAACTATAAGCAATGAGGAAAAGAAATTCATGTTACAAAATGTATAAGAAATGGAAATGGAGACATAGACTAACCTCATTAACCAAATGTTCTTTGGCAAGATCACAAACCAAGCTCAATAAATTGGTCGAGTAGTGCGCAAGAGTGTAATCGTAGTTGAAACCATACACCTGAATGTTGTCTAAGCTCAAATTTTTATTCACATAGATGCCTAGAGAATAATGACATTAAAAACAAAAATTAATCAAGACATCATAAGGGTACAAAATTCAAACATTAGAAACATCGAGAAAACCCAAGTAAAAAAATCTTTAAGATTCAAACGAAATGGAAATTGATGTATTTAGCCACTACATTTGACAAAAATAGCTACAGGTTGAGGACAATTTTTTCTCCATCAATAAACATTTAAAAAAATTATTGAAGTTCAAAACTTGAGTTATTACATCTCTCAACGATCAATACCATAACCATCACAATTTTTTTTTCTTATTGCCCTAAAGTAAGAACATTTTTAAGAAAACAAAACCAAGAAATACTATATTGCATATTGCAGAAAAGTACAGGAATGTCACAATATATACTATATTGTTGATTACATCACAAAACCAATTATTAGATTTGACAAACATTAGTAAATATGTCAACAAAGTGATGATGATCTGGTTTAAGTAAGAAGAGACACATTAACCTCAATCACATTCATAGCCTTTCACTTTGCACTCTTAATAAGCGAAATGTAAAATTAATAGATAACAAATGTAATAGTAATGTTTCGACTTCCTACTACATTGTTGCTTTGAAGCTTTGTTCAAACCCCCCTAGTTGTTTTTCTTTCACCCATTGCTAAGTGAAAGCTTCATTCATAGCCAACTTTGCCTTTAAATAACTTCCAAAGACCTAACATTTCTTTTTCTTCTTTTTTTTTTTTTCTATTTTTGTTATTACAAGTAACAAACATTTATAAGACAAAATATATGAAGTTAAAGACAAATAGGAATAAAAAATGACAAAATCAACAACAAGAAAATAAACAATCATTTCTTTAGCAATCTAATGAACACATAAAGGCAATAACAAGTGAATCGAAGGTTTTAGTTCTTCAAACCCAATGAACACATAATATCTAATATCTAAACATTCGTCATCAATATGGGGTAAAATTGATACCTTTAAATAATTAGGGCTTTGAAAATCCAAAAGTGCAATTGGAGATTGGGTTGATTGAGTTTGAGTTTGGTGCAATGGACATTGTTCGCTAACCTCGTCGAAGTGGATTGAAGTTACAGAAATTGAATTTCGCATTCAGGTGCAATGGACACCGTGGAACCACAAATCTGATTCTGTTAGCCATGGGTCGTCATCCGTCATGGATTGTCGTCAACAGCGGGTCAAATGAAGAGTCTATGGGCCACCGTCGATGAGAGAACACAAAGATTTCGTGGTCGGTGGCGGCGACCAGTGGAGATGGAGAGTTGTGGCTGTGGGTCGGTGACTGGTGGAGAGATGGAGAGATGTGAATCGGCAGTCGTGGAGGTGGAGATGAAGATGGAGATGGTGAAAATGGCGTGGGCATGAGGGTTTGGAGAGAAATGGGGAAAATGAAAAGAGAAGAGGAGGATTTGGAGAGAAAGGGGGAAAATGAA
>CM046890.1:94803-149803 GCA_025688845.1 Cucumis hystrix
AGAGAAGAGGAGGATTTGGAGAGAAAGGGGGAAAATGAAAAGAGAAGAGGAGGGAGGGAAATTTTTAATAGATTTAATTTATTAAAACAATTTTTAATAAGTTTATTTTATTAAATTTATTTTAATAAGTTTATTTTCATAAATTTATTTAATGACAGAAAGGAAATAAAAAGTATTTTTATATTTTTATACTTGTCAAAATAAAAATGCTAATTATACTTGACGTTGTTTTGGCATGAAGTAAATATTAACTATACTCGACGTGAAAAAAATCTCAAGCAAAATCTGCACTATACTTGACGTTGAAAAAAGCGTTAAGTAAAAGATAACGTAAAATAATTCAAAAAATTTGTGAAAATTTTGCTTTTTTCAAACTATACTTGACATTTTTTTCGCGTCAAGTAAAAGTTCGCTATACTTGACGCGAATAAAACGTCAAGTAAAATCTCTTTTATACTTGACGCGAAAAAAACGTCAAGTAAAAGCTAACTTAAAATTGTTCAAAAAATTCCGTGAAAACAACGCTTTTATGAAATTATACTTGACGTTTTTCCTTTAAAATTGTCAATACTAGACGTTTTTTTTAAAACGTTTTTCCTTTAAAACGTCAAGTATGTAAAAGTACCTAGTGTCAAGTAAAGTAGATTTTGTAGTAGTGGATGCATGATAAATATAATCTTGTGAGATTTTAAACTATATGACATATATTATGTATATAATTACTCTAGTAAAAAAATGCAATAATAGACTAAATAACAAAATAGACCGAATTTGGCACCCATAAAAAAAATAAATTAATATAATCATATTATATTAATTTAATTAATTAAAACAAGAAAAAGAAATGAAATACTACAATTTTTGAGATTTGAACCTACGACATCCTTTAACAATAGAAGATGAAACAACCACTGCAGCAAAAACCCATGAATGATATCTTTAATTCTCGCAAAATATATATTTGTTTTGAATTTTTTTTTTTTTTTAAACAAACGATATTTCAATTGCAAATCTCTACAATTGCAACTATGTACAGAATACAGATCAGGAAAAAAAATCTCCTAAAAATGCATCTTCACAGCAACCATCGAACGACAGATATTTACAAACTCGATTGCAAAATTGAAATGTCCAAAACACCAAGCATTTACATTAATCAAATTAATGAAAAAAATGCAATCTAAGGTGCCAAAATCGAAAACATCTATTTTGCAAACCTACATTCATAATGCAGAGAAAAAAATACCCACCTTTTATCTGAATTTTGTTTCAAAAAATTGAAAAAAAAAATGCACGATTTGGCTATGATACCAATTGAATAAATGGAAGTCTCATAGCGGAAGCGTGTGAACGTCGTGCAAAAGAAATTCAACTTGAAACCCTAAACCCTAAACCCTAAACCTTCCTCACCTAACATGCCAATTCGCTTAGCACCAATAGAGGTTATCCTACACCTCTCGTCCACACACATTAACAAAACATGTCCTTGGCCGCCTAGCATAGCAAGCCCTCTTCTTGCCCAAAGTAACTTCTTTAGAGGTTCTCTTCTTCTCTTGGCTGTCCAATAAAACCTCTAAACACCTAAACCAAGGCCAAAACGTCTAGGTTCTATACGTAGCCAAAATTTCCCTTCTTTTCTAAACTAACCTCTCAAACTCTTAAACTACAACAACTTGGCCTTCCTTCTTTTCACCCAACAAGACACACTTACCAAAATACTTCTCAAGCTTACTTCCTTGCCTTAACCTCACTTAAAACAAATCCCTTCAAGCTCTTTGAGAAGACCCAAGTTCAATAAGATTCGGGGTTTACACAAAGAGTGGCATTTGGGGCGGGACGTGACATGTTTGGAATGTTGAACTTTTATGGATATTTGAAACTTTGAATTTATGGATGTTTGAAATTTGAAACTTTGAGTTTATGAATATTGAATGGGTACAACAATTTTAAACTTTAAATTAGAAATGAAAAAAAATACAACCCGTCAACCCAACCTAACCCAACTCATATTTTACGGGCTGGGTTGGGTTGAAAAATTAATTCATGTTATTCGGGTTGCCAACCCAACCAACCCGAAAATATGGGTTGGGTTGAGAATATCTCCTAACCTATTTCGTTTACACCCCTAATAAATACTATATAAACCAAATGATAAAATAATACTCATTAAATCATAACCTCAAATATTAATAGATAGATCGTATTAATTACTAATTTGATTTTTTAATATTTAATTGAACTTTCGATTAAATTTTTAATAAAATTAAATGGATTGCATTTTGAACTCTTAATAAGAGAGAATGAGTATTAAGTTTAAATTTGTCCAAAAATTAGGTGAAAATCTAAGTATGGAATACATATTTTAAATTTATGATATTTGTGAACTAGGTTAAATACCCAACAAGTGAAAATCTATCACGCCCGGCCCCAAATGCCACTTTCTGTGATCAGATGGGGGATGTGCCACCTAGACACCAGTCGCGTATCTCATCGCAAGATAACGTGATGAACGTCTAGTAAGCAAAACAACTCTCTTCAACTCGTCTCATCGTGAAGCCTTCACCTCGAACCTTAGAGACACTTACTCAATTCAGCGAAAAAACATACAACCTTTAGACTTACTCCATCCATTAGCACTCTTGCCATAACAATGAATAATCATTCACTAAGCGGTAAGTACAATTAATAAGCAACGAAATAAACATAACTACTTCTTTTAGTAACTTAACACTTTATACAAGATTCACACTTAACAGTTACATTCCTTTTCTTGCAAGGCATATAAATAAAACCTAAGTTCTAACCCACACGCTTCATCCACCAAAATGTTGCTTCTTACGATAAGATAATTAGAGGTGTAAGAACCCTTTTCTTATCCTTCTCCTCAGTTGCCCAACAACCATTTCAAGGAGAGGCTTTAGGGCTTCCTTCCCCTAACTCAAACCCTTCTCACTCATCGTCTTTGGCCTCACCAACCTAACATCTTAAGATGGCCTTTCTTCGATCTAAGTTGGAGCCCATGGCGTTAAGGAGTAAAAATCTTACCTACCGACTCTTTAAACACAAGATAGGATGACACGGCTTGCATGCCATACAAGTTTACATAACAATCGAGCTTTCCCTTCTTTACTTCGCTTCTACCCCTAACTTTCATTCCTTGCTCAGCTTCAACATCTGACAACTTGGGGAAAGGAAACTTAAAACGTAAGTCAAAGACTTAGTGAGTAATGGGTTTAGGAAATACCTGTTTTAGGAATACAACAGATTAATAACAACAAACTTAAACCCATGAACACAAGGATTTCATCGCATCAACACAAGTTCTCAACACAAACAAGTACCACGAGAGCAACATTGCCACATGTTCAATTCAACAAACATTCACCATTCACCACCGAAACCTAGAATTCTCCCATCCACATATAACCACCGAGACCTAGGATTCACTTCACTATTGTTTACCAGCCTAAACCTAGGATTTACTTCACCATCACTCGTTAAATCTGGGATTTCCACCAACATCATACGATAGACTTGGGATTTCTACCAACGTCTCGTAACAATCTCAATCTCAAACTGGGGATTCGCTTTCACCAACATCTCATTGCCTAGACCTGGGATTCACTTCATCATCATCAAACGATAGACCTAGGATTCGCTTTCACCAGCATCTCACATTTCATTCCTTGCCTATATCTGATGTTCACACTCACTAGCATCTAGCATCAATAACGCAACTCATTCTCACTCAAACTTGGGATTCACTTCCACCAGCATTTACCTTATTAGACTTAGGATTCTCTTCCCTCAGCATCTCGTGTTAAACCTGAAATTTCTACCAGCGTCTTGCGATTGATCAACCACCATTACACGTTACACAATCGCACCAATATCAAGGAGATATATTAGCTCAACAGATCACGTTCAACGAAGAAGATACAACAAGCATTAATAAAAGGATTACAAAAGAAAACTTAATCTTTCATAAAACACTTTCTTTGCTTGTAAAGATCATCAATTACAATGCTTTAGTGAAGAACAACATGCATTCATTTAGAAAGTTTATTTGTTCATGAAATCATTTTCAGACAAACATTGTTTATAAGGATTATCCACAAACAAACATTCATTTATAAGAATCAGTCACAATAACATTTAACCTTATCTCTTTCTTCCTTCGACTTTCGGCTTCCTCTTCTTACCCAGTGGTTTCCCCCAACCAGCTTCTCAACACTCCAAACCCTCCTTTCTACAACTTAGTAAAACGTCTTAGCATTTTCCGCCCTTTCTTTCGGTGTTTGGTCCAATATATAGTGACCTTTCACACCCAAGGATCACTTCCCTGCTCTACACGTGTCTTCTTTCTATTTCGTTGTACTATGTAGCCAATTCCAACTCAACAAGTAAGCTAAACGTCAGTTACAAATCGACACTTCGCTTGAGACGCCGACCTTATCTTCTTGGAAAGCTAAACTTCTTTAATTCGTCTGACTCTCTCTCTTCTCGGGAAGCAACAGACATTTATTTTTCCTCAAAGGGTCGTCTAGTCACCTCAACCGAACCTCTAGCTTATTGCTACCCCAATCGCCTAGTCCTTAACATTAAACACAAGCTTCCTCATTGATAACTTATAGAAATACAAGTTATTACGGCCTTTCATGCAAAATAATGAAGTCTTATTGCATAAGAATAGAAGAAAACGTGAGAAAAAAATAATTAATTTGATTAACTTGTGTATCGAATCTTATAAAAGAACTTCATCCTTATTTTATCAGGTTTTACATGTTTTATCATAGGATAATAGGCGAAAAGAAGTAGAGCTTGGCGATAGAATGCTATGTAAGAAGACGCGCTTAACCAATACGACGACAAGCGATCAAGCTAGGGGATCTGATGCACTATCAGAAAAAATTGGTTGGCACAAATGTCAAAAAAAAATTGCAAAAGGATGTCTACATGGTGCTGATGCAGTTTTTCAGAGGCATTAATGAATCATAAGATGTCTTGTCAACATCATCCCTCACATATAAATAGAAGCTTCTATTTTAAAATTGTGTGTGCAATCTTTGGCTGGAGAGCAAGTTCATAATCTTCCATTCTTTCTCCCTTGAGTTTTTGGTAAGAGTTTAGAGCAAAAAGAGAGAGAGGGTACTTCTCCTGCCATTTTTTTCTCATGAACAGGCAAAAGCATAGCCAAAGAGTATGAGAAATCATACTCTAAGGCCTGACGCACTTCTTTGTATTCCATTTTATGTTTTTATTGTATTGCTTTGTAATATATACTCTATGGCCGAGAAGCTTAAAGATATGTTATTAATGAAGGGATAAAAGCCCTTGACAGCGTAAGATTTTATAGAACCATTCCTCAATTTAATTTGGAAATACCAAAATACCAATATATTGGCAAAATAATACATAAACTAATTTTCTTATTGTAACTTAAAGGTTAAGCATGCTTTTAAATTAAAAAAATACAGAGAATGTAAAACTTACATAGTTTGACGCTTCTCAATCAAAAAACTCCAAATTAGGACATCACCCGTCGGAGACCTTTCTATCCTCTGGGATGAGATTGGTTTGTGGGAACCAATTGGAATGGGAAAAAAAGTTTAGAGAGAACTTTTTTTTTTTTCTTTGCAGAGAGCAAAAGCATTGGTTTTTTTTATTATTATTATGAGAAACTGTTTTTCTTCTACATAATTATAACTCATTTTCCTTGAGAGAGTAGAAGAGAATCCTGAGATTCTATTAATTTAAAAAATATTAAATTAATAGAATTTTCAAATCTACTAATTAATTAATTAATTATGATTTAATTAATATTTTATTTAAATTATATTTAATGAATATCTTTTCAATATCTTATAGTTTTAAATTAATTTAATTAAATAAACATAAACTAAACTATTAATTAATTCTTCAATTAATTAATAGCTAAATTAAATATCTTATATTTAACTTAAATTCAATTTGAATCATATTTAGATATAAATTTCTCTCATAACCAATAATTTAAATATGAATCCAATTCACATTAAATTAATATTTGAACTCATTCAAATATTTTATCTCTCATAAATTAATTTTGAATCATATCCAAAATTAAATTTATATAATAAATTTTGATTACAATATAAACTTTATATTATAAAGTATCACCATGCATTATACTAATTCCCAACGTAAATATAACATTTCAAATTACAACCAATATAAACAAATATCATTACCCTTTACGAGCTAGGAATGGGACCTAATGAACCTACATATCAGAAGCTACAACGATATGAGATTAATTGGCTAAACTCATTAACCACATTAATCAATATTCGTTAACTGTGTGTACACTCTAGTAAAACCAATAAATACTTTTTATTTGAAATACAAGAAAATACTAAACTTGAAAGGAACGTTTCAAATATTCATTAAAAGGTTTATTAATAAAGTATATAAAAAGGAAAAATAAATAAATAAAATACTAGTTCGGGCCCTATTTAAAATAGGTGAAAAATATCTAAAAGTAAACATGAGTTCTTAAATAAATTTATGAAAATTAAATACTAAAAACATAAATGCGGAAGAAAACATAAACTGTCCCCTATGGCGAATCACGGTCACTTCTTGTCATTCGCCAGTTTGCCTTTACCTCTATCTTTGCTTGAAAAATTAAACATAGAAAAGATTGAGTATAAATTTATATTCAGTAAGGGACCCTCTACTAGTCCTGCTATGTGTCTGTTAACTTTCCATTAGAGTCTTGTAAAAAAATATTGCATAACTATTGTGCTCTCGAACACACACTATCCAGTGATCCCATAGGGACACATGTGGGCTCTCGGTGAACTCGAAGGAAACACCCTAAAGGAGAGTCAAGCTGTAAGTGATTCTGTCGAATCACACATAAAAGTTGGTCACACAGGCATAAATAGGTGGCAATCCCGAGGGACACCCATATGGTACGACTCTAACAGATAAAGCTAACAGAACATCATAGTTTATACATATAGCATAACATAAATATCATATCTTATTCATAACATATCTTTGTCATCACATAGCTCAATCATACATAACGATTTTCTATGTAGCTATTATTATCTAACATCCTTAACAGTCACATAACATGCATCATAGCTACGTTAATGCATCATAAGGGAAAACATAACGTAAGGGTCTAATAGTAGAATCTCTTACCTGAGAGATTAGCTTACAGTTAAATCCTAGCTGACAGTCAAACTTTCACGCAAGCAAATCCTAAACATAAATAAGATTTAAATTAATAGTTTGATACCCACATCAAACAATTAATTTCTCAGGTTTACATTCTTACCAACGAAGGAGATTGAAACCAAATTCAACCTTAGTTGGGAAAAATTCACAGTTCAAATCCTCTAATAAATCAGCCAAAACTTCTAGTATTATATCTCAACTTTAGTCCATAACTCAAATTATTTGACTTTAAACCATAACTTAAATTATTTAGGATAAATAGATATTTGATGGGAGTACCAAACCCAATCAAAAACTTACCAAAATTCTCCTAAAATATGGCTCCAAATGCAAGTGTTTAAAAGGACAAGTGAAGAGAGACTCGCAGCTTGGCTAAGAAAAAGAATCGGCTCGACTAGGTTGGACAATGGCACGACACTGACTTCGTTAGAGACCGAGTCGTCGAAGGGAAACTTGGACGAAAGGGTGTTGGCGTGCGTTGAGGCTTCGAAGGAAAGCTTCATCGGATGACGAACTTTGTGGCTCGAGTTGGTTGTCGTAATGGAGAAGGGATGAAACTTAACACACGGTAGCTCACGAGTGGAAGGAGACGAGACGACGACAAGGTTGCAATTGGCAACGTGGCGAGGATCCTTGGCGGTGGCTAGGGTTGAAGGAAGGAAGAAGATAGGTTAAAGAAGATGAATAGTGAATAATGTTCACGTTTCATGAGGGTTAATTATATATAATATTATTATTATTATATCTAGTATTTTATTTATTTATTTTTCCTTTCTATATACTTTATTAATAAACTTTTTTAATGAATATTTGAAACGTTTCCTTTAAAATTTAGTATTTCTTTTATTTCAAATAAAAAGTATTTACTGGTTTTACTGGTAATGACCTCAGCTTAGTATAAAGAGTTGGGTCTTTACAGTTGGTATAAGAGCCATGTAATGCTCGAGATTAGAAGGAAGACATGAATGAACCGATATCACATTTGAATGAGATGGATTCTTAGGACATGAAAGTAATGTTAAGAAAGACTTAAAAGAATTAAAAGTTAATACATATACCAACAACGTGCACCTTCTTTTTTGGTGGCTTGATCATAGGAACTCCAAAGTTAAGCATGCTTAGCTTGGAGCAATTCCATGTTGGGTGTCCACTAGGGAATTTTCCTAGAATGCATGTGAGTGAGGACAGAGCATGATGAAAGGACTCGTGTTGGTTTGTGGGGAGAACTTTCACTCTAATAGGCTTTTAAGATAGTAAGGATGATGTCGCCAGGTCACAGGGGATGCAGGGGAATGTTGGGGCTCCAAATTTCAAATCTCGAGCCTAGGGCATTGCAAATGGTATCAGAGTGGAACCTCTCCCAATAAGATGTGGTTCGAGGACAAACCAAGCAGAAGCTGGTGGGCATATAACACCCGGGATTAGGAGGGAGACATGAATGAACCGGTATCACATCTGAATGAAAGAGATCCTGAGGACATGAAAGTAACGTTAAAAAAGACTTAAAACAATTAAAAGTTAATACCTATGCCAATAAAGTGTATCTTCCTTTTTGGTGACTTAATCATAGGAACTCCAAAGTTAAGCGTGCTTAGCTTGGAGCAATTATATGTTGAGTGACCTCTTAGAAATTTTCCTAGGATGCATGTTAGTGAGGACAAGGCACGCTGAAAAAATTTTTGTTGGTTTGTAGAGAGAACTTTCACTCTAATAAGCCTTTAAGGATAGTAAGGATGATGTTAGGCCTGGGGCATTATAAGTTTAGTTTTATTTTATTTAATTAAATTAATATAAAATTATAAAATTATAAAATATTGGAGAGATATTCATTAAATAAAATTTAAATGAAATATTAACTAATTGGTAGAATTGAAATTTTTATTAATTTAATTTTTTATAAATTAATAAAATCTCATGATTCTCTCATATTCCCTTTTCTACTCTAAGAAGGAATGAGAGTTATAAATATCTAGAAGAAAATAATTTTCTTTAATAAATTAATCAAGAGAAAAAAAGCAATGTTTTTGCTCTTTGCAAAAGAGAAAATAGTTTCTATCTAAACATTTTTCCCATCCCAATTGGTTTCCACAAACCAATCTTATCCCAGAGGATAGGAAGATCTCCGACGGGTGGTGTTTCAATTTGGAGATTTACTTTGTAGATTAAGAGACATAAACAAGTAAGTTTTTCTTTCTTTTATCTATAATTAGAAAGCATGCTTAGCCTTTTAAGTCTTAATAAGAAACCTAATTTCTTAATTATTTTTGCCAATATACTGGTATTTTGAGATTCTCAAATTAAATTGAGAAATGGTTCTATAAAATCTTCCACTACCATAGGGCTTGTATCCCTTTAGGGTCTTGTAGTGTGCTAACCTCACTGAGGTAGGCCGCGCTTCGAGTGCTAACCTCGCAATGGGGTTGCCATGCACGTCCTTGCTGCCTACCCAACACGCTCATCGCGTGCTTTGCGCTTGGCTGACAAGGTCTTGTAGTGTGCTTCCGACACTGTGCACGCTAACCTCTTAACACAAGGTCATGCATGCAGTATGAGCGCATGCCTTGCCGCTTGGTTGTGCCATGGCCTTGTCATGTGTGTGTAAACTGACCAAAATAACTTCTATGAACAAAACGCACACCCATCTCGACTACACATGCAAGCCTCTCGGGCACTACCCAGAACACTGTTTTATTTCCAGAATCATGACCCAACTTTGGAAAAACATAGCATACAATCCATAGCTCTTTTTAAAAAACTTCCTTCTACAAAGTCGCTCTAAATTTTCTTAACTATTTTACTTCAAAGTTTTGAAGGAAAATTCCAAGAAACGAATCCTATAGCCTTCTGGAAGCGAACCTTGCTCAAATTTCCTGAAAAATGACCTCGCTTAATCTTGATCCAATCGCCAACCTTCTTGAATCCAATTTGAATAGTAGCCCTCTCTCACAAACTAGACTCAATTTATAAACTTTCAAAACTAATTTGAGTGTTTGCACGAGTGAGTTGTGAGAAACTCAATGTTGAAACTGCCTATTTATAGAAGTTCTTGCATGAAATTAAGTTGACATTTAATCTTAATTAGACTCACCTTTTAAGCTTGTGTTTACACCTCAAGAACTCATCACCATCTTTCTTGGCTGCAAAAATGCATGTTAATATGATTAAGACACTTGGATTAACCCTAAACCACTTGCTTAAAATATGCCACATACTTGTCTTAATTGCATAGCTAACCTCCTTGGTCATCTTGCATAGCTTTGCTTTGGACGCCTATCTTCCTCGCGTGCAACCTTCCTCCCCTAGTCAAGTCTTCCCCACATGACTAACCCTTCATGAACAATCTTCCTTGCGTGCACCTTCCTTCCTCGCCTAACAAGCCAAACACCAAGAGGAGGTTATCTTGCCTAACTTCAGCCCAACGCTTAACAACTCCAACACATAACACTTAGCAAAATAACCTCTAAAGACAAGTTTTCTTGTCTAGTGACACTCCTTTGGAGGTTCTTTAGCCTTTTTCCTTGCCGCCCATATAACCTCCAAATGCCTAATGTGTCTCTTCTTGAAACTTAGCCAAAATTTTCAACTTTTCTCTTTTTCTCAAACCTAAACCTAAATTTCAAGTTTCCAAGTATTTTATTCTCTTTTCTTATAAATTCTATTTCCTCTTGTCCTTGATCAACTTAATAATTTTCAAAGGTTTAAGAAATTTTGGGGTTTCACAACTTCCCTTACTTGTGGACTTCAAATACTTGAAAGCCCAAAAGTTGGAAATGAATTTTAATTGGGGAGGTGGGTTTGTTGCTCTATTACCATCTTAAATCATCAATTGACTTAAAAGCTTAAGTGAGTAGGTAAAGGTAAATTTAAGCTTAAGATAGTATAGAGTAGGTAGTCCAAGGAGCTCATGTGTTCAAGCCCCTGTAATATTATTTTCTCCCTATTTAAAATTTATTTCTACTTGTTGGACCTTTTAAGTATTTCAAGCCCACAAGTGAGAAGAATGTTGGTAATATATGAAATAGTTGCAAATATAGAAGTTAGATTCAAAATATTAACATGTATAACAACAATTTTAAGAAATCACAAATATAACAAAATCTATCAAAGTTTGTCAATTATAAGTCAATCACTTATAGACCATGTTGAAAATATTGGTCTATCATTATAGATTTTTGTTATATTTGCAATTTTTTAAAACATTGCTATATACTTAATAATTATTTTTAAAATTGTTGTCCATCATAATTATCCATAATTAAATTTGTCTTTACCTACTAGCTTAAACTTTTGGGTGAATGAATTATTTAAGAACTATTAATATAGATTATAAATTGTTGTTATGTTGTTATTATAATTGTTATAATTATAATTATTTAAGTTTTGGAGGTGCATATATATGTTATGAGATCAGCAAATATGTGTCTTCTTACAACTCCATTCGATAACTATTTGGTTTTTTATTTTTGGTTTTGGTTTTGGTTTTAGTTTTTCAATATTAAGCCTAAAATACTCCTTTCCCCACTTAAGTTCTTGATTTGTTATTTATTTTTTTACCATTATTTTTAAAAACCATGCCAAATTTTGAAAACTAAAAAAAAAAAAAAAAAAAAGTAGTTTTTAAAAACATTTGTTCTTTTAAAAAAGAACTTGACTACGATTCCACTTTTGTATCTAAGAAAAAATCCAAATCATTGTAAGAAACAGACTAAATGATCGCGGAATGAGATTTAAGCAATTTAGATTCTAACTTTAAAAATTATTTTCCATTTTTTTTGTAATATAAATAGCACAAATTATGAAAGGAATATTTTAATGTTAAAAAATATGATCAAAACAAAGTAACAAATATAGCATTTCATACTATAAACTCAATTCGAATATTTTTTTCTAAGAAATATAACGTATTAAAATAATAGTTATACAAAATTTTAGCATAAAATATAGATGAATAAATTAATTAATAATAGGCTATGTTCCACACTATACATTTGGTTGTTTTTATCACTATTTATGGCACCTATCATGAAAACATATTTTGAACCATGGTTTAAACAAATCCAATTTTTGTTTCCAAATAGTCTATACCAAAACCACTTTAAATTTTTGGGAATGTTAAATTGTAAATTTGCTCCTCTCTGCTCGAAAATGTTATAACTTATACTATATGATTTATCATTAGAATTAGTTTTTATAATTTGGTAAAACTCGAGATCTTATGAACAACACAATTTTAGATTATTGATGATGTTTTAAAATCATGTGGACTGAACTCTATTATTTTTTTTAAATGATCATATAGGTCAGATTTATAATTTAACTCTTACAATCATCTTTCCATAAAAAGAGGAAAAAGGAAAAAAGAAAGATAGAAAGGAATTGACCAAAGGGAAAGTTGAAAAGAAAGAATTTCACACTCTTTAGGTTGGTACATTTGGGTATAAAGTACATGACACGAAAAGGCAACTGTTTTGAGGAATAACCAAAGAAAATTGACCATAATTTTAGCTGTTTGGTTAGCATGAATAATGTGTAGAGGCAAAAAGAGAGCCATTTTTAAAAAGAATCAAAGCAATAAGCTGACTTAAATAAATATATAAATATATGTGTATATATATCACACCAATAAAGAAATTAACAAGCTTTAATTAAGTACACACTCTTTTCAAAAACTTACCTAAACTCCATCTCCTCCTTTCTCCTTTAAAACCTCCCACACACTTTTTCCCTCTTTTTTAACAAAATCAAACCCATTTCTCATCCAAAACCCTTTGTGTTGTTCACTTGCATTTTCCCTTCTCTCTTTTCTTTTTTTTTTTTTCTTTTTTTTCCTCTTCTTTCTTCCGCTCTTCTTTTTTTTTCCCCCCAAGTTATGGAAACTTTGACTCTCAAACCTTTCTCCACCATGCCAAGCATTAAATGCGGTTGGCGGTCTTTGTCCACGTCGTCGAATATCAGCATGCGTGTGGTTGCATGTAGTGGTGCGTTGAAACCTTCAATCTCGACGGAGAGGGTGTCGTCGTCGTCAGTGGTGGTACGGGCAGCGGAGAGCGTGGTTTTGGCCCCGCCCAACGGCAAAAGTGACGAAATTGCTGTGAAGAGTTTGGTTCCTTATGTGGATATGGATGAGGATGAGGATGGTGGGATTGGTATTGTCAAATTCCTTAGAGGGAAAGTGTTTTTCATTACTGGTGCCACTGGTTTTCTTGCAAAAGGTACCATTTTATTTTTACAAAGTTTGTAAGAGGCGATAGAGGTAGAGATTCAGAGCTTATCTAAAAATATAATAACCACACTTTATTACACTAAATATTATTTTATTTTAAAGTCTTCAATTCAATACTATTTTTAAGTCTTCAATCTAATTAGGTACAATAAATTGTTTTAAAGCGTTTTTACTTTTTGATATTTTGTTGGTCACAGTATTTACTATTTCTTAATCAAATCAAAATAATTTACACACCAAATATATATTATTATAACTAAAACTAAAATAATATATACTTTAAAAACAAACTATTCTAATCAAACTATAGGTAACCTATAGAGACTTTTACAAAAATAGCCAAAAAAATTTATGATAATAGAGTCTATATCACAACATTTTTTAAATTTACAAAAGTAGCAAATTTAAAAGTGATAACCATCTAATAGTTCTATGATTACAGTCTGATAGTCCCCTGATAACTTATGATTACCATTTGATAGCTGTCAGATATCACTAATTTTGTCATATTCGCAATATGCAAAAAAAATTGATGTCATGAACTGTTTTTTTTAAATGTTTTTGTCATTTGATACAATTTTTCTAACCTATAACTATAATAACTCACTTTTTACATAAAAACATCTTAAGTGTTAAAATTGGACCATCAAAATTACCATAATTGCAAAAATTGGATTCAAATGTCATAAAAATTCCATATTACAGGTAAATTTGGAAGTGCACTTTTAACCTTGGTACCAATATTGAGTGCTCAACTTTTAAAATGGTAATTTTTTAAGTTTAATTTTGAAAAGGTGGCTCCATATTCTATACTCAGAGTTGAATTCGTTGAAATTCATTTTCCGATGAAAATTTATAAAAATTGAAGAAAAAATAAATATTTTAAATTACATCATTGTTAAAAATAATATTTCTAAACCTAACAAAATATCATAAATTACAGGTAATAAATTATGGTACATTGTTATTCATGTTTATTTATGTCATTATAAATATATATATAGTAGTCTATTGGGTCTATAACAAATAAACTGTGCTGTTTTACAGTATATTTATATATATTATTCAGCCATATTTGAAAATAGTACCATTAAAAAAAGTTTTAAAGTTTGAAAAAAAATCTATAAAATAGATCATAAATATAATAAGGATATTAAAATATCTGTTTAATAATTTTTTTCAAAGAAAAGCCTGAATTGATTGAAAATTTTCAGTTCTTATAGAGAAGATATTGAGGACAGCACCAGATGTGGGTAAAATTTATGTTTTGATTAAGGCTAAAGATGAACAAGCTGCCGCAGACAGGTTGAAAAATGATGTATGTATTTCTATTATTACCCAACAAAATTTAATAATGATTTGTTGGTTTTATTTTTCTATTAATTATATAAATTTAGTGCCTAGTGGGAATTAATAATTAATGAATAAAGTTTTATTTTTTGGAATTTTGATGATCATCAGATTGTAAATGCACAACTTTTCAAATGTCTAAGACAAATTCATGGGAAATACTACATGTCGTTTATTATGAGCAAGCTGATTCCTGTTGTGGGGAATGTGTGTGAATCAGATGTGGGACTACATGTCGACTTTGCTCATTTGATTGCAAATGATGTTGATGTGATTGTCAACTCCGCTGCCAATACAACTTTTGATGAAAGGTACCCTACCCTACGCCTTTCTTTCTCCTTTAATATTTCGCTATGTTTTATAATGGATAATACCCTCTTTTTTTTCTTTTTCTTTCATAAACTTTTATTATTCTTTTAGTTAAGTTTCATGGTCGTCATTTTTTAGGATAACTTTCAAATAACTAATCGTATTAATAACTTATATTTTTAAATTTTGTTCTTAATTACTTATAAAAAAAACATAAATTACTTTTATATTACTTAAAATACACTACAAATTTATTGTTTATTATCCAATTTTAACACAGATTAATTATGTTATGAACTTGTAGATACGATGTTGCTATTGACATTAACACAAAGGGACCATCTAATCTCATGGAATTTGCTAAAAAATGCTCAAAACTAAAGTTGTTCTTGCAAATTTCAACAGGTAACTAATTCCATTCATCATTACTCTTAACTAAAAGTTATGTACAAATTTGTATGATTAATTCTCAGAGTTTGGGGTTCAATTCCCCTATCAATAAAAGAAAAAAACTACTATAATTTATTTATATTCTAATAATTCTCACTATGTGTTTGCATTGGTGTGTTTTCAAAAATAATAGGTATACTAAATGAGTAATTTAATAGTAATATTAATTAATATCTGAATCATTTATGTCTATTAATTTGCTGGATTAAAACTATACCCTGCAATTAGTTTCAAATTAATTGGTTTAATTGAAGTTATACCCTATAATTCATTTCTTTTAGTTAAACAATAGTGGTTCAGGGATGGAAATATCTACTTTTAAAACAATAATTAATGTCTTATCAATGATTTTTTATAGTAACATAATTAGTTAATTAATTTGGATATCTTTCTAAAAGATACTACTACTTATTTTAGTTTAACATAATATTTTTTTTATAATAAAAAAACCCACAAATGATGTAACTCACATAAATTTATACAAAAGAAATGGTTAAATTTTGAGTTATTTTATGTGGCGACTAATTGAATTTTTGTGAGGGCAATAATTTTTTCTACTGAAATTTTAAAATATAAAATTGTTTTAAAACATTTAAATATTATGATAAAATTTTTATTGATATACTTAAAAAAAAAGGTTAGACATATATATATTTTGAACTAGAAGGTTAGAAGTTTGAACTGTCTAACCCTAAACTAATTTATATGGGTGGTTGATTTGTAATGTGTAAAATGTAGCATATGTGAATGGACAAAGGCAAGGGAGAATAATGGAAAAGCCATTTTGCAAAGAGTTGGATGTTGAGAGTGAAATGAAGTTGGCTTTTGAAGGTCATGGCATGGGCCAAAACATGAAAGAATTGGGCCTTGAAAGGTATGCCTAAGCCTCTTTTTTTTTTTTAATTTTTAATAGAAAATTGGAAGGTTATTAATTAATGAATTTTTTATAAAAAAAAAAATTGGGGGATGATATATATATTTGATATTGTTGCAATAGAGCAAAAAGATATGGATGGCAAGACACATATGTATTTACAAAGGCAATGGGAGAAATGGTAATTGATGAAATGAGAGGAGAAGTACCTGTTGCTATAATAAGGCCAAGTGTCATTGAAAGCACTTTCAAAGACCCATTCCCTGGTTGGATGGAAGGAAATAGGTAATTTTTAATTCCATCTTTATAATTCAATTCATTTTCATATGGATTGTGAACTTGTGAAAAATATTTCTCAATAAATGAAAATTAGTAAATGATAAAAACAAAAATATTGTTCATATACAAAACTTAAGTACTGAAAGAAAAAACATTTGAAGGTTGAGAAAAATATTTTAAATTTGAAAGAAAATAAATAATTATTGTGGTTGTAGATAATAAATAATGTAAAGCATTGATTGATGCATGCAGGATGATGGATCCTATAGTTTTGTACTATGGGAAAGGGCAACTCACTGGCTTTTTGGTGGATCCTAATGGTGTCATTGATGTTGTGAGTTCTCTCATTTTTCTTCCTCTTTCTTCTAAACTTTTATAACCTCTCTATACTTTTTAACTTCAAATAAAAATAATAATTCTATTCACCAAGTCTCTTCCTTTTAAAAAAAAATGATATCTAAAATGTTAGTATTTAAGGTTAGAGATTTGTGAGTGACTAACAAGTTTGTAGTTCAACCTATTTTTATTTTTATTGTACTAATAAAGATAAAATATCTCTTCATTATTATTACTTTTTTGTACTTTTTTTTTTTTGTCTTTTAAAAACCATCCCTAGTTTAATTTGATCGTGAATTTGTTTAAATATTACAACATTTTTTTAAAGAAAATATCAATTTATACTCTTAGCTTTAAATATTGAACTTTTATAAATGTATCGATTTTACATCCTCCATAAGACCATAGCAATCCATTTGGAAAAACCTACAATGAATCTTGAAATTGAATCAATTAAACCTCCAAAAACATTCATATAAACTAATCAATGTAGACTCTTATAGTTGTATTTTTGTTTGAGAGAATTGTCCATGCATTTATATAATTTTCAATTTTATGAAACTGAAATTGGAAGAAATCTATAGTTTCAGAATCCATGTATTGATGATTTTTAAAGCTAATAAAAAAATAGTCTAAACTATTGATTTGTTAAAAACCTATAATTTAATTGAGTTAAAACAATATTTGGAGTGTGTGAACTAATATACACTTATAAATATTGATTTAGGAGTATAAATATACTATATCTAAAGAAAGTTAATTATATAAAAAGTTACTCTTATTTAAAATTATAAGCACTTTCATATTTACTCGATTGTGCTTGAATTGAGCAGACAAACAACATTGAACAAAAATATATTTACGTGCATTAAGAAAAAAAATTGTAATTAATTTTGAATTGAGAATGAAAGATAAAAAGAAAAAGTTTGGTTTTATTGAATATTAGGTGCCAGCAGACATGGTGGTGAATGCAACATTAGCAGCAATGGCAAGGCATGGAAGAGCTCGAAGGCCAAGCATGAACATCTACCATGTCGCCTCCTCTGTCGCCAATCCTTTAGTTTTTAACCGCCTCGCCGACCTCCTCCACCAGCATTACGACTCTTCGCCCTGCCTCGATGTTGACGGTACCCCTATCCGTGTGTCCTCCATGAAGCTCTTTGACTCTGATGATGACTTCTCCGATCACCTTTGGCGGGATGCTGCCCGACGTTGTGCATCCACACCCGACGGGAAGCTCTCTAAAAAGCTTGAAGCTATTTGCAAAAAGACCGTCGAGCAACTTAAGTACTTGGCTCATATTTACCAGCCTTATACCTTCTTCAATGGAAGGTATGTCTTTTTTGAAGAAAAAAATACCTAAACCTACTTATTAATTATTTTAATACTTTTGTTTAATTTAAAACATTACTATATCTATGGGTTTGACTAATTCTAATCAAATTCATTTTTAATACTAAAAAAAACACACTTATACACTATTTATACAACTCTTCCCATAAAAAAAATACTTCGCTACCTATAGGATAAATAAATATTTATAAAATATAACAAAACTTTAGATTGTATGAATATAGATCCTAATAAATATTGATAAACTTCTATTTTATAAAAAAATTATTTTACTCATTTTTTTAAATATTTTGATTTATTTTACTATATTTAAAAATACTTTTTTAATGTTTTTTTATTGTTTTTTTTAAGTACATTTTAGTTTTGTCTTGGAAATAAAATTTTAGAGACAATAAGAGCTATTAAACTTTTCTTATTTTCAAAAGTTTCTTCCTGATGCTAAATTTGTAAAAAATGGAAAAAAAAAAAGTTAAGAAATTACATATTTGCCCTGATATGTCTTTTAAGATTTTTTTTAGAGTTTTAATTGGTAATTTTATTATTTGAAATTTTTATAGATGTATTTATAAAAAAAAATAGTTATAAATATATCATTTTTAATTTTAGATTAAATAACATTTTTGCTCCAATTCCTATGATAGTAACGACGTAGTCCATAATTAACGTTAATTAATAACAGTTCAATACTCGGAGTTAAATTAATAGCAATTTAATCTTTATACTTTTAAATTTGAAACAATTTAATCTTTAAACTTTAATAAAAATGATTTAATCCTTCATTTTACAATTTTGTATAATATATTTTACACGATAAAGACTAAATGTTACAAGATTTAAAATATGAAGATTGAATTGATACATGTTTATTGAAATTTAAGAACTAAATTGTTGTAATTAATTACATGGATTAAACCATTACCTACTGAAGTAAAATTACTAAAATGTTAAAGTTAAGACAGACTAAAAGTATTTTTTAATTAATGGTTATTTTATTTGTAACATTTTAATTCAATTCAGTGAAAGTTATCTTGAATTTGCAGGTTTAAAAGTACAATAATTGTAACTAATTTGAAAGTAAATTTAGAACAATGATTGTGATTAAAAATAGTAGATGAATTGATGCAGATTTGACAACAGCAATGTTCAAGGACTAATGGAAATTATGAGTGAAGAAGAGAAAAGAGAATTTGGATTCGACGTGGAGAGCATTGATTGGACGGATTACATTACCAATGTCCATATTCCTGGTTTAAGGAGGCATGTCATGAAGGGCAAAAGAGGAATTAATTAATTAATATGTACCTAAGATATTCCCCAAATTGCCTAAGATATATATATATATACACATAAAAAGAAAAAATCAATAACCTGTAATAAGAACACCGTCTCTTTTGGGTTTTCTCCTTCTTTTTTCATTTAATAAGTAATTCCAAAAAGTTGGGGTCATACCAAGTTTTTTGACCCTTTTACTTTCTTTGTAATTAATGAATGTTCTTTTTATGGAAAAATTTGTTGTTTGATTGTTGAATGAAGATGTTAGTTATTCTGCGTCAACCTATGCGTATTTTAAATTGATTGATATATTGTTTCCTTAAATAAAATGTTATTTTCCTCCTTCAATATAGATAATAATATTTACTCTCCTTTTCCTACTCTCTTCCTCCTAGTCCTATTTTCAATTTTTCATAATCATTTTTTATTGCCATGTAATGATTCTTCTAAGTTTCATTATACAAAAAGTATATGAATTATTAAGAGAGAGAAAAGTGTTGAATAATTTGAATGGAATTTTAATCAGGAGGATTATAGTACATAAAATATTGGATTTGGATTTTTTGGTGGAGATTTATTGTAAATTTAGTTTTTTTTTTTCCTTTTTGTCTTTCATTGAAGAGACACACAATCCACTCAATTTAAAAAATAAAAAAAAAATTAACCGATTCAAACTTCCGTTATTGCGTTATTTTTTTTCTTTCTTTCTATTTTCACTTTCTTCTAGTATTACCTTTAGACATTCTTTTTTTTCCCTTTTGTGCTGCTTTTTTTTTAGTATCCTGAGATTTTCCCAGATTATTTTTTACAGTCCTGTTTAGATTACCTCCTTTTCTGTTTCACTTTCCTCTGCTTATCCACATCCACAGTTTCAAACACCAACAAAAATTCAGAATCAAGAGGAAAACAAAAGAAAGAAAAACAACCATAAATGAAATCATCAACCAAATTTCAAATTCACTAATGTATTTTTCTATTATAAAATTTTGTATTCGTTCAAAACAATCACACAGAAATATTCACTTTTTTTTATCACAGACCAACAAAAAGAAAATGTTGTGTTCAAATAATCAAGATGATTACAAAAAGAAAAGAAAGAAAAAAGATGATTTAGTGAGTTATTCTTCTAATTCCCTTCTGCACAAAGGACATGAATTGCTGATTTTAAGCCATTTGAGAATGCATGACTTATGATACATGTGCCCGCATGGGATTCTGCTCACTTCCTTTTCCTTTTCGTTTTCATTCTCTCTTTTTCCATACAGTTGTTCATAACAAACACTGCACTGATCATCACCTTCCTTCTCTTCCCCTCCATTCCCATCATATTTCTCCTTCATCACCCTCTCAATCACCGATGTTGGCGCCCCTTTCCTTACCGCCGGGGCATCTTCTGCTGGGTCCAGGTCCACCCAGTGCGTGTACACGATATCCACATCGGCTATGATGTGGAAGTTGACATTTATGTCGCTATCGGCGGCCAATAATATTTGACCAGCAAAGGAGGAAATATTGTAGAAGATAGCGTCACAGACGGTGGCGGAGATGTCGTAGGAAGAGAGAAAGCGAAAGAGGAAGAAGTAGGAGATGAAAGGTGGATCTTCAAGCTCCCACAGAGAGAAAGGGATCAGAATATCAGAAATTAAAGTGGGGGAAGTTTGTTGAAGGATTTGCTGGGAAGGTGTATGAACCAATTGGCTGAAGTGCCCCAAACGGAGTTGGACGAAGTGCAACGGTTGACCGTCGGTGGCAAGACTGCTGTTGCCGTTGCGGCGAATAGAGCATTGGAAGGAGAGAGTGGTTGGGAGAGACATAGTGATGGATATGAGTTTGATTAAAGCAGAGAAAAGATTGAAGAAGAATTTGAATTGGATGAAAACAGCAGAAAAAGATGAGAATTGAAGTTGTTAAAGGAGTGAGAAATTAGAAGGGGGTGGGTCTGATCTGATCTATATGGAGAAGGAGAAGCATAAATAAAGTTAACGTTAGGCATTTTGAATTTAGAATAGTTACTTAGGACATCGGAAAAACACTTCCAGCGGTTCATGAATAGATGATCAACGGCTGAGGTTAGTGGACGCCAGGATTTGACCAACGGCTCTTTTTCAGCTTCCTCCGTCTCTGTGTTGAACGACCACGGCCTCGCTGCCTTCTCATTTTACTTTTATTTTATTTTATTTTATTTTATTTTCCCTTAAAATAAGAATGTTTATTGTTTCAGCAAAGATAAATGTCTTTTTCTTTTTGAAAATCTACTTAAAATTAGAAGGTAGATTATAAAAAAAATGTCTCTCTAACTTAGACTTTGGGTAAAAACTACACTAAAAAATTTAAAAAGTTTCAAAAATAAAAACTCTTATAGTTGATTCAATAGAGACAAATTGAGAAATTTATTTTCATGATCTTATTCTTCTTTGTTTGAAGCTCCTTTACAACCATTTTCTTTCCCTTTTCCTTTTCCGCCGCTAATCAAATCACCCAACTAAAACTTTTCAGTGCTTCCAGTAATTTCCATGTGTTCTTGTACGCTTGAGAAATTTTAGTTACTAGAATTTAGGGTTATTGATAGAGTTTTGATCCATCTTCATTTGATCATTTGGTAGGAAGTGTCTTTGGATTGATCTCATTATATGGTTGAGATTCGACGAGGTGTGAGATGTATGTTCAATGTACAATATACAATATTCAATAGTTGTCTTTAGGAGGGTATTATGGGTATATACAAAAATATATGACCCATTTTACTTCTTTCTGACTAAAATACGTCTAAAATTAAAAACATCGATACTATATTAAAAGCAACAATCTTGAAATTAAAATCATTTTAATTAGGTGAATTTTACCCTTCCAATCATAGCCGACTTATTCTATCAACTTTAATTTTAGTTATAATTAATTGAAATTTGGATCCAAATCATTAAATAAAATAACGTTAACAATATATTTGTTATTCTTGTTAATGTTATATATTAAAATAATTGTTGCATATTTAATATTACATATTAAAATTATATATCCTCTTTTATAAATAGATACCACCGTATTACGAATCAAAAGATTAAATTTAATATTTAATGTTTAAAATAGCTTAAATTTAATTCTAGAATAGTAAAAATAATAAGAATGTCGTGTATACATTGTTCACATCTACATTATTTCTTAAAGATTTAAAATTCTGAATACACTTCTTATATGTTCTCTTAGATACACCACTTACACATTCTTAAATTTAAAGTCTTAAATTTTACTTTTTGAAAGTTTAATTCGTGGAGGAGTTTTCTTCTACATTATTCAATGATTACTATTATTATAAGTCGTTGTTTCTTATTTGTTATTTCAAAAATATTTTAAAGTTATATTGAGATACAACATTTTAATAAGTAATAAGAATAATGAATCACACCAACAACTAAAATAGATTTCTTGGCCTAAAAAATAAATAATCAAATTGAAATATTATAATCTATTATCTATAATCTAATCTATTTATTAAGACCATGATGTTTGAAAAACATTTTTAAAGCTATTTTATCCACTCAATTTTTAATAAATTACAATTATACCATTACAATATTTACAATATACAACAAAACTAATTAATTTATTTTCTAATAACAATAATTAATTTATTTTGTCAACGATATGGTTGGTAGAGATTTGTTTTACATACAATGGTTATAAATCATTTAGGATGGTTATAAAGAAAAAAATAAATAAATGAAGTCATGCACTAAATTATTTGAAAATACATTTTTTTTGGACTATTTTAACCATCCAATTTTTAATGAATTACTATTAATCATTATAATATTTACGATATACAAAAAAACTAACTAATTTATTTTGTAACGGTAAAAACTAATTTATTTTGCATCTTTTAGTAATACATTTATTTTATATATAATCGTTAAAAATCTTTTAATACTGTTCAAGAAATTACACATAAATTCTTTTTTTTAAAAAAAAAAACACAATACGTTATAATATTATTGAGTCTCATTGGGCAAAGTGAGCTACAATCTAATTGAAGGAAATTAATAATAATAATAAAATAATCAACTAAGCATACAATAGTTAACTATAAATAATAATAATAATAAAATAATCAACTAAGCATTCATGATTCTATAAATGCAATACTTGAAATAATATACAATAGTTAACTAAGCATAACCATTTGAGTGCATTCACTCAAATTAGAATTAGTATTCAACAAACTAAGGAAGAGTGGGTATATTATAAGAATGCATAAAATTAATCTTAAGTATTAAATAATATTTTAACAAAATATTCAAATATTCTTAATTTTAAAAATACACATATGAAATGATATTTTTTTCCTCAATTACATTAATTTCCCTAACACCATTTTAGAGTTGATTAAGCCTAAATTGACGTAACCTCACACATTAAAAATAATAAACCTTTTGGAAATAATTATTTCTTCCTAGAAAAACATTTGTATTCAAAATAAACAATAAAACAATTAAGAACTTTATTTTCCATTTAAAAAAAAAAGAAACTAAATGCAAATGGTAGAATTTTAGGTTTCAATTGAAGTCATGGATCCGAATGTAGGGTAGTAGAGTAGTTGTAGTTCTCTGGGTTGCATCAACTCCTCCAACAACTCAAAGGTCAGTTAGTAGACTCTGATTTTGCCTTAAAATCAGCCAAGTATAATACAAGTCTTATAGCTTAGGTGAGGAACACCAATTAGTATGGTCTTCCAGCTTCCTCCCTACAATTCTACTAAGAAAAATTGATTGTTGTAATTTGTTGTTATTATAATAGGTGGATTAGTTTGAAATTAGAGACTTGAAAATAGGTATTTGTAATCAAATTTAAATTGATATAATACAATTCTTAAGTTTAGGGCAAACCATTTTTTTAATTTGTTTTGAAACCTCAACCAAATGGTTGACTTGACTGTTTGACTCTCTAGATTAATGAAGGGGCAAACCATTATATTGAACTAAACATTTTTGTATTCATTAATGACTTTTATGAATTTTGATAGTAAGTATTGCTAGAGGGAGCGAGCGAGCTTGGGTATGAGAATAGGAAAACACTTCAATCACAAAAAACACTTGGTGATCACAATCCGATTTTAGAGATATAAAACAAATGAGGGAGTTTCATCCAAGCATAGGAAACATTTTCAAAGAAACATATAATCTTGAAACGCAACATCAATTTGACATAAAAAGAAAATTGAAACAGGAAATAAAGAAATGGAAAATCTTCTTCTTCTTTTTTTTTACCATTAACCATTTTCATGTTTTTTTTTTATCCCAGTGTACCATTACAATTCTTTGATGAATATTGTTTTTTTTTTTTAGAAAATGGGAGAGAAAAGGATGATGAAAATGGAGAGGGCAAGGTGTAGAGAAGTGACGTGAATTGATTGATTTGTAAGTAAGGCGTGATTGTAATTAATCTTATAGTTAAAAGGAGTGGTTTATGTATTTTTTTTTTTTTATACCTGTGGATTAATTTGAAACTAGTGTTTAAATTGATATAATACCATCCCATACTTCTCTATCAAATATATATTCCAAAGTTTAGGTTTTAACTTTTTTTTTTTTTTTTTTTTGGTAAAATGCACTTTTGATCCATGACATTTAAAGTTTATGTTTATTTCGTTTTTGAAGTTTATGTTTATTGAAGTTTCAAAACAGACACTTTGCTCCTCACATTTGCTATAGATCTTTAAGTTAATCTTAAATTTAACAGTATGTTTACTGGACGGTTAAATACTGACGTGAGCATTAGTTATATTTGATGATGTGTAAATTATATTGAATTAGTTGAAAAATAAATTAAAATAAAATCATTAAAATATACCTATAGGTTTAAAATCTTTTATCTTTTTTATTTAACTTATTTAATAAAGAAAAAAAAAACAAAACTTTGCAAGAATGATACCTCAACTTTGCATTATGTGTAAAAAACACTTTCAAAAGCACCATAGCAAACTTTAAAAAATGGTTAAAAAACATCCTTACCTTTAGTTTTTAATTTTTTTTTTTTATGGAAACCATTAAAGTTTGGTTTAAAAAATACCAAAAATTGATCTTTTTGTGACAAAGAGGCATTTGCAAGAAAAAAAAAACACGTAAATCAATATTCTGTAATAAATCTTGGAAAATTTTGAGGTATTCTCGAACGAGATTAAGCAATAGAACTCGAGCAAGATTGCACTAGAATGCCACGAGATTAAGATTTTACATACATTATGTGTGGTAATCGAAGAAATCGGACCCGAGATCACCCTGCAAAATGCATGTGAAACTCATATGATCTCGGGACTCCTTCAACAAAGCTCGGGGCAAAGTCATAAATCTTGGCTGAGATTCATCACCTGCACAAACCAAAATTCATGAAAAAGTAGAGATTCTTCGATGGAGTTCACGAAAAATTATAAAATCAATCTAGATGAACTCAATACTAACTAAATCAAAGTACCAAAACTAAAAGATTTTAAAAATATATGCATATTTTAAAGCTTTTATTTTCCAACTAATTCAATATAATTTATCCATTATCAAATATAACTAGGTTCACGTCAGTATTTAACCATACCATTCTGTTAAATCATGAACAATTTATAAATATTTAGAGAACAAATTGACATAAACTTTAAAGGTTATGACCAAAGGTGTATTTTATTTATTTTTTCAGTTAATCCCTTGCGAAACTTCGTATGAAGCGGCAATAACAGCCCAATATTAATCTATTGAACTTTGAACCAAACCATTCTCTTACTCATTTATGAATTCATCAACGGCGTTCCCAAAATTTTTGCCTTTTTATTCAAATCTTTCCCTATCATGGAACAATGCTTTCCGTGTGCTGGCATTAAAATCTACCAGTCAAAATCCCCAACGAAGCCAAACCGAAACCCACACCCCACTCCCCTGCACAATGGAAAAAACTGTTCATACCCTCTCCCCATTCTTTCCTTTTCTGAAATCTGATGGACTCATCAATTTTTTAACGAATCCAAATTTGGCCCACTTCCCTCAGATATATTAAGCACCTGTACATTCTGTTTCAGTCTTTGATTTCTCCATCCCTCTTGTTTCTTCTTCTCCTTTCTGATTCTCTTCGCTTCGACCCCTCTCTTTTTGGAGGGAGGAAGAAGAAAGAGGGGGAAATGGAAAGCGTTGCTGGCTGGCAAATGGTGGCTTTGTTTGGGCTCCTCTCCTGGATTGGTTTGGCCTCCTACATTAACATAACCCACAAGCTCAGATCCTCTCTACAACCTTGGGTGACTCGACATGTCGTCACAGGCGCTCCTCTCATCCTTCGAATCCAGGTTTTGGAATTATTCCAAACCGATTATGTTTAAGTTTTCTGTTTCTGTTCTTGTTTGGATTCTTCGTTTATAAAAGTTTTTTGGGTCTGCAGAAATATCAGAATTCCTTCTTCGATGCCCTTTTTTCTGGGCTGTCTTGCATTGTTTCTGTGCCTTTCTACACTGCTTTTCTTCCGCTGCTATTCTGGGTATGCTTTAGATCTCTCTCTAATTTTTGATCCCCGACAAAGTTCATTTGTGGGCTAACTTTTCGTCTCAAATTGTAGAGTGGTCATGGAAAATTGGCTCGGCAAATGACTCTTTTGATGGCGTTTTGTGATTACTTGGGGAATTCCATTAAGGTAACTAGCCTTGCGTTTGTCTTCTCTCTTGAATTCAAGCTTCTTATCCGCTTCCATCCAACATGTGGAGTTTCTCTGTTGAATTTTCTAGGATGTGATATCAGCTCCTAGGCCCAGTTGCCCACCTGTTAGGAGAATAACTGCTACCAAAGATGAGGAGGAAAATGCCATGGAATATGGATTGCCCTCTTCTCATACGCTAAATACAGTTTGTTTATCTGGGTACGTTGTTCCTATTCCTTCATGGTTGATGGTTCATATGCTTGCTATTTCCTTTCTGGTATCATATTTGCTTGGAGGTATTTCTTTTGTCTCTCTTCTCTCAGGGTTAGGTTTATGCTAGGCTGTGACTTTGAGCAAAACTCTTTGTTTATATTGGGTTATGAGACCCGCTCCTCGACTCAGATTTTGACGTGGGTGTTGGTGATGTTGACAGTGACTTGTTGCCTTTTCATCTTTAGTTGAATTTGTTTCTGAGCTTGTAATTTTGATTGACCTAATGAATGTATAAATGATCTTGTTGAGTATACCGAGTGAATCATCAACTATTGGATTAGCTCATCCTGTGAGGGAGACAAGAAAGACGATTAGCAGAATTATGCCTTCTCTTTCTCTTCAATCGGACATAGTTTGGTTAGCTAGGATGCTCCTCTGAGTCGTTAGTGCTTTAAATGTGAGAGTAGTGATATGCATATTGCACGCTTGCAAGTATTGAAATGAATTGCTCCAAGTTTGAAGACTTTTAGAAGGGCATACTTTAAGTTTGAAGACTTTTAGATGTTGAACAAATTATGATCTCAACGTTATCTTTAGAATCAAGTTATCGCAAGTAAAAGACTAACCTTGTTATGAAGTGCAACTTTCCAAATATTCTCAAATTTTGTGGCAAGTAATGGATGTAAAATGACTTATGTACCAAAAGGTCTTGAAAGTCTCAAGTGAATGTGAAATGAGCTTCGATACTTGATCCTTCTCTTGTTGAGAGTTTTAAATGATTGAAAACACATCAATATTGTTTAGGAAAGAGGTTATGATGGATTGAGAAGTTTCAGCAGTGCATTTTTCTTTAATTCATTTTGTCTCACCTTTTATTTGCTTTGATGTTTTGGGCTTTATCCAGTTTAGATTCATTTAAAGAGATTTAGTAAACTTGCTGTATTTGGCCTATGTAAAAGACAACTACAATTTCAATATTGAGTGTCTGATTAGGTTATGACAATATTGAGTGTCTGATTAGGTTATGACTGGCTTGTGTCTCACCGAGAAATAATTAAAGTTGAATATGAAAGGGCTTATAGGTTCAAGTCTTGTTGTGAAATTGAAAAACTAAGGGGAAAGAGAAAGCATGGAGGAATCTCTTCTCCGTGTATATTAGTATAATATTCAAAATGATCTTTGTCACTTTTGCTCAAGGTAAAATAATTGGTTAGAATTGAAATATTAATACCTTCCAACCATTACAAGATGTATTTCACAGACCATATTGGACCTCCAACTCGATAGCAAGGTTGAGGAAATTAGTTCCTAGTATCCTTCTTCTCATGTTGTCTATTGAAGTTTCCTATCTGATCTCTTCTATTCTTCTTTAAAAAAGTTCCATATTAGTAAATGAAAATTCACTTGAAAAACTAGGATTTATTAAATTTGGAGGTGGTTGTTTTCTTACTACTAATATACTGTTGCCATAAGTTTTCAACTATGTCATACATTGTGATTTTAGGATCTATTGACTCTTTGCAGCCTATATTATTGTTTTGACTCTAGCTATTTTCCATTGGCATGACCGTGCAGATACCTCTTGTATTATATCCTATCCTATACTGAGAATATACATGCCTCCTATGCATTTGCGGGATTTGCTCTTGTTTGTTTGCTTGTAGGCCTCATTGGCTTGGGTAAGCCTTATTTTCACAAGTAAAATTGTCAGTTTTATACCTTTTATGGTTTCCCTTCCAATCTCAGAATTTTCATTTCTATGTCAGGAAGAATATACTTGGGCATGCATAGCCCAATTGACATCATTTGTGGTTTTGTTTTCGGCTTGATGATTCTCTTATTTTGGTCAAATGTTCATGAATATGTGGACAGCTTCATTACCACAGGCCAAAATGGTATGTTCACTTCACACATTTATCGCCATTTTTCCCCTAGTTAAGTTAAGGGTTTGTGCAGTATTTGAGGAAATTCTTCTTCTGATAAGTAGTATTTATTATTTTCAATGAATAAGATGCATATTCAATGAAAAGGAAAATAAAAAAGACAAGGAAAATAGGACTCATATTCCCAAACTAGATGATATTTATGAAAGAAGATCCATTTGGAATTGGAAAAGGGTGTTGTACTGCTCAGAAAACTAAAACTCTACAGTATTTTCCAAAGATCACTCCAATGAATAGAATTTTCTATTGTTTGGTTTACTTTCACAATATTTGTCACAAACAAGCCATCACATCTTGCTGGGACATAGTTTTAGTTTTCTACCCCAGCATTCTACAATAAGCACCAAGAGAGAAGCCTCCAAAAAGGTAATTCAGCTTTCATAAGGACTGAAGAAAGAAAAGAAGTTGTCTAGGCTTGCTACATTTGGAATGAGTGCCAACTTAGAAGAGATTCCAAGGTGGTGCTGTTGCCTTTGTTCTCTGCGTTGTTCATTTCCTCAAAAGTATAGATCACATAAACACCTTAACTTTTTTCAGAGTTGTGTATTGGAGATGAAGAGGTTGACAGAAAGAACATAATTCATTATCCGATCTTCTAGCAACTTCTATTGAGTTAAAACTTTTCAGTTTGTGAAATGGTCGCTGAAATTTTACTAGGCTGGACATTGAGGAGAGAGAAGAGAAAGTAAAATCTCAGGAGAAGAAAGTGTAGGGTTGACTAGAGAGAAGCAGGCAGAAAATCTACAGAAGAGGGGTTGGAAAGATAGAAAGAGACTGGGCTGAGAAATTGATAGAAGAGAATGAAAAGAAAAGGAAAAAAATAAATTAGGATGTCACATTGTTAAAGTAACTACATTATCTTTGCTGTACAGTGACATCTTGACGCTGTATTATGTTATCTAAAGGCAGATACTAAAAGGAAGTAAACTCCTGTGCTAAAATATCCAGTTTGGAGCTATATGGCTTAAGTAGGAGCCATCCCTTCTCAAATTATACTCACGAAATGTGTATTTTACTCGTACCTTTGGATTCACGGAGAGAAACTTGAGGAAAAAAAAGGAGAAATTTCTGATCTAATTTTCATGTGGAGTCTATATTAGGTTCAAAATTGACAACTGCTACACTGTTAGGTACTTAACATCTTGGAGAACTACACCTCAAAAGCCAGCTATTGGGGTGGAAGAGCCAAACCACTTAAGTACCACATTGGTCATCCCTCAATGTGGGACAAAAGCTTCCCATAACTACCTTGGTTCCTAAGAATACCCCATCCCTAGAAAGCCGGCTCTGATACCATTGTTTGGTATCATGCCTCCTATGCATTGTTAGGTATCATGGCTACCTAACAATGGTATCAAAGCCGATTTTTGACATTTTGGAGTGGAACTGAGAGGGTTTTGATTGGGAGTGGCTGATAAGTATCGTCAAAGTAGCTGCTGGGACGTTCACTTTTTGGGGATGGGGTTTTGTTAGGAACCTAGATAGTTATGTGATACTTTTGTCCCACATTGGTTAGAATGTGATGATCAATATTGTACTTAAATGGATTGGCTTTTCCACCTCAGCTAGCTTTTGGGATGTGGTTCTCGAAGATACTTAAGTACCTAACAAAAGTTGATAGAACCCGGATATATTGAAATATAACTAGATAACAAAACTACAAGATAAATAGAGTGTTCGAGGTACTTGGACCCTCCCAATCTTGAGATACTCTCAAGCCCTAATCCTAATCCATATTCCAAAATATTGCTTACTTTCTCCATTCCCCTACCCTCTATTTATAACCAACATCCCTAACAAACTCCCTATCTAGCTACTAATATATCCCTAATACCAATTCTATCATACTCATTCTTATAATATTGATGATACGTCCTCAAGTGACTTTGAAGCAATAGTTATTAGGTTTAATCCAGTATCCCTTTTCCTGTTTCCAATATTGGGGAATGTTAGGATATTACTGACCGATCACGTTACCTAGTATAATTTGACGAATTTTGCAATATGAAATGTGGGACTTAGTAGGTGTTTCACTACAAAACAGAGTTGGATTGATTTTGATTTTTACATATTAAACATGTTTGAAATTTACATTTTAATGTCTCTCTAGGTGCATTATCATTAGGGTAATTCCACTGCTAATTTTTACCAATCTATTTGTCGCATGCAATTTCTGGTGCAGTTATTTATTTCTGGGGTGCCCTCAGCATTCTGCTGCTCTTTGCTTATCCTACTCCCGAGTTCCCTACTCCAAGTTTTGAATTCCACACGGCATTTGATGGTGTTGCGTTTGGAATTGTAAGCAACATTTTTATTTCAGAATGTAGTTATTTTTAATATAAAAGATTGATGTCATCTGTTTTAAAGGTGCCATTTTAAAGGATACCGTCAAAAGCCCCTTGTTCTTTTGAAGTTTGCATTCCTCCTAGTTTCATACTTGTGTTCCTTCAAATATATAAGAGATTCTGTCCTCTTAGGTAGCAGGAGTGCAGCAAACATACCATCAGTTTCACCATGAAGCCGTTGCTCGTATCTTTACTCCACAACTCCCATTTTCCACATTTCTTGGACGGATGCTCGTCGGTTTACCAACCATATTAATGGTAAAGTTTTGTAGCAAAGCTCTCGCTAAATGGATCCTTCCCATTGTTTCAAACACCTTGGGCATGTCCATAAGATCAACCAGCTATATCCCAATGCTAAATGCATCCTCGACTGGTAAGGTGGATGGGTGCAAACAACGTGGTCCTCTGCACAAGCTGTTCTTCTTCTCGAGCCAGGACTCATTTGACATTGACACGGGTATTAGGTTTGTTCAATATGCAGGCCTTGCTTGGTCTGTGGTTGATCTTGTTCCTTCTCTTTTTGCTTATTTGAACTTGTGATCTGGTTAACTATATCCAATCAGTTCAAAGATTTAACCTAATTGAAACCCAAGTTCTGTGTATATTTGTTATTTTGCATAGTCAATGTTTAGAGAAGTCGTGTCCTTGTGTCATGGACATTATTTTGTATAATGAGGTGGGGCAATTTTATATGAAGCCAACGAATGTGGCCGTTAGCGACTACTATCTGAGAAACAAAATCTGGAAATGGGTTGTAGGGTGGAATTGAACAAACAAATGATTTTTTTAAGTAGAAGATTTGAAGTTTGAACTATAGACTCCTTGGTCTATAACATTCATTTATATGTAAATGGAGCTATGTAGATGGGAAAATGATTTTTTATTTTTGGAAATAGTAAGCTTATTAGATTACATTTAATACTCACTAGCTTTAAATAGCTCCATATTTTTTACTTTTATTCATTTTGGTCGGATACTTTTATATGTTTAATTCGATCCTTATATAATGGAAATTTGTACGAATGATCAATTTAGCCGATCCAATATGTAAAATGATCTTTTTCTTAAAAAAAAAATAATGCCAACTGACCTTCCCCTTACGTCATATGTATAATTCCGGATTATGGATCGTGCTCTCACTCTCGCTATTCCACAATCTTGATCTCTCACTTGTAGTTCGACAACTGATTGTTAGAGTTCGTCTCTCATTTGAAATTTGGCTCATGATGTGATTGATTGTTGGAGTACGAACAATTTGACAATATTTTGTGAAATAAAAATGAATAATATTGAAACTAAACATAAAAAAGCAAGCAATCATATTTTCTTTGAATGGAAGCTTCATTTGATTGGTGAATTATTTGCTGACGTAGTTTTGTTGTTTAGAACTAAACGAGCATTTACACAACGGTCTCTCACAGGAGCTGAGAATCTGGAGAAGGTATGAAATGAGCATTATGCAAAACTGTGTCCATAGAGTGAGAGTTTGAAATCAAAGTTGATTGAGACAGTGTTACATGTAAAAGGATGTAAAGAGCGAGCCACCAAGACAGCCTGTGAGAGACAACAAGACAACATGAGAGCAAGACAACGAGACACGTTTGAGAGAGACATTAAGTTAGAGAGACAACAAGACACGTTTGAGGGAGACATTATGATAGTGAGACATTAGGATAGCGAGATGGTTGGAAAGCGAGATAATGAGATGGTTGGATAGCGCGACATTAGGTGTCACGCCCTGTTCGAAGCCCCTTTATGTAACTAAAGAAAGACGTGGCCGCCTAGACATTCTACCTGTATCTCTCTGCGAGATGACATGTAGAACACCTAGTGAGTGGATTATATATCGCCTTGTAATATAATTCATGATTACAGACTTATGATCAATAATACAAATATCCAAATACATTTTCAACATTTTATACTTAGTGACACATTTTTACTAACAAATGAATCGGTAGAACATTCACCAGTATTTTTCAAAGAAACAACAAAGGAAACCCTCCCCCTTAATCAGATATCACCATGCAATCAATCAAGCATCACTTGAGCTCTGATAATCTCTAATTTCTCTTCTAATCATTGATAAGAAAAACTTTATCCCATCTTCAAATTTCACTCATCACAGGAGTACACGAACTTGTCAACTTGTCTGTGATTTTCTTCTTCTTAAAACACTTTCGTAACTCCCTAACGCACTCGAGAGCGAATAAGAAAACAAAGCCAGAAGCCCAACAGAAACAGAAAACTAGGAGCGAATCTCAACAACCAGTCAAAACCCAAAAAACTCAATCTAGAGAAAATAATTTAAAACCAAACTTAAATAAAATGATTAAATAAAGGAAGTGGGACCACAAACACAACAAGATGCATGGTTAAAGAAGCGTCCGCATTAGGATCTAGAACCTCGACGATGGTAAGTGAAGCATTAGGTTCATAGGGTGTCCCCATGGTGGGTAGAATTGATCCATTACGCTCATATGTGGGAGAGATAATGGGTGAGGTGGAGATACTTGGAAGGGAGTGGAACCATGATAAGTAGAGTTGAGTCCATAATCGCTGGAGAATCGATCACGATGGGTAAGGTAGTGTCAATAAGCTCAGACGATCGGACCGTGATGGCTAATGTAGTGTCACTAATTCTGTAAGGTGGGACCATGACGATTAAGTTAGTGCCACTAAGCTTAGTATGTGAGACGACAATGGGTTGGGTAGACCAATTAGCCTTAGTAGATGGAACATTAGTGGGAAAGAGAGCGATGGTGTAGGTGACGACGATCTACGTGGCAATAGTGTGAGTGACCTCACTCACTCTCTAATAGGTGATATCGTGCCCTCATTGCCTCTATGTGAGTTGTGGCATGTTGTCGCCTCAAATACCGTGAAACCCTACATTAAACAACATATGAATTAGTAACTTAAATCACGCCAACTAAATTACAACCAAGAGTATACAGACCTTGCACATGGACTATAGCATGGATGTAATAGTGGACAATTATGCTTTCACATCAATTATGTATTCCTCAACCTTTGACAGATGGTTGTCTAACATTAAACATGATCATCCAACCTCTGAATTGAGCTCAATGCTTTGTACGTATAAATGAACACGTGGTCCATGCCTTGCTCCCTCCAGACGACTCACAACTTTGGGAAGGTCCACCCATCCTTCCTAATTCTTTCAGGATGCTATTGAAGACCATCATCAACAATGTGAGGAACCTCATCACAATCACCCTCCGTAGTGATCACCTCATGGTTATCTCCCACGTCTATACCATGAAACATTCCCTTGATTTCCTCATTAGTTTCTGTCACACTCCGCCTCAAAGTCACTAAGCGATCAAGTGGAGGCCTGACCGTCTGGACACTCAACACACATCTCTCCGTGAGATAACACGCTGAATGACTAGTAAGCGAAATAAACACAACATAATCATTCTAAATACGAAATGAAAATTAAACACTTCATTGAAATTTAACAGTTTACATTTTGGATGAGCACAAGGAGAGTTTCCTCAAAATAAAAATACACAAGTTTTCTAAAACAATATTTTCTCCTCGCCTAACTCTATATGTCAAGTGATCATACTAAGGATTACTAACAAGATGATGCGACATGATTATGTCACAGTAGGCGATTAAGAAGGCAAGTCAAACGTTGGATGTCCTTCGCTACCTGGGGGGGGGGGGGGGACAAAACATTTGAAGATTAGACAAAAGAGACTAGTGAGTGGGATTTTCACCAATACATTTAGTACAACAAGTTCATGTCATATTGCATTGCAAATTTCTTTTCGCAATACCACGTGATATAAAAAGTATGCATTTTGAATTCAAAGCAAAAGATCATTTCGCTGGTGTTAGACAATTTACTCATTCAAATCTCATTGCCAAATATTTATAAATCTCATTGAAACCATTTCCTTGCAAAACCATTTCATCACAAATCATATCGCATAATGAAAGCATTTTCACATAATGCGTTTTAAATATCATAATGCAAAATCATTTCGCATAACAAATTCCATCTTTTGTACCCTCCTCAACTTAAGTGTTAACACACTCTCATCATCGAGTTGCGGCAATGTGGAGTAATCTCAATGCATACAACAATTTTCATCAATTTCATTATGCATAACTCGTCTTCCAATGCCAGAACACAAATCAAACAAAGGCCATCTTATACCATAACACAAAGCTTTATAAGGCATCTCATACTAGAACACAAAGCAAATATGGGGCATCTTATCCTAGAACACAAAACAAGAATAAGACATTCTACTCCAAATCACAAGCAAGTGTGAGGTATTTCATCTTATACTATTCAAACTCATTTCAAATCTGATTTATTTACAAGCCAAATCCATTTTAAGAATTTTGAGAAATATAGTAGAAATCATTGAACTTAAGAATTCAAAAGAGAAATATTCAAGGATTCAAACACAGTGAAAATTCATTTAGTTCGCAAACATTTTAAAAAGAACCACTCACAATCGGGTAACCTTCCTCTGAATGCCTAATTTCTCATAAATCCTTGTCTTCTTGCCTAATGATTCCTCAACAGGTCAACACTTAGTATTTTTTCTCTTAGTAATTTCTAAATAACTCTTTCTTCAGATCCTTAAGTCTTATTTATACTAATCCTAAATTAGATTACTAACTCTTTAACTCCTTGTAGTTTGTCGGCTCTTACTTTTTACTTTACACGTGTAAGCTTAATATCTTTCCTAACCATGCTTAACTTAACCTCAACACGTCATCAGCTGACTCATAAAGACTTTAGGAAATTTTTTGGAGCTTTCCTAACTCACTTCGTCTGCCTTTCTTGCATTGCTAAACCAAAACGCCTAATTTCTACGCATTACCAAGCTTAAACACAAACTCTTCTCATTGCGTCGCCCAACTTTAACGCGTCCTAACCTTCAAAATGCCTACTACTCTAAAACGCCTTTCTTCCAAAAATCCTTTTAATCAAAACACGGATCTTACAGTTTCATTGTCTCTCCCATCATCTTGAGCATTCACTGAACCCTAAAAAAAATTCATACTACTTGACGAGCTATCAATTTCAGAACTTTCATTATTTGTTCCAAGATCAAATATATGTCGTCTATCCACTAGGGCATCCCTAAACTCAATCTTAGCATCGGTAATGACAAGACCCTCTTTGACCCTTATTTGCATTTACAATCCAAACAGATCCTTTAATTAGTTTCAATTTTAAAACCATATAGTTTAGATATGTATCAAGTATACTTACATTTAGGGACTAAAAAACTTCTTTCTCAAATACTTTGAAGGACATTGAGTAGAAATATGACCAACGAAATATATGAGGAACAACTACCTTACTCTTTTTGTTGAGAACGTTTTTCACTTCTAATGCTGATAGAATCTTATATGTCCATTCCTAAATAAGAAACACAGCGTATTAAAAAACAAATGGTTCGAAAAAGTAAGCAACAAGATTATGTAAAAGATAATTTATCTAGAATGCTTGTGAAAAAAACCACAGAGCAAGTATTTCATAACATAATTTTTATGCTTCTTCACATTCTTCTTGTACTAACCAACTTTGTCATTCAATGCAATCTGTAAGGCATCGATTGTCCTCTCCAAAATAATTGTAACCCAGTCTAGACTATTGAAGTACTCAACGTCCTCGATATCTTTGAACAATTGAAGTTCAATTGCACCTTTCTACTTGTTCTTCCCCATCATTGCAATCTCTGTGTAGCATACTAGGGTGATCTTTATAGTATCATCATCATTTTCAAACTCCAAATCTTTATACATTTCTTCTAGGCTATCAATGTCAAATGGAGTCGTAGATTTCATACCAAAGTACTTTATTTGAAGTTCAAGTGAGAACTCCTCATCTCGATCAACTTGTGCAGCGAATCACTACAAAACATTCATCAGTAGAAAATCATCCTTACAAAAAGTGAGTCTTTCCTCCAACACAGATGCTCAACTAGTCATCTCTCTTCATCTTCACTTCTCTTAATAACATATGATGAACCATTGGACTTACTAAATACTATGTATCTACAAATTGCCTAAAACTATTATTCTTTTGAACACCTCTAATTGATGTGGGGTTAGCTTATTCAACACTGTCTTGTTTGCATTCGCAATATGAGCCAAGCTTGTTGCTTGCTCAGAAAACCAATCAAGCACATGTATTTTGAAACAAGTTACTAATTCAGTCCTATATAAATGAAGATTCAATCAATCACATATTTTTAGGATAATACAACATAAATCAGTAGTAAAAGCATTCTGTTTTATGTCTCGCTGGAACAAGTTTTGCTAGTCTCGCTCATAAGTATCTCACTAAACACCCTCATATTTGTCTCTTTCATAAGCATCTCACTGGTCTCGCTCATAAGTATCTCGATAGTCTCGCCCATAAGAGTCTGGCTAAACACCCTCATATTTGACTTGCTAGAATCGCTTATAACTATCTCGCTTATACATCTCTCAGTTTGTATCATTGGTATTTCCAAAACATCTCTCACTTACATTCATTGAACCCTCAACGTTAGTCGTCTTCAACCTGAATTCAAACTCAATGCTACAAACCGCAAACAAAACATATGACATGCACAAATAAAAAACCTAAAACTCAATCTCAGACACAAGCGACAAGAAGATCAAAATGACTTATGGGAATATTTGACTTATAGAACACAGGTGTATGAGAAATCTGGAAACAAGTTGATGGATTTCAAATATAGAGAGATGGTTGTACTATAGAAGGCCGAGAATGAGCGAAACAAAGAAGTCGTTACTGTTGAAGTGCAATTGTTTAAGAGGCTTAGGGCAAACAGGTAATTTCATATTTGTTTTGACGTAAGCAAAGGGTCAATCAACATTAGTTTTAAAAGAATGGATCATTTTACATATTGGGGCAGTCGAATGAGTCATTAGTACAAATTATTCCCTTATATAAACTATGATTAATTTGGTTTCTATACATTCAGAAGTGAACATAAAAATTCAAAATTTAAAGGGGTTCTTTTTTAAAAATATAACAAACCGGTAAAATATTTACACAGTATACCACTACAAGAATAAAGATCTTTCTCGACACAAAAAATGTAGGCAAAAACACATTCCACGTTGAGGAAGGTATTTTCGATGTCATATGCGAAATTAACATGAACGTCGGGGACACTTTACCGGACGCGCGACACGTCAACAACAGTGGAACGTTCATCAGCGCAACAAAGCGATGTCGAAAAAATTGTATCCCCGACGTGCTGTTAGCATGTCAGAAAAGTCTTTCTGTTTGTCTCTTTCCCCGACGTGCAATATACGTCGGGGTAGATTTTAATTTAATTATTTTATTTTAATTTTTTTTGTTAGTTATTTAATTATTAATTTTGTTATTTTTTCTTTTTGTAATTATTGTTTTTGGTTATGCTTAACAAGACAATAAACAAAATTTGTAGTAAATTATGAAAATTAAAATATTTTAATTTATAATAAACAAGGTACACGAAAGATGTTCAATACAAAAAATTACATATAACATAAAACAATTACATTAACATTAAAAAAAAAAAAAAAAACTACAACTATCTATTATGCTCTAGTTACGGACGTCAAACCTACAAATGACATAAAAGTAGAGTTAGAACATCACATATGCAAAATTAAACAAATTAAATATTGAAAAATATGTACCTCAAGTGTTCACGACCTCTCTCTGTGCCCGACTCATCTCCTCGTTCATCTTCTTCATCTCCTCCATTTTTCGTGTATGATCTGCTATTTTTCGGTCTCGCTCCTCCTCCCTCAGGTGTTGTTCTTCAATCATGCTGTTAGCATTTTCAAGGCTGGCCTTTAGTTCGCTAACCTCTGCCATGTGTGTCTGGTGGTCATAAATATTGAAGGAAGAAGCAGAAGCAGAACTCTTTCTGGACGACTTAGGTTTTGGGCCCCAACCAAGACCTTTTGAGTAGCCTGGTCGTCTACCTAAAACAGTCTCGCATATCTTGTCCTCAGATAGTGGTTGAGAACCCTCTGAGATGAGCTAAGAGGATGTTCTAGCATTTGATTCGGCACAATAGAAGCTTGTAAGTTTGGGAGATGAAGACAAAAAAACAGAATTGAAAGTATAACAAAAAGTTTTCATAAACTTATAAAAGCATCTTTTGCTACTGGTGAAACGAACTTGCCAGTACTATTGGCGTGCGTTTCTAGGAATAACTCGTCACGGTCCACTGGGCAACCGCGTAATTCATTGAGCTCTGTTTGTCTTTGAAGGAATGACTTTGTGCGGCACCTGTGGTTGTAAGGCCGTTGCGCCCTAGCAGCCTTGCACATATTTAATTGATCCTACATTCCAAAAATGATGATGAAAAAGTTATACTTTCAAACAATTTAAATGAAGAAATGTTAATTGATTTCAACGTAGACTATATAAATCACCTGAAATTGTTAAGTGATGTAGTAGTCACAAAGAAAGTGCTAATCTTGCACTTCATTGACCAATCTCGGCTGCAAGTTTGCCTATGCTTCTTTAGAGTCGCTAAACTGCTTGAAATATCGGTGGTTATCTCCTCTGAATTCCTTCCACACGGAGAGCATATGATGTTCAACAAATCGATTAAGTGTTGAATCGGTTAGATCGAACACAAAAAATTGCTACAAAAGAAATAAGTTTCAGATTAGTCTTCTACACATGTAGGTAATTGAAACATATATATATATATATATATATATGTTTATGAATTTACAGACTTATCGCTAGGCCGCCCTTGACGATCTCAATGCAATCTCGTGGTACATCTACACACGTCAGGGCCTGGATCGAAAACGTATCTCGCATCAACACATCGACCATGCAGCTGAAACGAGGGATGAGTGGCGAGATAGGTTTCTCTCCTCCTAGGGGGATCGAATTGGGGATTCTCCGATTCTATTGTATGTAACTCAACATTAATGTTACGAGAATGTTATCGTCTCCTCGTACAGGGAGCGGGAGGGAGTTGAGAGGGATTTATTGAAAAGCACAAATTATTAGATACAATAACCATAACTACAAGTGTTTAGGGTAATTACTAACTTGAACTTTCGCCCACGGAAGACCAAACTCCAGCTTTATCTAACGTGTCCAAGTTGAGGAAGTAGTCTGCCTTATTAGTGTCGCTCGAAAAGTTAGACATAATTCCTGCAGACATAAAAACCAACAAACGTTAAACAATTTGAGTATCGCAAAGTGTAGAAAAATGACTAATGTGTATACATGAAGAAAACATTGTTATTCATCGTCGCTTGACCCGCTTTGATGTGATGATGATTGTTCCTCATCTTCATCATCTATGAAGTTGTCCGCGACATGACGCACATTTGGTCTTTCCACCACTGTAGGATCAAATTAAGTCTTGCATAGAGTGTCCTCCTCAATGACGTGTTCGTCCACACGATGTTCAATGATGATTTTCAATATATTAAGTTGGTCATTCTCGATATCTTCCACTTCTGACAAGTCCCATACACGTGTATTCTGCACCACTTGAACAATTTTCCAATTGGTACCATTTTTAGGGTCTTTCAAGTGAACACCTGATGTGCCTGAGTTGCGAGAATCATCGGTTCCTCAGCGAATCAAAAATAAGACGTGTTTATTGATTTATAACCTAGTTCCTCATGCATCCTATGGTTTTTGTTCTTGTCAGTGTCAAACCATCGACACTTGAATAGACAAGCACGTTGTCTAAATGGATATTGAAGGTGCATCACTTCATCCAAAGGTGAAATGAATCTTGGATTTAAAATTGAAAATTAATTTTGTAATTGAGAATTACAAAATAACACCAAGAACTCTTTTCATTAGAGAGTCTTAATATCAAAAAAGAAAAAAAACCAAAATGTTAGGTTCCTCCAAAGGATATCATCTCTCTCTATTAACTCCACCATTTTTGAGTCCCACAACTCTGTTCCAAGTCCGGAGAATAACGGGTAAACTCTAGTGGTTGTGCTGATTTCAAATTTGTGAAGAGAATACAAGAGAAGAAAAACTTCAAAGGTAAGTTTTTCTTTTAACCATATCTATGTTATTTTAGGGTTTTTTTTATGCATGTTAATCACTAAACTTGTTTAGTTGCAATTAAAGTAAATTTTTTATCCTAATTCTGCTGTGCATGTCTACCGTTTCCATCGCGCGGCCAGGTCTGATACGGCCCCCCTCGCGCGTTCATCCGCTTGCCTCGCGTTCGTCAGACCCACTTCGCACGCGGCCCATGGCCCAAGCCTTCCCGCGCCCGGTTTGCGCCTGTGTCTGACCCGAACAACCCGCGTGTGGCCAGCTTCACTCATCCGTCTACCCAATCTGACCCAGGTTTGACCCGGTTCTTCTGACCCGCACACGTTGATGTGTTTTTGGGTCGATTCAAGCCCAAATGTTGGGTTCTTGGGTAGGTTCAGTAGATTTTTGAAGGTTTTCAAGCCGGTTCAAGTTGTACGGGAGCTCTAATGTACTTCACCAAATTATTATTGTAATAATTTAGTCTTTAGCTTAATTTAGGAGCCAAAACCAATCCATTTTAGGGTGTTTAATTAATTATTCATGTGATGTATGTTTTAATTAAAATTGTATATTCATAAAGTATGTCATATAGATTTAAAATCCCACCATAGGTTAACATGTTCATGCATTGAAAGTATGTTATAAGTGTTATAATATATAGTATGCATTTTGATTAATTAATATGGAAATTAATTAATTTGATTAATTAATTATATTAATTTTAATTAAACGTGATTTAATGAAATTATTTATTTATTTATTTATTTAACTTAATTAAATATGATTTAATTAAAAGTTAAATAAATTAAAATCCATATTAATTAATTTCTTTATATAATTGTTATATACTATTTGTTTGTTGGTTGTTTGTTATAGTTTTATAGTTCTTTTATAATAGTTATTAAAGGAATTAAACTTTTAAAATCTACAACAAAGATAACTTGCATGCTCACCTAGGTTAAAAATATCTACTTTCTTTGTAGAGTTAGGTCGATATCTTATAAAACTGGTTATAAGAGGCTCACCTGATTAGATCTTGTCCACAAGTCAGATAAGATGACTAAGGTTTGGGGGTTCTTAAGTTGACGGTTTACGGAACACCTCCTACCTAGAGATTGTAATCAATTCTTGAACCTAGTTAACCTAGCTTTATGAGCATGTGTGAGAGATGTGAGGTAATAAAACTAGTTTATAACCTAGACATCGTAGGTTAAAATCCGATATAATGGTTATGCTCGAATGTTTCACCTACACTTAGGATTTGTTTAAGTTAGCTTGAATAAAATCCTAAAGTAGTTAAATACCCTTAAAACTACTATAGAACACTTCAGCTAGAGAGAAGTAGTGAACTTTTAATCTCTAGCGTCCCTAAGAGTTCACACAGTGAGATCCATGCCCTTTGGGCCGTGCATAGGAGCGGACTCCCTTCGGAGAGTGTTTGCATGGATCAATATCAAGGTGAATAGGAGAAGTAGTTCATAGTAAGTGGGTGAGGGATATGTGACAGCACATCCCACAGTCTCTTCCATTGGGTCACACCGTGAGATTCCTATAATGTGCCTGCTTGTCTGCCCTAGAGCGATGTTCCCTTCGGAGGGTTGTGGTATAGGATTTGGAACACCGTGAACTCTAAATGTGGATAGGGTCTCCTTGATTAGTTTTCATGTTGACTTTCCCCTTCAGGAGCATATGATTCTAATCTCTGAGATTAGAAAATGGAGGGTTACACTTATAAAATTACTAAGTTGTTAATATATTTTCGACAGAAATAGCGATAACTAAATGCTATAGCAATATGAGATATTCAGGAGTTAGCATCTAGTCAAGATTGTCTTGGTTCAAAGGAGGAATAATCGACTGTCCTTCGGTGGGGGTTATTCTAAACCTTTGGAATATCGTTGCAAAACTATAATGATGAGTACATTATCAGTATTTGCTAAATGATTGGCTTCTTTAGTGATTATGGTTTCTAAAATGAATATGTTTATTTTCCAGTATGAATAGCTCCATAGTTCAACTTTTAGCTTTCGAAAACCTTAATGGAGACAATTATGCGGCATGGAAATCAAATCTTAACACAATATTAGTGGTTGACGATTTAAGATTTGTCTTAACTGAGGAATGTTCTCAAAACTCTGCCTCTAATGCTAACCGGACTTGTCGGGAAGCATATGATTGATTGGTAAAAGCAAATGAAAAGGCCCGTGTATATATTCTTGCCAGCATGTCTGATGTTTTGGCAAAGAAACATGAATCCTTAGCTACGACTAAAGAGATTATAGATTCATTAAAGGAAATGTTTGGGCAACCAAAATGGTCCTTAAAACATGAGGCAATCAAATACATTTACACTAAGTGTATGAAGGAAGGGACCTCTGTTAGAGAACATGTTCTGGATATAATGATCCACTTCAACACCGCCGAAGTAAATAGTGGTCCCATCGAAGAGGTTAATCAAGTTAGCTTTATCTTAGAGTCTCTTTCGAAGAGCTTCATTCCATTTCAAACGAATACGTCTTTAAACAAGATAGGGTTTAAAACAACCCTTCTGAATGAGCTTCAAATGTTCCAAACTCTTACTTTGGGTAAGGAAAAATAAGTGGAAGCAAATGTTGCTACCACAAAAAGGAGCTTTTCAAAAGGATCGTCCTCTAAAAGCACAAATGGACCTTCTAAGCCTAAAGCTCAAATGAAGAAGAAGGGAAGGGGAAGACTCCCAAGATGAACAAGGGAAAGAAAGTTGTAGAAAAAGGTAAGTGTTACCATTGTGGCCAGAACGGGCACTGGTTAAGGAACTGTCTGAAATACCTTGCTGAGAAGAAAGCAGAGAAAGTAGCACAAGGTAAATATGATTTACTAGTTGTTGAAACATGCTTAGCTGAATATGATACTTCAACCTGGATACTAGATTCAGGAGCCACTAATCATATTTGCTTCTCATTTCAAGAAACTAGTTCTTGGAAGAGGCTTGCTGAACACAAGATTACTCTCAAGCTCGGAACAGGAGAGGTAGTCTCGGCTGAAGCAGTAGGAGACTTAAAGTTATTTTTTGAAGATAAATATCTACTACTTAAAAATGTTCTGTATGTACCTCAAATGAAGAGGAACTTGATATCTATCTCTTGCATTTTAGAACATATGTATGAAATATATTTCAAAATTAATGAAGCGTTCATTTTCAGTAATGGTATTCAAATATGTTCTGCTATACTTGAAAACAACTTATACAAGTTAAGACCAAATAGAGCAAACTTTGTCTTAAATACTGAAATGTTTACGACAGTCGAAACTCGAAATAAAAGACAAAAGGTTTTTTCTAACACCTATTTATGGCACTTAAGACTTGGTCACATAAATCTCAATATAATTGGGAGATTAATTAAGAGTGGACTTCTAAATCAGTTAGAAGATAACTCTCTACCTCCATGTGAATCTTGTCTTGAAGGAAAAATGACCAAAAGATTTTTTATTGGAAAATGTCTTAGAGCCAAAGTACCTTTAGAGCATTTGCATTCGGACCTCTATGGAGAAATGAATGTCAAGGCTCGAGCGGGTATGAATATTTCATCAGTTTCATTGATGATTATTCAAGGTATGGTCATGTTTACCTAATGCATCATAAGTCTGATTCTCTTGAAAAGTTCAAAGAATATAAGGCTAAAGTTGAGAATGAATTAGGAAAAATAATAAAGATACTTCGATTAGATCGAGGTGGAGAGTATATGGACTTGCGATTCCAAGATTATTTGATAGAAAATGGAATTCAGTCACAACTCTCTGCACGTAGTACGCCTCAACAGAACGGTGTATTAGAAAGAAGAAACCGGACCTTGTTAGACATGGCTCGCTCTATGATGAGCTTTGCTCAATTGCTAGATTCTTTTTGGAAATATGCTTTAGAGACAACTGCCTATATTTTGAATAATGTTCCCTCTAAAAGTGTTTCAGAAACACCTTATGAGCTTTGGAAATTGCATAAAGGAAGTTTACGTCACTTTGGAATTTGGGGATGCTCGACACATGTGTTGGTACAAAATCCTAAGAAATTGGAACATCGTTCAAAATTATGCCTATTCGTAGGTTACCCAAAGGAATCAAGGGGTGGTCTCTTTTACGATCCTCAAGATAATAAAATATTTGTTTCGACAAATGCTACATTCTTGGAGGAAGACCACATCAAAAATTATCAATCGCGCAGTAAACTAGTATTAAGTGAGATTTCTACATATGCTACAGATATACCTAGTTCATAAACTAAAGTAGTTGATAAAACTTGGAAATCTGGTCCATCACATCCTTCTCAAGAGTTGAGAGAGCCTCAACGTAGTGGGAGGGTTGTTCATCAGCCTGATCACTACTTGGGTTAAACAGAAACTCAACTCGTCATACCTGATGATGGCATAGAGGATCTATTAACCTATAAACAGGCAATGAATGATGTAAATAGTGACCAATGGATCAAAACCATGAACCTCGAAATGGAGTCTATGTATTTCAATTCTGTCTGGACTCTAGTAGATCAATCAAATGATATAAAACCTATTGGTTGTAAATGGATCTACAAGAGAAAACAAGATCTAGCCGGTAAAGTACAGACTTTTAAGGCTCGACTTGTGGCAAAAGGTTATAGCCAAAGAGAGGGAGTAAACTATGAAGAAACTTTCTCTCCAGTTGCTATGCTCAAGTCGATTAGAATACTCTTGTCCATCGCCACCTTTTATGATTATGAAATTTGGCAAATGGATGTGAAGACAACATTTCTGAATGGTAATCTTGAGGAAAGTATCTATATGATTCAACCATAGGGGTTTATAGAACAAGGTCAAGAACAAAAAGTTTGTAAGCTTCAAAAATCCATTTATGGTTTGAAACAAGGCATCTAGATCTTGGAATATAAGATTTGATACTGCGATTAAATCTTATGGCTTTGAGCAGAATGTTGATGAACCTTGTGTTTACCAAAGGGTTTTCAATTCAATTGTAGCATTCCTAGTTCTATATGTCGATGATATTCTAGTCATTGGGAATGATGTGAATAATCTTAAAGACGTCAAGAAATGGCTATCTACGTAATTTCAAATGAAAGATTTGGGAGATGCACAACATGTTCTAGGGATCCAAATTGTTCGAAACCGTAAAAACAGAACACTAGCAATGTCTCAAGCTTCTTATATAGACAAAATGTTGTCTAGATATAAGATGCAAAATTCCAAAAAAGGTTTGGTGCCATTAAGAATATTCTAAAATAGTTTAGAAAACAAAAGACTACGTGCTTGTGTATAATGCTAAGGATCTGATCCTTACTAGATACATTAATTATGATTTCTAAAAGATGCTAGAAAGTCTACATCGGAATCAATATTCACTTTAAGTGAAAGAGTAGTAGTGTGAAGAAGCGTTAAGTATGCATCGTAGTGATGTTGTAGTAACTCTGATACTTGTTGAAGCATATTATGACTGTTTTGGTTTACAAAGTCCTTCATGGCTAAAGTGTATGAAGGTCACCTAAAAAGAGTTTAGGTTTATAAAGTTTGTGCACTAGGACAAGTGGGAGAAATTTGGGTGCATACCCTAGTTTAATACATTCATATGTTTATTATACTCATATGAAGTTTGATCTCTCATGATTAAATTCAACATTGTTTGATCTCACAAGGAGTTTTTAGTCCAAGTGGAAGTTTGTTGAAATTTATGTCCTAAAACTCGTAGTTTGTAATCATATTCTATTCAATAAAATCATTATTGATACTATAATCTTAAAGTCAATAAACTAAGGACCCGAGGATATTGTATATAGTAAACTTGAACTATATGTAAAGCCATAAACGTGGATCAAGTTCAAGTATATAGCCTAAATAGTCTATAGTATAGGAATACGGTTGGACACCATATTCTGGGGACCCTATAGATGCAGCCCGCTTTGTAGTTAGTACAAACGATGTGATCCTAAATCGTTCATGTAGATACATGGAAGTGGGGGCATCCTATGTAAAGAGTTTACATAAGACTGTAACCATAGAAATAGTCGCTTTTAGGTTATAACATCGTTGACTTTATTAAAACCGACTATTTCGTTTTTAGATATCAAATATAACTTAATCTTAGCTAACTATGAACTTCTATTCACACGGAATTATCCTTAGATCTGCATAGGTGAGGACAGCTCAATAGCACTGGCCCAATAAGCCTCCAATTTTAGGGGTAAAATTGGGTGGATAGCTAGGGACATAGGGTGCAAGATTGAATTCACTCCTACCCGTTTTAGGGTTAGTAGTTAGGTTGTTCCCTTAAGGATTGAATCCAGGTCTTGAACAAGGGGCCTCACCCTCTCATTGGCCGGAGAGGGATTCGGTTATAGGTTGGACCTAAAACCAATTGTTCAATAGTGGATCAGTGGGACTTAAGGAGAAAGATATAATCTCGAGGGTAAAACGGTACTTTGACCCAACCGAGATTATGAACAACCTGTGAAGGATTAACTTACTTATCATGGTTATATCACATACACAAATATATCTATAGTGAGGGGAGTGCAACTTTGGGACTTTAGTTGAATAACCCGTTAGTTAACGAAGGTTGAATTAACTCGGTTTAAAAGATTTTAGCCAGTTAATCTCACATCGTTGGAGCCCATGATCTATAGGTCCATTAGGTTTCCCCGCTAGCTCATAATGAATCAACTTTGAACATTATGATGGAATAATTTGAATTGTTCGAATTAGGTAATGAGAGAGAAATCCACTAAAGTTCCTCTCTCATATAGCCGTCGGTTATAACTTAAGATAGAGCTTCATATTTAAATATGATTTCAAGATGAATATGGATTCATATTTGGAAGCTCAGAATTGATGAAAAAGGTCAAAGAAGTAAAAAGTCAAAATGTTGACTTTTGACTTTGAAAATTCAAACTTTGACCGACTTTATATTCAAATATGATTTGAATTTTGGAAAAATGAATGTGGATTCATACTCGGGAGGTTGAAATTACTCAAGATGGACAAAATGGTTAAAAGTCAAAATGTTGACTTTAGACTTCAAAAAGTCAAACTTTGAATTTGATGTAAATGTTGAATTACCATATTGCCCTTAGACTAATTTAAATAATAACACTTGTTGAGATTTGGCAAGCTTATCACTTGCATGTGATATGCAAGTGACTTATTGCATGCAAGACACCTACCCCACTAAGAATGCCAAGTGGTGAGATAGGGAAGCTCTTACATGTAGTTTGCTTGTAAACATGCTTTATGCAAAGGTGAAATGACTCTTGGATTTAAAATTGAAAATTAATTTTGAAATTAAGAATTACAAAATAACACCAAGAACTCTTTTCATTAGAGAGTCTTAACATCAAAAACAAAAAAACAAAAAAACCAAAAGGTTAGGTTTCTCCAACGGATATCATCTCTCTCTATTTCCTCCACCATTTTTTAGTCTTACAATTCTGTTCCAAGTTCAAAGAATAGCGGGTAAACTCTAGTGGTTGTGCTGACTTCAAATTCGTGAAGAGAATACAAGAGAGCAAAAACTTCAAAGGTAAGTTTTTCTTTTAACCTTATATATGTTATTTTAGGATTTTTTTATGCATGTTAATCACTTAACTCGTTTAGTTGCAATTAGAGTAAAATTTTTATCCTAATTCCGCTGCGCATGTCTACCGTTTTCATCACCTTCTGCATTAGACCCCTCAGGACGTGCTTAGTTACAAACATATTGTTTTAGTGTGCGAAGACTTCTTTCAATGGGATACATCCAACTGTAAAATATTGGACCAGTAACTTTCGTCTCGTATGGCAAGTGAACTGCAAGGTGTACCATGACACTGAAAAAAGTAGGTGAAAATATTCTTTCTAATTTGCATAGTATAATTATGATATCTGCCTGCAATCTATCAAAATAACTTACTCTTATAGTACAGGCGCATAAATCACAGAAAAAACTGCAGACTTCAGTAATAGCAATGTACACATTTCTCGGTAAGAATTGTTGAACACCGATTGGTAGAAGCTGGTGTAGCAAAACTGAAGGGATAAAATGTTGGGATTTAGGTCCTAAAATTCGTAGATTGTAAATTTAATCCATTGACCGTTATTAATTTATTAATAAAGTGTTATTATTGTAATAATTGTTATTGATTAAATTATTAGTTTTGTCTTAATAACCCAAATCCAATAAACTAACATCCTAAGCTGTTTAATGAGTTTTGAACAGTATGTAGAGACATACAGGGATCAATGTTCAAGATTAGCTTAAAGGGTCTATAGTATAGGGATAAGGTACCTACCTTATCCTGGTAACACTATTGATACGACTCATTTTGTATTTGATACAAACGCAATGATCCAACGCGTTCGTGTAGTTGACATGCGAGTGAGGATATCCTATGCAATGAGTTTGCATAAGACCGGATCGCGAAATAGTAACCACTAGATATAACTCCGTTAACTAGTTAGGTTTCTATTTCACTAGGATGACCTAGGTTACTTAGTCTTAATCCTGAGTGTGTTATGAACTCTTGTTCGCGAGGGATTGTCCTTTGATTGGTACGGGTGAGAGTGGGGAGATCGTCGACTCAATAAGCTTATCATTTTAGGGACAAGACCGAGTGGAGAGCTGGGAACATAATTACACAAGATGAAATTCACTCCTTCCCTACTTTAGGGTAAGTAGAAGAGTGTTCCCTTAAATGGTGTCTCCAGGTCTTGAACAAAGGGCTCTATCCTCTCTATGACACGAGAGAGGTTTCTGTTTATTGGTAGGACCATAAACAGGTTGTTATGAACACTCGTGAAGGACTAACTTACTGTTATTGGTCTATATCCATGGACACAAAAATATATTTACAGTGAGAAGAGTTCATCTGTGAGTCTTTAGTGGAGTGTACACACAGTTAACGAATATTGATTAATGTGGTTAATGAGTTTAGCCAATTAATCTCAGATCGTTGTAGCTTCTGATCTGTAGGTCCATTAGGTCCCCTTCGTAGCTCGTAAATGGTAATGAGATTTATTTATATTGGTTGTAATTTGAAATATTCAAAATTACTTTGGGAATTAATTTAATGTATAGTAATACATTATAATATAAAGTGTGAAACTTTATTATATAAATTTAATTTTGATATAATTCAAAATTAATTTATGAGAGATAAAACATTTGAATAAGTTCAAATATTAATTTAATGTGAATTGGATTCATATTAGAATTATTGGTAATGAGAGAAACTTATATTTGAATATGATTCAAATTTAATTTAAGTTAAATATAAGATATTTAATTTAGTTATTAATTAATTGGAGAATTAATTAATAATTTAATTTTATTTAATTAAATTTGATTTAATTAAATTTATAAGATTTTGCACATATATTCATTCAAGTAAGATTTGAATGAAATATTAATTAAATATGATTTAATTAATTATATTAATATAAATATATAAGATATTGGAAAGATATTCATTCAAATAAGATTTGAATGATATATTAACTAAATAGGATTTAATTAATTATATTAATATAAATCTATAAGATATTTGAGAGATATTTATTCAAACAAGATTTAAATGAAATATTAATTAAATATGATTTAATTATTAACTGATTAACTAATTGTTAATTAATTAGTATATTTGATAATGGAATCTTATGATTCTCTCCTACTTCTTTTCCTATTCTAAGAAGGATAGTTTAAATATCTAGAAGAAAACAGTTTTCTTTGACCAAAATTAATCAAGAAAAAAGTCAAGGCTTTTTCTCTCGGTAAAAAGAAAAGGTTTTCTCTCAAATATCTCAAAACATTTTCCCATCCCAATTGGTTCCCACACACCAATCTCATCCCAGAGGATAGGAAGGTCTCTAACGGGTAGTGTCCCCAATTCGGTGGTTTGTAGATTCAGTGACGTCATCGAAAGTAAGTTCTTTGTATCTTGTTAATTTAAAAGCATTTTTAGTTTTTATTTAGAATTTTGATTCTAAAATTTTTGCCAATGTACTGGTATTTTAAGATTTCCAAATTAATTTGAGTAACAGTTCTTTAAATTCTTCCGCTGCCATAGGGCTTTTATAAAAAATTAATTTGAAAATCTTAAAATACAAGTACATTGACAAAAATTTTAGAATCAAAATTTTAAATAAAAACTAAGCATGCTTTTAAATTAAGTAGATACATTGAACTTATTTTCGATGACGTCAGTGAATCTACAAATCACCGAATTGAGGACACCACTCGTCGGAAACCTTCCTATCCTCTGGGATGAGATTGGTTTGTCGGAACCAATTGGGATGAGAAAAGGTTTAGAGATATTTGAGAGAAACTCTTTTCTTTTTGCAGAAAAAAAAGCCTTGGCTTTTTTTTTTAATGAATTTTGGATAAAGAAAACTGTTTTCTTCTAGATATTTATAACTCTCTTTCCTTCTTGGAATAGGAAAAGGAGTACAGAGAATCATGAGATTCTATTATCAAATCTACTAATTAATTAACAATTAATCAATTAGTTAATAATTAATTACATCATATTTGAATGAATATCTCTCTAATATTTTATAGATTTATATTAATATAATTAATTAAATCATATTTAATTAATATTTCGATCAAATCTTATTTGAATGAATATCTTTTTTATATTTTATAGATTTATATTAATATAATTAATTAAATCATATTTAATTATTATTTTATTCAAATCTTATTTGAATGAAAATCTCTTCAATATCTTATAGATTTAATTAAATCAAATTTAATTAAATAAAACTAAATTATTAATTAATTCTCTAATTAATTAATAGCTAAATTAAATATCTTATATTTAACTTAAATTAAATTTGAATCATTTTCAAATATAAGCTTCCCTCATGACCAATAATTTTAATATGAATCCAATTCACATTAATTAATATTTGAACTCATTCAAATATTTTATCTCTCATAAATTAATTTTGAATCATATACAAAATAAATTTATATAATAAAGTTCGATAAACTTTATAATATAATGTATCACTATACATTAAACTAATTCCCAAAGTAAATTTGAACATTTCAAATTACAACCAATATAAATAAATCTCATTATTCTTTACGAGCTAGGAAGGGGACCTAATGGACCTACAAATCAGAAGCTATAACGATATGAGATTAATTGGCTAAACTCATTAACCACATTAATCAATATTCATTAACTGTGTGTACACTCCACTAAAGACTCACAGTTGAACACTTCTCACTATAGATATATTTCTGTGTCCACGGATATAGACAAATAACAGTAAGTTAGTCCTTCACGAGTGTTCGTAACACCGGCTGGGTCAATTTACCGTTTTACCCCTAGGTTACCTCTAATTCTTAAATACTAGTGCTCCTCTAATGAACAACCTGTTTATGGTCCTACCAATAAACAGAAACCCCTCTCGTACCATAGAGAGGGTAGGTCCCTTTGTTCAAGACCTGCAGACACCATTTAAGGGAACACTCATCTACTTACCCTAAAGTAGGAAATGAGTGAATTTCATCTTGTGTAATTACGTTTCCAGCTCCACACTCGGTCTTGTCTCCAAAATCATAAGCTTATTGAGTCGGCGATCTGGCCACTCTCACTTGTACAAATCAAAGGACAATCCCTCACAAACAGGAGTTCAAAACACACTCAGGATTAAGACTAAGTTACCTCCTAGTGAAATAGAAACCTAACTAGTTAATGGAGTTACATCTAGTGGTTATTATTTCGCGGTCCGATCTTATGCAAACTCATTGAATTGGATACCCTCACTCGCATGTCACCTACACGAACACGTTGGATCATTGCATTTGTATCAAATACAAAGTGATTCGTATCAATAGTGTTACCAAGATAAGGTACCCAGACTTATCCTTATACTATAGACCCTTTAAGCTGATCTTGAACATTGATCCCTGTATGTCTCTACATACTGTTTAAGACTCATTAAACAACTTAGGATGTTAGTTTATTGGATTTGGGTCATTAAGACAAAACTAATAACAATTATTACAATTATAACACTTTATTAATAACGGTTAATGGATTATATTTACAATCTACGAGTTTTAGGACATAAATCCCAACACATGCCTTGATTAATCTCTTATCGTCCTGAGGCACAAATCACAGAAAAAACTGCACAGTTCAGTAATAGCAATGACACATTTCTCGGTAAGAATTGTCGAACACCGATTGGTAGAAGCTGGTCTAGCAAAACATGACAGTCGTTCATTTTGAGACCTGATATTTTTCCCTCGTTTGCATTCATGCATCGTGAAATATTAGAAACAAATCCATCGAAAAACTTAACTGCTTTTAAGAACTTACAAAACTCAATCCGCTCACTGCTAGTCAATGTATAGCTTGCATGTGGTTTCACCAATTGGTTACCCACTTCTATCAAATGTAAATCATTTCTTATCTTTAAATCTTGTAAATCCAACAGGACATTCGTGGTATCCTTCATTTTTTCTTCAATATTCAACAACGTACCAACCAAGTTCTCACAAACATTCTTTTCAATATGCATTACATCCAGTTTGTGATGAATAAGTAGTCTCGACCAATAAGAAAGATCGAAGAAAATACTTTTCTTAGTCCAATTAAGAGCTCTCTTTTTTTTCTATCTTTTAACGAAGGATGCTTACTCATAACTGGAAATTCCCACGAATCTAGATGTTCCAAGATTTCTTGGTCATTCATTACCACTAGAGGTTCTTTACTCTTTACTTTTCTATCATGTAGCCTACTTCTATGCCAAACTTGATTATCTGAAAGATAGCGTCGATGTCCCATGAAAGCTATTTTTCATTGTATCCCGAAAGATGATCTATTCCCAATGAAAATGGGACATGCCTGATTCTCCTTGGTACTCCAACCAGATAGATCACTATATGTCGAAAAGTCATGAATTGTCCACAACAAGGCTGCATACAACTGAAAACATTGACCCATAAGACAATCATACAGACGCACACCAAACATTCATAGATTTTTTTAGTTCCTCAATTAATGGCTATAGGTACACATCAATTTCCTTACCAGGAGATTTTTGACCGAGAATGAGTAATGACATGAAGAAGTTTGACTCTTTCATGCATTTTCATGGTGGAAAA